>CM053582.1:428017711-428050441 GCA_028627135.1 Pseudochirops cupreus
CGAAGGCAGAAATTCCTCTGTCTCCACACATCATTAGGGTCATCAATTCCCGCTGTAACCTCTTGCCCACGGATCCCAGGCCGCGGCTGCCCCAGGCTCGGCCCCCTTACGGGAGGCGGCGGCAGCGCTGGCAGAGGCCGGGTCACGATTCTGGGAGGCCATGAAGGACTGGAGATAAAGGAAGAGAAACTCCTGCGCGGCAACTGCTGACCTCATCCTTTTCTAATAAAAAAATAATCTTTTATACAGAGGTAACACATCTATTTTTTAGTGTATTTTGGTATGTGATATAAATGTTGGTCTGAACTTATTTTTGCCAAGACATTTTCCAGTTTTCTCATCTGTTCATAATGTGAGTAAAATGTTGAAAGAAAAAAAAAGGAAGGAAGGAAGGAAAGAAGAAAAAAAGGAAGGTGAAAAGAAAGAAAAAAAACTGAACTTTTGGTATCAGTAGTAGCATTCATGAAAGAAATTGGATAGAATCATTGAATCTATGACTTGTAAGAAACTATAGGAGTCCAATTCAACTCATAGAACAGTAGGAATCCGTAATAGAATATCCCTTACAATTGTTAATTTAACATCTTACTAAAGGATCACAACCCTAAAAGTATAAAAATGGATGTTTTGTGTCCATTTTCTTCTTTTCTTATACTAAGCCAACATCTGTCTCTGTTATTTTTCCTTATTGTTATTGGCCTCTAGGTCTGAGCAAAATAAGTCTAATTCTGCTTCCATCGAAGAGCTCTTCAAATACTTGAAGGCAGCTATTGGGCTCCCTTCTACCTACCATTAATGCTTCCAATTTGATAAACATACAGAAACAACTTCCTTGCATTCTCTCCACGCCTATCTCCTTATTTAAAAAAAAAATCAAAAACCATTGTCTCTGAACGACCTACACTTGTAGAATCATGAAATAATGAATCTTGAATGTACCTCCATGACATCTACACTGATTCCATAAAACTGATACAACTAAAAATAATTTAAAACATGGGATTTTTTTTCTACAAAAATGCTTCATCTATTCTAATTTAACCTAGCCTAGTACACCCCAAACTCTCGTAATTCTTTTTTTCTTTTGGAAGGTAGAAGGCAGGACAGTTGGGATTAAGTGATTTGCCTAAGGTCACATAGCTAGTTAAGTTTGTTAAGTGTCTGAGGCCGGATTTGAAATCAGGTAGACCTGACTTTAGAACTGATGCTCTATTCATTGCACCACATTGTTGCCCCCAAAATTCTTTGAATTATACTCATTTACTCTTTTAACAAATATTTTTCTGGATCTATTTTTTAAAATAATAATAAAAAGCCCATTGGAATGTAAATGAACCTGACACTCAATAATATCCTTTTATTTTTTTAAGTGAAATGTGCATTGTGGTGAATGTAGTAGAACAGGTAGGGATTATAAAAGCACTAGATGCAAGTTATACTATATTTAAATCAGGGATCATGAATGAAAATGAGGAGAGCTTTCATGTCAGAGATTCCTCCCCTTCCACCCCCTCCAAAATATGTCATTAGTGCTTGATAGTGTGCTGTACTATCTGGATACAAATTTTGCCCTAAACACAACTAGCTGTGTGATTCTAGGGAAATCATCGACTGTCTCTTTTGTTGTTGATTTTCTTCAGTAAAATGATGATAATAATATCTACCCCACAAGGTTATTGTATCACATGAAATTATAAACTTGGAAAGTTCCTTAGAAGACACAAAAATTCATTTAAAAAGTTAGCTCTTATCATGATATTAATGACATTGAATCTTGATTTTATTAAGCCATTGGTTCTTCTGGTCATGTTCCCAAGTTTAATGTGAGCAATACTTAAAGCTCTTAGAAAAGTGTAAATTTGCCTTTAATATGCATAAGCACTTTTCATCTGGACATCTGGCATCACTCAGGTAGAACCCTGTTCAACTATGATATGTATCTCATTAATTTTGCAACATTATAGCATTTGGAGCATTTCAGTTTTGAGTCAGCATTTTCCACTGAACTTTTCTTTCTTTAAAAATATATTTTTTTCCAATTGGAATTTCTCATGGTTGACATCACACTGGTTAGCTACAGACTTTTACTAAGTGATCTGAATGGGGCTAAAGAATAATTTGACGATTTAACACCACAAACTGTTCTCTAACTTTCTGGTTTTAAAGAAACAGATCTGACTTGAAATTTTGAAGAAATTTGACCTCTCAGATAAGTTGAATTAGAGTACAGTGAAGTAATGAGGTTTAGAAAATACTGTTCTATTTTGTGGGCAGGCGATTCTCTATTTAAATAAAGAAAATTTCATTTCACAAAAGAAATCATTCCTTCCTGAATTTATTTGTCTCTTCATTCAGCACACACACACACACACACACACACACACACACACACACACACAAACTCACACACACACACAAAGTCACATACACAGGGCAACTGTGCTGTTCTGGGCGCTAACAGTGATAGAAACATAGGTGAGCACAATCTCAAAGGAGTTTCTAATCTACAAGTGATAAGACATAAGTTTATTATCTTGTAAGCACCTAAATTATAGAGATGGTTGTTCATCTTTGTATCCCCACCACCTAGAGTGGCAGTCTAATAAAATGCATGGAAGAATTGACTTTAGACATAAAAAAGCATATTCTCACATCCTGGTTTTAATCCACATAAACTGTGTGAACCTAACAAAGTCACAACCTCATAGACAAATCTTTATAATTTATAGACTTATTGATATGAATCAGTGAAGGGAATTTCTATACCAGGAGTTTTCCATACCAATGAAGTCATAGGCACCCTTAAAGCATAAATAAAATCTCAGGATTTAGCACATAATAAACACTTAAGAAATATTGGATGAATTGAAGACAAAATTTGCTAAACAATTTCTAATATTACTTCACATTTTATAGTAGCTCACATCTTATTAGGAAAGTTCTTTCCCTACAAACCTCTGTGAAGTAGATTATAAGGATAATTTTACTAATTGTACAGTTAAGGAAACTGAAAGTTAGAAAAGTGTATCAATTTGCTCAAGGTCATATCATTTGTAAAAGTCAGGATTTAAATCCAGATGTCTTGATTTCACTTCAGTGTTGCTTGCACTACCCTATGCTGGAGAGAGAGATGGAGAGAGAAAGAGGGAGAGAGAGAGAGAGAGAGAGAGAGAGAGAGAGAGAGAGAGAGATTCAAATAAAAGATAGTTTGAGAGAGAGAGAGAGAGAGAGAGAGAGAGAGAGAGAGAGAGAGAGAGAGATTCAAATAAAAGATAGTTTTACCTGGGCCCAGTTGAGCTAGACCTGGAAGGCTAGAGCCTCTAATAGAGCCTCTCAAAATATGGTAAGAGGAGAGAGATATTTTTTTAAAAATGAGAAAAGCTATGAGCAAAGACACAGAGGTTGAAAAATGCAGCATGATTAGAATTAGAGGAGAGGTGATGAGTTAGTTGAAATGTAGAATATTTAAGGAGTGATAGTATTAGCCAAGGCTGAAAAGATTTGTTAGAGTATAGATAGGACACTCCAATATAGGAGACTTTTACTCATCTGGTTGAAATGTCCTAGATAATTATCAAACAAGCAAACAAACAAACAAAAGAACAAGAAAGCAAAAACAAAATTCTGACAGAGACTGAGTCAAATGAGTTCTTAAAATGAAGAAAAGATTTAGACCTCTAACCAAGTCCCCTTCAGTTAGTGCAAGTGGTAATTTTACAAGCAGTTCAGGAATGAAACGTGAGTGGGAGATTTCTCTTAACTACATTACAATATACTATAAAGAAGAAAAAAAAAGGCTCAAATTTAGTTGCTGTAACAGAATTCCACATTATTTTTCTTGATTAAATTAAGTGCTTATTAAACATTTTGAGGAAAGCATTCTGTTATGTGCTTTGAATTCAAAGAGAAAAAAACAATCACAAAGTCCCTGACCTCAAGGAGTTTACTTTCTAGTAAGGAAGATGTGGCAGATACACAAATAAGTTTGTTTGTTTATTTTCCATCGTCCATTTCTGGTATTTTTTTTTTTTTAAGGAGGACATGTTCTTTTCCTAACTAGATAATTTTGGGTAAGTAACATCTCTAAAATTTAGTTTAAATTTAGTTCAGTATGTGTTGGGAAGAAAATACTTTGTAACAATTTATAAATAAGCTGCGATGATTATTGTTGATATTGGTGTTATTAATGATTAAAACACTGATTTTCCTAGTCAACTTCCTCTCCATTTCTCTAGCCTCAAGGAAATAGAAAATTCTTTACTTTTAGGATAGTGATCACTATCAGAGGGCGTTCACTATTTCAGAAAAGAAATTATATTGCCTTTTTGTACCAGTATGAGGCTTGCAAAGCATTTTGCTTATCTCATTTGATCCTCCCTATAGCCCTTTGAGGTAAGTACTATCAGTATCCCAATTCCTATTAAAAAAAAGAGTCTAAGATCACAGATTCTTGTTTATTTGGACAGAAATCCATTTCTTTGGTCCTGGTTGGGCTACCACTCTGTGTCTTCTCCAGAAAAACTAAAGAATGAACGGCTTTGAATACTTCTATCCAATTTGCCACGTTCAATGCCAGGGCCCCACTTCCGCCAAGACTTGTCTTCATTGTTTTGCCAACCCTTCCTTGCTATTTACCAATTCAAATATGAAGTTATCAGCTCCCTCTTGTAACCAGAAAAGGAATTGCTATGGTGGATTACAATATCATAGCCTGGCACATGAATGACTACCTCCCCAAACAATGACACAGCTTTCCGCATTGTGATGCACCAGGACATAACACAGAGGTGAATAGGCATCCTTGTGGAATACGAATGGCAGCATTTCCAGCAGTTTTTTTGTTTTGTTTTGTTGTGTTTGTTTTTTTTTTTACAATAAAGCAATCACCAGGATAAAAAAAAAATAGATTAACAACAAAAACAAACAACAGATGAATGCAAAAATGACATGAAGCTCTTGAGGACATAGTAATTTAAATTATTTTAAAGGCCATATTTAAAATCTGACATTAATACGCACAAACCTATAGTGTCTTTCATTTTTTAATAAAAAGACATAGTATATTTAAAGCACTTTGCAAACCTCAAAGCACTATATAGATATGAATTATTATTGTTACTGATGTTATAATGTTGGGTGATAAATACGTGTGAATTAAAGAAAGTGTAGTGAGTGTTTTCCCAACAGTTGGGAAAAGAGGAAAGGTGTCCCACTTGCAAATGCCAGGAATGTAAGTTTCCTGAGAGTGAAGATTTATTTTTCTTTTTGTTAACCTAACATTTAACTAAATAGAGATAGGGACAGCAACTGAATATGTGATTTCATTTGTATAGGGAACTTCCAGCTAAAGAAACTTCATTTATCAACTCGAGTGAGGACCTTTTTGTTTGGGGTGGTGAGGGCAAATGGAGCAAGGACAGAGGCAGTCTAAAGTCCTAAAGAATTGTCTAAAGCCCCTTAGTGCTTAAGTGCCTTGCCCTGATTCACAGAGGCAGTGTGTGTCAGAGTCAGAACTTGAACTCAGTTCTTTTTGACTCTGACGTCAATTCTCTGTTCACTATACCAGGCTTTCATTCTTTTCACAAAATGAGAATTTAGTAAATGTATGTTGTTGTTCTTGTCCTTGGTGTTTTTCACTGTGAATTATTATATAAGATAATTCAAAATCAATCTCTACCTATTCAGATGTCTGGAGATTTAAACTACATCTCAATTTGTAGTATTATGTCCATTTTAATAACAGGCACACAAAGGGATTTATCAAGTTCATTGATTAGCTTCGTTCTACCCTAATTACTCCCTTATACTGCATGCTCACACTACTTCTATTTGGTTAATCTCTTAGCGGTCTGAGTTTTTTACTTGGAATAAGAAGGATTTGGGTTCAGATCCTGCCTCAAATGCTTACTAGCTGCAAAACATTATACAAATCATTTAATCTCTCTCAGTTTCAATTTTCTTGTCTCAAAAATAGGATAAAGGATAGGGCTTAGAGCTCTTTCTCTATAAGGTTATTCTAAGAATCAAATGAGATCAGGAAAAGAAAGAATTTTTCTAATAGTACTATTTTTAAGGGGTGGAGGGGGACCAAAACTGTGATCCTATTATTTGGGGAAGATGAAACTTTTACAAATACAGATTCGCACTTGCTCTGTAACATAACATGAGAGATTTTGACTTGCCTAGGGTGACACCACTAGAATGTGTCAGATATAGAATTGAGACCAAATCTTCCTAATATCAGTGCTAACTTTCTATCTACTGTTGCATGCCCCTCTTCTAGTTCTATCATCTCTCTATCTATGTATCTGTGTATCTATCTATGCATCTATCTATCTATCTATCTATCTATCTATCTATCTATCTACCTATCTGTGACTGTCCATCTATCTGTATCACTTTTATGTTATTAAAACATTTTAAACCTGTGAAAGAACTTGACTCAACATTTTTGTCCAACTGCCTCATTTTACGTATGAGGAAAATAAAGTCAAATGAGTTGCCATAAGTCATATCCAGTTAGTGTCAGAAGAAGGATTCATACTTAGACTGGATAGTGACCTATATTCTACAATGAACTATGCTCCATTTTTAAGTTTTGTGGTTGCTTTACATATATATGTATGAGTTTGTATATATATGTATATGTATATATGTATATGTCTATCTACCTATCTACCTCTTGTTTTACTACATGATGGTAAGTTTCCTAAAGATCTTCGACTTCATCATCATTCTAGCCCTAAGTATTTTGCTGCTTTATCTTGCTGTACTCATATAATATATTTGTTCTAAGGGAGTGTCAACTTTCTGCAAGAAACAGCAGCACTATGATTCCACACAGTCTCATATAATGTCTAGGAAACAGCCTCCTTTTTATCCCAAGTTTTAAGGTTCAAAATAGAAAATGATTATCATCTGCTGTCAAAGAGAAAATTCTTAGCATCAATCTCTTCCTCTCCATTCTCATTGCTAACCCTCTAATTCAAGCCTAGACTACTTCACATATGGACTACTGTAATACCCTCCTGATTGGTCTCCCAGACTTGTCTCTCCAGCCTTCCAAAGCACCCTGAACAACACTGACAGATTAATCCTCCTAAGGCACTGCTTTCGTCGTGTCATCCCTTTCCTCAAAAACCCCCAGTGCTTTCTGATTGCCTACAGGATAAAGTTGAAACTCTTAAGATAGGCACTAAAGGCCTTGTATAACCTGGCCATGCTAACTTTTTTGACCTTCTTATACATTGTGATTTATTTTTCCTTTCAACTTCTATGGCATTTATTATCTATGCCATTCATCTGGCAATATTCATATACTGCATTGAACTTTACAAGGGAATATATATTGTTTCCTTGGCTACAGGACGTAAGTACCCTGAGGGTCATTATTTACACTCCTTTATATACCACAAAGAATGTATCCTGATGCCATATGTGAAGCAGTGGTTAGAGTACAGACAATTTTAGTAAAGACAATCTCAATTCAAATCCTCCCTCTAGCACTTATTAGGTGTATGAACTTGGGTAAACCACATGACCAATTTGAGGCTGATTTTTCTTTAAAATAGCATGATTTTTCTATAGTGCCTATTTCATTGACTCTCTGTAAATATTTAAGTAGCTTTTAAATAAATTCTGCAAATCCATTTCTCAACTCCCAGAGACTGGATCCTTATATACCTGATGGGTGATACTTCTAATCCTATTGGCTTGAGGCCTCATTGCAATGCCCTCAAATATCAATAACCAGTTATCTCTTCAACATCATGCAACCTATGCCAGTTTATGTTGCCTCAGTAGCATCAATACTATTGATTCAAGCACCAGTATTATTTAATTGATTACTTTTTACAAAAGAAATATTCATATCAAAAAGAGAAGCATAAAAATATCCCCCAGAACCAGGGATATACTTTCTACTACATTATCCCTGGGAAAGACTGCTCCAACTTAACATGGTTCCTATAAAAAATTTGCCCATTAACACCCCACAATTTCCTTCTAAATGTATCATAGTCAATAGAGTTGGACCACTGGCTATAACAGGGTACAGCTTCTGAGAGACAATCTACAGAATGTGTAGGTCAAGCAGGTTGTTCTTCAAGGCCTTATTACTTCTTGACCAGGTCCAACTATTGGCAAACTCTGGAATAGACTGACTCCATTTGTTCAACCCCTGGGGAATCTTTTGACTGAAGTTTACAAGATCACACAACCCAGTCCTTTACATCCTTAATATTCCACTTACAACAAAAGGGAGAACAAATGCAAAGAGGTGCTATGTTCACAAGCATTTGTCAACCCTAATGGTCAGATAGGAATCTGGCTGCAAGATACTTCTCATTCCATTGCTACTGTCTTTCTATAGTGCCTGGAGGCTTTCAGCTAGAGGCTAACAGACATCCTTGCCTTGATTGTAACCTACTAAGGGAGAGTTTGTGGCCTAAGACCCCTCCCAGATTCTGAGGCTCACACTATTTCATCCTTCTTGAATATAGCCAGGGAGGAAAAGAGATCATTTTAACCTGTTGGTGCCCTTATGAATGCATATTTGGTAAGTTCTGACTCAGTAGTCAGCCAAAAGACTTTTTCTTACCACCCACTAGATAGGAAATAGAGAATATTTGTGCATGCTTTGAAGTCTATGTAGGAGTCTATGTAGCTTCTGCTACTCTGCCTGCCTTCAATTTCATGGAATAAGATATCCTTGCCTAGGGACTCCCTGGTATCTTTTCCATGCCTCTTCCCGCTTCCAGAATTCTTTTTATATGTCGTCTCCTCCCATTAGATTGTAAGATCCTTGAGGGCAGAGACTGCCTTTCCCTTTTTTATTTTTTATATTCCCTGCTCTTAGCACAGTGCTTAGCAAACAGGAGGTGATTAATAAATATTTACGGAATTGGATCAGATCAAGCAGAGCACATTGCACTTCTTCATATTGACTGGGGGTCTTATTGATTAGTCCCCTGTTATAGAACTCCTGATATAGAGAAGTTTGTGAATGAATGAAACTTTTGGAAACTGAGGTGTATTTTTAGAGGAAGTGTTACATGTATCTTAGTTACTGAACAATCAACCAGTCCATCAACACGAATTTACTAAATACCTGTGATATTCCAGGACTTGTACAAGGTGTAAGCGATATGAAGATGAGAGCAAAGCAGCCCCTGCCCTCCACTTTTAGTGGATATTTTATGTGTATATTTACATACACATTTACTAACATACATACATATATGCACGCATACACACAAGATAGAAACAAAGTAATCTGGAGTAGGAGTGGCATTAACACCTGGAGAGATTAATAAGTTTATCTTGTTGAATACTGCATCTGACCTGAGCCTTGGAGAAAGATTGGGACTCTAACAAATAGAAGAGGCAATGCTTTCCAAGCTTAGCAGATAGCCAACGCCAAGTTTCAGAGATGGGAGAAGGAGTCTCTTGCATAAGGAACAATGAGAGGAGTTGTTTGACTAGACCATGGCATGTATGATGGGGAGTAACATGTAATAGAGCTATATTCTCTTCATGGGGTCCCACTGAGTTTCTCTGCAGGTGGGGGATACCATGGAGCAATTTTCTCTGGATGAGATAGGAAAACCTGCTTCTTCAAACTCCTGACATACTCTTTAACCCAGAAGAAAATGAGTAGGTTGAAAACTCCATATACTTTCCAGAATTTTTACAAGTCCCTAGGAGAGTCTGTGGCCTCAGCATACTTATTAGATACTTCTCTGTTGGCCTAAATCAGTGGTTCTCAACCTTCCTAATGCCATGACCCTTTAATACTCATATGTGGGCATATCTGCATGTGGGCGGACCCCCCTGGAGACAGATAGAGAAGCAGTGTCTAGGTTCCTAAGACCATCAGGAATATGTGTTTTCGGATGGTCTTAGGCGACCCCTGTGACCCCTGTGAAAGGGTCACGACCCAAAGTTTGAGAACCGTTGGCATAGATTCTGTAATCCCCTGGCAGGTTATTAGACCTTGGATTGGCTATTGAGATGACCTCAAATTTATTGTAAGATTTTCGAAACAGCTAATGGATTAGCTGGCATTGTAACAGCCCATGTGCATGTTAGAAGTCAAAAATAATAATAAACAATGTAATTACTACAGCATTGATGAATAGCAGGCATTACTTCCTATTTCTGTGTATTAGATTCTTTGAGGATTATCAACCAGGATTTATTTGGAAAATGTGAACTATTTTATGAATTTGCAAACTTTATAAAGTTTCCATTCCTGAAGATGTCTAGTAATTGTTTAGAATATTTTGTCAGATATGGAAACACAATAATGATATACATAGAATTATCTTTTTGAAAATCTGTTGTCATCATCACTTTAGAGAAGGAAGAAATTGAGGCAGATAGAGGTTAAATGATTTGCCCAGAGTCACACAACTAATGTGTCTGATTGACTCAAATGTTACTTTACTTTTGATACCTATATCCATGTGTGAGGGGGAAACAAAAGATCTCCCCACTCTACTTCTACTCCTACATGCCTGTTAGAGATAGACAGGTAACTAGATGTCATATTGGATAGATGGCTGGACCTGGAGTTAAGAAGACCTGAATTCAAATACAGCATCTCAGACTCACTAGCCGTGTAACCATGGGCATGGTCTCGATATGCCTCAGTTTCCTCCTGTACAATGGGGATTATAATAGGAATAACCTCCTAGTACTATGGTGAGGTTCAAATGAGATCATGTATGAAAAGTTCTTCATAAACCTTTAAGCACTATATAAATGCTTGTTGTTTGTGAAGATGATGATGATGATTTCACAGGTCCCTAATCACCTACCATGTAGCCTGAAATTCCACCACTGTCTATTCATTTCAGAGATGGGAGGTAATATTGAAAGTTTGCACTTTTTTCTAATTTTCAAAAATTTATGTATAAAATTCAGCACTTCATGAGAAATCATGCATTAAGCTTTAACTGTTTTCATGGGAATCAAAATGTTATAATGCTAATAATTGATGTTTATATATATGGTACCTTAAGGTTTGTGAATCACTTTATATATATGATCTCCTTTGGATATCACAAAAACTCTATTTGTGGGGTAATGCAAATATTGTTATGGAAACTTTACAGATGAGGAAACTGAGATTTACAATGTTTAAGTGATATTGTTGGTTTCAAATAGCTATTAAGCACCAGAAGTGTGGTCTGAAACTGTTCTTGATTCTGAAGCCCATACTGTATTCTATTCTGCTGCTTCTTTTCATATTCAAGGCCCTGTTAGGATCAAATTAATATAGAAATAGGACACAGGATTGACACCTAGAGGAGAAGAACCAGAAAACAGCAGAACTTGCTAAAGTCAAAATTTGCTTCCTTCATAATTTTTCCCAGGGCTAGTCTGAAATGCATATGACCTTTTGGGGCATATACATTCTTCCTGGTTCTTTGATCCTAGGAATGGAAGTTTCAGGTACTCACAAAATTAGTTAGCCATAAATAATCCAAGATACTATATCTGTGGGGGAAGTTTGGTTAGCTATAAAAATTCTTTAAAGATAGTGAACTCTCTAATTAGCAGGATACTTTGTTCTTTAAGATACATCAGAATCATCACAGGGACAATAACTTGGGGGAAAAATCTCTCTTTCCATATATATATATATACATATATATTGGGGGAAAAATCTCTCTCTTTTCATATATATATATATCTCAAATCAGTAAAACTCAATTGTCTTTTCAAAACAGACCGAACCCAGACCTAACTACTAATTACACAGTAGTAGTAGTAGTAGTAGTAGTAGTAGTAGTAGTAGTAGTAGTAGTAGTAGTAGTAATAGTATTAGTAGTGGTAGTGGTAATGGTAGTATTAGTGGTAGTAAAAGTAGTATTAGTAGTAGTGATGGTAGTGGTGGTGATGGTCTTTATGTATTACTTTAAGGTTTATAAAGCCTTCTACCAATATTATGTTATTTTATCCTCACAATAACCATAGGAGACAGGTGCTATTATTTATCCCTTTTTACAGAAGAGGAAATTGAGGCAGATAGAAGTTAAGTAACTTGCTCAAGGTCACACAGATAATGTATCTGTTACTAGATTTGAACTCAGGTCTCCTGACTCTGTGTATGTGCTCTATCTACTGCAGCATTTAATGACTCACATGCTGTTTTATTTTTGATATCTATAGTCTTGTTTGAGGAAAAATAAGACCTTTCAGATCTGAGTTGCTATATTTTATTTGCAGTATGGAGGTAGCTTCTACTAAAGTCATATCTTATCATACAGTGGACACTATAACTACAAAGTATTGCTCTGGCAACACCTACCACAGAACCAGAGACGTTTATAGTCAAAAAGTACCTCTGCCTCAATGTTTAAGAGAATCCATTGCAACCTTCCAAGGCAGTCCATTCTGCTTTAGATAACTAGCTCTAATTTAATGTTTGCTTTTTTGTTTGTTTGCTGTTATTGTTTATTTCCTTATATCATGTCTAACTGTAATGGCAAGCAAAGAAGTACTTAGCACTTTGTTTCAGCTATTTAATTATGTAACACCTTGTTTCAGTTCAAGTTTCTTTTGAGCCTTGCCCATGATTATATCAAGTCTTTGTTAAGAAACAGAATTTGTGAAACCCACAGTGGGAGGAACTTGCCGATGCAAGAGGAAGGGGCAGAACAGGGAGGAGCTAATGACCATATACAAGGAGAAACCCAAGCTGGGGAAGAGCAGAACTGAGAGGGGGAATGCTTGTGGAGGCCAGCTTTCTGTTTTTCTGTTCTGTTTGTGTTGATTTTTGTTTGTGATACTTTGTACAGAAGCCCTAGGACCTTGCTGGAAGCCGAAGAAGAGGATTTTTTTGTCATCTGTTTGTAGAAGTCAAGGAGGAGGGTTTCAGAGGTCCTGGAACTGTACTGGTGATGTGTGTTGAGTTCTCAGATCTTGTTGGTGGGTCTACGTTGATTTCACAGGCAGATAGTGAATTGATGATGGTGCTGGCAATGTGAATGGATGTTATTATGGCTCTGTTAAGCTTTGTCTTCCCAGAAATACAAACTGTGAAAGACCTGAGGTAGACTAGACACTGTGAGCTTCAATATGGAACTGGACGAGGAGCTGGATAAGGAGCTGAGAGCTGCCTACCTTTCAATCCAAGTGACAGTTGGGTAGATTCAGGCAGGAGCTAGACCACTGGAAGAGGAACCATGGAATTTGGGAGCCAGCCTGGAGTCAAGTTGGAAAGACCTCTCCTTGGGTACTTAATGCTGATTGAGAAAAATCATGATTCACTGTGGCCTAGGTGTGGGAGAACTTTGTACTCTTGTGCCATGTATACCTCTTACGGATGATTGAATTAAGGATGATTTGGAAAGTAATCTCTCCAATCAAGAAGAAAGAAGACTTTTTGACTGAGAGATTAAGACAGTGTGACCTAGGGGTGGAGAGAACTTTCGCCTTTGTACTTTGTGTCCCTTAAGGAGGCTTGTTCCTTAAAGATGACTGAGTTAAGGACTTACTGAAGGATACCTTTTGTTTAAAACTGTGTGTCCACTTTGGTGAAAACTATGTGGTCACTTTAGTGATAAGATGTTATAACATTGTGAATGCTGTACTTTGGTTTCTGTGACTGTTTTGCTTCAGTTTATTGCTGAACAAATAGAAAATTCACTATACTACGTGATCAGAACCTTAAAGCTATTCACAGCAGCAGTCCTCTGGAAAGCTGCTAGCGCTTGGCTTACACTAACCTTGCCTCTCTGCAAATTCTCCCTATTGCTCATGTTTATTCCCTTTAGGACCAAATAGAACAAATCTAGTGTCCCTATAGGATCTTCTGAGTTTCTGTCTCTGGGTAAAGTCCTTCAATCAATTCTCCTATTACATGGACTCCAGGTTCTTCACACTCCTGGTTAATCTCCTCTGGAGTCTCTCCACTTAACTAAGCAAGGAAGGATTTAAGTACAGTTGAAAAGATGGATTATACATCTATTTTTGGAGGAACAACTTATATTACTTATGAGAAGCTCATTACCAGAACATGTTTGTGAGCACAATAGTTCATGAAGATGTTCTACTAAAGTGCTAAGGACTGATGGGAATATTATAATAAATAAAGTTTAAATCCTGAAATCTTGAAGTGAAAATTTGCCATCTTTAAATATATAAATAGCAGTCATTAAGATAGGAATTAGTCTTCTGGAACCTGTTCCTAGATACCCCTGTCCTCAAGATGCTTATATTTATTTTTTTTTGTATCCCAAATGCTTGCTTAGTAGGTTGCCTTGC
Organism: Pseudochirops cupreus; assembly: GCA_028627135.1. Taxonomy (NCBI): domain Eukaryota; kingdom Metazoa; phylum Chordata; class Mammalia; order Diprotodontia; family Pseudocheiridae; genus Pseudochirops; species Pseudochirops cupreus. The sequence goes on from CM053582.1 coordinate 428,031,986, forward strand.
ATATACAGTATAATAGTTTGTTACTTGAATTAAAATAAAATGCACTGCTCTTCAAATATTTGATGAAAACTTCCAGCCAAAGCTATCTCTTATCCATTAGAAGAAACCCCAGTTCTTCAGCCCTCACATAATTTGGTTTCATGATATTTTATCATTCTGGATGCCTTTCTCTGGATATGCACTAGTTTGTCATAATTCCATCTAAACTGTGTTACCCATAACCAAATACCATTATATGGTATTTACGTGTGATTTGATCAGGGCAGAGCAACATGGAACTGCCATTTCCCTTATTCTAGACAGTATATTAATATTTATGCATCCTAAGATGACACCAGCTGTTTTGACATAGTTGCCTTATATTGAGTTTATAGTCAAACTGATCCCCAGCACTATGTCTTTTTTCATACTGACTTTTCTCTTGTTGAATATCACTTATTTTTCCTGTATTTATGTGGTTATAGGTCTTTTTGTTTGCTTATTTTCAAGGAAACAAAAAGGCTTTGCATGTATTGTTATTAAATTTCATCATTTCATTCTAAGATGTCTGTGCTTTATACACCTGGGTGGGACTCTCAGGGTCAGGTGCAGCCATGCTGCATAAGTCAACAAATTATGCTACTACTTCAGTAAAGAATGTCTTCTATCTTTAAGGAAATATTTTAAAACATACAAATTCTTCCTTAGGACAATGCTGGAGATCCCTGGCTTAAACACAATTCATTTCCAACCTTTTGCAGAATATTTCAACCAACTTCCTCAGACCTCCTAAAGTACAATGTACCTCATTGTCTCATTGTAAAAACAAGATGCTAATATTTAATAGATATATATCACAATTAGTCTGAATAATAAATCCCATAAAGTAGTCATTTTATTGGAAACTGCACTTCATTAGACCAGAATCAATTACTATTATTTTACTTATACATAATTTAAAATAGCATGTACTTAAATATACTTCAAGAACTATCTTAACTGATATCCTCCGAAACATCTCAAACACTTAAGCCTAAGAGCAATTTAAAAGAATTTTAGTCAATCCATGAATGTTTAACAGTGTTGCTTACAAAGTGCTTTACATATGTAATAGCTTGCATACGTATGTATGTGGGTATACATATAAGTATGAATACACTCACCATTCACAGAGTTTTCTATGTATTTGATCCTTGTAGCATTCCTATGAGGCAAGTACAATTATTATTCCTAGTTTACAGATAAAGAGACTGAGACTGAGAGAAGTTCACTAATTTGTGAAGAGTACCACAGCTAGTGTTTGAAGTAGAATTTGAACTCAGGTCTTCCTAACTCAAAGTCCAGCATTAATATCACTGTGCTACCTTATTGCCTATAACTGTTTTTCAGTCATTGAGTCATATCCAATTCTTTGTGACCCCATGGACCAAAGCAAGCCATAGGGTTTTCTTGGCATGATACTAGAGCATTTTGTCATTTCCTTTTTTAGTGAATTAGGACAAACAGAAGTTAAGTGACTTGCTCAGGGTCACATAGCTGCTAAGTGTCTGAGGCAGGATTTTAATTCAGATCTTCCTGGCTCCAGGTCCAGTAATCTATCTACCGAGTTACTTAGTTGTCTACAATTACTCAAAGAAATTAGGTATCAATGGGGTAGAACTGAAGCTATTACAAAATGACAAAAAGAGAGCAGAGAAAATAGAAGGACAATATCTCTTACTTACCAACCATCATCATAAAGTGTCTTAGAAGAAACAACTCAAGGTAGTATAAAAAAGAAACAACCAAAGTAGAGCTAGGAAAAGAAATAAGCTTAGAACAAGGAAGTCTGTGCACAAATCAGTTTCCCAAAAGTTCCATCCTAGCAGCTGAAAGAAGAAAACCATCTCAAACATATTCTCCCCAGTATAGGAGAAAAAAATAAGAAGTAATTGAAAAATAAATAAATAAAAAAAAACATAAAAAGGAAGTAGTACTCCCTCTGGGTGCTGATGAGATAGTAGAGTAGAAAATAAGGGTTCCATGAGGCACTCTCTTGCTTTCAGGTCCAGCTTACTTTCCAAGAAACCATGGCTGTGGGTGGCCTAAAAATATACCTAAGAGCCTGTCTGACCTCATAATGTCTTTATTTTTGTCTCCAAGTTAATATATTTTCCTTTCCTCAGTGGAAAGAAAGCACTAACTTATAACTAAATAAACTAAGAGCAATATACAAGTATGAGTGTTTTGCATAAATATTTACTAAAAAAAATCTTTCTAAGATCCTTCTCTTTTAATAAAGCTGCTCAAAATTAAAGTCACATTTTTGAATCTCTCTTTATGAGCATAGTTTTCTATTTCTTGCCCATGTAATTGTGATTATCCAAGTTGTGTAATAACATATATTAAAGAAAACTTGCCAGGTTCTGACACTTGTTCATCTCAATTAAAAGTAGTATCAAGATACAATTGAAGTCAAATGTTTTCAAGGTCCAGAATAAATTTTGAATTACTTCCAACAATGGAATTTAATCTTTTCCCTCTTTTTCTTCCTAAAAAACAAGCGTGTCCAATATATCTGTGAAAAAGGCAGATACCTCCAAATTCATTCTCTGAAGTAAAGGGATTTATTGTTCCAGCATATTTCTCTTTGGGATGAGGTGGGATTGGGAACATAATTCAATGGAATAAGCATGGCCAAAATGCCTAACATAAGAGATGTTGTAGGTCATAATCCTGGCCACGCCAATAACTTCTTGTTCAATAGCCTGACCTCTCCAGCAATAAATTGATAGCAAAAACATCCTCCTCCAGATTGGTTATGGAGAGGATCGAGTGAAGCAATACGGAAAAACACTAAAAAAATGTCATCTGAAGTGCTGAATGCCAGATTCATCATTTCATAGAAGGTTTCTCTCTCTCAAGGACTCCAGAAGATACTTTTATTGAAAATCTATGGTTTTACCATACACATTTCTTTATTTTCTCTTCTTTTCTATCTGTTAGTGTTTCACCTTCTTTTGCTATTCAATATCTCCTTTTCTATCCCATAAATTAGAAGCAATAGATTAGCCCTACTGAATGAACCCAGGACTCAAAATACTCATACTCCAGCATTAGCTTCTTGTATTAAAGCATGAATATTACAGAGGCCTTGATATCATTCTGTTTTATTTCAGACATAACTTACCTCTTCATTTGAGGCAATTTTTCCAAAACTCAGTACTTATGTTTATCTCTGCATGATCCCCTAGAATCGTACTGGTTTATGCAAGGAGGTAACAGAATTGAAGTATTTGGCCAAGTGGCTTCCAAGCTCAGTTCTTTCTTCCAGGCCCTTCCTGTCTGATAGTATGGGAAAAATAGCACTGGACTTAGAATAAAAAAAAAACAAACTTGAGTTTATATATGTGACCTGCCACTTAACTAGCTCCATGACCTTCAACAAATCATTTTACCTTTAGGGACTTTAATTCTTCATCTACAAAATGAGAGAGTCGGACTAGAAAAGTGGCATCAAACTCAAATAGAAATGGGAACTATTAATCTAGACATAAGAATCTCTACAGGTCACATATTCCCTTGATTTTAAAATATAATAATATCTATGTTTTATTGTATTTTTATTTTTTTAATTGCATATTATTTTAACATTCAGTTCAGGTGGTTCTTGGGATTGTGGCAGGTGGGTTCTATTTCTAACACCTCTGTACTAGGTAACCACAACCTTCTCTTTTATTCTGTGATTCTGAATTTGGGGATATCTCAAAAGCTCCACATCATTGTGACCACTTCCTCTGCTCTCCACCCTCAACCCCACCCAACACTGTTGAGTTTCCTAACTAATGAAATGATGAATAATGATGATGATATGAAAAGAATGTAATAACAGATGACAAAGACCCATACTACAAAATATACTTGAGGACTTCACCATTAATCTATAATGAAACCAGAGCATTTTCATAGAGAGAACTGTTGTCCACTATTGTTAGGACAGATTACTTGTCCACAAAATCTTAAAAAACAATGTTTAAATGCATGCCATTATCTTCAAGCTACATGGAATAACAACAACAACAACAACAAAAAACACTTTAAAAGTATAGAGACCTAGAAAAGAATACCAAAATAATGAATGAATAGGATGAGGCACATATCATCCCTGTTTTTCCTGACTGCTATACTGTAAAGGAACTAAGGTTGCTATCAGTGAACCTACAAAGAATGAGCTTACATCCTAATACTTTATTAAAAAAACCAGCCATTTTACTTAGTTGTACAACTGAACATTAAACATGTATGTATATATGCATATATATACATATGCACGTGTATTTATGTGTGTATGTATATATAATAAAATAGTCACTTTTTCTAGGACTATTTATATCTGAACCCCAATACAGATGAAAACCAGTTAATAATAATTCTTGATTCCTCTGTAGAAACCCAAGATTTATAAAACACGCTCTTTGTAATTAAGGGGAAGAGGTAATGATGTATTTACCTCACAAAATCTTATCTTCAGTTTGTATATTTCCTGTAGTGTTGGAAGGAATCTGAGATAAAAACTGGTTCAAATCTCATTTTACAGATGAGGAAACTGAGACTCAGAAAAGTTAAGTGAAAGTTGAGTGACTTGCCCCTGGATATACAGTTAGTAAATGACAAAGCTTAGATTTGAACTCAGCCCTTTTGACTGCATATTTAAGGTATATTTTCACTTTATTAACTTGCTATTCAGATTGTTAGTCTAGAATCTTGTAGTTTTTCATGAGTTCATTTCCTGTTCCTTCATATTCCTTCATATTCCTATTATCAGTCTGTGATAAGTCTCAGACTATTTTTTTTCCTCTAAATTAACAACAGTGGAAATATGTTTTCTTTTTTCTTTACCTGAAAAATAAATGATCAAAATACTTAGATTAAAATACTATGGTGATAGCATTTAAAACTCTACTCTTGTCCAGTCTCTTGATTCTATTTCAAGTCCTACAAAACCACCTAGTTTGGATAACTTAGGCAGCATTCCAAGAATTCCAGATTATGGGTCTGATCAGCAAATGTGCATAAATCTTATTTCCATAGACATTGCCCCCCAATGTCATCACAGTGGAAATGTACAACAGTAATATGGAAAGAAGCAAACAAAACAAAACAAAATCCTGCCTCACAATATCCTCATATAAATTAGAATGAATTAGTGAAGGATAAAGCATTTTTGTATCTCATTGCGGTTGTTTACTTGTATTTCCAATTGGCTTACTTTGAATAGTAGAATTATGTGGATCAGTCCTGCTTATGCTTCTCGTTGACTTCAAAATTATTTTGCCTTCTGAATCTGTTTCCCAGAGGCATTTCGCCTTAGCTCATCAATATTTACCAAAAATTCTTTCATACATTGTTATGACAAACACTCTGCATTTTTTAAACAAAGTCTAAATTTTAGGAAAAATTCTAAAACTCTTCAAGTTATGCTTAAAAGATATTAAAATGCTTAACCTGCATTTAAAATGGTCACAGCTTTATTTTATTTGTATATGTAAATACAGAGACTTCCTTCCAAAAGAAAATGAAATACAACTAAAATTAAACAAAAATATGGTAAAGAAAAATTTTTTTTCAAAATTTCTCTCCCATTGAAGAGAAATCTCTTTGAAAATGCTGTTCTTTTAGATTATACTTAAATTACTGTGACAACTTATTTTTAAAAAATACTCAAGGTAGAATTTCTCTTTTTCTTTCTTCCTATTACTTTTTGACCTGGCAAACCCTTTACAAAACTGAGTAAAATACATGTTTGGAGGAAATCTTTCTCATTTCAGCACTTCTTTTATCTTTTGTAAAGCTTTCCAGTGCCTTTCCCATAGGATTTCTCCCCCACTTTAGCTTATCTGTGGCACCAACCTCCCTTGTCTGAATTACCTCATGTCCTATACCTCAGGGCATAGTCAGTGATTGCCTAGATTATCTAAGAAATTGATTATGTTAAGTATCATTGAGTAGAAATGACCTATTCTAATGAGTTGTGGATTTTAATATGAATTTTAAATGTCTTTGCCCAAAGAAATGGTCAATACAAGTCAACTGGACTTAGAAAAAAAACCTTTGAATATCACAAAGTCATCTATTAATCTTGTTCTTCACTTATTTTTCTTCATTCATTGATTCATTCATTCATTCATTCATTTTTGGAAGAGGAAAGGTAAGGCAGTTGGGGTTAAGTAACTTGCCGAAGGTCACACAGCTAGTTAAGAGTCAAGTGTCTGAGTCTGGATTTGAACTCTGGTCCTCCTAACTCCAAGGTCAGTGCTCTGTTCACTGTGCCACTTCACTGCCCCTCTTCATGTATTTTTAATAATTTCATTAGAGACATTCTCAAAAATTTTTAAGAATTAAAAGTACAGAATCATAGATTGTTTGAACTAAAAGAAACCTTGGCAATCATCTGACCTAATTGCCTCCTTTCACAGATGAAGAAGATCGAATCAAGAGTAAAAAAGTGGCTTAGCCAAGTCACTGGCAGAACAGGAATTTCAAGCTGGTCAGTTTAGCTCCCTTTTTATGACACCAAAGTGCCAAATACTACTATATTTATTTCTATTTTTTCCTTTATCACGTAATTGTTTATGCATATGGTCTTGGGAAAAATCTCCATTTCTTCTACATTTTCTCTACTTTCAATAACAGCAGTGAAAGGAAAAGTTATCTCAATCCAATTAACCTGGAAGCATTTAATTATTCATAGTCTTAGATATGTTATCACTGCTCAAACAATTTTACCTGGAGGAGCATAAGACTTTATTGAATAGAGAAATGAACAAATGTATAATCTAGTAACCTTCATGGTATTCCTCACTATATCAAAAGCAGATGGTGTACATGGGAATTGGGGAGGATGGGTCATAAAATAAATGATGTGCAGGATCTACCCTCAAAGAGCTTATACTTTAGTAGAAAAAAGTAGATTAAAGATTGCATCATCTTTTTGTCTAAACTCGTTAAAATCTATTCTCTCAAATTCTAAAGTACATGTTAGAATATGCCAGACATTTCACTCTTTGTTTTATCACTAAGTTCACCTAGTCCCTTCCTTTCGTGATTGCTGCTTCAGGAACTAGTTCTTTATTTTTTCAAGTTAAGGCTAACTTAGGAATTGCTCTCATACCAACTTAGGCCTCCTGAATCATGACATTATCACCAATGAATTTTTTTTTCTCAGTTCTACTTTAGCAGAAAGCATCAAAAGATGTGCAGACACTTGAAATCACATATCTTTCCTTCTATGATGTCATTCTCTACTTTTGGATGTCATCATCCAATTATTCCCTCTGGCCAGAAATTCAGTTAAATATGATATTACTTCATTTTTTTCTTTCCGCTGACATCAAGATACTTTACACTATACTTACCTGCCCTATCTATTTCATGGACTTACCAGGACTCTAATCTCTTAGCATACAATGCCACTACACTACCTGATCCGTGAAATCCATGTATTTAATGGAAACAATGCTGGTCAAAAAGAAACTGTATTTGAATACTGCCTTTAATTTCAACAAGTTATGATAACAATCAATCAACATCTTGAAATTTCAGTTTCTTCACTTATAAAGTAATAATATTTTAATACTGTGTGGTAATGTATTATTGTTAAAATCAAAGAAAATGATATGTGAAAAGCAGTGGTATGTAAATGTCAGCTGATATAAAGAATCTGATCCTTTTGAATAAAACTCTCAATTATAGTATATTTATTATTCGTCCCTGCCTCATCACAAAAAGGTTGAAGGAGTCCTATGTAAATGTAGTATCTCATATACCATAATTATGTATCATAATCACATATATATTAAAATTAGTAAAAAGAGAGGTAAAATAAATTAAACACCTCATTTGTGGAGTTATCTGGCTCCAGTCATTGCATCCTCCTTTCATTTTCTCTCTAGATCTTTGGGGATAGCAGAAGGAAATTTTAAAATCATCTGTACCCACAGTTCTTAGAAAGTTGTAAAGGAATATGTATGCATTAGGATCCAGATCACATCTCTGGATCATATGCCATGGAAAGAGAAATTGGACAGAACAGTACTAGAGTAGAAATCAGTCTCCTTCTTCCCCTGCTTTAATATCCCAAGTTAATACACAATACAAGTTATTTCCTCTTATTATAGTCCCTGCCTCCATACTTGCTATAAGTTCAAAATATTTCTCATAGCTCTAGTCATTGGCCAGTAGAATCAGTAAAATGAAGACTTTCAATTACATAATTCAAGTTCTCTTCTTAAATTAGAGGTAAAATCCCATCTTTTGACATGGTTGTTGTTTAGTCATGTCTGAATCTTTGTGACCCCATTTGAGGTCTGCTTGGCAAAGACGTCAGAGTGGTCTGTCATTTTTTTCTACAGTTCATTTTACAGATAAGAAAACCACAGCAAACAGGTTTAAGTGACTTGCCTAGGATCACATACTTAGTAAGTAGTTGAGGCCAAACTTGAACTCAGAAATATGAATCTTCGAGACTCAGAACTACATCCACTGTGCCACCTAGCTGCCTCATCTTGACACAGACTGTCTCCTATACCTGGAATCCTCTCCGTCTTTGTCTGTGCATCTTGAAATGTCTAACTCCTGTGAAGGCTCAATTTATGTGCTACACGTGAATAGGGTTTTCTTGATTCCTTTAGTGGTTTGTGCCCTATCTGCCTCAAATATAATTCTTTGTTTAACTTGCATAACATGTCTTGTTTGATTTCTTCTCTCACACTCTCTCTGATCTCCTTTGATATAGTCTGTGATCCAGAAGAGTCTCATAAACACAAAGCTACACACATACGTGTGTGTGTGTGTATGTGTTTGTGTGTATTCATTTCATTCCTCCTTTTCAAAAGCTGTAGGTGTGAGTGGTTCTGGAATTTCCTAAAGATAATAAATACTCTAAAGATCTGAGAAGGCAAGGTGGAGATGGGTTAAGGTAGATAAGTCCTTGACTTACTATCATTGTGTTATGTTTAATAAACTATATCATCATAACATGCGAAATACTTGAGTCTTATACATATGAGAGTCATAGTTAGAGAGACAGAAGAGTTTCAATATGGCTTAGTCATTCTAAACCTGTGTGCAGGCTATAGATCTTATGTTTTCTTTTCTTTTCTTTTGTTTTTAATAGCTTATAACTAGATAACAATGTCAAGTGAAATTACAGACTTTTGAGTGGAATGTTTAAAGACTGGGTACCTTCTGACAGGGACACGGAGCCCTGTAGGAAGGTTATTCTATTACTGTGCCAGAGAGAATTGGGACTAATGACACAAGAGGATAACCTGTGATTCAGTCAGATATTGTACTGACTCACTGGAGAAGTGATTCATTGTGATGTTGCTTTTTTATAGACTTAAGGAATTTTAAGGTGAACATATTTGATCTATTTAAAGTGACATAATTATTAAATGTGCCATATATTTATCTATGTGCATGAATTATCTCCTCAGTATAATACAAACGTTATTGATGGGAGAGAATGTTTCATTTAAAAAAAATAATTTTCCAACACGTAGCATAGTACATATAGATGTCTAATATATGCTTTTGAATATATATTATGAATACATAGCAAATTTTTTTTCAATTTTTAAATTGTTTCCTTACTCTTTCATTGCATATCCCCAAATTATTTTGCACTTTCTGTTTGATGAACCTTTAAATTAATCTAGAGAGACATTAAATTTTTTAAAAAGGCAACCTAAGAAGGGCATTGCAGGTGGGGAGTAGGTGTGGAAAAGAGACACAAAACCAGAAATTTTTAACCTGACATATTAGTTTGGGAGAATAAAGAGAAATATTTAGAGACAAAGGTGACAAGGAGGGGCATGCAGCTTACTCAGATGAAAAGTCACACCTACCACACAGTTTAAATACCTCACGAGATATTTGTTTGCAGTCATGTGGAAATAGTTTAGGAGATCAAAAGGGATTTATAATATATCCTTATTTTACCTGAGACTTTAGCAGTTAGAGGAAAGAGGGAGAGTATTCTTGTAGCTAAGAGATGGAGTGTCTTGCCCATGGAATATCCAGGGAGGTCAGCATCACTAAATCAAGGAGTGAATATTGGGGGAAAAATGATAAGAAACATTATCAAAAGAAGAGAATATTTTTTTTCAATGTATAGATCTGAATAAAAATGCAATTTAATTCTCAATATTGATGAGCAGACAAGGAATGACTTGTGCATAGAAAGCCTATTATTTCCACTTCACATTTTATGAGATGATATATATTTTCTGATTTACCTGAGAATTATTTGGTTCTATGTAATATTTATTAACAAAGTAGGTTATATTAGCTAAATAATTAGTAATATTCCTGTATAGCAAACACAAATTAAATCTTCTTCCTTGAGCATCATATCACGTGTTAATTCATTATAAGCCATAGTTACACTGTCATTTTAGGGAAGATTATGAAGATATAACTATGGAGAGAAATTCAAGACCACAAGTCAAGCATGTATTTGACAGTAGAGGAAGAAATAATCCCAAAGATGTTATAAATTTTCCTATTTCTAACTATTCTTCCTCTCAAAAGTTTTCATAAATATAGTCTAGTTTCTGCAAGTGTTTTAATATCATCTTATGATTGAGAATCAACAATTTCATGGGTTTTCAAGGATATTACTATATTATACTGTATATACTATAATATTATTATATTATACTTATTAATACATATACTCATTCCCATAACTGGATGACTGGTTTCCACATTATACTGTTACGAAAACCTACAATTCGAAAGAACTTCAGATGTCATCTTGTATGATGCAAAAACGTAGGCAGAATTTGTATTCATGGTTATGAAATAAAGAAAATATGCCTAAATGTACCCTTCTTATTTAGCTTTTCCCACCCTAACTTCATCCTAAATCTTTCCTCCAGATATATTGGTTACAGAAGATACTCCTTTTTTCTTAGGACCCAGAATATCAATACTCCATTATAGTTAGTGGACCCATATATTGCAGAAGCAAATACAAAATGATCTGTTTGTCATTCAAGGCCCTTCATATTTTCATATTCCCTTCTTTTGATAATGTTTCTTATCATTTTTCCCCCAATATTCACTCCTTGATTAAGTGATGCTGACCTCCCTGGATATTCCATGGGCAAGACACTCCATCTCTTAGCTACAAGAATGCTCTCCCTCCTTCCTCCAACTGCTAAAGTCTCAGGCTACCTTTAAATGACAACTTATAAAGGAAACTTTTCCTTTGTTGTTCAGCCATTTTGGTTGTGTCCAACTCTTTGTAACTCCATTTGAACTTTTCTTGGCAAAGATACTGGAATGGTTGGCCATTTCCTTCTCCAGCTTATTTTATAGATGAGTAGACTGATGAAAACAAGGTTAAGTAACTTACCCAGGATCGCACAACCAGTAAGTGTCTGAGGCCAGATGTGAACTCTCCTGCTCTTAGCATAGTGCCCAGCATATAGCAGGTGCTTAATAAATGTTTATTTATTCTTTCATCATTTTCTCTGTATGTTGAACAAGATGTCTCCATGACAATGGTCAACACTTTTACAAACTGATTTCAAAAGCTTCTCTCTTTCATACCAGTCTAATACAGGATATATCTATGACTGTGCATAACGTTGTATCATGATCTCAGAAGAATAAAAATTGTCAATGACCAAAAGGGCAGTGAAGAGATTTATATCAAGTTTAAGAATATTGAAGCAAGTTGTGAACCATGACTCTCTTGGGTACAGTGGAGTAAAAGATTTTATTGAAGAAAAATATGCTTGGAGTAGGAGGTGAGTTGAACATAATACAAGAACAAGGTGAAAAATAACAAACCTATCAATTTTACATTTGTAAGATCTATTATATACTCCTCTTCCGATGCTGCCACCACTCCAGAGCAAGCTGTCATCACCTCATACCTGGAGTATTGGAATAGCCTATTGGTTGGTCTCCTTACATTTAGTCTTTCCCTACTCTGATCCACCCTTGACTCTTTGTGACCTCATTCAGATTTTGTTGGCAAAGATACTGAAGTGGTTTTCCATCTCTCTCTCTCTCTCTCTTTATTTCCTCTCTCTCTCTTTCTGTCTCTGTCTCTGTCTCTGTCTCTCTCTCTATGTATATATATATATATATATATATACACATATAGATAGATATAGATATGTGTATACACACAGCCATACATATACACATATACATACATATTAATGTATGCACACATATATACATATATGTGTATATTATATAGCAAACAGTATTATATGTATAATTTAGGACATGTGTGATATATGACATACATATTTTTTAATATATAAGATATATAAGACTATATATAAAGATACTCTCATTTTTTAATTTTTCTGTTTTAAATTCATTTACTTAAAAAAAATTTGACGTGAAGGCACTTGACTTGCTCTCCAAACACTCAGTTAATTTAGCTGGTTGGGGCCCCAGTGTTTACTTGTTGATCTCCTGTCCCTTCACAATCAAGCAGGAGCCTTGAAATACTTGGAGTCGGGGAAAAAGCAATGTTTTTCCAATATTATAATTCATGAGCTTCTAATGGTATGTATCTTCTGCTGATTTTAAGTTGAAATCAGTTAGCCAGCCAAACCAATTAGCTTTTAGAAATCAGTATTTAACACAATCGTAAGACAACTTCCTCAAATTCCGTGTAACATTATCCTACAGATATACACAGGGTCCAGGGACAATGTATTCTCAAAGTTAGAGAGCACTTGAAGCAAAAAGGTAACTTACAAATCCTGGTCACTGTAAGTAATTTTCTCTACTTTCTGGGGTACTCAGAAAGCTCCCGTTAGGTATGCTTTAAGTTTTATGCTGGGTTCCTTTTAGACCTCTGAATCTGACTTCTTATTGCATTCAGTTTGTCCTTCCCTCTGGAATCAGACATTGCCAATATCCTTTGCTGGCCCAGGGGCACTGCTATCACACAAATGACAATGTCCAAATCCTTTGTTGTCACTCCTGCTTCCTTCTCAACTCTCTTTTTTTTGTCATCGTATCTCCAATACTTAACAAAGTGGACGGTACAGAGTAAGCACTTAACAGATATTTGTTCTTCAATTATTATTGCCAACTATCATATTCAATTTCTATTTCTGTCTAAACAGTCTGATGGATAATGCAACCTCCTGTCTCTGGAATCTAGTCTACAAGTTGAATTGTACATCTATTTTCCGTTACAGGACCTACACAGTTTCTCGTAGCGCTTCTAGTATATCTTCAAGTTTCATTGTCTGTTTTTCATTTATCATGATATCAGGTGGGATAATTTAGCCCATTTTTCCCTCCAGGACCCTCTTTTAAGAGGACTGCCGTCACTAGAGTCCCCCTCACCCTAAAATATCCTATCATGCCTACGGCCACCCTATAATATCTTTCTGGAAGCATACCTTGCTCTAATTCCACTGGTAAATTCTCCCTGAACCCTCCATTTTGTAAAGGACACCAAACCAGCTTGTTTTCATTCCTCATCTAGACCTGTTCCTGACTTTCTCTGGACTTCAAAATTATGCCTCCATGCCACTTAGCTTTATTTTCTCCTTTTCCTTTTTTGTCCCCTTTTGCTTATAGTAAGATGAGACTTTCTTACTTTTTGGCTTTCATTTTGTTTCAATTGAACTTCCTTCTTTCCTTCCTTCCTTCCTTCCTTCCTCCCTCTACCTTCCTGCCTTTCTTCTTGTCTTCCTAACTTCTATGGCCCTCTGGATTAATATCAGCTCCTGCTCAACATTGTGTGTCTTCATATCTATGTATAAATATCTCTATCTATCTATCTATCCATCTATCCATCCATACTCATACAAACATGCATCTGTAAACATACACACATATGTGTGTGTATATAATTATGAATATCACTATGCAATTGAAATTTTCCTCAAAATCCAATTAAAATTTCTAAGTTTTCACTAGGTTGCCCTCCCTAGCTATTGGGCTCTTCATTCCCCTTAAATTTTGTATAATGTAGTGACAAGGGCAAGGTAGTAGCAAGACATAAAATGTACTAGTAGGGATTCAAATAGTCACATCTTATGAGAAAATATAAAAAGAAGTCTCACAGTATACATTCAAAATCTTGAAAAAACCTCATGCCAAGTTGTAGGGCTGGCACAAGATCTAAATCTGCCTTTCCTAATGAATGTTTTATATTCATAAGCTAAACAGTTTCAAGTATGCACGTGGGCAAAGATGTGCTTTTCATTGAGATTAGGTAGAAGATAAAGGAAATGGGGAGAGGAGAAAAATAGACTCTGGGCTTTGTTTTCTTCATATGGTTAGTAAAAGTCTCTAATGCAAAAAAGTGAAAGCTTTGTTCCAGAATGACTATAAATAAAACAACAAGAGAAAAAGTCAGAGAAACCACAGCAAGAGATGATTTATCCTTCATTTAGTGAGCTCAGGTTCCATCAAGTGACATTGTTTGGAGAGTGGGTAGCATTAAATGAACCACAGTGTTCCTTCATACTATGTTCAGCATGGCTAGCAATAAATTATGGAGTAAATCAATGTGGTGAACCATACCTACTGTCTCTCACACTTCTCCTTCATATACCCCTTCATTCAAAGTTCAATTTTTCTAACTCTTTGACTCACCATTTGGATAGACCTCATTTCTTTTGCCAGGTCCCATTAGGATTTAAACAGATACATGTAGATTAGGACTCCTTGAGATGTCAGTGTGGTCTTTGTATAGCCAATGAACTATAGAGTATGACCTCAAGGTAGGCGGGGGAAAAAAAGAGAAACATGGCACACCTAATTGTACCATAACATTCACATAGAGGATAATTTTTTTTCCTTTTGACCCCCATAGGCCATCAGCTCGTGCCCTGAAAAAACTAGATTCGATGGTCCATATAATTACTTTTGCTTTCATAGTTACTGATGTTATTACTGGCTATAAAATTAGCCAGCCTTTTAAAGAAGCCATCCAGAGTATTTGACTTGATGACCTTCTCTTACAATGTAAGCCACAGGTTGACCATAGTGATATTTTCTTTTATTGGTTTCAAATTTACCTTTTAAAATGTAATTGAATGCCTTTTATTTGCAGGTTACTGAAGGGCATAGAGTGGTTTACTATGTGCTCTCCATAATTTCTAGTCTCTCAATTAAGTCCAATAAAGTGCTCTCCTCTTTCTCATTTTAACTTAATCTTTGTAGTGCCCCTAGAAATAAGCTAAGGCATTTCTCTTTAAGTATTGTTTCCTACCCTGAATAACAATCGACTTATCATCAATAATAATATCTAACAAATATTGTACCTCAGGTTATCCTGAAGGCATAAGTCAATTGATCATTGTTAGTAGTTAACTCATCACTGTCCGACCCAGCAAAAACATGAAATATGAACACAAAATATAATCAAAGCATATTTCCAAAGTAAAATGTAATAAACCAGTCTAAATGAATATGTTAGCAATCATGTACGTGAATACTACATGATAACTATCACAACTGGTCAACTAGCAAGATGATCTTTCAACTACTTTAAAGGTTTGTGATTTGGTACAATAGAAGGCATGTAGAATCAGAGGACCTATATTTAATTCCTGACTCTATCCACTATTCCCTGTTCAGCCTTGACCATGTCAAAACATTGGCCTTTTCTGGTCCTTAGTTTCCTCTCTTATAAAATACAGAAATTGAATTAGAAGATCTCTAAAGTCCTTTCCAGTTCTATAGCTCTTATTAGGAACAATGATTAGGTAAAAGACAGGAATTATTTTATATTAAAAGCCACTCTCCATGTCTCCAACCATTGCTAAATTAACCCTAAGGAATATTAACAACAACAGATATACAGCGTACATGATATCTCGGTAGCGATTCTCCAGACTATTGCAATCAAGTTTAACCTTCTTCAGGTTGCCCTCTGGACTTCCTCTACTATGCCCCAATTCTTCATTCTGAAACCTCACTTCAACCCTGGAATTCATGCCTTGAAAGAAGCCTTTGTCCTGTGCTTTCTCCCTCTGATTGGATAACTCCTCCCAGAACCTCTAGTAAAAAAAAGGATCTGAGGCTGAGCACATCTCATTACTCTCCAGGGTGCAGTACTGAGTTCCTCTACCTACCGTATCACATGTAACCTACCCCCCAAAAACACACGTTTCAGCTTCTTTTCATGTTGAAATTCTTTTTTCTTCCCTCATTGACTTTTGAGGCACTGATTACATCTCTACTTGTTTTTTATAATCTCAATGGTTACCTCAGTGTACTTAATAAATGTTGATTGAATGATGGATTTTTTGTTGAAATCCTAGACTTAACCTATGAATCACTGCTGATATAGTTGAATTTCTTAGCCTACTTCATTGCAAGGATATCTAATTAGATAGTTTCATTTAAAAAAAACTGAGAAATGGTAACATTTAAATAAAAATTTCAAGTATAATCATAGATAATACCTGACACAGGTTAATATTTACTCCTTTTTGTGATCATTGCTTCATGAAAACTTGTTTATTTTATAAAAAAAAAATTTTTTTCTTTTACTCTTAAATCCTTGACTATTCATGTCTCCATGTCAGACTCTTACTGCCTTGTTATAAACTATGAGTTCCATGTTGAAACTTGCTATCTCTTCAATCAATTTATCAGTAAACATTTAATAAGCATCTATTATGTGTCAGGCCCTGTGCTAAGTGCTGGGAATGCAAAAAGAGGCAAAAGATAGTCCCTGGTCTCAAGGAGCATGTAGAGGGGAACCATTGTGCCAGCAGTGTTTTAAAATAGAAAAATGGTTTCAGTTCTGCCTCTGATACTTATTTCCTGTTTGAACTTGGACAGATTACTTTTCCTTCCTGGACCTCAGTTTCATCATCAATACAAGGAGAAGGTTTGAGTGGATGATATCTGACACTTTTCACCTATAGATCCCTGATCTTATACTTTTTAACTCAACATCTTGATGTGAGCAGTTTAGAGAGTACAGTTGCACCAACAAAGCTCTATCATCCTTCATTTTTTTTTCCTGAGCTCTCCCATAAGTTGTCTCCTCAAAATGGTAGTGGTAAAGTCCCTGCAACTGTCATGGCTGGAGTGTGCCCAAATAGACCAGGATCATCATACATAAAACATCTGCCTCTTGCGTCTAGTTATTCTGTTCTTTGTACCTTGCATGTATTTTTTTTTATACTCTAATCCTATGGCTTATCCCTCCAGATGTGGGAATTTCAATATAATGGGGCAAGACATCTGTCATCTCTTGGCTTCTCAGTTTTCTAACTCCACCTGCTTCATAAAGGAAAGATTTTTTTAAAAAAATTACATTATCTGAATGTCGCTAACATAACAAAAACGAATTTTGATGTACCGGATAATAAGAAAGCTTTAAGTATAGAGTTTAGGTTAGTTTAGTTTTACAATTTATTTCATAATCCAGATAAGATTCAGTTATCAGAACCTTTAATTATTGAATAAGAAAAATGTTCTCACTTCTGCAGAAAATGTGCCCTCTCAAAGGTGTAATGGAATGATTTGAAGATTCTTTGTTGTTGTTGTTGTTAAGTCACTGATTTGAATTCAGAATCTACTGCATGAAAAAGAAATTAAGCATTCATAAAATCTAACTAATCTCATTCAACTCATCAAGCATTTATTTAGTTACTGCTGCATGCTAAACACAAGCTTACCCTTGTAGGTAGGTGCAACTTAGGAGGTGAGGTGCAACTTCCTTTCTTTAGCTACCCAATGACAAGAATGGATCTGGATAACCAATTTGTCTTAGTTCCCAAGTCATTTAAATCCAGAGGGAGCCACTTGTGTACAAGCAAGTGAATAATATGTATGGCATTCATCCTAATTTGTTTGTACTTGTTTGTGCAATCCTTTCAATTTCTCTTTGAGCTAATGAATACTAGGTGAGAATGAAATGTGTGTAAACATTTTAAAGAGTAGGGAGAAAAAAGTATACAAAAATCACATTCCACAGCAGGACCTTCCATTAACTCTCCCAGAGTACTGAAAAGAATAAATTAATTATCAATGAGTAGAGAAAATTACATAAAAAATGACAAACTACATAGCAACCAGAGCACCAGGATATCAAAGGAAAACAAATGCAGTATTATTTATCTCCAAGGACCTGGACAAGAGGTACTCTAAGGTTGCTTCTGATTCTAAATCTGGAACTTTTATTCCCCAGGTCAAGCTGTGCCTGGGGCAAATAGCACAAAGCAATTCTTCAGTTAAGGTGTGGGAGAGTAAAGGGTAACCCATGGTTAGGTGGCATCTATTATTGTCTATTATTTTGAGTAACTCTGACAAACTAATGCTAAATACTGTTGTTAGTATAAGATATATTGTTGTTCAGTCACATTAACCCTTCGTGACACTATCTGGGGTGTTGGGTTTTTTTTGAGTGACTTGTTTATTTACTTTTAGTTTACAAGGTTCAGTTCCACAATCACTTGAGTTTCAGATTTTCTCCCCTCC
>CM053582.1:428050941-428065969 GCA_028627135.1 Pseudochirops cupreus
ATATAAAGGGTGCAGAACTCCTCATAATTTCAATTTATAGTACAACTATGATATAAAGGAAATATATTACAAACTATATCACAAAGAATTTCATCTTGAGGCACAAATATTATATATACATATATAAAATTATTAGCAAGTTAATACATAAACACTAGACAATAGCTTTAGTGTTTATTTTAAAATTAAACACAGAAGTTCATAATTGAAAACACAAAGTACTATTAAGCAACTGTTATATGCCCAGCATATAATGTGGAAGCACGAGCTAGTGAAAAAATTTGGAAACTAAGTCTGAGAATTTCATCACTCTTGTTATTAGCTACCGTAGTATAAATTGTCTGCCTTCTATACTACCATAGTATATTATTGTCTGCCAGTGTCAAGGAGGATGCTTACAGTGGACTTGTGTTGCTGAGATTATTGGAAAATTGTTCCTGGGCAGCAGCTCCAGTTGCAATATCAAATCACCAATTACACATTCAAAGCACTGTCAATAATGTCACTTAATTACATACTGGTATATTAAATTCAATCCAAATGCTAGAATATGCATTTGAGATTGATTACAATAAATGCATTTGCTTGTTACTTAAAATTGATTAACAAGGTTTCAGGTCAGTGCAGGAAATTGCTAAGTTAATCCAAAAATACTTCTCTTTATTCTCCAATTATGTCAAATACTTCATACTATACTAAACCCTGAAAGACTGATATTGACCTGAAAGACAGGTTGGACTGCCTCAGGGTTACAAGGATGGGGGACTGCACAATTTCTTAGACTCGCTATGGACCGTTAATTCAAACCATTATTTATTCAATGGGCCAAGATGTTATTTTATCAGTTCACTAGATTTGCCCTTGATTGGCAAATATATGCATAAAGCCTTTCCACCTCTATCCTTGATCCTACTCATTCTTTTGTTTACATTTTCACCTCATAAACTTGTACTACTATTTCTTCTTCTTCTTCTTCTTTAACTCCTCCCCTTTTTTCTTACAATTCACTCTAGTAGTTCAACAGACTACTCAGTGTATATGAGAATGTTCATCATTTTACTTCAGTCATCACTATCACTAATATTCTTTCAGATCATAGTTCCAATCTGGGAAAGTTTCCCAGTACTATGTTTATTAACATTTCCTCCTGGGAATGTTGAAGACTAAAGACTAAAGTGTGACTATGAGAAAATGAATAATTTCTTACCATTCCTACACATAATAAGTTCTTGATAAAAGCTTATTGATTGTTTGGTTGACCGAAGATTGTGAGGATTTTTGTGGAAGTGATTATATCATGCTTGTGATATGAATTGTTGTTGAATTTGGTAAACATTTCCATGGAGGCGCATATGAACATCACTAATCCAAGTTGACAGAAGTTGGATATGGGGCAGGTAAACAGCAGGCAGAAGCATAGACTGCAAAAATTTGTAGAAGGGTACGTGGGGAATATCACTTTCAAAGGGAAGAAAAGGTTCATGTTTAGAATGGAAAGGGATCTTGTAGATCATGTAGTTGATCATTCAATTGAAACAAATAATAAGCATCATTATGTGCTGGGTATTGTGCTATACACAAGGAATATGAAGATAAAGTAAAAAAAAAATCCTTCTCTCAAAGTGATTACATTTTATAAGGAAGTGGGAAAACAACATTAGTACATAAAAATATACAAACTAGCCATAAAAAAATACAAGGTAACTTTTTTTTTTTAAGGTGAAGCGCTGGTTTCTAGTGAGCACATATCAGGAAAGACCTCATGTGGAAAATTATATTTGAAGTGAATTTTGAAGGAAAGCAGGAATTCTAAAAGGTTGAGGTTAAGGGGGAGTGCATGGCAGACAACTTCTGCAAAGGCACATGGATATATTTTTTGTGAATAACAAAGAGATGAAGGCTAATTTGACTGTACTTTAGAGCAGAGAGGGGTGTCGAACATGCTGCTTAAGGCTTGCATGAGACCCAGAATTCCTCCTGAGCTTGATCTGAAGCAGATAAAAATGCAAGGAAAATATTTACCAAAATAAACAAAAATACAATGAAACATAGATAATGCTGCATTTTAAAACTAAGTTAATATTTGACCACAGCCATCCTCGGGTACCATTTAACAGGCCCTCATTTCTATTGGAGTTTGATAGCACTGCTTTTGAAGATGTAAGGAGAATAATAATTAACATTATGGTGGGGGATAGAGGGACAGTTGCAGACAGATTGTAAAGGGTTTTAAATTTCAGAGGAGCTTGTATCTGACACTAGAAATAACAGTAAACTGTTAGAGTTTCTTGATCAAGGTAGTGATATAATTAGATATGTGTCTTAAGAATAGCATTTTGGCCAATATGTGAGTTAGATAGGAGGTAGTCAGGGAGACCAATGAAGTAGTGATACAATTTCATAGGTGAAAAGTGAGGAAGGCCTAAACTACTATTACAGCCATTTGAAGCAGGAGGAATGGGTTTGATGAAGAAAACATTAGTGATTTACAATTGATAAGATTTAGTGACTGATTGGATATGTTTTTTGAAGGAGAGTAAGACATTGACAATGACACTGAGATTGTAAATCTGAATGACTGTACCACCAGCACAATATTCACAGCACTGAGAGTGACTTCAAATATGCCAGCATAGCTCTCAGTCACAAAATATAGCGGACTCTCCATAGTGTATACAGAAGCAAAACATTTATTCAGCCAGCAGAAAACCAAATCCTGACACTGGAATGTCAAATCCATCATAGTAACAAAGAAGTTAATATACCATACCGCAGCAGGGAGTTGCATCATCCCTTGGTTTTCACACAAACCTAGCTGTCACAGCAGGGGGCAAACAAATACTCACAAGCCTTGCTCTCTCCTTGGGTGTGTTTTCTCCCTCCTCTAGCTCTAACTGCTCTGACTCTTGGCTTCCTATGGACTCTGCTCCATCCTTCAGCAAACTCCTCTCACCACAGGCTCCATGTGATTACATTCTATGTCTCCTATTAGGAGACACAGAAGATCTTCAAATTCCCTTAGATTTATTAAGGGGCAGGGAAGAAATGCTGATGCCTTAAGCAGAAATAAAGATTTTTGGAAGAATGGTATATCTAAAGTAAAAAGTTAAAAAAAATCTGTTTGATAATGTTGAATTTGAGATGCCTTCAGAGCAGTTTGAAATGTCTAAAAGAGAGTCTGGGGTATGAAACTGGAATTTATTAGAGAGACTACCTTCAGATATATAGACCTGAAAATCATATGCATACAGATTAATCATTAAACCCATGTAAGTCAATGAAGTCAACATGAGATTAAAGACAGAAGAGAAGAGGTCGTATAAAAAAACACCGATTTTCACTCATAGAGACAGGCTGCATTATGGATGATGATTCAGGAAAGAAAAATGATAAGGAGCTGTAAGAATGGTGGGAAGAGAATTCAGAGAAGGTAATGTCATTAAGATGCAAAAGGGAGAGAGTATACAGGAGAGAATTGGTATTAATATAAAACTGTGCCGAGAGGTCAAAAAGAATGAGCATTGAGGAAAGTCCATTCATTCTGCTAGGAAAATTTCCAGCAGAAGCTTTGGATGGTGCAGTTTCAGTTGAGTGAAGACGTTAGAAGTCAGATTTGCAAAGTGTTGATAAGTGAGAAGAGAGGCAGTAGTATCAAAGGGAGTGAGAGCTTTTTGATTAAGAAAAGTAGGAAAGCTAGAAGATGGTGACTTGCAGGTATGGTGCGTTCCATTGAGGTTTTTTTAAGGAGGAGGAAGACCTAGATGTATTATAGCCATTAAGGAAGAAGCCAATAGAAATCAACACAGTGAAGATCAGAGATAGAAAAAGGATGATTGTGGGGGCAATCTCCTGGAGCCAAAGATATCAAAGATACAAGTAGAGCAGTTAGTCTTGGGAAGGGGAAGGACCTTGTTATAAAGATTGGTATAAAGGAGAGGGAAGCTGGGAGATATCTTCAGAGGATTTTGAAGTGTAGAGAAGAGTAGAAGAGGGAAGTCAAAGTAAACACTCAGTTTTCTGAGCAAAGTATGAGACTGCATCCTTAACTGTGCAGATGGTGAGAAGGTGGTGGTGGGGGGTGGGTGGGGATGGGTTGTGGGAGGTTTGAAGAGAAAATAAGGTTTTAACAGTTAGGCCTGGAAGAATGGCTTTCTGAGTTGCATGTCACTACAGCCTGAGGTGAACCATCTTCCTGAAAGAACCTGTAAAATCCCAAACCTTTGCAATTATTAGTAACATTATCATACTTAGGAATAACAATAATAATAACTGATAGTTACACAGTGCTTAAATAGAATTAGGAAATCAATTGGGTTTCAGTAAAAGATCGCCTTTGTTTCGCTGAGGGTCCAGTTGAGATTAAATAGCATATATTTGTAGTGCCCAGAGTCACAAAGTTGCATTATTTTCCAGCTACTTTGAGCAGCACAATACTAGGAGAGGGAGGCAAATGGTGTCAGAAAACCAGAACTTGACTTTGCAAAGGCACAAGCAGGGAATGGACAGGATATCAAGAGATTTAAAAGTAGAGGACAATAATACTGCACTGGGTAAATATGGTGTTGATTCTAGGAAAGGCAGAAAGTGAAGCCAGGGCAGGGGTGGCAGCCTTGGACACCATTTTGAGATGACAGGAAAAGAAGCCATGATGAAAAAGAATGTGCTCAGGATGAGTGAGCCATAAGGAAAGATTGAAGGATAGGTGGCTATAGTTAAAGTGTTTCTGAATGCTTGACCTTGGAAATGATGCTCTTGTGGGTGATGTTGAGGTCAAAGATATGCCTGTACTTACGTATCTCTGGGGCCAAGTGAAGGGATAGGTCATGGGAATTGAGGAGATTGAGGAAGTTGGAGGGTAGATTGTTAGATGGAACATCAACACATATGTTGAACTTCCTTAGCACAAGGTCAGGAGTTGGAGTGGATAGGTATCCCATGAGCCAAACCCTGAACTCAGAGAGAGAGAGAGAGAGAGAGAGAGAGAGAGAGAAGGAAGGAGATAGTAATGGAAGGAGGGGAGGGAGGGAGTGAGTGAAGGAGGAGAGGAGAGAGAGAAAGAAGGGAGAAGGGAAAGAGAAAGGAAGGAAGGAAAGAAAGAGAGAAATAAAGAAAAAAATAAGAAAGGAAAAGAGAAAGAAGGGAAAATTAAGAAAATGATAAATATAAACATACGTATTTGATGATATATTGTGATAGAGTGAATTTTAAAGGAGAAAAAAATACAGAGTGATGTCAACAGATGGGAGAGTAGTCTCCCCCAAGGCTCTGCCCTGAGCTCTTTTCTCTTTTCTTTTTTCACTTTATGTTATTTCATTTTGTGATCTATCATATCCCAAGGATTCAACTACAATTTCTTATCAGATAATGTTTGGCTCTGTTTGTCTAACCCTAACTGCTCCCTTGACCTCCATTCACAGATTTCCAACTGTCTACTGGATATTTCAAATTAGATATGTCATACTTCTTAAGCTCCACATGTTGAAAACTGAATTCATGACCTTCCTCCCATCCCCCAGGACTTCCCTTCCTCATAACTTCCCTCTTTGGTCAAGGGTATCATTATCCTTCTAGTCACTCAGCCTCCCAACTCTAGGAATCATCCTTGACTCTGCACTTTCTCTCACCTCCATTCCATATCCAGTGAATTGCAAAGTCCTGTTGTTTGTACCTTTATTATATCACTTGTGTATGCCCCCTTCTCTCTTATGACATTAACATCATGCTGGCACAGGCCCTTCCATCATTTTATGCCTAGATTATTCCTATTGCCTGACTATTGGTCTCCCCACCTCACGTCTTTGCTCCTTCCAATCCATATTCCACTGGTCTTCCAAAAACACAAGTTTGACCATGACACACCCTATTCATTCAATTCCAGTGACTCCTTATTACTTCCAGGATCGAATATAAAATCCTCAGTTTGGCTTTTAAAGACCTTCATAATTTAGCTGTTCCTAGTTTTCTTGTCTTCTTACAATTATTTTCTTCCCTATTTGCTGCCCTTCAGTGACCCTGGCCTCTGCTATTCTATCACTGGCTGTCCGCCCATGATTGTAATTCCTTCTCTTCTCATCTCTGCCTTCTAACTGCCCTAGCTCCCTGCAAGTCTCAGCTAAAGTCTCACGTTCTCCAAGAAACCTTCCTTGATTCTCCTTAATTTATTTGCATGTTATTTGCCCTATTAGACTGTGAACTTCTTGAGAACTAGGATTATTTTGTTTTGTTTTTCTTTTATCTTCTGATTTCACTTTATTCCCTGTGCTTTGGATGTTGGCTGACAAATAGTCAGTACGTAACTAACACTTTTTTAATGGCATTGACTGACTGATGGAGAATTTGTAAATGGTAACAGGAAACAAGAAATATTTGATAAGCCCTGCCAGGACCAGTGTGTCATGAAGAATGGTTAAGCCCACATGTAAAAAATATTTATTGCAGCTTTTTTTTTTGTGGTGGCAAAAAAATTGGAAATTAAGGGGACGCCCATCAATTGGGGAATGGCTAAACAAATTGTGGTATATGAATGTAATGGAATACTATTGTGCTATAAGAAATGGGGACGAGGAAATGGACTTCATATTTACCTGGAGAGGCTTATACAAACTGATGCTAAGTGAGAAGAGCAGAACCAGGAAAAATCTGTACACAATCACAGACAAATTGTATCTGTGATGACCATCTTTGATAAACTGGACTCTTCTCAGCAACACACAGTTATAACACAACTCTACAGGTCTCAGGATGGAAGGAGATGTCTACATTCAGAGAAAGAACTAGAAAGAACAGAGTTTAAATGGAGACTGAAGCAATCTACATGCTATCGCTCTTTTCCACGTTTGGTTTTGTTTCTTCTTTCCCATTGTTCACTCCATCAGTTGCAATCCTTCTATTCAGCCAGACTAATGTCCAATGTGAAAGTATTTGCAGATCCTATACTTGATTGCGTGTCGCCATGGGGCAGGAGCAGGACAGGGGGGGAGAGTGAGCGGAGAAAATTTGAAACTCAAGGGATTGTGGAACTGAATCTTGTAAACTAAAAGTAAATAAACAAACCAATTAAAAAAATGAATGGTCAAGGATTATTTTCTGGGGAAGAAAGAAAGTTTAGAATTAGGTTTCTTTGAATCTTAGAAAATGCAAGAAGTATGAAAGAATGAAAGAAAGTTTGTTTATTGGGGGATCCTAATTTCAAAGCACGTAGTGGAAGGCATAGTAGAGTTACAGCTCAATGTAGAAGATACAGCATTAAGATAGATGAGTGTGAGATTGAGAATTGGATGCTGAAGTGATGTATGGTAAACAGGTATCTAATATCACAGAGACTGAGAGAGGAGAAAGTCAAAGGAATATGTTGCCATAGAGGATGATAGGACCAGAAAGAGTGTCATTCTGTGCTGGCCATCCTGCTGATTATAGAAGTTGAGTAGAAAATTTCCTGACTTGGGGTGGCTAAGTGGCACAGTGAATAAACCACTGGCTCTGGAGTCAGGCGGACTTGAGTTCAAATCAAGCCTCAGACACTTAACACTTATCTAGCCATGTGACCTTGGGCAAATCACTTAACCCCAATTACCCTGCACTCCCCCCTCCAAAAAGCCAAAAGAAGAAAAAAAAGAAAATTCCCTGACTAAACTCGGTCTCTTAAGGATACAACTCAGTCTAGCCTTGTGATAACTAAAGGTCTGAATCCATCTTACTTCTTACTATAGAGAGATCAGGCTGTTTGTCCAATGCCTTTATCTTACAGATTAGGAAACTGATGTCAAGAAAAGCTAGATAGATGCCCTAAATGACAGAGGTATGATTTGAAGCCAGGTCCCCTGAATCCAAAGCTAGTTTTTGCTTTGTGTTTTGCTTTATTTTGTTTTCCTATTTAACCGCTGTTAGATGGACATTCATCTGGTAAAAGGTTGTACGAAGTTTTACTCTTGAGGCAAGGTGACTGAACAAGAAAGAGCATTGAAGTAGATAAGAGATAATTAGTTAGCATTGTATTTGAGAGCAGTGAAGAATCTTAGAATCCAATGATGTCAGCTCAAGTACAAATGGGGGTCACTGATCCATACATGAAGATCCCTATGGACTGCATAAAACTGATTTAATTTTAAGTGTAATATTAACTATATTTGATTGCATTTTTAAGAATTTCATTAAACATTTCCCATTTGTATTTTAATCTTGATCCACCACACTTGGAAGGTGTTGTGGGTCTCATGTGACTCATGCATCACTTATTTGACACCCCCGCTATCGTACTTTCTATATCTCCCTTTTGAAACTTAGGAAACTGAGGTACAAAAATATGAAGTCCCATATTCAAGATTACACACATTGGTAGTAGAAGAACTTCAATGAGAATCCAGGTATTTTGACTCAGTTCTGAGCTCTTTTCATTTTGACTATATTTTCTATGACATATCTTTGAAAAATTGTGCTGAACTCTATGATTAGTGTGGGGATATTTAGGGGAAAAAAGTCGCATGCTTTGTGACTCAGCAATTCTAGACTTCATTTTAGTTTAACTTCTTTCCTTTAAATGCTACTGACTTTCAAAGTCTCTATCGTCATATTTGAGTGTTTTAATAATAAAAAGAAAGAAGAGAAAAGGAGGCATGTGGGTGAAACTAGTCAATAACTGATGGCAGCCATTTGGGGTTCTTAAAAGGTAGGAGAGATTGGAAAAATCTAAGTGTATGAAGTTTGGTTTCTCTCCTTTCTTATCTGAGGTCCCATTTTCTCACATTCACATAAACCCAAATGATTATAGTATGGGCCTTTACTTAACACCATAATATTCCCTCTCTGTTTTCCCTCAGCACTCACATGGCAGGGTGTTAATTTGCACTTCTGTAAACTCATTGTGTGCTCACTAAGCACCAAATGATTGGCAAAAATAGAGAACTGATTGCAAGCCTTGTGCCTCTGTATATGCTCACAAATCATCCTCTATTCATCTAAGCCTTAATTTTAGGATGTGTGTGACAATTTCTAGGCTTACCTTAAATTAACTTCAGGTACTGTATATGAATTGTTAATATACAAAGAATAGGGACCAGCTGCGTACCCTTATCCCTCAGGCTAGAACAAAAATAAATGGACTCATAATGTTTACAAGTGAAATAGATCACTAATGGAACAGTGGAATTTAGAGCACCCAACACAACAATAACACATATTAAATTCAATTTGAATATGATCATACCTAATAAACCCACCAAACAAAAACATGAGCAAAGTTTTCCTCTGTAGTTGTCCCTCATTTAGTCTTTATTATTTTGGACAGATGATAGTGAACTTGGTGTTGAATAGTATATGCATTTGCATTCAACAGTGTGTTTCAACCTTATACTCAGTTGTAATTACTAGCTTGTTGAGAAAAATATGACCTAGATTGATTTTATTAATAAATGAAAATCTGCCAGAAAAGTTTACACCAAAGAAACTTCTTCCAAATTGTATATTTGTTGTATATTTCACCCTACTCTACATCCCATATACAGACAATATATTTTGGTTTTGCTATTATAATTGCCAAGTATTCGTAGAGGAAATTTGACTGTGCTTTCATGGCCAAGCTAGCCTGGTTCCTATCATAAATGATGAATGAGAACGATGGCATTAAATTCCATGAGGAATTCTTTCTTTATCTTCCTTCCTTCGTTCCTTCCTTCTTTCCTTCCTTCCTCCCTCCTTCTCTCTCTCTCTCTCTCACTCTTTCTCTTCCTTCCCTCTTTTCTTCCTTCCTTTCTTTTTTCACTTGTCTCACTAGAACCTAACACAGTACCTGTCACTTAATAAATGCTTTTTGACTGATTGTTTGTTTTCTGTCCAGCATTAGTCTGGTGTTTAGCTAGAGGAAGAAGGACAATGATGAAGGTGGGATGATGTATATGCTAATTTCAGTGTCCTTAGTAGCAAGGACATCAATTCCAGTACATGCAGAAGGTGTTATGAAGAACAATGGCTGACAGATATCAAGAAGGAAATTACAAAAGGCAAGTCAGTTAGTGAGAGGAGGTCAATGCCTTAGGGGCATCATTGGAAGAGGGATATTGGCTTTCAGGGAGCTAGCTAGTAACTAGGCAATTCTTTGAGTAATTATCCTGAACTACTGCTGGTTTTTAAGGTCTGTCCTGTTTTTAAGTCTACATGGAGCTGATCCACTAAAGAATATTAAATCTGTAATTAGTTCTATAATCCCCTACTGTTAGTTGATTAAGTTCATGCCTGAAGATTTTGCCATTTTGTTTGGCAAGACAATGTTGGGGAGAATTGTAGATGTGGGGGGAAAAAAGGATATTTATCTGTTCTTCAAAAGCCATGTCCTCATAAATAGATAGATAGATAGATAGATAGATAGATAGATGATAAAGTTTCCAAAAAAAAATCCAAGCTATCAACAACCATATGAAAAAAATATTCCAAAGCACTCATAATTAAAGCAACTCTGGATTTTTCATTTTCATTACTTTGGCAGAGATGAGCAAAAATAAACACATAAATAAATGAAATTGACAATTGTTGGAAAGGCTATAAGAAAACAAGAACACTAACCAATTCACAGTTCTACTCCAGTGTTTCCTCAGCCCCTGTTAGTACATGCCATTATCTATGATTTTTTTTTGAAGTAATAGAGCCCATTCTCAATAAGGTCACTCTTCCCCCATTCACATATATCAAAACCTCTCCACATCTTTATTGATCTTCTCCTCTTTTATTCTGGTCTCTAGGGAATAGGTGGCCTTTCTCCTTGATGAGATCAACTCTTCATTAGAATCCTGTTTCCTATTGTTTTTTGTCTCTTCTAGGAGTTGGCCCCATTAATCATTTCCTCTCTCTTCTTCAGTTTCTCTCTATCCACTAACTTTTCATACACTGCCTGAAGATATATACAGGTTTATCCTAGTTTTAGAAAACTCTCGTTTGACCCTGTCATTCATTCAAGGTCTTGTTCTATATATCTTCTTTCTTTCACTGTCAGAATTTTGTAGAGAATCAAGCAAGCTGAATTTATCAAGCCCTTATAATGTGCCAGGCAATGCGTTATATTCTGGAAATGCAGTTTTTAAAAAATAACTCCTTCCCTCAAGGAGTTTACACTCTAATGAGGGTGATAACATGTATGTAAATATTTACATGATGCATATAACGTAAATGTAAGAAAACATTAAAGAAAAAGACACTAGCAGTTAAAGGAGGGAAGGGAGTGACAAAAACCTCCTGAAGATGGTACCATTTGAACTTGACCTTGAAGGAAGCTAGGGATGAGATGAAAGAACATTCCAGATATAAGGGATGATCAGTGCAAAGACAGAGACAGATGGAGCAGTGTGTGTGTGTGTGTGTGTGTGTGTGTGTGTGTGTGTGTGTGTGTGTGTGTGATAAACAGCAAGTAGACCAGAGTGCTTGCCTCCTTTCAAGCAATTGAGAACAGACAGCACTATTTAAGTAGCATGTAGACTTCTCAGTTCCTTTCCAACCAACCAATTTTTTCCATCCTCTCTGCTCTCCTTTGGTTATCAACTAACTGTTGCTTCAAAAAAGGTCCTCCTTAATAACTCTTATTTCTTGTCAGACATAGCACAAAAGTATATACATATATATTGATATATGTGTGTATAGATGTATATATATATATATCATATTATGTTAAAAATTCTAATGATCAGAGTTTCTCAGCTATCATCCTCAAAACCATAATAATCGGATGTAAATTAAAAAATGATGGAAAACAAGAATCCAGCCTTCTTTGTCTAGATAAAGAATTTTTTTTGGCTGGTTTGTTTTTGTGTTTTCTCTCAGAGGCTGAATTCTCAAAGGTTCTCTTAGAATGGTCTCTGGTTCTGCTAACTTTCCAGAAATAAACTTGTCCAAATCTAAATGCAGCAGGACCTTACAGAAATATGGAATGAGTACAAGGATTTTTACCATCTTCTATGCTATATTTTGGATATGCTAAAATTTACTGAAATCCTTCTCAAAATGTGACAACTAACCTCCAAAAGAACTTTTTAGATGCTGTCTAACTAAGGAACAATGATGTGGAACTATCATCTTCCATGACATTCTGAAAATTTCCTCTCATAAGGCTGCTTGATATTACATTAATTTTTTAGCTTCTGTTGATTTCTGTTTTATTTTCAATCTGCTAAAATGCCATTTTTTTTTCAAATAAACTGCTATGCCACACCTCTGTCATGTACATAAATACAAGATTATGTGTACAAGTGGTGGTGGTGGTGGTGGGGTGTGTGTGTGTGTGTGTGTGTGTGTGTGTGTGTGTGTGTGTGTGTGTGTTTGTGTATGGAATGAATCTTAGAGATAAACTACTTCAACTATTTAGTTTTGGATATCAGTATAAAGATGATGAAAACTGACATTTACATAGTGCTCTAAGCTCTGCAAAGGTCTTTACATAATCAGTCAAACAAACAATCAACATGCATTTATCGAGAGCCTACTAAAAGACAGGAGCTGTTTCGAGGACTGGAGACAAAAGTGGCATAGTCCATGCCCTTGAAGAGCTATACTTTTCTATGGGTAGGAGAAACAACATGCTTATCTATACATCACATTGATACAACATAATTAGGGGGAGATCATCAATTCAGGGAATCAGAAAAGACTTCATACAGATGATGGCACTGTACTATGTATGTGTCATGCACCACGTTAATACAAATATTATCTCATTTGATCCTTCAACAACCTTGTCAAGTAGGTGCTATTATCCCTATTTTATAGTTCAGGAAGCTGAGGTCAAGAGGGGTTAATTAATGTGCCCTGGGGCACAGCTAGTTAAGCATCTGGCCAGATTTGAACTCAGATATCCCTGATAGGAAGCCCAGGATTCTGTCCAATTTGCCATCTAGCTATCTTAAAAAAAATGGAGATGACAATAGAGTGCTAATTATTTAGGGAAAGAAAGGCTAATTTATCACATCATGAAAGAGATTTATGTTTTTAATATGAATAGAAAGAGAGGTTTGAATCAAGTTGGAAGGGGCTTTAAATATGTGTGTGTGTGTGTGTGTGTGTGTGTGTGTGTACACACAAACAAATATGTATGAATGTGTATGTGTGTGGGGAGAGAGCTGGAGAGGGCGAGAGAGGGACAGAGAGAGAGAGAGAGAGAGAGAGAGAGAGAGAGAGAGAGAGAGAAATTTTAAAGTAAAGGTTGGGATTTTTAAGTAGGGAAATGACATGGTCAGACCTATACTTTCAGAAAATCACTTTGACAGTTGTGTGCAGGACAGATTAAATTGAGATGAGAGCAAATTGAGAAAAGGAGATAAATTACCTAAAAGAGTCTATTTCAACACTGCAGTAGAGAGGGAAGATGAGGATCTGAACTAAACTATAGTGGCTGTGGAACTTGAGAGAAGGGGATGAATTTTAAAAATAAATGTCACTTGATAAGGTATGTGTGGATTACAGAATATCGACGAAGTGAGGATGACACCCAAATTGAGAACCTGGGTGACTAGGAGAATAGTGATAACCTTTAAAGAGAAAATTTGAGAAGGTATGCTGGGTTTAGGGGAATGATAATATGATGACTTCTACTTCTGACATGCTGAATTTGAGATTCCTATGGGACATTCAGCTCAATATGCTCAATAAGCAACTGGTCAGTTGGTGATGTAGGAGCAGAAATCAGGAGAAAGATTGGGGCTGGGAATACATATGTGTGTGCGTGCTGCATATATTATACACACATGCATAAACATGTATATTGTAGTATGCATATACATCATACTTGTGTATTTGTGTTATGTATACATATATATATATATACATATGCAGGTATATAATATGTATTTGCTCACAAATTTATGCACATATAAATATGAGAAGTATGGCTAGAGGTGATAATTAAATCTATGTCAGTTGATGAACTAAAGAGAGGAGAAGAGAAGAAAGAAAATAGGGACCAGGACAGAGTGTTGTTGTATACCCATGGTTAGGAGGCATGATATGGATGATAACACGGCAAAGCAGACTGAGAAGGAGCTGACCTGACTGAGAAGGAGAAAAAAAGAAAAAAGAGCAGTGGTGTAAAAACCAATCTTAGAGCACTCAAGAGGAGTGTGCTTAAGTCTATTGACTTAATAAACGAAGTCAAACGACATCAAGGAGAATTTAGGAGTTTAAGAGACAGCTTTGTGCCTGGCACTTGGGAGATAAACAAATGCAATGGTCATAAAAATAATACCACCACTACCACCGGCACCAACAAAAACAGTTCCTGCCTAGAAGGAACAATAAAAGATATGGACACGAAAGACATATGCAGGGAAAACTGGAGAGTATCTAACAGTGAGGATCATAAAATTAAGAAGGGCTGGGAAAGGCTTCTCACACATGAGACTTTATTTATTTATTTTAGTTTCTATTTTTTTTAAAATTTGATTTGTGTATTTACTTTTTGTTTACAAGATTCAGTTAAATAATCTCTTGAG
The DNA here is from genome assembly GCA_028627135.1 of Pseudochirops cupreus. NCBI lineage: Eukaryota > Metazoa > Chordata > Mammalia > Diprotodontia > Pseudocheiridae > Pseudochirops > Pseudochirops cupreus. Next base: position 428,065,404 of record CM053582.1, read on the forward strand.
TTTCAAATTTTCTCCCCTCCCTTTCCCCGCGCCCCCCATGGCAGCGTGCAATCAAGTACTGGATCTGCAAATACTTTCACATTGGGCATTAGTCTGGTCGTATAGAAGGGTTGTAATCAACGGAGTGAACAATGGAAAAAAGAAAGGGAACCAAACATGGAAAAGAGCGATAGCGTGTAGATTGTTTCAGTCTCCATTTAAACTCTGGTCTTTCTAGATCTTTCTCTGAATGTAGGCATCTCCTTCCATCCTGAGACTTGTAGAGTTGTCTTATAGCTATGTGTTATAACTATATATACATATAACTATGTATAACTATATGTTATATAACACATATAAAACTATATAACACATGTAAAAACTATGGTTTTTATACCACTGCTCTCTCTATGCTGAGAAGAGTCCACTTTATCAAGTTTGGTCGTCACACATATGATGTGTCTGTGATTGTGCATAAATTTTTCCTGGTTCTGTTCTTCTCATTTAGCATCAGTTTTTATAAGGCTCTCCAGGTGAATATGAAGACCATCTCCTCCCCATTTCTTATAGCACAATAGTATTCCATT
>CM053582.1:428066469-428081567 GCA_028627135.1 Pseudochirops cupreus
AACACTGGGATGGCTGTTTTGGGGTGGTGGGCAGGGGAAAGATGGGGAGAAAATATGTAACTCAAAAAAAAATTTAATAAAATAAATTAAAAAAAAAATTTGACAGGTAAACTATTCCTTGCTTCTCCAGATTACTTACAGTATCAGCCTTTATACCTAAATCATGCACCCATTTAGACTTGATTTTGGTGAATGGTGTTAGATGATGGTCTATGCCCAGTTTTTTGCACATGAGACTTTAGCTAAGACTTGAAGGGAATCAGGGAAGCCAGGAGGTAGGAATGAGGAGGGAGAGAGTTGCACTGGTTAACACTATAAAATGCCGCTAAAGGTCAAGGATGATAACTGAGAAAAAAGCCTTTGGATCTAACAACTGAAAGGTCACTAGAAACTTAAAAGCCAGTAGTTCCAGGTGAATTTTGAGGTAAGAAAATAGACTGCAAAGGATTTAGAAATGAGTGATAGGTGAGGAAGTGAAGGCAAAGAAAGTAGGGAGCTTCCCTCACACACCTGCAGCCCTAGGAGTTTGAGAGAGATAGGATGGAGAGATATAGAACAGTAATTTTAGGGAATGGTGAGATCAAGTTAGTAAAATTAATATTTTATTAGTGGGCAAAAACTGGGCATGTTTGTAGTCAGCAAGGTAGGAACCAGTAGATAGGGAAATATTGTAGAAGATAATGATGGAGGTGAAGATCTTAGGGATAATCTGTTGCAAAAGAGGGAAACAGATGGAAACAGATATATATATGTGTAGAGAAGTTAGCTTTAGCAAGGAGAGGGGGCTGCTCTTTATAAGAGACTGGATTAAAGGAGAAAAGAATAGAAGTGACATCAAGGAATGATGAGATAAAGAAAAAGATGGCTAGGAAATTCTTAGTAAAAGACTTTTTTTTTCCTCAGAAAAAATATGAATAAAGGTCATCTGTTGAGGATGGGAGAGAGGGGGTGGTACATGAGACTTGAAGAGAAAAGGGATACATAAAGTCAACCTAAGTATGTATTAATATTGACATGAATATTTAGATGTCAAGTTAGCCAGAAGGGGATTTGACTCTAGGACTTCTGAATATGAATCTTATGCATTTAAATTATCTCTAAGATATGACTCTTTATACTTCATCACTGAGTAGAATGCCAGAAGAATGGGAAGGAACTAATCTATACTTGAATCAAGCATGAAAACTTGATTTTAAGAGCATTGTGTTCTAATTAAAGTAATTCACCTTGCTCATTAAGGAGTGAAAATTCAGAAGTTTTGCTCCACCCCTGCCTGTTCAAATGATCCCTTGAATGATACTTATAGTCATGTCAATTCTTTTCTTTGCTTGGTTTTATGGAGATGCATGTATAACATGCATGCACACATTAAATGTAGATGTATTTAGAAGCTCTATGGTGAATTTGTCAAATGGCATGGGTTAGAGCAGTATGCAATGAAAAAGGTCATGAGCAAGGGTGGGAGGGTTCTGATATGTATGTCACGGTGAAGAGAGAAATCATTTTGAGGACACTGTAGAACCAGCAAAGTATTTAAAAAATATCCTGAACACTTGTTCCCTGTAGATGTTGGGCTAGTCATCACAAAGGCTGTCATCTTAAATTCCAGAGCACAGGAGAAAACTTGAAGAATCATCCTGGTGAGACTTAGTATGATAAAGTAGATTTCTTTGTGCAACCTGTTATCTGTAATGAGCTGTGAGAATCTTTCCATCCAAAACAAATTTGACTCTTTATCTCAGTCATTACATCCTTCATATTGTTACCTGGATTCTCAAAAAAAAAAATTTTTTTTTTCTAAATGTCTAAAGGTCAAAGGAAGGGGGGGCAGGGGGATCATAAACAGTATTTCAAGATAGTGGCACAAGAGCTTCAACTCAGCAAGGGAAAGTGAGGAGTGCTAGAGATGTCATCAATTTTGTCATTCATTTTTGTAAATAAATTAAAGTTTTTTAAAAACTGGAAGAAATTTGAATGTTTTAAATAAACACCTGAATTTAAACTTCCTAAGAAAATGCAAGGCTCTGTGCCAATAAAATCAAATAATAAAATCTTGAATTAGTTAATATATTCAACTTATATGGGCTTTTGACCCCCATACCTTTTGCATTGAGACATACTATACCCTTTGAGATAACTCAGACATGGCAAAGACATTTATCTTATGACACATGAAACTATCAAGGCCCAAGAAATAACACATTTCCTTTAATTTCCAGAAATATGATTCTTGGTCCTTCCTAAAACTTAGTTATGCTGTGTTATGAAGTAAATAAAACATGAAGGTAATTTAAAGCAAATTCCATCTCCAGGTATTTACCATTTAAATTACAATGGTCCTCAAGCCAAATTAGAAAATGCACATCTGATCAAGAGGTTAATGAAAAGAAATGTTTGGAAATAGATTGTAAAACAGGTCAGGAGGACTTTTTTCCACATAATTTTAAAGTCATTGAAATACGTGCCTGAAAAAATAGTAAATAGGCTAAAGAGACTTGATTTTGGTACTGCCAATACAATCCAATCATTTTGATTAACTTCAATTAATAAGAATAGCAGGGTTTCTTAACCCATCATCCATGAACTTTTCTTTAAAAATTTGATAATTGTGTTTCAATATGATTAGTTTCCTTGGTAATAGTATGCATTTTATTTTATGTATATAAAATATTATTCTCAGAAAGGGTTCATAAGTTTTACCAGATTGCCAAAGGGGTCTGTCACACACACATACACACACACACACACACAAGGTGAAGAATCTCTGGTATAGAATCAACATAATACAATGGACTAGTCTTGGAATCAGAAAATCTAGTTTCATATACCTAATATGGTACTTACTAGCTGTGGAGATAACTCAAAAGTCATTTAACCCCTAAGCACCCCAGACATCTCCCAAGGGTATATCTGTTATATCATACACAGGTTTTATTGTGTTCTTCTATTCATGTATAAAGAAAGCACTTAATGTCTTTGACCCCCATTTTTCTCATCTGTAAAATACCTCAATAATACTTACACTATGTACCATAGAATTAATATCAGACCCCAATGAGCCTATGACATTCCTGTCAGTTGTCTCTGTCTCTGTCTCTCTCCATATATATAATCTATCAATCCATCCATCTATCTATCTATCTATGTGCATTATATATGTATATTTATAATATATAGTTATAAAGCTATGTATCACTCATACATGCATGTATATATGCATATAATATACATACGTGTTTATGTATATAGTGCTTTTCAAACTGTAACATGCCATAAAAATGGCAGCTTCCTTTTTATGATTCTAGTCCAGGTAGTTTTCGCACTAGTTCTTGAAGGCTGAATGGTATAATGAAATGAATATTTGATGGATTGAAAAACAGATCTCTAAGGCTTAACAATGAATGTGACCACAGACAAATCATTTATTGTCTGTTCTTCTGTTTTCTCAGATAATAAGGGAAGTTGGTCACTAAACAAGTATTTATTAAATGGTCACTATGTACCAGGAATTAGGTTACATATTGAGAATCTCAACAGACAGTAATAAAATCCTTGACCCCATGGAGTTAAGATTATAATGGGTGAGACTACTTTTATATAACTATATGCATATAAATAAATAAATATTGTAAATTGAAGGTTAGCTTAAAGAGAAGGCACAATAAGGGTTGTGAGGAAAACACTTTGTAAATCTTAAAGATCTCTATTAATTTAAATAGTATTTCTATATTTGTATATAAGCATATATATTTGTATATACATATGCAATTGACTCTTCTAAATATCTATCTGTATTACATATACTTCCTTTTTTTCCTTCCTTGCTTCCTATAGATAACATAGATACAGATAGCAATATAGATACTAATACAGATATGTTTGTGTGTGTGTGTGTGTAAATACACACATATGTACCCATACCCCCATATATGTATAGGTGTGTATACACACATCAATGCCCTCACATGAATACAACACACAATATATGTGTACATGTATATACATGTGTGTGGGTGTGTGTATATGTACATATATACTGTGTATATATGTACATATATAGATCTTTATATATACGCATCTATCTGTTTCTATATATCTATATCTTTCTATATCTATACACAGACAGATACTCTCATACACATGAATAATTAGCGGCAATTTGGCATAAAACCTAGAATACTTGCTCCTGATTTAGAAAGATCTAGGTATAACTCCTGAATCAAACACATGCTTTGTGATCCTATGCAAGTTATTTAATTTCTCTTATGATTAAGGCAAGACAATACATTTCAGAATAGTGGCTGATTGCTTTGGAAGGATGGGTATTTTCATAAGACATTCCTTATTCTAATAACATTATATCAGGTCCAAGAACAGTTCCTTTCTTTCTTTCTTTCCTTCCTTCCTTCCTTCTTTCCTTCCTTCCTTCTTTCTTTTCTTTTCTTTTCTTTTCTTTTCTTTTCTTTTCTTTTCTTTTCTTTTCTTTTCTTTTCTTTCTTTCTTTCTCTTTCTTTCTCTCTCTTTTCTTCTCTCTTTCTCTTCTTTCCTATTTTTATCTGTAAATATATATGTATTTATTTATAAAACCACACTCCTTCTTACCACTTGTCTTTCCAGGTATGTCCTAATTAATGCAGATAATGGATACTGTGAAGTCATCACAAATATTCGAATTCTCATTTTCCAAGTTGTCATTTGGTAAAATATTGTAATTGGTTACAGCCTAATAGAAATATATGGTGCAAATTCAAATATATGTCACCACTCCACAGAACTCATTATTTGTCATAATTGAGACCTGGCAGTATTTATAACAATTTCTTTACAAAAAACATTCTTCATGATCCTCTAAGGTTTTTTAAATCCTAACAATCTGTGAAGCTCCCATTCAATTCTTATTCCATTTTAATCATTGTCCCTGGACACTCTAACCCACAATTCTGACTCTCTTTACCATAATATTATGTTTACTTTCAGAATTACAGAGTTCAAGATGGTGGAGTAAGGCAACAACTCACCTGAGTACTTCCAAATCCCCCCTAAGCAACTTTAAAAATAATTCCTCAAAACAAATTATGGAAGGGGTAGCTAGGTGGCACAGTGAATAGAGCCCTGGCCCTGGAGTCAGGAGGACCTGAGTTCAAATCCAGCCTCAGACATGTAACACATACTAGTCATGTGACCTTGGGCAAGTCACTTAACCCCAACTGTCCTGCCCTCTCCCCTCCAAAAAGCCAAAAAAAAAAAGAATTATGGAATTATAGAATCAATGAAACAATGGGGTAAAACAATTTTCCAGTCCAAGAAAACTTTGGTTGTCAGGGAAGGTCTATCTCACTGGTCAGAGAAGTGTAGCAGAGTTCGAGCCCTGGCAAGCCAGTGTAGGTCTTGAAGGCAACCGATTCAGCAGCAGCAATTTCTAGAGCTCTCAACAAAGACGGTAAGGGGGCTAAACCACTTACCAGAAGGAGATTACAGGCAACACTTTGGTGACATTGGGTGCAGGACTCTGTTGCATTGCCCATGTAGGGATCTGGGTTGCAGACCTTCATTGCAGTCCCAGGGCAAGGAGGAGAATTAGCACACTAGAGCTCATGGCCACAAGGGAGCAGGGACCTTGATGGCAGTTTTGGGGTAGGAAAGAATGCTTGTGGTTGCTCATAGACAAAAGCACACGTCTGGAGAACAGTGAACACACCTCTCCTTAGATCATACCACCTTGGAAGAACTAAAACTTTAGAGCACCCCCCAAATTAGCTTTGAAACACAAAAAACCTGAAGCTTGGGATAGTTATCCCTCTACCCCAGGGGAGCAGAACTCAACTTTAACATAAAGTTAAATGTCAAGAAATAAGGTGAAAACCTGAGCAAACAGTAATAACAAAACAATAACCTGACCATAGAAAGCCACTTTGGTGATAGAGAAGATCAAAATACCAGCTTGGGAGGGCAACAGTCTCACGACGTATATGCAGTCAGGCCCAAAAAGAATTCCTAGAGGAACTTATAAAGGATTTTAAAAATCAAGTAAGAGAAAGTGGAAAACTTAGAAAAAGAATGAGAGTGATACAAGAGAATCTTTTTTTGTTTTAACGTTCAACAGATTGTTAAAGGAATCACACAAAAAAAATGGGAAAAAATATAGATGTAGATTCTCACAGATTGGGTTCCATGGCTTAACTTCTTTTATATATTCTACAGTTCCTATCAGACTTCCTAGTAAGGGGCCAGATAGAGTAACTTCTCAATAATTGTTGACTAATTTATAGATATTGAATCATCCCAATGATGTAAATGAATATTTAGTAAATAGATTGATAACCTTCACTCTACACTTCATTTCAAAATGATAGTGTATTACCTGAGGATTAGACATAGCTGCATTTGAAACTTACATAATATTTTTCTTCCTTCTTCAACCCAGAAGTTCACAATTTATAGACTTTTATTTCATCTGTATCTTAACTTGTGTATTTCTGAACTTATTTAACTAATTTGTGGTAGAACCAAAAATTCACCATAAAATCTACCAAATTTTAACTTCTATCCTAACTTGCCTAAAATAATGAGCTTTAAAAAAATCAATAGTTTTCCTAGAAATATAGCAGCCTTTTAATTTCCTTTCCCATTCCCCAACTACTATTAAATAACTCACAGAAAGTAAAAGGAAGGGGGAAAAATATCAACTTTTTCAATTCATGGTGGAGAATGTTTATTTTCTGTTTGGACCTACTATCTTGATTCACAACCTTTTATAGAGATAGTTTCATAGCCTCATCATCAAGAAATTTTCTTTCAAAGAAAATGCTCATAGAAACAGCGGAGAAGTAAAGAAGTGAAGTTGTAATCTGATGGAAAAGGTTAGGAAGACCAGATCTGTGTTTGCCGATTGTATCCAGATGAGCTCAACTACTTGCCAGAGTAGGCTTTTGTGTGTGTGTTGTTTTGTTTTGATTTTCCTTTTGGAGTAAAGCAGTGACAGTTGAACTCTGGTTTTATGTGGCTGTTAACACATGGTAAAATAACATGGCTCACCCTGTCTCCTTTATGAAATTGAGCATGGTTTACCACAGCAGAGTTGGCTTTAGTAAATTAGACCAAGTAACTTTCAACTATGTTCTTAGCACATACCGACCTATCATTAGAACAAAGTAGATCTGGGATGTTGTTTATGCAAGGAGGTTTCTCCAAATTTAAGTAGAACATATCTTTTGAGTTGTATTTGAAGGAAACCAGGCTGTGCCAGCAGAAATACAGCTATATAGAACAATCAACCCATCTGTTACTTGGAAGTGTCCAGGCAACTGAAATATGAATTTTCAACAGAAAGGCAAGTGTCCCATTTTTGTGTTTGCTTTACTGAATGACAGAAAATCTCCATGTTTTGCTATTTGTGGGGGCATTTTTACTTTCATGAATCCTAGTGAATAGGAAACGGAGTATAGTGGGGGAGAAGCCTTCCCTCACGCACTGCCACCCACCTTTCAACTCTCACAGACTTGTAAAGGGACACAAGGTAATAATTACTATCACTTTCTTTTATACAATTCTATTTTTTTTTCTTATCTTTCCCAAGGAGTCCAGAGAGGTTACATGGTACATGTAATGTGTGAAACTGGACTTTGAATCAGAGGATAATACTTCAACTTGGAATTGCCCTTAGAAGATCACCTTTTCTAAATCCTTCATTTTATAGATGAAGAACTGATGCTCAGAAATGTATAGTAACTTGTTTTTCCGTCATTTTTCAGTCATGTCCAACTTTTTGTCACCCCACTTGGGGCTTTCTTGGCAAAGATATTGCAATGGTTTGTCATTTTCTTCTCCAGCTCATTTACCAAAGAGGTAAATGACTCGTCCAGGGTCACACAGATAGTGTCTGAGGCTCAGTTTGAATTCTTAAAAATGAGCCTTCCCTGAATCCAGGTCCAACACCGTATATCCACTGTGTCACCTACTTGCCCTATGTAGTCATTTGCTCAGGATTAAAATACTGCTCCAAATATTTACTCACTGTCTGAGCCTATGCAAGGATCTTTGAATCTCAATTTCCTCATTGTTAAAATAAGGAGCTAGGATTCAGCCTCTCAAGTTCTCCCATGTCTAAACCTATGATTGTAGGAGATACCAGTCATGGTTTCTTGATAAGGGCAGCAACAATTTTCACTGCACTTGTGACTGGAGTTTTGGAAGACTAATTTCAAGGAGAGTATTTGTTTTCTCTCATTTATAGGTTAATTTTTAGTCAGAAAGATGAGCCTCAACATAATGAAGAAGGAATTACTTTATTGTAATGTTTATAGCAAAATTTGTTTGATCAGCAAGTAGTTCTTAATTTTTCAGTGTTACTACTGAATGTAAAATTAGAGATTCCCATACGTGAATAAAATTCATTTAGATTTATCCTCATGTGTGCAACACACCAACAGAAATAAACAATATCTCCTGGGTTATTTTCTCTTTGGCACAGTTGTTGTAATGATCCTAATATTTCCCCTGAAATGAGGATTCTCTGTTTAAATTAATTTCACAGACACATGGAAATGTTTTATTTTTCACATCACCTGGATTCTGGATTTCCTCTTGCGCCCTCCCCTCAAAATTACAACCCAGAATGAAGACTTTTCAAAAGAAAAGAGGAAGAGAGAGAAATCAATAAAATCAATGAATCTATTTTTAAAATCTGACATTATTTGCAATATTCCACATTTTGAATACCCCACCACGGCAAATGAATGGGGGTGGAGGGATATATCTTCTAATTTTTTTCTCGGACCAATATAATTTCATTATAATTTCAAAATGTTTACTTTTGATTATTTTGCTGGCATTTTTTTGTCATTTTCATCGTTGTAGTTATTTTGTGTCTTGCTTTCTGATTCTCCTTCAGTTTTCTTCAGTTCATATGAGGTTTTTCACCCCAGTTTTACATACTATATATACACATACACATACACATACACACATATATATGTATACACATACATACATACTAATATTCTTTCAAAAATTATATATGCCTGTGAGTCATGAAATGCAAAATTCTCCAAAAAATTTGAATTGAGAATCTTTAAAAGGTCAGTATTTAGGTGCATAGTGCTCTTGAGAGCAGCCTGCAAGTCACTGAGGAATAATGTAAGAGAAGTATAAAATATGCTACTAAAAGATGCATGCTTATGTACCCCAGGATTCAATTGGTTTGTTTGTGTAAGAATCTCTTCAGTGCTGGAGAACATGATTAACCAGCATTGCATGTCTGCATGAGGAACAAAACTGACCAGAGAACTTCTGAGAAAAGAGAGTTATTTTTTTTCTTTCTTGCACTGAGTATACTCCCCACCAAAAACAAAACAAAACAAAAAAACAAAAACAAAATCAGGGGGTAGTTGGGCAGCTCAATGAATCGAATGCTAGCCTTGGAGTCAGGAGGACTTGAGTTCAAATCCAGCCTCAGACACGTACTACATGTGTGACTCTGGTCAAGTCACTTAACCCAATTACCTCTAAACTCCCCACCCCCTCTAAAAATGTTGTTCTAAGCAATCTTCAGGAAGCCACCCGGTGAGAAGAGGAAGGAGGCACAGAGAGAGACGGAGACAGAGAGAGAAAGAAAGAGACATAGAAGACTTTGACAGTGGCAGCTATATGTAGGAGACATTATCTTAACGTGTCCTGGATTTCCATTTTGTCTCCATAGAGAATTCAGAGAATTTCCTCTTGGGTTATAGCAAAGACTGTTTCTTGGGATATCTCATTCCTAATGGAACAACTTTACTCTGCATATTGTTTCATATATTCTAATTTATTTATTTTTTCTTTCTGTTCACTATCTGTTTGGATATATTGGTTTGGGAAGGAGAAAATTCTTCAGAAATAAGCCGAGAATACTTTGACTTAGCAGTATTAAGACCAGTAATTCAGCTTAAACTTAAGAACAAAATAATTTGCCCTAGAGGAATAATGTTTTTATATTATTTGGGGGGGGGGGAGGGAGAAGGGACATTTAGAGGCAATTCCAGTCTGATTCCTAAGTGAAAGAGTTATTCATAAGTGACAGAGGAGAGTAGACTTGCCAACTTAGTGTCCCCTTCTTGTACTTCTCTTCGAGTAGGAAATTAAAGTCTTACTGGTAGAAGAATGGGAGACATTCCATGTCTCCCAAAGAGCCACATTTTAACAATCCTTATGAACAGGCACATAACCCACATGAACACATACATATATCTTAGAAAAGGAAAGGAGGGATAGGCTAGTTATATTGCAAGAATAATGGATGAAATATGAACAGTCTGCATATTCTATTGGTGACTACTCAATGTCAAGAAAATATGAGGATGGTCCTCAGCAGATTAATGTGAGTAAAGAGACTAGAGTACTATATGATGGGAACACAGGGGTAGGTTATGATCTGCATCAATGGAGGAACATCCAAATCAGTGGATGACAAGTCATCCGAGTATTGTATTATGTTTTCTCTTTTATATTGCATCCTTGTCATTCTCCTCAAATGTAGAGTTAACCTCATGGTAAATTTCTTTTCTATTGTCTATGACTTTTGAGTAAAATTTATTGAACAACTTTGAATAAAATCAGTTTCTGCAATCATTAATTTTTACATATATATGATAATAACATTCAAGGAATTAAAATCTAAGTTACATCTTTAGAAAACAAATCTTGATCTTCCTTAGTTATAAGGAAATCTATAAGCAATAGAGAAATTTTTATTTTAACCAGTAACATAAATTTCTTTGTTCGACAAACTTTTTTTCTAGATTAAGTAATAATCATCATTCTAAAATTATTTTATTCTGGTTTTTTTTTACTTTTTTGTTGGTGATTTTATAGAAAAAAAAATGGAATGGAGAAGAAGGAGAAATATAAGCAACCAGATGTTCTTGCAAATGGAAACATTAAGCCTAAATAATAACAATTGACCATAGTAAAGCAGGTTTCTACACACAAAGGTTCTTGAAGAATACAGAATAACCAGTATGCATAATTTCTTAGGCATGCTAAAGGGTCCCAAATCAAATAATCAAACTATGTTTACTTGTTTTACATAAAACATCACCTTTATTTATTTATTCATATACTCTGAGAATTTACAATAAATTTTCAAAATTGAGCAATTATGCAAAATTATCATTATGAATATTTGTGTGTATCCCCCTAAATTCCCAATAATTACAGAACCTTATAACTGGAAGGAACCTTAGTAATCAATTATTTAAACACCTTGGTTTAACTTATATGGAAACAGAAGTCAATGACTTACCAGGATCATATAGCTAGTTCAAGGCAAAGGAGCACAAGAACTGGGAGTTCCTGATATCCGATTCATCTTGTTTTCAAAATCTGACATTGCCTCTCAATGATATCTTTTTAGTCAAAAAGTTCTCCCTAATTTTTTTTTCTTCTCTCTTGTTCTTTCTTGAAATCATGTAGAAATATTCACAATTTTTATTTTTTAGTAGAATGATTGGTCCGCCAATTAAATATTAATGAAGCATCTACTATTTTAAATTAATATGAGTGCAGATTAATGTGGAAACAGGAAATAAATAGAGAAAACAAATAAAAGGGCACAAAGAAAAGAAGATAAAGAAAAAATCAGAAGAATATAGAAAGAGAACTAAGAGCACATCTAGAATAGGAAAATAAAATACACAAGAACATGTTGGTAGAGACAAAGAAGGAACTACAAATGCTGGCTTATTTGACATAACTTACCAAAAACACATACCACAACTTTGCATAGAAGAAGTGAATGGTCACTTAGCAACTTTCTTTGCTTGTTTCTTATCTAAAAACAGCCATACGTACCTCTAGGCATTGGTGTGAGATTCATGTGAGATAATTTGTATAACTGTGTATGTTCAAGCTTTAGACAAATATAAGAGAGTAGTAATAATAACAGTAGTAGTAGTAGTAGTAGTAGTAGTAATAGTAGTAGTAGTAGCAGTAGCAGCAGCAGCAGCAGTAGCAGCAGTACTAGCAGTAGCAGCAGCAGCAGCAGCAGCAGTAGTAGTAGTAGCAGCAGCAGCAGCAGCAGCAGCAGCAGCAGCAGTAGTAGTAGTAGTAGTAGTAGCAGCAGCAGCAGCAGCAGCAGCAGTAGTAGTAGTAGTAGTAGTAGTAGCAGCAGCAGCAGCAGCAGCAGCAGTAGTAGTAGTAGTAGTAGCAGCAGCAGCAGCAGCAGTAGTAGTAGTAGTACTTGTAGTAGTAGAAGATTACCATAACTATAAATTTATTGATTTTGTGGTGAGAAAAGAACCTCTGAGACTGAAACACTCCAATTACTTTGTACTTTTCTGGAGAAACCAAGCTGTATCATCTCAAAAATAGTCTAGAGTCTTCACCAAACACATTTGATATAATTGATGTATGAATGAATGACCAATTGCTAAGTACTTATTATATGCAAAGTACTGTGCTAAATACTGAGGATACAAATCAGAAAAACAAGTCAGTTCACGCTCTCATGAGGGCTCACAATGTAATAAAGGGAGATAATACAGGTAGAAAGTTTAGTCTCAAGGTCAATAGAAAGGTTTCAGGGCCCCTATGTAGAAATACATCTTCTTTCCTGTCATTTCCATTGGGGAGGGTGTGGGGGGGCGCACACACATGCATCTGTTTCTGATGCTGAAACATTAGATAATACCAAGGATTTTGGTAATGAAAACTTTCTTTTGTAGGGCTTCAGTAAATAAGTAACTGAGGACATGAGAGTTACAGCATCTGCTGCATTGGAATATGACTACATAGATCTGAATGGAAGCTGTGCTAGTGGTCTGGGGTAGGTTGGGGGTAATGAGGCTGTTTCCAGGATTCTGGGAGTATGGAGTTTCTTCTGGAGTCTAAGGAGAGGTCCAGAAATACAATTATTCCTGGTAGAATGTGATGTTGGCACTATAAGCATTGGCAAGCACATTCCTAAACACAAAGGCTATGCTCTAGGCAAAGCAGCTGGAAGTGACCTAATTTTAAAAAAAATAAAAAAAATAAAGTAGGCCAAATTTGGTTAAGCCAAAGTCTTCAATTATTCAGCCATTCAAAATTCATTTGAATTGCCTCCACCATGAGTTTCTGGAATAACCAATACTACCAATTTCTGCCCAATCCTTTCATGACCCTTTCTACCATTCTACTACACATGTGAGCTTGTCTTGTTTTAGAGTTATAGGATAAGGAAAGTGCTAAATGCATGCATATGGAGCATGGGAATAATGGCATAATTTTTTTTCCAGTACAATAGCAATGGCTGACCTTTTGTCTTACAAACTATCTTCTAAAATCTCATTGAAGCCCTCACTAAAGTCCACACCTGTTACTCTTTAAACTCTCCTTGCAATATGCTAATCATTAATACCTTAAATAACTAGTGGCACCATTTTATTGCATTCAAGTGTTGCAGAAAAACTATCTCCTCATGGTTGTACTATCACTAAGTAGCCTGTTATTGGTCTGTCTGGCCCAAGTCTCCTCCGTTTAGCTGCCAATGTGATTTTCCTAAAGCACCACATAACTCCTCACTCCTACTCAAAAATTTAAATCTCTCCGTCACCTCTAGGGTCAAAAATAAAATCCTCTGGCTTTCAAGGCTCTTTATAACCAGACTGCTACACATCCCCTATCTTTCCAACCTTTTCACATCTTAGATCCTTCCACGTACTCTTTGATCCAGAGAACATGACCATTTTGTTCTTCCATGAACATGACTATCTATTTCTGGAAGCTAGCAATTCTCTCCAGCTCTTCTCCATACCTAGCATGTTCTTCCTTACTGTTGCCTCTTGGTTTCCATGGCTTCCTTCAGATCCCTCATAAAAATAACAATTTCTTTCCTACTCCCTCTTAATTCTAATGCCTTCCCTCTGTTTGTTATTTCCTAATTCTGTCATATATATAGCTTTTATGTACATATTTATTTGCATATGGTCTCTTCCATTGAATTGGGAGATCCTCTAGATCAGGGCTTGCCTTCCATCTTTCTTTGTATCCAAGGCAGGACACTTAGCACAATATCTGGAAAAGAGTAACTGCTTAATAAAGGTTTAATGACTGACTGATTAAATCCATGATTTAAAGCAATTTTTAAATGACTATAAATTAAGAATTTCTTTGAATCATAGTGAGAATGACTTTATGGCTTGTCAAAAGAACCATACATGTAAATCTGCAATATTATTTTGGGCTATACCTTTGGTATCGGTAACCAAGTTAAGTAAACTAGATTTTATTTACCTACTTCATATATGGCAGAGTCAGGATTTGAATTTATCTACTGTGAGATCCCTCTTCTCTCCTCTTCCTCACCTTATATTGCTAAGATACCTTCTGCCACTATCTCCTCCTTCACTCCTGTCTCGCCTAAAGAAGTGGCATTACTTCTTGTTGAGGCAAATTCTTCCACTGCACAAATGATTCCCTTTTAATACTATCTCGTCCAACAGATTGCCACTTCTGTCATTCCCACTTAATCACTTATCTTTAATGACTTCCAGACTGACAGTTCCTTCCCTACTATCTACAAACATTCCCATGTGTACTCCAACCTAAAACAAAGCAACAAAACCTTCACCTGATCCTAACTAGTCCTTTTGCTCTTTGGGGCTATGTAAAGGTAATTTACAATAAGTGTTTTCACTTTCTATTGTCTTATTCTCTCTTCCTAAAACCTTATAGTTTGGCTCCTGACATTACTGTTGCACCAAAACTGCACACTCCAAAATCATCTTTAATTGCCAAATCCAATGATCTTTTCTCAATGTTTATTTTTTTTTTGTCCCTCAGCAGCCTTTGAAATTCTTCTCCTTAATACTCTCTTCTCTCTAGATTTTCAGGATTCAACTCCCCTGGCTCTCCTCCTAACTAACAGAGCACTCCTCCTTTTTTTTAAAATTAGATTGATTTGTTTATTTACTTTTAGTTTACAAGATTAAGTTCTACAATCCCTTGAGTTTCAAATTTTCTTCCCTCCTTCTTCCCCCCTGACCCATGGTGGCATGCAATCAAGTATAGGATCTGCAAATATTTTCACAATGGACATTAGTCTGGTTGTATAGAAGGGTTATAACCAATGGAGTGAACAATGG
>CM053582.1:428081667-428097656 GCA_028627135.1 Pseudochirops cupreus
ATTACATTCATATACCACAACTTGTTTAGTCATGCCCCAACTGATGGACATCCCTTTACTTTCCAGTTTTTTTGCCACCACAAAGAGAGCTGCAATAAATATTTTTGTACATATGCGTCTTCCTCCCACTTCTACGATCTCTTTGAGATACAACCCCAAAAGTGGTATTAGTGGGTCAAAGGGTATGCAATTATTTATAGCTCTTTGGGCATAGTTGCAGTTTGCACCCCAGAATAGTTGAATCAGTTCACAACACCACCAACAATGCATTAGTGTTCCAATTTTTCCACATCCTCTCCAGCATTTGTCATTTTCCTGTTCTGTCATCTTAGCCAATCTGACTGGTGAGATGGACCACTCCTCCTTCTACAAGAGCCTCATCCAGATCATGTTGTCTAACTCTAGGTGTCCTACAGGGTTACCTCTTGGCTCTTTTCTCTTTTCCCTCTATAATGCTTCATAGTGATTCTTCTAAAGTACGTACTGACCATTTCACACCCCCATCCCTACCCACATCTGTACTCGACAAATTCTAGCGACTACCTAACAAAAAACAAACAACAAAAATAACACCCTCATAATCTAGCTTCCTCTGACCTTTCCAATCTTCTGGCACCTTACCTCCTCCTCCATCCTCTTCAATTGATCAACGGTTGTCTCCTTGTTATTCCAACAATAAGAAAATACCCAGCTCTCAGTTCTAGGTATTTTCTCTACCTGTCTCCCATGTCTGGGATATTTCCCTCTTCATCTCTGCCTATTGGTGTACCTGGCTTCCTTTAAGTCTGAACTAATATCTCATCTTCTGCAAGAAACCTTTTCCATTCCCTTGTATTTTTAATGCCTTTCATCTGTTTATTTCCTATTCATAATATGTATAGCTTACTTTCACACATTTGTTTGCTTGTTGTCTTCCCCATTTGATTATGAGTCCCTTGAGGGGAGGACTATCTTTTGCCTCACTCTGTATTTCCGGTGCTTAGCATAATGCATGGCTTAATTTAGAACGGTCGAACTGCATGTTGGGCCCATCACGAGTCATCTTGACTTTTCTCTTACCACTGGACTTCACTGACTCTGGAGTGAGGAGTGAAATTGATGACTCTGCTCATCTCTGCCTCACTTAAATCCAATTCAGCAAATCAAGACATCACTCTTATGATGTCATTGGTGCTCTTCATGAATAAAGGATGATCAACAGCAACAACAGTGACTAGCACATAGTAAGTGCTTAATAAATTTGTATTTGCTGACTGCCTAATAATTCTGGTATCAAGTTCAGCGCATTTTCCATTATATTACACAACTCACTTGGAGCATGTGATTTCCTCAGGGATGTAGGAATGTCAATGAAAAGATAGTTGTTTTTGTGGTTCATGATGATGTTTCTGTTGATGTTGTTGAAAGCACCACTGACCTAAATGCTGACAGAGTAAGACTTACTTTGGAAGATGTATCATGCCATTATACATTTGAACAACAGTGTGCCAAAGTGTGCCAAACCCAGCTAAATATCATTGTTAGACTTATGTGAAAATATTTTATGATCTTTCATTTGTTAGCAGCATAACCTTAAAGTTGGGAAAATAGTGTTAAATAATCCCACAGGAGTTTAAAACATGTTGATTCCTAAATGTCAAAAATGTGACAGCATAGTATCACTAAAAAATACAATTAATTCCTACCTTGGTCACTCTCTTAAATGTACATGACACTTTTGGTTTTCTTGGCAGTTTACACCCTTTGTAATATCCCCATTGCTTTGGAAGTCAAGAATAATTGTTACCTTTATTTGGCACAAAGAGGAGCTAAAATGATGATGAGGAGCTAGGGGACTCATCCAAGATCACATAGTTAATTGATCCCTGAACTGCTACTTAGGACTCAGGTCTCTTAAGTGCCCATCCTCCAAACTCCTAATGTCATGTGCCATTATGCCTTGGCATCACCTTCAGTTATCCTGCATCTTGCAATTAGGTCTAGTGCCATAAGTGACATTTTACTAGATTTAATTGCCTATAAAAGTCAAGTAGGTTGTTAGCGGGAACATTTGACAGCTATTTGGTAACTTACTCAAAAGGAGCACAGGACATCCCTGCTTTCCACGGCTATCCACATTAAGAATCTGTTCTCACAAGAAGAATCTTTGTTGAATATCTGAATGCCCCACTTGTGCCTGGGCAGGAATCCATCCATCCTGAGACTGATACACTGCTAAACAGCACAAAAAAATAAAGCTTATATAAAGCTCTCCATTCCTTCAATAAATCGAAGCTTCAATTTCGAGGTTCATCAATTTCATGCCCTTTATCATCACTGAAATTACAGAGTAAAAAAAAAATATAGATGTTAACCCTGTACTCAAATACTGTATTTGCACTATCCCATGCTTGCTCTTTGGGGGAACTGCTGAGTATGCTGTCCTTTCATAGTATTCTTTGGACAACTTGCCCTAACTTGCAGTGTAGAAAGCTTCTTGGCCATTGACATATTAAAGTTTTGAAGTCCATTAACCTTAAATAGGAATCCTGGCAAGGAAATTAAAAAATGCAATGAGGGGAATGACTTATCCCTTTGTTTCATAAGGATGGAAGATATGTAACTCAGGGAAAGACAGATTTTAGTAACACCTCAAACTTGGAATGTTTCCCATCCCTGCTGTGGCACCTTTTATACTGATTTCCCTGAATATTCCAAGTGAGACATTCCAAGTGCAGGGGATATATGCAGTTAAATGGAGGTCTCACTGCTCTGACTGAAAAATGTTCCTATATCCTTCCCTTAGTGCTTATTTGCACACATGAGCTCAAGTATTCACGAGCTCAAGTGTTCACACACACACACACACACACACACACACACACACACACACACACACACACATACACACACACCTGTTTCTAGATTTAGTTGGTACTTAGGCTTTTTCTTGTTAGCCACACACTAGTGATACCATTGTAGTGTTATACATCACAGGGTGGGGATTGGGGGGCCACAGGTTCTCAAGTGTGGTCCTTTCACCGAATCCAAACTTTACAGAACAAATCCCCTTTATAAAAGGATTTGTTTTGTAAAACTTAGACTCAGTCCAAAGTCCATACCTAAGGCCACATGTGGCCTCTAGCTTGCAGATTCCCTGCTCTTGGTGGGTCATCTTCCCTTCCATAATTTCACAATATCCCTTTTGATACAGATGTCAAAGGAATTCACTCACTTCACTCCCACTACAACCATTCAAGGCCTAGGGAAAATGTTAACCTCTTTCATGAAATCTTTATTGTGATCAGGAACCTCTGTTTCCTCTGAACTTCAGTATGCATCGTCTCTTATCATAATTTCATTGACATTATATGGTCGTATTCATGTCTTCAGTGCAAATGTAAATTCTCAGAGGGCTCCGGCTCTAACACATTCATGTTTAAACAACAGCATTTTTACATTGCAAGGTGCAATCAAAGTCAGGAAGACCCAAATTCCATTCTTTATTTATTGCCTATATGACAAACAAATCACTGGATGTCCCTGAGTTTCCTCATCTCCAATTTAGGGATAATAATATCTTTGGATTAGCCTAACAGTGTTGTCATGAGGTTCCAGTAGGGCAATGTATATAAAGTGTTTTGAAGATTTAAAGAGCTACATAAACAAATTTTGTATTTAGTCGTATTGTTTATCCATTTTATATACATACACATATAACTACATACAGGACAGCTAGGTGGCTCAATGTCTGGAGTATGGGGCTGGAAATCAGGAAAATTCATCTTCATGAATTCAAATCTGACCTCAGACACTTACTAGCTATTTGACCCTAGGCAAGTCACTTAACTGTTTGCCTCAGTTTCCTCATTTGTAAAATGATCTGGAGAAGGAAATGGTAAACCACTCCAGTATCTTTGCCAAGAAAAACCCAAAAGGGGTCACAAAGAGTTGGGTACAACCAAAAAAAATGACTGAAAAACAAAAATAGTATACATGACTATGTATCTTCACATGCATACATTAATATATTTACATATAAAAGTATGCATACTCACAATATCATGCAACCACACACCTGTGTCATGTGTGTGTACAAACACACATATACATACATGCATACATACACATATGTGCACACGCATATGTATGCACAGTCATACATATACCCCACAAACACATATACATACATGTATGCATACACATACGTGTACACACATGTGTGTGCATAGCCATGTATATATACACCCCACAAACACACATATACATACATGTATACATACACATATGTGTACACACATATGTATGCATAGCCATGTATATATACATATACCCCACATGACAAATAAAAGAGTGTTGGACTTGGGAATCAGTAAGCTGTAAGTTCTGCCTCTGACACTCACTATATGACCCTGGGTAAATGAATAAAACCTTCTAATTTTCAGTTTCCTCATTGGCTAAATAAGGAGACTAAACTGTCCTATAATTTCCTTTCTAACACTAATATGTTGATCTTATGATACTGTCTTACCTGTGACCTATACTGACTTTGTGACCATCCCAATGTCTCAAGTAACTCTCTTAACACTATGAATTTCAAGTGAGACCCTGATCTTTGTAGACTTTGGTGAGTTTTCTCACCAGCAATATTCCAATGAAATCATAGGTCCATTCAAAATAAAGGCATTCGATAAGTATTTAGGGATAATAATACCTTTAGATCAGCCTAACAGTATTGTCATGAGGTTCCAGTAGGACAATGTATATAAAATATTTTGAAGATTTAAAGAACTACATAAACAAATTTTGTATTTACTCTTATTGTTTATCCATTATATATACATACACATATAAATATATACATACAGGACAGCTGGGTGGCTTAGCATATAGAGCATGGGGCCTGAAATCAGGAAAATTCATCTTCATGAAGCCAAATCTGGCCTCAGACACTTACTAGCTTTGCGACTCTAGGAGAGAATATATGAATTCACCAGCTGGAAACATAAGCATTGTTCTCAGCTTTGAAACTGGAGAATGGAGGAATTGGTGTGGAATTATTTGCTCATCAAGTCGTAGAGGAATGGAAAGGTGAATAATAACATCTTAGGTTCCTTTCCAAATCTTTGAAATGAATGAGTGATATGATAAAACTAACAAGGTCACATCCCAAATGGATCCCAAGCTTAGACAATAACGTGCCTGTGGAATACTGTCAAAGGAGGAGCAAGGAAGAGGTTAAAAATGCTGACTCACCATGAAATGGTGAATGAAAAACAGGCTCACATAAAGATATGCACATGTAAGCTGAAGAACTCCCTCCCACCCCCGCCCTCCCCCCTTCTTTAATGCAGAGAGCTAAGACAGGAGCACTTGTTACCATATTTTTTATGGAGCTGAGGGAGGGTGAGATAAAGGGAGTGCAAGAGAGAATGTCCAGGTCTGAGGAGAGATTACTCCTTTTAATGGTCATTCTGGCAGTCTCATGAGGGTACATCATTCTTAACCTTCCCCTCCCCTCCACCCACAAAGGGCTCTCTTGGCGACGCCTAATCAGCTGCTATTTGTCTGGACTGAACACATCACTCCAATGAAGTCACTCCCCTCATCTCACTGAAGGCATACTGGGTTCTCCATGGAGAACTTGAAATATTTGAATAAGTAAGTATATTTTTAAAGTGAGAATCACAAATGTCAGACTCTTTCCTAGGAATGTTTCCTAACTGGAGCATGGCCTTTCACAGGTATTAGTAGCTCTGCATTTCAGTAGATATCTTCCCTTGAGGTTTTGCAGAGCTTTCCTGCATCTGATTACCAGCATGCGTGGAATGTTGTTCCGTTACATTTCAGTAAATCAGGTTGTCTCCCCATACCATTTTCTACATGTTGCTGTCTAACCATATTGTTAAACTCTGGGTACCTTACAGTACTTGTGGGTCTCTGGGAGTAAGCTGTCCTGTCTAATCACCAGCTACCCAGCATACTTAGTTCTACAGGTCTCATAAATTAAAACATAAACCAAGTCAATATACCATGTCAAGAAGGAACCACAGCATCTCCTACTGCTTGAGTGTGAAGGGCAATTCTAAAAGCCTTGATACAAAACTGCATTATGGACACCAGGGGGATATTTGCAGGAAATCACTGAGCAGTCAGACGTAGCTACTAAAGAGATCATCTTTCTAATGTAAACTCATATGATTCTTAGTGATTTTTTTTTTTATAAACTAAGGGACTTAAACTTTTCACCAGACCTCACCAAAGCAACATATCATTCCTTCCATATTTTGACTTTGCCAACTGGAGTATAGCCTTATATTTTTGCCTTTTCTCTCAGCATTGGGGTTGCTATTCAGAGAAGTAGTCCCTTTCTCTCTGTCAAGAAATCTATTTTATAATGTCATTGTTATTACATTCAACACTCCTCTATACATTACCCACACATATTCTATACTGTAATCTCATATCTAACCTGATACTGTAGAACAAATGTTTCCCTGTGGACAAAAGATATTAGTCATTCTGAGTTTCATTTCCAGCATTGCATTTTCGGAATATGGGCTACAGTTCTAGTACTAAAATATTCTGTACCCGTCCAGGGGAGGTTATAGACAATGAATGCAAAAATTTGGACATATACCCTGGTCATTAAATAGATTTGACTTGTAATTTTTTTCTTGGTTCAGTGGAGCAAAAAAAAAAAAAAAATAGAATACTAATTTCACACCAGTTTTGTAATGAAGGCAGAAAAAGACATTTCTACATCAAGAAGCTATTCTTAACTTAGTTCAAAGTTTACTTTTCTATTATATGTGTGTATGTGCCTATCAAATGAGTTTTTAGAATGATAGAATATTGCTGACAGAGACAAGTTTCAGTATAAAGTAACCAAAACTACATTTGGTAAGTCCTTATCTACTCTCCACCACTACCTTAGCAGGTAAAAAGTTTATCAGCTACTTCAGTTCAATCCTTCACACACACACACACACACACACACACACACACAGAGCAGATGGAGCTTGAGAAATATGGGTGCTAAATTGGTGATTAACCAATCAAATACATTTATTAAAATACCACTATTAAAATATATGCTAGGCAAAATACTACGTGTTATTAAAAAAATGAACCATTAAAAAATTTAGTCCCTGATTTAAAGAAGCTTACAGTCTATTGAGGGAAACATGTATAAGTGAATACAAGATAAACACACACATACACACAAACCCTTTACATATGCACAGTGAACACACACAGTTTCTGATTAGGGTAGTGATGACTATGGATATCAATGTAGTTAAAATAGACTTCATTATACAAAAATTATAAACGTTTATTTATAAAAAAGTAGTTCATCTAGGAAAGTTACTGCATCCATTAAAAGGGAAATGCAAAGACCAAGATAAGATATGGTTTTTAAATTGATTTTTTCCCTAGAAATGGTTAAATAACTTTAACACAGACAGTACATATCAGAAACAGGACCTGAACTAAAGTCTTCCTGATATCCAGACTGCCTCACACTAAGAATGCTCCAGATACCACTCTAATCTAGAACAGACCAGTCTTCATTAGCAGGAGGAATTTTCTCCCTGGGAGTTCTCTATACTAATGAAATCAGAGCTCCAGCCAGAAAGAAACAAATAATGGGCACACAGATACAGAGGCGATGATAAATGAAAAGATATATAGACAGATGGTAGAAAAATGATTAGATAGAAGGAAGGAAAGAAGAAAAGGAGGAAGGAAAGTATAGGGAGATTGAAGGGAGAAAAAGAGGGAGGAAGCAAGGAAAGAAAAGGGGAAGAAGGAAGGAAGGGAGAGAGAGAGGGAAAGGAAAGAAGGAAGGAAGGGAAGAAGAAAGGAAGAGGCAGAGGGAAGATAGATAGATGATAGATGGATGGATGGATAGACAGATAGATAGATGATGGATGGATGGATGGATGGATGGATGGACAGATGGACGGACAGACGGAAGGACGGATAGACAGACAGATAGACAGACAGACAAATAGATAGATAGATAGATAGATAGATAGATAGATAGATAGATAGATAGACAGAAGTAGTTATTAAAGATCTTTGACAGCAAGAACTATGACTTATTTGTATCTCCAATAGGCCCTAGTAAAATGCTTTGCATAAAGTAGGTACTGAATAAATGTTGATTGAATGAATGAACATATGTTGATACTTTGTATATATATTTAGTTTTGTTTTACTATTTTAACCATGTTGAACAGTTGAATATGTCCTAAAGAAAACAAAAACAAAACCTTATTGTTACCCAACAAAATAAAACAAAAGAAAAAATGTAGACTGTTATTAGATTGGGTGATCTGATCATTTAACACTATTGATACTTTCAGCATTTAATTCTTCTGTCACTAATCAGAACAGTAAAAACATGTGCATATACACGCAGGATGTTTTGACTATTATATATGCATATATACATGTATGGTGGTAATATATGTATATATGTTTATAATCAGAGTATATTTTAAAGTTGGTCAACTGGATAAGAGAGCAATTTTAGAAGATAATGAACCAAAAGGATCAGAACTTGTAGGAATGGACATTAGAGTTGCACCTTGAAATTAAGATCAATGAGTTTATTTTTTGAACAAGTTGGACAAAATGAGTCAATGTGTTAAAAAAAAAAAAGACAGAAAGAAAAATACAGGCCCCTTGAGCAATTGCAATGTAATCACTACTGCAATTATAAGGTGTCAAACACCTGGAATTGCTGGCAAATTTCTTAAACTTATTTACTTGCAAGAAAGGAGGCATTTATTATGTTGCATGGTAACAAATTCTTAATAAGTTAAAGCCTTCCCAGTGAGAAATTAGGAAAATCAAACTGATGTGTGTCCTAATATTCAATAGTTACATCTTATTTTCCTTTTCCTTAAGTATATATCAGGTCTGTTTCTTATGATGTAAACCCATTAACAAAATCATAAGCCCCTTGAGGGAAGGCCATTTTGTAAACGCTTTTGTATCCCCTAACATACCTGGCACAGGCCTAGAGTTGAAGTAGGTGTTTAGTAAATGTGTTGATGGGTTGATACTCATGTGTGTGCTTCATTGTAAAATTAAATAAATGCTCAGATTCTGGTCTATTTCATATGCTGACTGACCACCATGTCTGGAATGCTCTTCTTTGCCTCTGAGAATTCCTGGAAATATCACTTTCTGGAGGCGGGGTTTCCTAGTCGCCCTTCCCTAATCCACCCCAAACTCCTAGTACCTTCTCTTCTAAAGTAACTTTCCTTCTATCCTAAAAGTATCTTGCATTTATTTATTTCTAGAAGTATTGGCTCCACAATTAGAATGTTAGTTTCTTGAGGGCAGAGGGTCTTTCTACATTTTATTTTATTTTATTTTACATGTCAAACTTAACATAGCAAATTGAATGCAGTAAACACTCAATAAAGGTTTGCTTATTTTTCATATCCTTTTCCTTTCTTTCTTTAAGTCTTACTTCTGGAGTCACATCTTTTATGGAAAGTTGATTCCCTCATCAGGAAGTGATTTCTACTTCCTTAAATTCAGGGTTTTAAAATTGTTTGTGTGTGTGTATGTGTGTGTGTGTGTGTGTGTGTGTGTGTGTGTGCGCGTGCGCGTGATGAACTCCTTCAGCTGACTAGCAAAACCTATGTACCACTTCTTAGAATATATATGTACATATATACATATATATATGTGTGTGTATATACATATATATGCATATATATACCAAGTTTCCTATACATTGAACATTTGGTGATTCTCAAACAATGGTATCAAACTCAAATAGAAACAAATCCCTGTGGGTCCCATATTGATTTAAAAAAGCACAAATTAACACTATCTCTATTATATTGCTTTATAAGTTATTTTCTTAAACACTTTTCAATAACATTTTAATTTTGCTCCCATCGTACTTGTGTGTGGTGGCCAAGCCCAGTACAAGCTTGACACATTTACCAAAGTATACTTCTTCAGAGACAGAGGTATTCTATGATCTTGCCACCACACAAGTTCACCTTCAGGACAGTGTTGTTAAAGAGAAAGGAGTTTATTTTAGGGAAAAAATTAGGATCATTAAAAACACTGTAAAATTTGTTGTGTTCAAATAAAATAACAAGGAATTCCGTTCACAGTTGACAATCCATGACTGTAATTTTGGCACAATTCATTAGCACTTTTTTTTGTTTCAATGAAATACAAAGATCAATGGAATATTAAGAAATTTTTTTAATTGTCAATCAAATTGCATTATTAGTAACATTCTTTATAAGCACAGTATCTTTCGCCAAGGAGCTCAAATAATGTTTAAAAAATAGTGAATTTTTACAACTCTGGGGCATCATTCAACCCAACTCAAAAGTATGTGGAAAGGAGATTTGTGAGGGAGCATGAATGATTTGCTATGAATGATTTTTAAAATTCAGATGTAATCTAGCTCTTGTTTTTATATCAACTGAAAGGAAGTGTCTATTGTGTAATGAAATTCTTAAGATGGATTAACATTTTAGTTTTTCTGTCCATGTGGAAACAAACAGAAATATTTCTATTTCTTCCAGTAGACAATTTGTCAAATTAAATCAGGGAAATGAAAGGAGGAAAAATGAAAATTGTCAGTGATTCTTAAAACATGGAAAGAGAAAAAAGAAAGATCTTCAAATAATCACTTCATAAAAAAAAAACAAGCAACTTTTCTTGCAGAGCCAATTCGAAGTGACTTGTATGTCGTCAGACAGTGACAAGAATTATGGGAAGGATGATGATGATCCCAAATAAGAGGGTACACTTACCTCTAAGTTTTGAGGTGCATGTCAGGAAGATTTAAATTTATAATTAGAGGATGCTTTCTTGGATTCCTTGGGTGCCTTCTAAGGAGATTAACCAAAATAGCCCACCTTGGTAAACCTTAGTCTGTCATTTCCTACCATAGTGATATGAACATATCCACTAACCAAGAAACTAAATTGAGTGATAAGAACAAGCAGAACTGTTTAAGGTCTTTAAAATTATGTAGAAAATTCTGCTTGGTGACATATTATATGATAGAAGAACATAAAATTTTAGCTCAATTTGCCCTAGAGAAGAAGAAAGAATAATAATAATGTTTAGCATTTATATAGTATTTCAAACTTTGCAATATGCTTTACAAATATTTTCTGTCATCCTTGCAACAATGCTAGGGGATAGATCTGATTATTATTTTCATTTTAAAGATGAGCAAACTGAGGCAAATACAGGTTAAATGACTTGTCTAGAATTACAAACATCGGTGGTCAGATTTGAACTGAGGTCTTCCTGACTCCAGGTCAAGTGTTCTACCCACTGTAATATCTGGTGACCAGGGAAGCATGATGGGGATGAGGTAAGTTTGTTGGCACAGAACATTGCATGTGACATCTGGATTCTGCAGTGTGTTAATTGGTTTGGTTGATACTTTTCTCTTTCTCTTTAAAAATATTTGTATAACTGCGGCTGTTTATGAAGGGTAAGAGGAGGAACATAGAAAGAAATCTAGACAATATGAAAACCAAACATAACACTCACTTTATCTATTTGTCTATTTATCTATTTGTCTACCTTTTTAATTATGTAATTATATCATAATATTCACATCACAATTTCATTAATCATATAATAGTTTATTCATTCATGTTCTATTTATTTCATTCATTTATTAATTTGGTCATTCATCTATTTATTTATGTAGTACTGCAATCTATTTTGTTAAGTCATATAGTATGATATGAATGAGTTGTAATCTGTGTTGATGGGTATACTAACAAGATCACAAATTTTTGACATATAGATATATTCTGAATGAATCACTGAGTTTAGAATCTAGGGGAAATCCCTACCCTTAAAAACCTTAGAGTCTGGTAGGAGAATATGACAGAAATAAGAATAATAATAATGTATAATAAGTACTAGAAAAAGTGGAACAAATGCTCTGAAATGAACAAAATGGAAAATATTATTACAAGCTAGATAGATCACTAAAAGATGGATAGAAAACACAGGATCTGAAACTTTAAGGATTATTAATTCGATTTGAACAGAAGGGAGGGGATACAAACAAGTAAAGAAATTAAGTAACATAAGGAAGGCACAGAGAACAACAGAGACGGAAAGTCAGAGTCTCAAAGGAACAGAGAATCTTCACTTTGGCTGTTGGAGTGCTAAATTTTCGTCAAGAAGTAGTAGAAGAAAAACTCTTTTTTGTTTTGTTTTGTTTCTTCTTTTTCATTGTTCATTCCATTGGTTGTAATTCTTCTTTGCAACTTGTCTAATGTTTACTGTGAAGGTATATGTAGAGCCTATATCAATCTGCTTGCCACCTTGGGCAGGAGAGGCGTAAGGGTGGAGGAGAGGGAGAGAGAGAAAATTCAGAACTGAATGTTGTAAACTAAAAGTAAATAAATTTAAAAGAAAAAAAGTAGTAGAAGATGATTGGAAATGTGGAATAATATTAGCTTTAGGAGGGCTTTGAATACTGGCCCAAAAAAGTTGATAATAAATAGCAGACATTTCTGAGGAGACATGTGACATGACTATGCTTATGCCTATATAAGATTAATTTGACAATTTTATGGAGAATGAACATAAAGAACCAGGAATTCATATGCAAGGAAAATGGAACAGTTAGAAGGTTAGTGTAATAGGTGAGTCATAGAATTACAGAATTTTAGAATTATGGGTGTCATAGAATTATAGAATTAATAATCATTAAGTTTAGAATTGGCAAAGACCTTAGGAACCAGATAATCTGACCTATTACTTAATAGATAAGCAGGCAAAATGACTTGTCCATTATTATATCGTAGGTAAGTTCCAGAAGCAAAATCTGATCCTAGGTCTTCCTTATTCAAAGTTAAAAAAAAAAACAACATTACTATGGTAATGAAGATTTGTAAGTTAGTGATGGCAGTGAGAGGACTTATGGAAGAAAGATAGCAGTGGTTGATTCCACAAGACTTGAAAACTATATATGAAGGGTAAGGGAGGAGAAAAAAATCAATGGTCAAGTTAATGTTTCTAATTTTGGAGAACAAGGGAATGGTGGTGCCACAATAAGAAATAATAAAATCAGGTAGAGGAAGAGCTTTTTTTTTTTAAGTTAAGTAAATTTTATTTTGAGGAATTAACTGAATAGCTGGAAAATGAATGAAAGGTCAGTCTAAAGGTAACTATTTTGGAATCATATGCATTAGCATAATTATTGAAATAGAAGAGTGAATAAAATTGCTAAGGGTGAGAGTTAAGCGAGAGTATAAAGTCAAGACAATACAGTGCATGGCAGAATCTTGGGGCATATTCCTGAAAAAAAAAAAGCGCAGGAAGAGGAAAAGGAATAATAAGGGTGACTAAGGTAATAAATTGTTAGGAGAAAAACCACAAGAGCATGGTGCCTCTGAAGTCAAAGTAAGAAAGTATATACAGAAGAAAGTGGATAACTAATAGTAAGGTCCTTGAGATCAGGGGAATAGTTTTACTATTTTGATATGACCTGCCAAGCACATAGCATAGTGCCTTTTGTATAGTAAGGGTAGGGATAAGACTGCATGTGTGATTTCATTGGCATAGAGAACTCTTTTCTGATAGAGATTTCTCTATCAATACCAGTTGGCTAATTCTTTATAATTTATAGTTTCAAGGACTTTTGCCAGAGCAGTAAGAGGTTAAGAGACTTCCTCAAAAAAAGCTAGTATGTGTCAGAGGACTGAATCCAGGTGTTCCTGGTTTAGAAGATGACTCTCTATCCATTAAAATCCATTAATATTTAATACATTCTTTTAAAATTGAATTAAATTGAAGTGATGCAGCAAAATTGAGGATGAATACTTAAAACAAACAAAAAAAGGACATCCTTTTGGAAACTAATAGATCACTGGCATGAGTGATTTTCACCTTCTATAAAAATAATCCCGTAATTTCCAACAGAAAGTGACTTCTTCCTCATCTGTTTTCTTCATATTTCTTTTATGAATTTGCATGTTTTATCTGTCTAAATTGTTAAATATCATGTTATAATCCAGTTCCATTGAGAGAGGTGATTTCCCCTATTAAAGGAAAAGAGTGGTTGGCATCAGTTACAAAAGGAAGAGGGAGAAAAATTAGAGGGGCAATACACATAAAGAAATAGGAAAAATTAGATGAAGGTCTACCATATTTTATAGAAGGATGGTACAGTATTATCCATTTATATATCATTTCAATGAGTTTCATTGTGAATAGGCAAAGGTCAAAGAAAAACTTAAATTAGATAATGAAAATATGTCTGAACAAATGGGAAATCAAGAGATAGAATGTAGAACAAAGATTGTAAGTAACCTTGGATATTATGGAATCCAATATGTACCTGAAGAAAAATCCCCTCTGCAATATCTTTGACTTGGGCACTTTTGGAATCTCCTTAAAGATTCCCTCATTAGCTACTTGAAAAGATTATCCATTGTGAGAGAACATTAATTATTAAGAAAACCTTTCTTGCATTCATGCTAAATCTTTTTTTTTAATCTGATCTCATTTGATCCTCACAAAACATTGAGAAAGGATTATTGTTGTTATCCTGTTTTATAGATGAGGAAACTGGGAGAACTTAGGTTACTTTACCCAGATTCCCGTAGCTAATCATTATTTGACACAAGGCTTCAAAGTCAGATGTTCTTGACTCCAAGTTCCAGCACTGTTTACAATACCACCTAACTGCCTTATTGGTCCTAGTTTTACACCTAAGCTATACAGAAAAAAGTCTAGTGTTTTTTTAAATTATTTATTTACTTGTCATTTACAACATTCAGTTCCACACTCCCTTGAGTTACAAATTTTCTCCCTCTCCTTTTCTTCCTCCCTTCTCCCCCCATGATGTCATGCAATAGGAAACAGGTACTACAAATACCTTTGCATTAAATATTAGTCAAGTTGTAAAGAAGAATTATAACCAATGGAGTGGACAATGAGAAAGAAGGAACAGAACTAAACTAAACTAAACACAAATAGTTTGATTCAATCTGCTTTAAGACTCTGGGGTTCTTTTCTCTGGATATGGATATCCCTTCCCATCATGAGTCTTTTGGAGTTGTCGCATAGCCTTGCATTGCTGAGAGGAGCCCAGTCTATCAAAGTTAGTCACCACAGATACTATGTATCTGTAATTGTGGACAATGTTCTCCTAGTTCTGTTCTTCTCACTCAGCATCAGTTTATATAAGTCTCTCCAGGTTATTATTAAGTCTGTCTGCTCCTTATTTCTTATAGCACAGTAGTATTCCATTACAGTCATATACCACAACTTGTTCAGCCATTCCCCAATTGATGGACATCCCCTTGATTTCCAATTCTTTGCCACCACAAAAAGAGCTGCTATAAATATTTTTGTACAAACAGGTCCTCCACCCACTTATATGATCTCTTTGGGATACAGCCCTAGAAAAGGTATTGCTGGGTCGAAGGGCATGCACTTTTTTTTTATGGGCATAACTCGATATTTAGCTTTTTTTTAAATTTTATTTTAGTTTGCATCATTCATTTCCACAAGATTTTCAGTTACATATTTTCTCCCCCTCTTTCCCCCACCCACCACCCCAAAACAGCCATCCCAGTGTGTCCCCCCTCCCCCAGTCTATTCTCTCCTATGTCACTTTTCAGTAGGGCAGGATGGATCTCCCAACTGCAGTGCCTGTATATCTCAAGTTCCAGTTGGATGTAGTCAATAAGAATAATAATAATAATTGCATATATACATAGAAAGACGGATACACATTCATAACATTTGATTATGGAACTCCAGATTCCAGAGTCTTTCTCCTCCTCCCTCGCCACCCACCCCCACTGGAAGGACAAGCAATCAAATACAGGCTGAACGTGTGAAATTATGCAGAACCTCTCCATAGTGAGCACACTGTGAGAGTCTGATTAAATATCCCTTCTTCCTATCCTGCCCCCCCATCCACTCTCCACCCTGTCCCTATCCCTCTACAGAAATGTGAACATTCATCA
>CM053582.1:428098156-428110656 GCA_028627135.1 Pseudochirops cupreus
GCAAAGAGATTATTGTTACCATTAATTGGGTTTTCTGGCTGCCTAAGGCTTAAAAGGCCACACCTATGAGGAATTGCATTTGGAGGTTTTAGTAAGTTTAATTAATCAATATTTACTAAATTGTACAATGTGTCAAGTACTGTGCTAAGTGCTAGGATTTTTTGCTGTTGTTTAGTTGTTTTTTAGTAGTGTGTGACTCTTCTTGAACCCATTTGGGGTTTTCTTGGCAAAGATACTGAAGTGGTTTTCCATTTTCTTCTACAGCTCATTTTTGCAGATGATGAAACTGAGGCAAACAGGGTTAAGTGACTTGTCCGGGGTCACACAGATAGTAAGCATCTGAGGTCAGATTTGAACCCAAGAAGGTAAGTCTTCCTGACTCTATGCTGGGAGGCACTCTATCAATGGTGCCACTGAGTTGCCCACTGCTAGAGATACTAAGAGGAAAAACAGGATACCTACCCTCAAGAAGATCACAATCTAAAGGAATTGGTCAGGATGTTTTGCTGACCTACTGTGACTGTTGTCTTGATGAATGTGTAGGCAGAGGGAGGTTTTGTCTGAAATTTTATCCTTTTTAATCTTAAGTTGTTTTAATTATGATTTTATGGCCCATACATGTTTTATCTCATTGAATTCTTATCCTAAGTCGGAATCACTGAACTGACCTGATTTAGGTCTGGCCTAGAGTACATAGAAAGAATCTGTCTTCATCCTCTTAAAACAGTGGTTCTCAACCTTCCAAATGCTGCTACCCTTTAATACTCGTACGTGGCCGTATCTGCATGTTGGGAGACCTGCCTGGAGATGGATAGAGGAGCGGTGTCTTCATTCCTAAGACCATCAGAAATATGTGTTTTCTCATGGTCTCAGGCAACCTCTGTGACTGAGAACTGCTGTCTTAAGAACAAACAAAAAAGAGACTCTATTTTCCTAGGTACTTCTCTTATTTTCTAGAAACCTTCAAACATCACCGGTACGGCTTCAGGAATTATACCTGCATACACAATCCTGAAATACTGGGTCAGGTGGCTTAACCCTCCCTAATGATAGCTCAGCAATCTCTTACTATATCCTCACTTACCTTTAGTTTCAGTTTCCTGTTAGCCATTGTTCTATTATTTTAGACTTTAGCTACATTGGAGAAAAGAGGACAAAAACAAGATGCATTTTCATGAATTACCTACTTGGCTGTGAACAATCCCAATTTAATTTTATAACTGAACAACTCTTCACTTTGTACTGACTCTATAGACCCTGCCTCAGGTTATAATAGAATGCATAGCTGGTTCACTGGCTTTGAGCCACTTTCATACTAACTTCAATGGCTAGAAGCCTCCTGGGGAAAGATATGATAAGAGAACCCTTCAGCTGCCAACCCCCTGAAAGTGTCTGCTTATGATAGCCCCAAATATTTAGCTTTCTCAATTGGAAATCCATTAAGCTGGGATTGATGTAAGCACATGCTGAGTGAAAAATGATATGAATACACGCATGAAAACAGGAAAATGCAGAGAGTTACTCAGGGTTGTTTGAATGTTTTCTGATATAGTTAAGTTGTTTTTTGTTGTTGAATTGATCTGATGAAATAGGAAGAGTTCTAAATAAGTATATCCGTCTCTGTCTTCTTCCTCTGTCTCTTTTTCTCTCTGTCTCTCTTTCCCAATCCTTCCTATTTTCCCCTTCCCCTTCCTTCTCCTCTTTTCCTTTCATCTCCTTCCCTCCTTCACTCATAAAAGAATGTTGGGAGACCTCAGAATATTTCTCACCAGTTCACTACTTAAAGGAAATCATTTAGCATCTCTTTTTGTCCTTGTAGAATCACTTTCAACTAGATTATGACAATATTTACTAAATGCAAAAGAGCATATTAGGGATTCCATAAACTTAATCATTGAAAGAGAATTTAGAAACAACTCAGACCAAACAACTCATTTTCACAGATGGGAAAAACTAAGGTCTGGAGAGATTAAATAACTTACTTGAGACCAAAACTGTACCTGAATTTGAATTCATATTCTGTCCTTTAAACTGATGATTTTACTACTATCATACTTTTCAGATTTTCAAGTTCCACATGTTCTAATATCACAGGTGACAGTGAGTGTAGTATAGTAGATAGAGCTGGTTAGGGAATCAGGATCACCTTGGTTCAAGGTCTCCCTCTGATGCAAACAAGGTGTATGAGCTAGACAAGTCACTTAGTGCACTTTCTTTTCTGGCAATGGAATTTAAATGACTTGCCCAGGGTCACATAGCTAGTAAATGTCTGAGGCTGGATTTGAACTCAGATCTCCTGACTCCAGGGCTAGTGCTCTATCCACTGTGCCACCTAGTTGCCATTCTAGGCTACTTTCTAAGACTATAAGTTGTAAAAAAAAAAAAAAGTATTGTTCTGCCTTGGTGAAGGAAGTCTCCCCAACTAGAGAGTTCCAGTGTGATGCAGATGTGATCACAGATATACTTCCTATCCTGTTAATGAGCTTAATTCTGCCTCTGCAGAACAG
The DNA here is from genome assembly GCA_028627135.1 of Pseudochirops cupreus. NCBI lineage: Eukaryota > Metazoa > Chordata > Mammalia > Diprotodontia > Pseudocheiridae > Pseudochirops > Pseudochirops cupreus. The sequence continues at coordinate 428,100,664 of CM053582.1, forward strand.
AGTACAGCTATATAGGTCAGAAAAACCTTTACTTCTTTTCCATTAAGGGTAAAGTTGTAGCTTTCATTCCTACATAAACCCATGGAGGAGTGTGAGTGTGCGTGTGCGTGTGTGTGTGTGTGTGTGTGTGTGTGTGTGTGTGTGTGTGTGTTTAAACACAAGCTCAGGAAACTCCAAACTCTGTTTTTTACCCTGCCCCATCTCAAAATTAATACAATCAACTATTCTAAGACAATTCTAAAAGACTCAAGACTCTCTCATATCCAGAGAAAGAATTATGGAAACTGAATGCAGATTGAAGCATAATATTTTCTGTCTTTTTTTCTTTTTCATGTTTTTTGCTGTTGTTCTTATTCTTCTTTCACAACATGACAAATGTGTAAATATGTTTAATATGATTGCACATAGATAGCCTATATCAGATTGCTTGCCATCTTGCGGAGGGGGTTGGAAGGAGAAAAAGTCTGAACTCAAAATTTTATAAAAGTGAATGATGGAAACTATTTTTACATGTAACTGGAAACAAAATACTATTAAGTAGGGGGGAAAAAAAGACCTGATGGACTCTGAATGCAGATCGAAGCATGTTTTTTTCAATTTTATTTTTTTCTTTTTCATGTTTTTTTCTTTTGATCTGTTTCTTCTTTCACAACTGTGATTAACATGGAAATATGTTTTACATAATAGCACATCTATAACCCATATCAAATTACCTATCATTTTCAGAAAAGGGAAGGAGAAGGGTGGAGAAAAATCTGAAACTCAAAACCTTTTTAAAATGCATGCTAAATATTTTCTTGATGTGTGATTGGGGGAAAAGTAAAATACTATTTTCAAAAAAGGGCGAAAATAAAGTGAATTGACTAGAAAAATAGTATAATCAACTCTTTATCATCTAATACAATAGCAGGGGGGGAACGATAGCCTGGATATTATATACATATAGTTATATTGGTCAGTGTAGGGAACTGTAAGAAATTAGCTGATGAAGCAAGGTGAAGTCAAGTTCCTTTCACAGAATTTCAGTTATAAGTGAGTTAACCTATGTTCTAACACAACCTTTGCCTAAGCATGAATCATATTTACAATAATCTACAAAAAACAGATCTCTGAAGATCTGCATTGATGAGGAACTCTCACCACAAAATGTCTATTCCAGTTCCAGATAATGCTCATTGTTTGAATGTTTTTTCCTTATGTAGAGTTGTAATCTCAAGGTAAATAGGTAGCACAGTGAATAGAGCGCCAAACCTGGAGTCAGGAAGACCTGAATTCGAACCAGGCCTCAGGCACTAGTTACGTGAACCCGGACAAGTCTTAAACATAATGTTATTTGCCTCAATTGCCTTCTCTGTAAAACAAGCTGGAGAAGGAAATGAAAAAAATAACACGAGTATCCCTGCCAAGAAAACCCTAAAAGGGGTCACAGAGACTTGGACACAACTGAAAATCAACTAAAATAACAAGAATGTCCCTCTTTCTTCTGCTGGTTTTGTAGGGAAGAGAACGGGCAGAAGAAGTCATACTGCATAATTATACACATTTGCACCTTCCTGTAGGAATAGCTTGCAATCAAAGATACAGTTCATAATATTTTATAAACTTCATAAAGATGAAAGGAGGACCCTACATTTTCTATCTCCTCTAAATACCAGTCCATGACAAATTGTGAAGAAGCATCTTCAACCCTTCACTCTTCCCCACCTTTGGAATAAATCAGTTGCCAAGTCATAAAGCAGATTCTGCAAGGCACTCCAATATTTTTGCTAAGAACAACCCAAAAGGGCTCACAAAGAACTGGACGTCTGAAATGGCCGAACAACAACAAAGGCAACAGCAACAACAAATCTAAAAGGAAGCCAGATTTTTCCTTCCTGTTTCAACTCGGTACATTTACTTGTTTATTTTCACGGTCTGTTCCATATGCTTACAGACAGTAAAGATGAACAATTAAATTAAATTAAATTAGTGTCAGAACAGTAGAGACACATGATTGGTAGAGCCCACTGCAACTCAAAACTCCCATACTCCAAATATCCACTATCTTTAAAGGTACGCCTAGAGGTAGAATTATAGAATATAACATTCAGCTCTTTTAGGATTTTAAAGGATAAAATTATTATTAATTCAAGAATTTATCAGATATTTTACTTTTAGCTGAAAACTCCAATAAATATCCAAATAGTTCATGTCATCATGTACTCAATGACTCTAAATCAGCTTTATAATATGTTTCTTAAACTCACTATCACTTTCTTCATTCTAGTTGGAAGAGTAGTGGTGGATTCCCACAAAAATACCAAATTTGCTTCTAGATCCATCGACCCTCTCACAAGGCTTAACAAAATGTGGATTTCCTCCATTCCACCATTCATTTAACTTAATCTAGTCCTCTAAATAAGATATACTTTTCCAAAGCAAGCTATGAGTTACATATTATTAACATTTCAGTGACACCACTGATACTGAATGTTTTCAGTGATATTTCTAGTTTTTGTTGTTTATTATCAAATTTCTGCAATGTTTGTATTGCAACTTGAAGCTATAAACCTTTATTACTGCCTGTATTAAAATTGCATCTTGCTCTAGTTCCCTGATCAAGGCCCTTCCCTCTTATAGTCAATATAGTGTGTGTGTGTGTGTGTGTGTGTGTGTGTGTGTGTGTGTGTGTGTGTGTGTGTGTGTGTGTGTAGGATACCATGGAGTTTATACATATATATATATGATAGATAGAAAGTTTGTGTAAATTAACAACAGTAGGAAGTAAAACTAACTAAGTCTATATCCTAAGACTATATGCTAAGTTAGAGGAAACCAGCTTGGCCTTACTGGAAGGGCCCCTCAGTCTTTCTAACTGCTGTTTGTCTATAAGCCTCAGATAAACTCCTAGACATATATAGTAAGACCAACCAGAACTCCAGCAAAGCATTACACTAGTGAACTACACTAAAGGGTTCCTGATAACTTTGAGATGATGTGGACATGTTAATGAGCTAAAGCTAAAAAGTTAGACCATTCTCCACCATCAAAACCCTATAAAAATGAGCCCCCAAATTTCTGCTCTCTCCCCCTATCCCAGCACTCTTCCATCAGCTACAATTCCCATCCAAGGCTATGTGACTCTCTGCCCCTACTACTCCCCGTTCTCGTCCCCACACTGCCTGCCTTTCTTTACCATCCCATCCTCAGTCCTCACACTGTCTGACTCTATACCCCCTGCAATGGTTGCCTCTGTACTTTCTGTATCATTTTTCTGTGTACTTTTTCTGCTGTTTGACCCTATACTTCCTGTGCTTTATTAAAGAGTGTTGAAGCATTATTCTTCACTTGTTTCCATCATGATCTTTCCCTGCTAGTATTAAAACAAACAAAGCAACAATGCAGATATTTCTGCCTTCTACTTGACTCAGACAGAACCTCTTGCAATCTTATTCCCTTAGTCAGAAACTGTGACTGCAAGCCATTCACAAGCTGGACACAATGAATTCCTGGATAGAAAAACAAGGGTGAATAGCTAAACTTCATGTCTCCTCTTGGGACTTTTTTTTCCCTTTTTCCTGGGTCACAATAAATCTATAACAATTCCATAAATTAATTGGCTTTCCTATGAATTGCTGGTACTCTTCACTAACATTATTCTTTTCTATATTGTGTCTGATAGACTCTATAGTATCTGGTTTTATAAATATATGTGTCTGCTTTCTCCTCTTTCCCTTACACTTTCAATTTAGATTCCTTTTGATCAGATTCACCAGTCTTTAGGGAAGCATATATTTTATTTGTATCTCATCTAACAAGGAAATCTAATTTCAGAAATATGTGGTCAGTTATCCATGTGCAAATAATTGAGAATTGACTGGATTGTCAACATTTCTAATGAATGGTAGCACTATTATGGCTCTGACTACTTATCATAAGGAACAGAAGCAGCATGGAGTCTTAGGGCTGGAAGGAACTATACAGTTTAACTAATTTAACTAATATAAACTTCTTTATTTTACATACAAGAAAAAATGAGATTCCAAGAAATGAATTGATTTTCCCAAGGAAACATAGCTAGTATGTGGCAGGTTCAGAACTTAAACCAAGGTTTTCTTAAACCATGTAGATCCTTTTGATGCCTCTAATATCCTTAGGCCCAGTGAACTCTTATCCCAACATCAGAGCAGATTAATCAGGAGTCTTGTGATGACTAGAATGCCAATATGAATAATAAACCAAACATTACGAATCTCTTTTTCAAAGAAAATAATTTTGGTGCTAAAATATCACTGGTTTAATGTAAATATGTATAAAGAAAGGCATCCTTTTTTCTTGCCTTTGTTGAGATCAAAAACAATATTGATGGAATGAGTTGTTTTTCTTAATTTGCTCGTTGTCTTCTTATAAGACAAGAAACATCCTGGTCAAACCTGTACTAGAGATAAATTCCATGAATAAAGCAGTCCTTGCTAACCTTTCCAAAAGTCTTGACTAATTCCATAACAGTCTGATTCTGCACATTGAAATTAATAGGAGTTTTAGAAGTGGATAAGGCTGGAACAGGCTCTTTTAAAGGCAGTGCATCATGACAGTCTGACTATAGAAGATTGTTTCAGACCCTTGGCAAATAGAGAAGACAGAGGGGGTGGGTGGCCCAACATTGATTTATTATTAGTAATAAACTTGGCCATGGGGCCAACAAACCCTGGAATTAATCTCTCCCTAGAGAATGCAATGACAGCTCTCTCAGGACTGGTTTTAAGCAAAGCCAAAGTATTGTTTGAGAAGCCAAAAAGAGGTATGTTCCATACGGGGGATCAGAAAAGTAGGTCAGTAGATCAAATGCCAGATTCTGAACATTGGGATATGCTAGGGAAAAGGAAAAGCAGCTTGGGAAGAAACAGGGAAAAGGAAAAGCAGCTTAGGAAGAAATAACCATTATATAAGCACAGTGTATGAACAAGAAAATAAATACCAAAAGTAAAATTTAACAACTTAAAGAAGAGTTTAGTCATGCCTTTGAGGGAGGAAGGTAGGGGAAAAACTAACAAACCCAGTACTAAATTGGTATTTATGAATGCTTGCTATGTATCTAACACTGTGGCAGGCACTAGACTGATACTATTCTCATGCATCTTTTGTTAGTCTAATGATGCCATATTTCAAATTAGTGAAAAAATGTTATTGCTGTCAGTTCAGTCTCCTCTAGGAAACTCCTTCCCTGACTTTCTGCCCACATCCCACTGGTGCATTCCCCTCTGAGAGTACTTCCCATATACGCTCTATGTAACTTGTAAGTACTGAGTTATGTACAAGCCATCTCCATTACAATGTAAGTACCATAGGACAGGAACTATTTTTTTAAATTTGTATTCCCAATGCTTAGAAAAGTGTCATGCGCATGGTAAGCTCTCGATAAATGATTACTGACTGACCCATTGATTATTGAGTCCCAGGTGCAGCAAAATTATGAATAATACTTTTTATGGTAGCAACAAAACCAGTTTGAAATTTTTTAGGTAATGACAAGACAAATTGAAGCCTATGAATATAATGATCACATCATCAGGACCACTGAATATGAGAAATTCAGAATAACATGGAAAGATTTGCATTATCTGGGACAGAAATAAATAAGCAGAGTCAAGAAGATAATATACACTACGATGATGTAAATTAAAAGTATAATAAAAACAAAACTAAATAAAACATTACATGATGACAAATCTCAGCCCTTTAATTAGGACCTTTAATTCTACCTTGGAAAGATGAATGATTATGGACAGGGGATACTGTATACTCCAATAGAAGGTATTCCTTTGTTATCTGTTTTTATGTAACTATTATCTTTTCTTTTTTACAAGAGACTGTGGCTCCCTGTTGGGTTGAGGGGGATGAGTGGTAAGGTGATGGGTTTTTTATCCTAAAATGACTGTGATGTAAAAGCACAAGTTATAAAAAAAACAGGTTTTATTTTGTTTTACTTTTTGAATTAATGTTGGTTTCAGAGTTGATAGTGAAGGAAATTCTAACAAGTCAGAGACATCTCTCTCTTGCACACACTGTCTCCACCTGCACTTTACCTGAAACAAGACACATTTATTACATGTTAATTTCGGTAAAGAAGAAGGAAATAAATGATAAAATGATGGCTCAGGGATATGTATGCATCAGTTTGATTGGATTATTATTTTTGTCTTTCTCTTAGACCAAACAGGTTGTGATGTCAATTACATAAAAAGGATATAAAACTCTGTACAGATCACAAACATACACACACACACTCATGTGCACGCGTGCACACACACACACACACACACACACACACACGGGTACACCCTGGCTGAAGAGTTCAATCGTCTTATATTGTTTGGTCAAAAGACCTAACTGTTGACTTCAGTCATCTTTTCATTTAGGCTACCCCTAGATCCACAGGAAAAGAGGTGTAGGAATAGTTTGATTGCAACATAGATTAGAAGATATTTAATTTCATTTTTTGCCCTAATAATTTACCATTTTCCAAAATGAATTAAACTGTTGCAGTGTGGACTAGTGAGTAGAAAGAAGCACCTGGAATAAAGAACACATAGATTCAAAGTGTAACTCCAAAAATACACTATCAAGTGACTATGTTCACTTCACTGGTCACTATGCCAAGCGGATTCCCTAAAGATGTTAAGTTACAGAAGAACAGTTGATTTGCATTGGTGGAAAGGGGTTCAATGCTAGGAGTATGTTCTTAATAATAAAATGGCATGGTAATGCCATTGACTTGGATGGTTCCACATAAGGATGCTGTTCACAATCCAAACATGTCTGCCTATTCCAAGCAATTTTTGCCCATAAATTCACCAGAAAAGTATACTTAGCAAACCAGAGACCATCACTTCTTCCTAGCACCTTGTGAATATATAGGGCCCTTACTTATTATTTATTACCTCTTGCTCTTGAGAAAAAACCAGCCAATTTTTTTTTGTTAATTTTACATTCCTTTTATGTAATCTTTTACTTCAGTAATTATTTGTGGTTCCTTATTTGTTGCTTATTGCAGATTGCACACATGCTCCAGGTACCTCTCTATTACCCTCTCTGTGAAACTGATTTTTAATCCTTTAGAGTAGTGGTTCTCAACCTGGGGCTCCAATGACCCTTTCACAGGGGTCTCCTAAGACCATCAGAAAACACATATTTCTGACTGTCTTAGGAACTGAGACACCGCTCCTCTATCTGTCTCCAGGAGGGTCCGCCCACATGCAGATATGCCCACATACGAGTATTAAAGGGTCGCAGCATTAGGAAGGTTGAGAACCACTGCTTTAGAGACTATTGCGTTTTTTAACTCACAATTTCATAGTAACATTGGTAGAATAACTGTCTTAAAAAGTCCTTTCAGTTTTCAGAAGAAAAAAAGTTAAAACTATCTACGGTTGTATGAAAAAATGCTCTAAATCAGTACTGATTAGAGAGATGCAAATCTAAATAGCTCTGAGGTACCACCTCATACCTCTCAGATTGGCTAACATGACAAAACAGGAAAACGATAAATGTTGGAGAAGATGTGGGAAAATTGGAACACTAATTCATTGTTGGTGGAGTTGTGAACTGATCCAACCATACTGGAAACCAGTTTGGAACTATGCCCAAAGGGTTATAAAAATGTGCATACCCTTTGACCCAGCAATGCCACTTCTAGGGCAGTATCTCAAAGAGATCATAAAAATAGAAAAAGGACCCACATGTCCAAAAATATTTATAGCTGCTCTTTTTGTGGTGACCAAGAACTAGAAATTGAGGGGACACTCATCAACTGGGGAATGACTGAACAAGTTGTGGTATATGAATGTAATACAATAGTGTCGTGCTATAAAGAAACGATGAACAGGTGGACTTAAAGAAAAACCTGGAAACCTTATATGAACTGATGCTGAGTGAAGTGAGCAGAACCAGGAGAACATTGTACACAGTAAAAACCACAGTGTATGATAACAGACTTTGATAGACTTAGCCCTTCTCAGCAATGCAAGGTCCTAAAACAATTGCAAAGGGCTAATGATGGAAAATGCCACCCATATCCAGAGAAATAACTATGGAGTCTGAATGGAGAATGAAGCAGACAATTATTTTTTGTTTGTTTCCTTTTTCTTTCTCATGGTTCCTCCCATGAGTTCTAATTCTTCTATACAACATGACTAATGTGAAAATATATTTATAGAAATGTATATGTAGAGCTTATATCAGATTGAATGCTGTCTTGGGGAGGGGGAAAGGAATGGAAAGAGAGAAAATTTTTAATTTATGGAACTGAATGTTGAAAACTAAAAATAAAAAAAAATTAAAATGATCTTTGTTTCTGAGAGAAGTCTGAAGTTTTCTTAACTACACTTGCACTTTCTCCTTTTCTAAATCTTTAATTTTTAATTTCTACTGCCCATTTATAAACACACACACATAGAAACAAATGTATCACTGTATGTAACTATATTATCAACTTATGATAATATAAAATTATTGGTATGATTAGTAATATGCATTATATTATCTATAAAGTGAGTAAAAATAGAAAAACAAATGGACAAATACATTCATCTTCATAAACATCAGATAAGTTATAAAGCAAAGAGACATTTTTTTTATCAAGATTGTTCAGCATGTTTGCCATTAGAATGGGGGAGATCCAGCCCTGAGTCCAACCTGAGGAGAAAGGAATGGGAAGGAATTAGTTGTAAGAGAGCCCTTAACCTGACATTCTGATCTACAAAATGCTGTAGGAATTTCCACACATCGATGAAATCCTGTTCCCCCTAAATAGTGAAATCCCCATCCAAATAAAAATACTTTACAAACAACAGTTATGTTAGACAAGTATGTCAAGTCATCAGCCATTTATTGTCTATTGTGTGCTAGACATTGGACTAAGTGCTAAGACAAAGACAAAAACCAAACAAAAACAGTCCCAGTTCTGAAGGAGTTCATATTCTAATAGAGGAGACTACATAAAAACAAATATGTTTAAAGATGATAAGAACAAGATAAACAGTTAAGATCAAACAACGCACTAGCAATAAAGAAGATAAGGGAAGGTTACTTGCAGAAAGTGGAATTTTGCCTGGGAAGCCATAGAAACCACTGTGATGGGGATTCTCTAGGTAGAGAATTTTAGGTATGGGGGACAGTTAGTGAAAAATACACAGAACTGGGCAAAAGAATGACTTATAAAAGGAATAGAGTAAGGCATTTTTAAAAATGAAAAGTTAGGAAGCCTCTAAAACATGAAGGACTTATTTTCTTCTTTGATCATTTAAAAAAATAATAATAATAAATGCAGGGGTGGCTAGGTAGCACAGTGAGTAGAGCATTGGCCCTGGAGTCAGGAGGACCTGAGTTCAAATGTGACCTCAGACATTTAATGCTTAGTAGCTGTGTGATCTTGGACAAGTCATTTAACTTCAATTGCCCTGCCTTTCACCCTCCAAAAAACAAATAAATAAATAAACAATGAATGCATTGTTAAACAGATTTATAAGGCATTCTATTTTGTATAAATGTAACTCAAACCTTAATAAATAATAGTTTATTTAAAAATATTGTGTCAGGCATTTATTTACTTTTAAAAGAATTACTTCATTCTCTTAAATCCATTACTTATTAAAAGGTAAATGGTAAATGGTAAATTTAAAAGGTAAGAGAAGGTAAAATGAAGATGTGTAGAATATAAAATGTAAAAGTAGTTGAGCAGGTGTCTTCTTTTTTTTTGGTTCAAAAAACTATTTCATTTGACCTTTTTCTTAGTTATGTAAATAATATCAAGTATAAGTTTAGATAAACCAGGTACATTGTATTGGGACTGAGTTGGGAAAACAAGACGAGACCAAATCAAAAAGAAAAAAAAATGAAGTCTTTATAGGGATTTTCTTTTTTTAACTTGTTCTTTTATTTCTTTTATTTTTCTTTTTTGGTGGTTGCTTTTGAATCATAGGTTAGTTTCTGAAGTACTTAAGTATTAAGAGACCC
>CM053582.1:428115656-428129101 GCA_028627135.1 Pseudochirops cupreus
CCAGCTCCTACCTGAATCTCTACCAAACAGTCACCTGGATTCAGGGGCAGACAGCTCCCAGGTTCTCACCCAGGCCTTAGAGGTAGATAGCTCCCAGGTCCTTGTCCAGTCCTCCAAGCAGTCCCTGGCACAATCATAGTTCACAGGGTCCAGCACATCTCAAACCCTTTGCCACTTCTTTTGCCAGGAACTCAAGGATCCACCAAGCCACAAACCAACAAAGGCTTATCCCAGTCATGCTTCTTCAGTCCTTCAAGCAATTCAGCTGGCCCTATGACCCAGAAGGAATCTCAGCATTCCAGGTGGCCTTCCAGGCAGCCCTCTCAGCCTTCCAGGTGGCCTTCACCAGATTCTGCTATCAAGAAAACTCCAACTCAGTTCTTTAGTCCAGCAGTCTAGCTCCCAGATGCTGGGACAATTCTGCTTCCTCCAACAGGAGCCATTGGGAGGAAGATTCCTGATTCTGTCCATCTGTCTCTAGAACTCTTCTTATATACACACACTGGCCTCCTGTCTCAGGCAAGCCCCTCCTGCCACGTCAGCAAGAGGAGATAGAACTCACATCTTCCATACTTAGCCCTAAGTTACTAAGGGCTAAGTATCTGCTACATTGATTACTGTTACACTATCTGCCTTTTATTTTGATAGTCATACATTAATCCCTCACCCAAGTTTTGTACAAGATGATTCTTATCCCTTTTATTTATATTTTTTTTACATGAAAAAAAATTTGTCTGAAATGCTGTCAATTCTTCCGCCAAATTCAGCCACAGGAAAATCTGTCAAAGAAAGTAGCATGATTAGTCTGGGAGCTGAGGGGAAAGAAGGGGGGAGACTTGTGGACATATGTACGTGTTTTGGCTCTCAGAAAGAAGAGTTATTCTGCTTATAAAGGATTAATGTGGTAGGGTCCTTTTTCATTTTTTAAAAAATTTACTGGAAAGTTGAGTTCTAATCAAATTAAGTAACAGTTAATGTTTACGTGAAGATCTCTATGCATCTTCATAACACTTCAATTTTTGCATACATGATGGACTACAAGCAAGCACACGTGCACACATACATACACACACACACACACACACACACACACACACACATTAGGGTACCAAACTTTTTTTTTCCTTTAAGCAACAGAAACATTAGAGAGGAAACTGGGCACAAAATCTGGGGTCGTTATAGATGTCTGTGCCTGAATTTTGGAAAAAAAATTGTGGAAAAGTGATGTTTTGTATGTTCTATTTGAATTATGTGTATATGTATATATATTTCTCCTACCTCCAACATTAAAACATATGTGTGCACACACAAGCTAATGCAGGTATACATAAATTGTTACTATTATAATGTTTTTAAGTTTGAAGGAACTTTAAAAATTGTATCAATGCAGGAAGACTTAGAGGCCATATGTTTTGGCTCCATAATTTTACAAATATGGAAACCCAGCTGAAGGGAGGTTGAGTGACTTCCTCAGGGTCAGGCAACTAGTACCTCTCTGTATTTGAGGCAGGATTTCAACTGAGGTTTATCTGGCTATTTATCCTAGCTCCCTGTCTATAACCAATGAGGACTGGCTCATCTATGAAAACCACTCAGTTTTTACAGATCAGTATATTGAGATACAGAGATATTAAGTATCTTGTCCAAGGTCACACAAGTAGTAAATATCAGACTTGTAATTAAAAACTGACTCCTTATTCCAAAATTCAGAATTTTTTTCCACTGAACTCCACTACATTATATCCACCTCCCCAGTGTCTTAGCTACCTGCATTTTGAGGACAAATAAAGGATCTTTGGATACATCGATTCTGATTTATATTATATACACATATACAATGTGTGTGTGTGTGTATGTGTGTGTGTAAGAGAGAAAGAGAGAGATCCTTTTCCCATTGGATTTTCTTACTAGTACTCAAGCAACAAATACTTAAATTTTAGATCCAAATTACATGACACATCTATGTATTTAAGGCACAGTTAGGAGAACAGATGTATTTTTTCTACTCTTTTCTAATTTGCTGTCAGAAAAACTGAAGCCTATTTCAAAACATAAAATACTTTCTGCCATGCAGATTAGTAATCCTTTTTCAAAGGCATCCACAAATGGAAGAGTAATTTTAGTTAATGGAATGACTGTAGTATAAACATCAGCAAAGAATGGCTTAATGTTGATTTACTCAGACTCCATTGTACCAAAGGATCAAATTGCATTTTGTGAGGGGTGAGGGAGTTATACCCATACCATAGTAACTATATCTTATTTTATGCCCTTGATGAAGATAACTTTCTTCCCCAGTGTTACCCAAAATAACATACCCTTGAAAACCTTTTGGATGAACCATCATGATACAACTCATAAATGTGAGCTCAGTAGGTCTGAGGCTATGGAATACCCTTGAAATAAAGATAAATTTGGTAACAAAATAGAGGAAATTACATCTATTTTCATGCTGAAAATTTTTCATATAAATATTATTTCATGTTTAATACTGAGAAAGGAAAAGGCCAGTAGCATCAATATTTTTATTTTGGTAGAAATACTAGTTTTATTACATAAACTGCCAAAGTCTCATGCAACCCTGTGTTACATTATTATGCTCCTAGATCAAAGCAGAAAGGATGGGATGTCATCTTCTTTCTCCTTTCTCAGTGGAACTGCTGTAACTTTATAACACATAAGGAAGGAGAATGGGAATCTTTTTAAAAGGCATACAAAATATATGCTCACAATAATGCCTTACTGTCCCTTTTCCCAGATATTTCTCTTTCTCCATTCTGGAGTAAAACAGTCATTTTACCCTTACCTATAACCTCCATCAACAAACATAGTAATACCAACTCCTTTACATCTTAATAATTGCTAGGCTAAATTAACAAGCTGCTAATGTTTTGATTTACAAATTGGAGGCCCTTTTGGTTGGTCCTGGCCTTCAAGAAGATTGAGCTGTCTCCTATGTTCTCTGAAAGTAAGTAAATGACTGTTTATTCATTCCCTTGATTAGAAGGCTGCCCTCCTGCCAGATAAAAGAGGTTCCACAATAAATGTGAGACTTCTATGTTTTGTTTTGCTTGCTAGATTTAGTGCTAAACATTAAAAGGAATTGGAGATTGATTTTTGTTCAAGGACTAGTGCCAGATAAAACAAGGGGAACATAAGCAGTCATGCTCATAGACATGGGCTCCTTTATAATAGGGAGAGGATTTGCACTTTAATGTGCAGCAACTGGGTGGCTCCAGGAGCTTTTTGGGGTTTCAGAGACCCAGCAGGATTTCAATTCATTCTCTCTGATAGCCCATGGTAGCCATTGTTGTCAGAGATCAAAACTAAATGTGTCTGCACACACTTTTGTCATTTCACCAAAAAACTTGACTTGGATTTCCTTTAACAGAGATTACTGCTAAAGTAACAAGGATGAAAAACTGCAAAGGATAAAAAACAGAATGACATAAAATAATCTTCCCTAACACATATACATTATTTATAGACACACATGCTTTCTTTTCTTCCTTGGGAAGATGGCAATTCTTCCATCATCTTCTCATTTGGTGATATGATGGCATTGTCACAAATCAATGTCTTGTAATTCATCTCCTCCGCCCCTTCAGCCTAGAGATGATCTGGTGTCTCCTTTGGTTTGCTATGTAAATGCTGTGCTTTGCCAGTAGCTGACAAATTGACTAATAATAGGGGTAATAAATGCAGTAGTCACTTCCTTTTACAGGGCAATTTACATGTCAGCTTTAAAGAGTCCCTTCTTCAGTATTTCAGGACTTAGAAGCACATCAGGTAGTTTTCACTAATGGAGCTGCTATGCAGAGTTGCCAAAGTCAATACTTTGATAAATGATGTTTTTCGTTTTTGGTTTTTTGCTAAGAATTTGTGCTGCTTTCCGAAATGGAAAGAGAGAAAGAGAGAGAGAGAGAGAGAGAGAGAGAGAGAGAGAGAGAGCATGTGTGTGTGTGTGTGTGTGTGTGTGTGTGTGTGTGTGTGTGTGTGTGTAAAGGGGAGGAAAGGAGGGAATAGGTATTAATATAGTGCCTACTATGTGATCCATACTATGCTAAGTGTTTCACAAAAATTATCTCATTTAATCATATAATATTATAAAGGGGAGATTTCCATTGGGAGAGTAACCACTTGACCCTTCATTTCTGGGCAAGCTCCCTTTTACTACACTCTCTTTTATTTCCTCCCTCTCCTGAAGTATATTACTAACTGAAGATAGCATTTCCAGTTGAGGATTGATGTTATAAGCTATAAACAATTGGGAATGGCTGACCCTAAAACCAAGCAAACAAATAAACTCTGTGAATTAGGCACTATGACCCTCTTATTTTCAACATACACACTCTTCCTCAAAATATCTATCACCAAGTACCTAGTGCTCTAGTATCGGTTCTTCCATCAAAGAAGAAAGTAAATCTGGTACAGTAATTCACACTGAGGCTCTTGGACCTTGATATATTACTTCCAGGGATACCAGACTTTTAAGAGAACTGAAAGGAAAATGACTTTCACTAAAGAAGAAAAGATCATTCTCCTGCCCTTTGAAATCACATCTCAACAGTGTCTACCAACCCCACCATTCAACCCATTATAACTTTTCATGATCTACCATAATAATTGTCATTTGTTTAGTACTTTAAAGTTTATATACAATATCTCATTTGAGCCTCACAACTACCCTGTGAGGTACATATTTTTATGCTCATTTTACAAATGAGAAAAGTGAGGTTCAAAGAGATTAAAGGACTTGTCCATGATCACAATAAGGGACTTGCCTGTCCATGGTTATAGATACTGTGTTTGAGGGATTCAAACACATATCTTCCTGATCCCAGATCCAGCATGTTATTCATTATGGTCTCCTCAAACAAAACACTCTTTAATCTACTCTAGATCACATAAATCACGGGATAAAAATGCAAGTTTGAGGATCTACCAGTCTAGACCTTCATTCTTGCTGCTTAAGCAAAATCAAGAGATGTGGCACCCAAAGAATTGGTTTTGTGATTCTTGTCATGCATACTCTAGATGCTTTCATCATCCCTTGAAATTTAAAACTTCCTGGAATTTGCATTGACTATGGAAGGGTGATAGATCCCTAAGTTTTCTTGTTTATAACTTTGGATGATAAAGTTTAAAGAATGAACATAAAAAGGAAATCAGTGATAACTATGAGCTGAAATAATTTCACAAAGTACATCATACCAGATTAAGTTCATTTGTTTTTGACAATGTTATCTATTGGACTAATAGATCAAAGTGTAATTATATTTTTCCCACGTGTACTTTTCCAATTCAATGTGGATTTTCACATGCTATTAAACAATGATATCTAATGATAACTTTGTGGAGAAGATGGAGAGATCTGGGCTGAATTGCAGAATTTGATGGTTGAAGAACTGTTTGATTGTCTGGACAGAAAGAATGATGATTATTATATATCAACCCAGATGGATGTTTCCAATGGTTTCAATAATTTTAGCACTGACTTGAATGAAAGCATAAATGATATGCTTATATAACTTATGAATGATATGAAACCAGGAGGAATAATTAGCATAGAGTACAATAAAATCAAGATCTAAAATACAAGGGACTGAAAAAAAAATGAACTGACTCTAATAAGACGTAATCCATTAGGGTTCAGTATACAATTCTGCAATTGGTTTAACAAAAAGAATCTATCCTTAATTTATAGAATGGAGAAAGCATAGCTAGATAATCATTTATGTGAAATAAACCTTAAGATTTTAATGCAGTCTGAGCTCAATAGGTGTCTGTAATTTGACTCCACTGTGGCCAACAAGTTAATGTGACTTTAAATATTCATCAGCACCTGTGATTTTATCAGTGTAGGGGACAGGTCAGAAAATTTCTTCTAATGCAGATAATAACTTTGCAAATTATAGTTTTAGAGAGATGTCTGGAAATATGAGAGGTTGACTTACTTAGAGAAACACAATCAGTATGGGTAAGACACAGAATTTGAACCTTTTCTTTTTTTTCCTGACACTGAGGTCTGCTCTTTGTCTACTATGACATAAGCTGCATTAACAGAAGTTTACTATCAAAATTAGAGGGGTTATAGTCATTTATTAGTTTGTTCTATACATCCTTGCATTCATTTCTGGACACTTTTGTTTAGTAAGGATATTGACAAGCTAAGGCAATATGTAGTACAAGTAATTACAATAACAAAGGGGCTTCACTATTCTATATTAGGATACAATGAAAGAATTAGAGATATTTAGCCTAAAAAGCAAAAGACTTATGGAGGGCGTGTGGACATAATAGTTACTTTGAAATATTTAAATTGCTATCATGTTGAACAGAGACTCAATCTTTTCTCCGTATGGTTCTAGTGATAGAATCAATAATTATTCATTTCAATTTAGTAGGCTTTTATCAAGCATCAACTGTATGCAAGACTAGAAACATAAACACAAAAAGAAAAGAGTCTTTGCATATAAATAGTTGACATTCTATTGGAAGTAAACTACATACATAGATGGAAGAAGAAGAATGAGGAGGAGGAGGAGAAGGAGGAGGAAAAAGAAGAAACATTAGTACTTAATAGTTATATTAAAGCATGATGCACTTTTGGTTTTGATAACTGCACAATTCTGTACAGAAATTATGGCCCAGAAGATAGTTTAGGAACCTTGGCATGAACTCTTAGAATGTGACCTGAAAGGATGGATGTGTTTTTTGGTTATTCTTACAGCAGTTAATACCATTTTGCTCATTGTAGACCATATATATTATGTATAGATTTGATCTGTCCGTTGAAGCATCTTCCAAAAGACTATAATTTAATCATAGGTCAACTTAAAGGTCAGGTCTATTGTATATCATACTGATAACCATGAAGTTCTCTGCATTTTAAAAACAGTTCTGCTGACAAAGAAGACAAGATTCACTGTTGTGTGGTCTGCTGGAATTTGAAAAGGTCATAATACTTGGCAGGGCCATGAACACAATATGTGATCAATTAATTAACAAATCAATACACATTTATTGAATGCCCAATATTTGTCAAACATTTGTTTAAGGATATATAGACATATAAGACCAATCTACTTCCTTTAGATACTAACAAAATGAATGGTAGGTCAATACATGTAAAAAATTAATGAGATAAAATAAAAGCATATGTGAGAGTATATGTAAAATCTAACATTAAAGTATGTGGCATTGATTTTTTTCTCAGATGAAGTAAACAATTATTCAAATAATCAGTAAGCCTGCATTAATCATCTATACCCCCAATTACTGTGCTATTGACTAGAGATACAAAAAGATAAAGGAAATAATTCCTACCCTCAAGGAACATTAATTCTACTGAATTCCTTGTGTATACATATAAATATATACCCAATATTTAGATAATAAATACAATATGATTTTTCCAGGGAGAGAAACTAGTATTTAAGTTCAATGTAGGATAGCATTTGAGCTGAGGTTTGAAGGAAATTTGGAATTCTATGACACACATGAACTACATGCATGGGAATAGCCTATGTCAACCATAGTAAGTATGATGAGGAGTTCTATATAAGGTTGGAGATCTAGGGTAAATCTAGGTTATAAAAGGCTTTGAATGCCAAAATGTCCAGTTTGGATTTGAATCTGGAGTAAATATTGAGCCAATGGAATAATTATTATGTTAGGTGACAACTTTTTGGACATATGTGACCAACAGAGGAAAGACTAGATAGACTTTTACCTTCTTTTGTTTTCTATGTTCATGTTATCTAGTCTGAAGTGAGATGTTACAGAACAAGGGCAGAAAGCTGGTGCTAAGTGAAAGGCTAAACATCCCTATCTTTGCAAATTATATAATAGTCAGCTTTTAATTGGTTGCAGTTAGAGATCAAAAGACTTGGTTTGAACCATAGCTTATGTAAACCTGTATAATAATGAAATGTGTTTAAAAAAATGTTATTCTATTTTTTTCTTAATGAAAGGGATCTTCTAAACTTCTTTTAAAAATTATTTATTAGCAACTTTACATTAAATTTCATGCTAAAAATTTAACTTTCTCAGAAACTATTTTTAAATTAATTGATTATAACCCCAAAATATTATCACCTATTCAACCATCCCCTCTATGTCCCTATCAGGATTATTTGTCCATTAATTTTTCACTTTTCCTCATGTGTTTTTACTTGATGAATATAACTTTCTTCTAACTGTACTTTTTTTTCCCCTTTGTATTATATCATAAAGATTTTTCCAACTGTCTTACAGTCTTCATTCTGATAATTCTTAATTGCAATATAATATCCCAATGATTTAATATGCCTCAGGTTACTTAATCATTCCCCTACTGTTAGACATATGGGTTAATTCTATATTCTGTTTTGTGACAAATTGCATACATACATAAGTAATATATACATACATACACATATTCATATACACACATAAACATATATTGTGTTACAAAAAATACTTAAACACATAGCTCTTTTGTTTTGTTTCTGATCTACTCCTATGCCAGGGACATTCAAATCCTTACAAAATGTAGTCCCAATCATTTTTCACTCCTCCATATGCCGACATGAACCCTCCTACCTTTCAAGCTGAGCCCTGGTCTATAAGTGAGCAAAAAGCTTTAGACTAATACAGATTTCCTCAACTTTTCCTAATTTGAATCAAATGCTTTGAGGAAGATTCATGGGAATATAATACTAATCAATTCAAAATTTCAGAAGAAACTCAAGTAGGTGGTAACCAACTTTAATAAAAGCCCTGTCCACCTACTCTTTAACTACAGGTGAACTATCAGAAAATTGGTAGAGATATTATGTTCAGATTTAATCCCCAGAAAACAAATGTGTTTTCACAATGAATTTATATATAAAGGATGTATTCTCTCTTTTTCTGTTGCTCTGTCTCTGTATGTCTGTCTCTGTCTCACCCTCCCTCTGTCTCTCTCTGTGTCTGTCTGTCTCTCTACCACTGAACAGATCTCAGTGTTGGTAGTTTGGGCTCACAAAGGCAAGGTACATTTAAAAATCTGGTGACCCTTTTATTTTAATACATTAGTATATAAGTCCCCAAAGGACTGTTACAGTTAACTGTTATTGCAGATTGTATTTTACTGTTGCCCAAGGTTGTGTTAAAGTGTGTATTTTCTGCTGTTCAACTTGAATGTGTTATCTGAAGTATGTTATTTTACTGATTCACAAATGCCTTAGCAGCTGAGAGTTTTACTATCCATGTCACCAATAAACAGTATTCCTTATCAGACTTCATTACAGGTTCAAATTCTGGTCCTGAAATCTGGCTAAAACTGAAGAAAAAGCAGCTTTTATTAAATGACCGTGTTTTTGTAACCTACAGTTACATGTTATTTCACTAGTGCCTTCCACCCTTTATTGGACAGCCTCCTGTAGGTTGCCCAACCATCAAATTCAATCCCTGGGTAGTTAATACCATAGAGAATTAACTCTTTGTCTCATATTGGTGACTCAATAGGGCAGACATCTGAAAATAAACTTCCTACTATATACCCATCAAATAAACTCCAATAGATGGCCTTGAAACAAGTCTGAAAAAGACAACTGTTTTTTAAATATTTCCTTACTTTAACGTCTGTTAAATTAGTAATTTCTTGTTTTCAAAGAGCTTTCAGAATATCTCTTTTGAGTGTCATCAATAAACACTGAAGTAGACAGAAAATTATTATTCCTGTGGCTATTTTTTCAAATGAGGAAAATCACACCTCAGAGGTGTTTAAAGTCCAAGGCAACAAGGCATGAAAGTTGCAGAACTATTACTAGAACACAAGCGTCCTGCCTCTTAGTCCAATATTCATTCATTCATACCAGCTCTTGGTACAATAAGCACACAGAGAAATGAAAAATGCATTTTCCTCTCACTTTTTTGGTTTGAGATAGTATGGATATATTAGTGGGCTTGGAAAAGGGAATATCTAAGTTTATATTACACCCCTGAATCTTAGTGGCTTTTTGACTATGGGCTAGTAATTAAATCTCACTAAACCTCGGGCAAGTCTCCAAGACTTTCCTTGTAAAGTATAGATGAACTGTGTTCTGCTAAAATAAGGATACCTAATGGACTTCTAACCAACTGATTTGCTTTTTATACTTTATTTTGTAAGAGTTCATGTAGAATCATGCCACATTATAGATAAATGCCATGTAGAATATATAGATATATAGATAAATGTATGTGGAATCATGCCACATTATAGATAAGTTTTAGAGTAAGCTTTTTAGTCACTCCAGAGTTCACAGATATAAACAATAGAATTGCGTATATTGCTGAAATCAAACATTAAAGCTGAACAATATTTTGATAAAGATTCCCAACTCTCCTGCAACACTGTATGTAGCTTGTGACACATCACTCACTATATTGCATCAATCCTGGCACTGCGCATGATTCACAAACTTGAACAAAAATTACTCAAATCTGTATGTGTAAGATTAAAATGGTGTAAATGGAAAAGATAAACTGTTAAGATCAGAGAATTGGAGGTCTGGGAACTGAGCCAGGAGGTATTTCATTCTCAGGGTTTGAACTGTGGGGTTTTGTTTTTGTTTGGGGTGTTTTTTGTTTGTTTGTTTTTTGCATTTTTCTCTATGACAAGAAAACTGTTCTTACTAAGTGCTTAACAATCTCCTGGCTTCTGGTCCCCAAAGCTAATATCCTTAGAGACATTTTGTCCTTGGGGATCCACGCTGAATTCATCACAAATTCTGTTATCTAGAGTTTCTCTTTCTTTCTATGGCACAAACTCCTTCCTTAATATAAGCTTTTATCATCCTTTACCTAAATTCCTTTAATATAGTGTATCAGCAAGCACCCTAGCATACCCAGGATGGCTGCTAGCACAGGTTCTTAGATCTGCTTTTCTAAAGGAAAACAACTCAAAAAGGGGTTAACAATCTTACTTTAATCAAACATATATCATTTACATAGTTCAGGGGAAAAAGCACCCTGAACTTCAGAGAATACAAACAGAAGTTACAAGCAGACAAAACATACAGACAGAGAAAACAACACAATTTAGCAGACAGGAATTCTAGCTGTCTGACCACTGTACACATACAGTGTTAGTTACCAGAGAGAGAAACACCAACATCTGGGTTTTCAAAGTGAGGGGGCTCAACAGCTGCCCAGTGTCTCATCTATCCAAATCACACAACTCTTCCCTTAAGTGAGCCCCAAAGCAAAACCTTGTCTCAGAGGTATATATAGCCTTCTCTAGGGTCAGAGAACATCACAACCCTCATGATCCACTTGACTACAAAGTAACAAAAGTTGTGCCTTCCTGAAAAATAACCCTCCATCAAGCAAGCTTCTCCTGTGGGCTCTGCTCCACCCTTCAGCAAACTCTTCCCACTTCAGGCTCCATGTGACCACATTCAGCCTATTAGGGGGCAGAGTATATTTTCAAATCAGGAAAGGTCCTCAAATTCACTTAGGCTTATCAAAGTGCAGGAAAAATCTTCCTATTCCTATTACCATTACATATAGTACTATTTTTTCTGCCTCCTGAATTTTATGAAGCCATTCTTTTTAATTTTAATCAAAGAGTCACTTCCATAGGAACCTATAGAAATTCTTTAATGCTTATAGAATAAATTTAAATTTTCTCACCCTGGCCTTCAGATTCCTCCACAAATACAATCACTCCATCTCAATAATTTGATTTTCATGATTCCTCTACTCAGACCTTTGACTTGTTATTCAGGCTAATCAATTTGTCATTCATTTATTATTTTCTTCCTTCTTAGCCCCTGAAAGGACGTTGGATGTTTTATCCCCACTATTTGACATTGGCTCCTTGGGATGTCTGCTAGGTCAGATGACAATTTAAAACATGTCTTCAGAAAACTTGTCCAAATTAGCAGCTCTACCTGCCTGCAAACACTCAGTCTCCCCAAAGAACCACAACATTACAAGGGGTATTGGAGGTCATTAGTTTCATGATTATTTGAAATATGTTTAGTGCTACAATATATCTACTTGTATTTTTTTATCTAATTATGTATGTTCTTTCCCCTATTTAGAATTTAAGTACCTTGAGGGTGACAACTATTTAATTTTTCTTTTTGCATCTCTAATACCTAACACAGTACTTGTTACATGGCAGACACATAATGAGTGTTTGCTGATTGACTGATTGGGGAAAATTGACTATGGGACGCAAACCAAGGGAGTTTGCTCTCTTTCTGCATCATTGTGTGGATGTTGATTTTTTTTTCAGCTGTGTCCAAATCTTTGTGATCTCTATCAGGATTTTCTTGGCAAACATACTAGAGTGGTATGCTATGTCCATCCTACTTCAAATAAAAGATAAATGGATACCAAAAAAAAATTGGTAAAGAGAGTAAAAGTGTGACTGGTTCTAAATAGTATCTTGCCTTATATCTCTACTTAAAATGCCCTTCTCTCAATCCCACCCTCAGATCTCTACATCACTTCTCTTTACCTCTACCTATCAAAATGCCACAAAAAATTCAAGGTCTACATCAAAGTAATAAATCTTTTTAGAAATTGTCCTAAAAACCAAGAATGATAAAATCTCGTCACATATCCTTCTCCCTTATGACCTTTAATACATATTGCTGTGCATTACAGTTGTTTGTGTAAATACCTCATTTTTTTAAGGGCATTGTTTGCCTCATATTTTACCTACTCTTAATTACTGAATGTACATTGCCTCAGTCAAATTGAGACCTGGGAAAGACATTAGCTTAAAAACACCATGCTCTCCTAATAAATAAATTTAGCAAAGTGCAGGTTATAAAATAAACCCACATAAATCCTCAGCATTCACATATATTTCCAACAAAGTCCAACAGCAAGAGATAGTAAGAGAAACTCCATTTAAAGTTACTGTAGACATTATAAAATATTTGGGAATCTACCTGCCAAAACAAACCCAGTACCTTTATGAACACAACTACAAAACACTTTTCACACAAATAAAATCAGATCTAACTAAATGGAAAAACATCAATTGCTCATGGCTGGGTTGAGCTAATATAATAAAAAGGACAATTTTACATAAATTAAATTATGTATTTAGTGCCATACCAATCAAGCTACCCCAAAATTACTTTTTAGAACTAGAAAAAATAGTGACAAAATTCATTTGGAAGAACAAAAAGTCCAGAATATCAAGGCAATTAATGAAAAGAAATGCTAGGGAAGGTGGCCTAGCATTACCAGATTTTAATCTGTATTATAAAGCAGCAGTCATCAAAACTACTTGGTACTGGAGAGGAATAGCGTAGTGGATCAATGGAATAGACTGGGTACAAAAGACTCAACAGTCAATGATTATAGTAATAAACTATTTGATAAGCCCAAAGACCCCAGTTTCTGGGATAAGAACTCACTATTTGACAACAACTGCTGGGAAAATTGGAATATAGTATGGCAGAAACTGGGCA
>CM053582.1:428129601-428151007 GCA_028627135.1 Pseudochirops cupreus
GGATGAACTCTCCCATAAAATGGAGGCAGATGGCAGAATGGATTAAAAACCATAATCCTACAATATGCTATTTACAAGAAACACATGTGAAACAGGGTAAAGGTAAAAGTCTGGAGTAAAATATATCATGCCTCAGCTAAAGTAAAAAAAAAGCAGGGGTAGCAATCCTTATCTCGGACAAAGCAAAAGCAAAAATAGATCTAATTAAAAGGGATAAGGGAGGAAACTATATCCTGCTAAAAGGCACCATTGAAAATGAGGCAATATCATTACTAAACATTTATGCACCAAGTGGTATAGCATCTACATTCCTAAAGGAGAAATTAAGGCCAAAATTTTTATTGCAGCTCTCCTTGTGGTGGCAAAAAACTGGAAATTAAGGCGATGCCCATCAATTGGGGAATGGCTAAACAAATTGTGGTATATAAATGTAATAGAATACTATTGTGCCATAAGAAATGGGGAGGAGGTGGACTTCATATTTACCTGGAGAGGTTTATACATACTGATGCTAAGTGAGAAGAGCAGAACCAGGAAAAACTTGTACACAATCACAGACACATTGTATGTGTGACAACCAACCTTGATTAACTTGACTCTTCTCAGTAACGCACAATTACAAGACAACTCTACAAGTCTCAGGATGGAAGGAGATATTTACATTCAGAGAAAGATCTAGAAAGAACAGAGCTGAAATGGAGACTGAAGCAATCTATATGCTGTCCTTCTTTTCCGTGTTTGGTTTTGTTTCTTTTTTCACATTGTTCACTCCATCTATTACAACCCTTCTATACAAACAGACTAATGTCCAATGTGAAAGTATTTGCAGATCCTATACTTGATTGCATGCCGCCATTGGAGGAGGGGAGAGGGAGAGGAGATAATTTGAAACTCAAGGGATTTTGGAACTGAATCATGTAAACTAAAAATAATTAAACAGCTCAATTTAAAAGAAATAAAAATTAAAATTAAAAAAAAGAGTCTACCCAATATGGTGAACTTTTAATAAACTTTACTTTTCTTTGGCTGAGAGAAGACTTGAGTTGAATTCATTTATCAGGATCCGGCATGTTGGTATTTTGGGGTCTATACCTCAATATTTTATGGTTACCACATCATTTTTATGGTTCTCTGATACTGGGAAACACTGCTAATCTCAAGCTCTTCTCTAGCCTCCACTGGAAGGTATGTAAGCCTCTCTCTTTCCCTGTTGTAATGCCTTCTTGTTGTCCAGGTACCTTGGAGGTGTGTTTTTTTGTTTTGTGTGTGTATGTGTTTTTTGGTGTTTTTTTTTTGTGGGGGGGAAGGGCTGACCTCTCGGGTCCCATTGGGTCAGATAGCTAGGAGGCTGTCTCATACTCAGCCTGACACTGAGGTTCTCAAGTCCTGTTTGGTTATGTTGGAGAACATGGACCTGGATGCAGCTTCTGAAGAATGGAGGACAAGGACAGACACCCGGTCCAGAAGTATAAACCAGATTCTTTCAATTCTCTCAGCGCTAGGGAACTGGGAAAACTTCAGGTACTTTTTTGTGGGTTTTTTTGTTTGTTTGTTTTTCGAGGATTACTCCCAAACCTTCCTTTATGGAGGAAGGGACTTCCAGGCCCTACACCTGTAGCTCCAAAAAGTTCACCTTTGGGTTGTCTTTTACAACATTGGAAAAAATTTAGTTTCTCTGGAGACTTTAAAAAAGAAAAGCTGGTGTTTTTTTGCAACACTTTTTGGCCTAGGTATCACCTAGAAGACCATGAATCCTGGCCTGTTTGGGGGACTTTAAAAGATAATACTCTCTTGAAGTTAGAATTATCCTGTCATAGAGAAGGAAGATGGATAGAAGCTGCCTATTTAATGGCCTTCTTTGAACTTTCTCAGAACTCAGTTCTCAGGAAAGATTGTGAGATGCTTGAAGCTAGAGCCTCTCCACAAAGGGGCAATGGGGACCAATTAAATGACCCCCTTCCCGTATTTTCAGCCCCAGCCCCACCACCCTCAGCAACCCCATGCTCAGGTCCCAGTCACTGGTCTTGCTGAGGCAGCTCCCCCAGCCCCTTTTGCTCCACCCCAACCCTTTTCCCCTTGGTTTCCTTTCCCTTTTCCTCTAGCCCAACACCCATCTTTTCCTGCCTCCTATGCCATCTATATCTCCTACCCTGCATCTCCCAGAATGTCCCCACCCGTCTCAGGGACCCCTGCGCAGGTCCCAGTCACTGTCTTCCTGAGGTGCCTCCCTCTGTGGCCCCTCCCCCTGAGGCAACACCCACTTAGGCTTCAGGTCTTACCCTTGAAGAGGCAGTCATAGAGGTATCTCCTCTTCTGACCCCTTCCCCTCAGGCTTCGGCTGACCTTCCCCCTTGCCAGCCGGATCCCCCAGCCTTGCAGTCTGGCCCAGTTCAGCCAGCACCTGCCAGTCACTCTCTCACAGGAAGTGGGACTTCCAATCTCCCTTCCCAGAGCCTGCACCTCATCAAGACTTCTGCAGAAAACTGAATGGGACCTAAAAGGATTCTGACTTGTTCTCAGCCATACATGGGAACTTCACAAAATTAACCATGTATTAGGGCATGAAAACCTCATAACCAAGTGCAGAAAAATTAAATGCACAATTTTCAGGTTACAATTCAATAAAATTATATTAAATAAAGGACTATGGAAGGAGAGATTTCAAAAAATAATTGAAACTAAATAATCTAATCCTAGAGAATTAGTGGGTCAAAGAGCAACCCACAGAAATAAACAATAATTTCATTAAAGATAATGACAACAAAGATAATGACAACATACCAAAATTTGTGAAATCAATCAAAGCAGTAATTACAAAGGGAGAGAATTTGGAACTCTATTAAAAATTAATTTTGGGGGAAAAGATGGCAGAATAGGTCAGACAATTCCAAGCTCTCAAGATTATCCCCTACAAAAGAGTTAAAATAGCACCTTAGGGTGAGTGAAGTGTGGATGGAGATAAATAAGAATAAGGGCACAACCAGAGTCTTCCTGGGACAATCTGGTCCCTGTGATGAGCAAACACCTCCAGGCTAGATTCAGTTTTAACAACAAGGAGCAAGCTTCTTAAACAACAAACAACAAGCCTTAGGTTTAGTTGGTTTGAGAGGCACCCTCAGCCCCAAGCATTGGAACTTTTACCCCCAGGATAGTGAGGGGAGTTGGGCATCTGAGCCCAGGGAGATCGAGGAAAACTGCTGACAAGGAATGCCAGACCCAGCTGTGCTGTCTAAGAGCCTCTGGGGTGAGAAGGAACCAGCACCATCATGGGCCTATTGGGTACCAGCCCCAACTGTGAACTAAGATATGACAAAGAATTAACCAGGCGGGTAGTTTGTAGGGAAGAACTCCAATTTAATGATTCTTTGAACAAGGTTTTTATGGAGCAGATGATACAAAAAGATAAAAGTGCTGAAGTTTTATTATTATTGTCTTTAGCCTGTTATATCCTGGAAGTAACACAGAATGGATAATTTAGTAAGGAATATGTTATCTAGATGTTATCATTGTCTCTAGTCTGCTATATCCTAGAAGCAGCTCAGATAAGATCAAGCTTTGTAAATCTTGGCACCAAAAAATCTTGGGAAAGTGGATTAGCTTCTTTCAAATGCATTCACATAATAAAGGATGCTCTGGAGAGCAGGCTTTAAGGCTGGGGGCCAAAGCCACCACCATCAAGCACATCTACATAGAAACTGACCCCCAAGAATCAAATATTTTGGCCTTCAACACAGCACAGGCCCTAGGTGTACAGAATCAGTGGGACAGAAAGTCCCTGGCTATAGGCACTTACAGGAGTTTGGATGTTTTGATTTGCTTTTAGGCTAGAGGAGAGAATTAAAGATCTGGGGTAAGAGGCACTGTTTCCCATATCCCAGGGCTAGAGGTGATACCAAAAATTACAAAAAATTAAGTTATTACCACAAAAGTGCATAGGCAAAGGAGAAAGAATTCAATGATAGAAAGCTCTTATGGGAATAGAGATGACTGGGGTTCATCTTCAGAGGAGGATATTGAAATAAAGAAACCACTGAAGAGTAATATCAAATGATCATCTTCCCAAAAAGAATTCATGAAGATTAAAAAAAAAAGACTTTAAAAATTAAATGACAGAGATTTTGGAAAAACTAAGGAAGAAAATAAGAATAATTCAGGAATAACAAGAAGGGTGTGAAAGGAAAATCAACCAATTAGAAAAGGAGATCCAGAATCTTAAGGAAGAAAATGGCACCTTGAAAATTAGACCTAAGCAAAGTGAAGTCAGCAAAATTATAAGAGATCAAGAAATAATTATACAAAATATGAATAATGAAAAAACAGAAGGGAAAGTAAACATCTTTTAAGAAAAACAACTGTTATGGAGACTAGCTCAAGAAGAGAAAATATAAAAATAATTGAACTAACTGAAAGTTACAGTCAGAAAAAGAATTTGATATAGCAATACAAGAAATGATTAAAGAAAATTGTCCTGAAGCATTAGAACAACAGGGGAAAGTAGAAATAGAAAAAGAATTCATTGATCAACACTTAAAAGAGATCCCATAAGGAAAAGACTAAAACAATTTAAATGTGATAGTGCCACAATTATATTTACACAAGATCTAGCAACAGAGATATTGAAGTATTGCAGGTCCTGGAACAAAGCATATGGAAGAGGAAAAGAACTGGGGCTCTGCCCAAAAATGTCATACTCTGCAAAGTTAAGTGTTATCCTGAGTGAAGAAAAGTGGACATTTGATAAACTCTCAGACTTTCAAGATTTCTTTTAAAAAAATTCCTGAACTTAATATAAGATTCAACTTACAAGAACCAAGAGAAATAAATATAAGGTACATTCCAAAGATTGATTATAAGGGATCCATAAGGACAGACTGTTTACTTTTTAAATGTAAAATGCAAAATGTATGTCTAAGATTCTTATTAACAATTGGGTAGTTTATAAGAAAGATTAGGATAAACCGGAGTATGGTATGAATTTAAAAGGTGAAGCCATTTAGGAACAGCTAAAAAGAATAATTATTTTATACAAATGAGGTGCAAGACAAAGAATCAATACAGAGGAATTAGATGGGGGAGGAGGGCTGGTAGTTCTGGTAACCTACTTTCATGGAGAATTAGTTTAAAAGGGAACAAAGAGTATAAAAGTCTTCTAAATTCAGAAGAAATAAAATGGTAGGGGCAGAGGGAGGGGAGAGAGGGCAAGGGAGGGATCTTATGAGGGGAAGGTGAGGGAACAGGTAAAAGGGGGGCAAGACAGTGTGTAGAAGTAAAGTAGAGGAGGCAGGAGGGATAGGAAACATGGCATATGCACAAACATAAAAACAGATCAAAAGTAGGGTATGTTTGGGAAAGTATATGTTTACATATATATGCATGTATATGTATATATCTATAGCTATAGAGAAACATCTAACCTTGTATTTCTGGGAGGTGGGGGAGGGAAAATATAAAATATTAAAAAAAGAAAAATAATAATATAAATAAGAAAAATAATTTTAAAGAGTTTAAATTATAAAAAAAATAAATTTAAAAAGAAGAAAAAGTAAATAATTTGCACACAAAACACATACATGCACATATATACACAGAAAACATTGCATGCACAGGATTAAAGGTGGTAGATATTGGTAACAGGGTTAGGGTTTTGGCAAGATGTGACTGGCTCTAAGGTCCAATTCAATCTAATTCAATAAAATTTTTTTAATTACTTATTATTTTTCAGGCATTGGTTAAGAGCTGGAGATACAATCAATTAAAAAAAATAGTCCTTTTCTGCAAGGAGCTTACAATCTAATGGAGCAAGACAACACCCACAAGGAGGCAGGAAAACCTGATAAAAGGAGGCAATTATACGATACAATCATTTCCATAGTGACTGGTTCCTCAATGCATATCTCATAACTAACCAAGTTTCTTGGCAGGCAATATTATATCCTGGGAGACGACTGGGAGCTCACTTCATGATAGTAGGTGATGTTCCTCATAAGACAGTTTTGCCACAAGGAAGTTGGTTTAGCCCAGGGGTCTATGGGACCCTATCCAGGAGGCAGGAATGGAGCATTTTGTACCTCATCTCTGAGGCAAGCACAAAAAGACATTGGTGGTGCTGTGGTCAGATTTGTCTGGGAATATAATGGGACAAGAGGTCATGCATCTTAGATCATGTCTTCAAGACAACCAAGACAGAACCTAGTGGTCTTCAGCCCCTAGAGTCTATAGAGTCTAGGGAAAAATCAGGAGGTGATATGTTACATGGTATCCTGAAGTAAAGATTAAGTCACTTTAGTTCTTACTGCTTTTATTAATCTTCTGTAAAATGAGTGAGTTGAACTGTATAATTAAGTTCCCATGTAGTGTTAAATCCCTTGATCTTTTGATATTACTCTCCAGTGATCTTTTCTCAAAATTTATAATCTTCTCCCTTCAATGGAGATCCAGCAAAATCAAATCCAATTAAATTATCACCAGAGAGTTTGAAAATATACTTGGTTCTGTTAAACTTAGTCTGCAGAAATTATAGAAAGCAGAGCTGAAGATTGGGACATATCTATTCCATGATCCAGTTCCTGACTAGAAACAAAATTTAGAAAATCCAGTAAATCATAAGTGCCTAATTATATATGATCAAAAGTACAGAAGAAAATAAATTATGACATAGGATGTTTTGGAAGAAAAATCTTACTACAAATAATTATTTAAATTTAGAAAGCATTTAACACCAATAAGTCAGAGTTACTCCATGTACTGCCATCAGCTAAGAGAAATATAAGATAATCATTGTCCATTAACTTAGCACCTCCTTTGAAAGGCAATTCAGTTAAACAGACACACTTATTTAAATTCCTAGTATATATGACATACTGTGCTTGACACTATGTATATGAAGGCAAAAGTGAAATAATTCTTGTGGTCAGATGTGATCAAAGGTCATTTATTATACTGAGGAGGAATACAACCTCTGTAGAAACTTAAATAATTTGATTAGGGAGAAAGAATCAATGATGATAGTGGTAGGGTGAGTGGTGAGAAAGGTCAGGCAAAATAGCAGTGGAGGTAGTACCTGAGCTGTGCTTTGAATTAATATAAGAATAAAACTTATATATCATATTCCATTATATATGTATATATTCTATGCTATTGTCTATATTTTCATTCACTGCTTTAAGACCTCAATAGTGCCCTTCTGTAAGTAGCCTTTCCTGGTTTCCATAATGGCTATTTCCTTTCATACATACATATATATATATACATACATACATATAATATATATACACACACATATAAAACATATATATTCTATATAATGTACATATATAATATAAATATATAAAATATGTATACACATATACATACACACAAACATATTTATACACACACATAACATACCTGCACATGTATGTGTATATGTATGTGTATATGTGCACATCTATGTATGTATGTATGTATATATGTATACAGGCATATGCATATATGTGCACATGGGAGTGCCTGTGCATGTATGAGCATGTCTATACATAATATACACACATACATATAGACCTATACCCATATTTGTCACATATGTACTGATTTATATGTGGTGCCTCCATTAGAATGTAAGGTCTTTGAGGGTAGTAACTGGTTTTTCTTTTCCTTTTATCCCCAGAAATCATTACAGTACCTGGCACATAATCATTCATAAATGCTTTGTTGATTGATTCCATTTTCTCCATGATTTCGTATAAAGGGGAAAAAAAAGTTCAATTTGAAAGGAGAATTGTTTGCAATACTTACTAGATTTAAAGAAAAACATTTCTAAACTAATTTTCATGAAAAATCTCTCAAAGAAACATTAAGCCATGCTTCTGCAGGTCCAAGGAAACGTATGAATAAATGAATGAGTTTAAGAATGAAGCATTTATTAATCACTTAATATGTGCAATTCAGTGCATTAAATGCTGGGAAACATAAAAGTAAGACAGTCCCTACTTTCAAAGTGCTAACGTTCTAAGGGAGGGGAACAAAAGATACAGAAGAAATAAACTCTCTTCTTACCCTTAGAGAAGTGTTAAGTGGTAGGTCCATAATGTTGCATATGCTCTCAGATTTGGTTGCTATGAGAGTTTGTTGTAATCATTGATTTTTTTCTTTCTTTTTTTTTTCAAGTTGCAGTTCTTTGTATGTGGGGTGGTGGTTAGGAAATAACTAGCAGAGAAAATGAAGACATTGACCACCTTTTTTTTTTTAAAGAAAAATTAGGAAAGGAGAAAAGTATACATTTGCTAGTCACCAGAATAGAGCAAAATAGTTAATGAGCCCCTAATTCATCATTTATTTCCAATTATAAAATGATACACTTTTTTTTTGAGTGTGGAAAAGAAGTTGGATGTTTTTGTTGTTGTTGCTGTTTTTTCCAATAAGATATCAAAAATTAGACTCGAGATTTGTGACTTAGCTGCTTTCATTACAAGAAACTGAACAGAGAATATCCTGATGGCAAAGGATTGCTTCTAATCAGTTTTCATTCAGCTCCTCCTGATGTTTTGACTTTTCCCCAAACATTTGATTATAAACCTCAGTTATTTATGCATGGAACGTAAACATACCAATAAGAAATAGCTGTCTGTGAAAACACTCAATGACCTCGTAATACAAATACATACCATAGTGATGGGGGCTTTCCTTTCTAACTAATCTGTTACATGTGTGAAGAATGGCATAGTTCATATCCTTTTAGTAAAGATTTCAATTTCAGGGGTATATCTTCCAGATGATGAATTTGTCTGGGACAAAAAGGCTAATCAAAGCATAAATGGTATCCCCTACATTTTGCTACAATCACCAGTGTTATTAATGGTTCTTCTCTAGTATCCTATCATTTCTTGCTAGTCTTTCTGGAGATCAAGAGGAAAGAAAAAAGAGCTCTATTAGTAGAGCCTTCAGTAGATGTTGACATTCAAGTTTTCTATTTGTTTACACTTGGTCTCATGCCCACTTGGCACACCAAATGCATCGACGACACATTTACTGTCTTCATCCTGCCAACACCTCCAAGAGTTACTCCCCCTCTCTTGGCTCTTGAAGACTGGAAAAGCTGAAACTCTAAATAAATTTCACCTTTACTCTACCATCACCACTCTTCTCCTTTTAACCTCTAACCCCTACAACAAACAACCTTGTGACTAGTTCAATATTAGTCTTAGACTATAAAATGCCCAAGCCTTGTTAGGTTATGAAAACTGTAGATTAAATGTAGAATGTCAGAAAAATCAACATCTCCCTAGTCTCCAACTTCTATAGGAAATTGACTACATTATTCCTATTGGAATTAATGCACATTTTTATTTCTAATGAACATACTTTTCTCTCCATATCACCTCCAACCTGGAAACCACCAGTTTGAAAATACAAAAACAACAAACAAACAAAAACCTATGACACAAAGACATTAGCCAGTCTCTATTATCTGTATATAATACATATTCTGAAGTGAGAAATTCAGGAATGGAGATCACTTTTAAAGGCTCTCACTAAAGAAGAAATACCTAAAGAATTATCTGTTGCTTTTGTATCACAAGAAAATTGACTGTGAGGCCTGTTAACTTGTAGTAATGTTTTGTAATGGATGATGGAAACAGTACCACTTTCAGTCTTAGTCTACACTAGATTGATCTGCTTTTCATAGGACCCTTGTGATTACTCTCCAGGTTTCCTCCTCCATGCCTATGTTTATGTGTTCTGACCCAACCAGAACTGTCCTCAGTCCTGCCTGGAATGTTTGGTTTTTCTGTGCATTCATCGAGGTTCAGTTAAGTCTCATGTCTTTCATGAAGCCTTCTCAGACTATTCCAGCCTACATATGACCCTTCCATGCTTGGAACTCCTATTATATTATGTATCTGTAGTATACAACTTGATTTTTGTTTTCTATTATTTTACCTGTTTGTTTTATACTCCCTTCTTTAAGACTTTGAGCTTCTTTAATGGAAGAGTCTACTAAAATCCCCTTAAAGTTAATGAATCATTCTCAATATTTCACCAAGAACCACTTGAGTTCCTTCAAATATTTAACTCATAAGGAATATGCTGTCTCCTTTGTCAGAAGTCCTGCCTTTTAGATAAAGGATATAGTCCTCATTAAAAACAACAACAACAATAACAAAACCCAGTTCTTTTTCTATGTTTTTTCTATTGGTGATTTCATCAGTTCCCATGGTTTTATTTATTCTCTCTATGCAGGTGACTCATAGATTTATATATTCTGACCCAATCTCAATCCAGAGCTCTAGTCATATATCACCAACAGCCTATTGGGAATTTCAAATTAGATGCTCAGTGCCCTCTCAAACTCAACATTTCTAAACCAGAATATTTTCCCTCAAAGCCTCCCCTCTTCCAAACTTTCTTATTGCTATCAAGAGCATTACTAGTCTCCCAGGTTAATTTTTGTTTTTGCTTAGTCATTTTCAGTCATGTCCAACTCTTCATGACCCCTTTAGGGCTTTTCTTGGCAAAGATACTAGAATGTTTTGCCATTCCCTTCTCCAGCTCTTTTTACTAATGAGAAACTGAGGCAATAAGGACTAAGTGACTTGTCCAGGATCACACAGGTATTAAGTGTTTAAGGTCAATTTTGAATTCAGGTCTCCTTGACTGCAGGCCAAACAGTCTATCCACTGTGCCACCTAGCTGCCCTGAGGTTCATTGCCTCAGCATTATTCTGAAATCACCATTTTCTTCCACTTCACAAAGGCAGGCCAGTTGTACTATTTCTCCCGGAAAAAACATTTTTCATTTCTGACCTCCTTTTATCTACTCACACAGCTTCCAATTTGCACCAGGGACTCATCAACTCTCATTTAGACCATTATGATATGGACCTCACTTTGTATCTCTGCTTTTGAAGTGATTTTTTTAATGTGAAAATCTGTTCCCTTTCTTATTAAAATTCAGTTACACCCTATTGTCACTAGCACAAAATAAAAGCTCCATATGACTTGAAAGGCCTTTTCAACCTGGTCCCAACATATCCTTCCAGTTTCTTTATAATTTCTTCTGTCCCACATTCTACTGTCTATTCTAAGTGGCCTTCTTTTGATTCTTCACATACAGAACCTCATTTCCTGTTTCTACTCCTTTGCAATGACCATCTCTCTCACATGGAATTCAGTTATTTTCTTCTATCCCATAATATCTTCCATAGTTTTTCAAAATTCAGTTAAAGCACTACCTTTTTACCTAAGAATTTCCCTATTA
Source organism: Pseudochirops cupreus (assembly GCA_028627135.1). Classification (NCBI taxonomy): domain Eukaryota; kingdom Metazoa; phylum Chordata; class Mammalia; order Diprotodontia; family Pseudocheiridae; genus Pseudochirops; species Pseudochirops cupreus. The sequence goes on from CM053582.1 coordinate 428,140,837, forward strand.
AGCCTGTTTAGCTTGATGTGATAAAGGGCCATGTAAGGAAAAGAGCTATGAGGCAGCTGGAAATAAGGGTCTAAAATTCATGGGACAGATAATAGTTGAGACTATGGGAGACTCAGCTAAAATCACTAAGGGAGAAAATTAAGGAGAATGGAAAAGAGAATCAAAAATAGAATCTTGAAGACATTCTGCATTAAATAGTGGTTTAAAAAAATGAGGAACTCAAGAGAACATAGAGAAGTGGGACATGGGGGAGAGGGGGAGTAGTAAGTAGTAGCAGTGTTCCGGGAACTTAAGAGAGGAGATAATATCAAAGAGAAGATTTTTGATAGTATCAAATTCTGTAGAGATCAACTAAAAAGTCCAGTGGATTTAGTGATCTGGTGGTTATGATGGTGTTCGAGAAAGCTATTTCAGAAGATTGGTGTGGAAGGAAGCCAGGTGACAAGTGGTAGAGGAGTGAATGGGGAGCAGCAGCAGCAGCAGCAGCATCACAAACCACCACCACCACCAACAGTAACAATAACATGATTCTTTCTGGGAAGTTCCCTCTTCACCTTAGCAGTTATTCACTTTACTGTAGAGTCTACACCAGGGTGGGGAACCTGTGGCCTTGAGGCCACATGTGGCTGTCTAGGCCTCAAATTTGGCCCTTTGATTGAATCCAAATTTCACAGAATAAATCCTTTTATTAAGGGGATTTATTGAGGATCTAGAGGGCCATGTGTGCCCATGTGATCTCAAGGCCACAGGTTCCCCACCCCTAGTCTAGACGCTTAACCCATTTGTGTGCCATGGATCCCTTTAGCTGTCTGATGAAGCCTATGGTTGATTGCTAAGAATATTGTTTAAAAAAAAATAAAACATAAGAATAATAAGGAAACCAATTATATTAAAACAATATATTCTTCCTTCTTTTCTTCCTTCCTTCCTATCAAACTATCAATCAATCAATCTATCTATCTATCTATCTGTCTGTCTGTCTGTCTATCTGTCTATCTATCTATCTGTCTATCTATCTATCTATCTCTCTATCTCTCTGTCTACCTATCTCTCATCTAGTTTATATGCCCTACAGTGAGAACCCCTTCTCTCAAAGAAGTGTTGTGCCTTCCAAAAGTCTGATCCGTTTAGGTAAATAGAAGCAGCTAAGTATCTAATATCATCAGCTGGTGGTTAAATATGGTGACTCATTTGAGACCAGGGATAGAGTAACTCATGAGCTAACCTCTCCTTGTCCTACTCTTGTGTTCACCATTCTTCACAGGTGACAAGCTCCAACCTTTTTGTTTGCTTCCAGAATTTTTTGTTCATTGCATGTGCTGATTTTCAGACTTCCTTCTGGTTTAAGTCCAAAGTTTGTCAAATATGAGAAAGACTGCTCACTCTCCATCTTGTCTTATATACTCCCTTCTTCCAACCCCCCCTTGAAGTTTACTTTTTACCTAAGAAGTATGTCATAGGACTTTAAATTTAAAACTTGATGAGATTTTGGAGGACCTCTAGTGCAGATCTCATTTTACATATGAGGAAACTGAAATTTAGAGATCTCAAATGACTTGCCCAGTGTCACCCGTGTAATAAGTGCCATCTGGGATTTGAACCCAGATAGTCTTACATCAACTACGATGCACTTTCCACTGAACTATCAAGTCACTTCCTGATAAGAAATTCTCAATCGCTGCCCCTCCCCCCAACTCCGAAGATGAGAAGTTGAAAATGAAGAGTAAAACTGGACTTCATAATGAAAGAGATGAGAATTCTTTTCTCTAGGGCCAAGCAGTTTATCTCTAACCACTTTTTCACATGATAAATTTTTTCAGTTTTTTAAGACAGATACCAATATATCTACTGCATCTTCTGTTCTCCACATAAATACTTACAGTTCCTTGTATGCCATCATTTCTAATCTTTTCACATGCTGATTGTAGTTTGGGACATCTGAGGGGGGAGGGCAGAATCACAACTGTATCTTTGCCTCTTCACTTGTAAAATTAAATCCAGGTGAAATTTGGAATTTTTTTTTTAATCTTGCCTCAATATTAAAACACACACACACACACACACACACACACACACACACACACACACACACACGAACCCTTAGAACAAAATGCTAGTCTAGCACTGTACTGTTTACTGATTTATGGGAATTGCTGTCACTTGTCTGTCTTGATAAATTGGTTCATATAAAGGATAGTTCTGTTAACGCACAAAGCCCTCTGGATTTTGCTTGCTCAGGGCAGTTATTATTTACGTGGAAATACCTATGATCTTTCTGAGTTTTTAAGGAAAAAAAGAAAGCTATTCACTTACCAACTTTTTGCAGGCCCAGCAAAGCCTGCTAATAAGGTGCAGGCTGTGGTCCCCTTCCTGCCAAGATAGAAGCAGAGCCTCTGAGTTCTGCACATACCTCAGATGCATTCAAGGGTACACCTGGTGCTGGTTAATTGGGTGAAGAGGTTTTGCTCGTGAGTGGAAAGGAATTAGTGACAGAAGTTTTTCTACTCCCTCCACCCCCTGAGGAAAGATGAAAAACCTGACTGACAGCCCTGTTTTATAAGACCATATGGGTCAAGCCTGAGATTTATATGTGGAAATGGCACTAGAGGTCATATACTCCAATGTCCATATTTTTAGATGAAAAAATAGAGTTCTCTAGGGGTGAAGAGACCTATACAAGGTCATGTGGACAGTAAGTAGCAAGATCAAAATTTGAACTCAAATCTTCTAGCTTTAAATCCAGCATACTGGGTGAAGAGTTGATTAAAATGGCTTGTGTTTTTCCTTCATTTGGAAAAGGTAATGGAAAATCAAAGACAACTCAAGAGAAATGGGATAGTTGACCTATTTGTGTGTGTTCACCTAACAGGAGCAAGGAAGCACAATTTGGCAACCTAACACATACATTTGGATATAAGATTTGTCAGAATATGATTTAGGCAAGTTGCAATGAATTGTTTTTTGTTTTTTTTTTTAACTGGGGGTGGCAGGGAGGGCAGAAAAAAAGAAACCATCTTACACAGTAAACTATTACCAAGGAGAATTTGGAGTTTTGTGAACCCTTGGTTTGGACCTTCTGATATGAACAATGGGCTTGATGTGACTAGAAGGAAAAAATAAAGGACTTGCTTTTGGGAAGTATGGTAATTCCTTCAGGCTATTTACTGTAATTTAGAGCTCTGAGTGATGCCCTAGAGTACTGAAAGAGTTAATGGCCCTGGAAAAAATGAACCAATTACTCTCCTTTTCCTGGAAAGATCAGGTCCATTATGTATAGAAAGAACTTTATAAGCAAGAGTATTCAAAATGGGTTTCACTGTAAGTGGTTTTCCTAGGTCCCATTTCTGAGCTGTCTGTCCTTTTTTTTTTCCTTCCTGGGAAAAGCAGTAAAAAGCACACTTTTAACTAAAAGGGAAAGAATGGAATTTTATGATAGATAGGGAACATTATAAGTCCCATCTTGTAGCCAGTAAATCTTGATTTTTTAGGTAGAAGCAAAGGGGTAATAGAATGTTGTTTTGTCAACTGACTTCCTAATGTTTCTGATGCTAAATGATTCTGGATTTTCCACATGTTCGTAGTTAAATAGCAAAGTTGAGAAAAAAGAAAATAAAAAAAAATGAGGAAATTAGATTGTAGTTGACTATAAGAAAACAAGTTATGAGATATGCTTGATGCCAGACAGAAACTTGCAATGAGAGCTTAAGAGAGCAAAATTCAATCAGACTGGCTCTGCAATCCATTGGTCCATTCTGAACCTAAATGGCTACATGGAAACTCAGGAATTTGGCTTTGCCAATAATTGCTCTTTATTTCATTGACTTGGGGTCTGATCACAGTGATCTTGATTGGCTTCCTTGGGGAGTTTGGTTTGAACTGAGATGTATTGGTCCTAGAGAGTGTTTATTTTCATGAATACAAAATCGAGCCAAACCACCTTGCCTGCCAACCCATTTGCCAAAGGAACATTTACACACAGCAGGAATTCACTAGTGGACCAAAATACAAAAGCCAGTCAGCCATGACAGTCCACATTGACTTCTTCTTAAGAAAACATGCCCTGCAATTCTGGCCAACTCCATTTCCCCACTTCATCTTTGTCATCTCTGTCTCTGGGCTTCAGTTTCTCTTTTTGAGGGCTTCTAGTGATTTCACTTCCAAGTCTATAGGGCCTATCAGCTTAAAGCTAATGGGATGGCTTCAATAGTCCTTTTAGCACCCAGCCCAGTCTGCCCCAGGTGTAGTGAAACTATTGTAAAACATGCCGTAAATGACATCTGCCCAGATTGGGGGAAAAGAAACACACAAGATTATTTCCTAAAGTTTCTGCCCTTTGGAGAATTTGAACATGTCATTTCCTAAAGACTCATTTGGCCAGGCAGCTGGAACATGTCATTGTGAGGCATAATAATGTTCTGGACTTAACTCTTTTAATTCATATATCCCAAAGCACTTTTCAAATAAATAAATACTATTACACATGTTCTGTAACTGGGGAAAGTCAAGGACAGGAAAGTTAACTTTCCTCCCTGAACCTGTATAGGGAATGAGTCAGGAAACAAGTCAAGGATAGGGATCAGGAAAACACACTATTCATTGTTCTGGTGCTATTAGATCATACTTATTTCATCTAACACAATACATTCTAGTTGAAAGTAATGTGATAATAACCGTTACAGTTAGGTAGCACTTTACAGTTTCCAAAGCACTTTGACACATTATCACATTTGAAGTTCATGACAATGCTATGAGATAAATAAGGACAGCCACTCTTATTCTTAGTTCACAGATGAAGAAACAGGTTACCATTGGCCCAGGCTAGCTAGTGGCAAAATCAGGACTAGAATTCAGAACTCCTAACTACTCTGGAATATTTACTGTGTACATATCTCTACCTCTCATTAATTAATATCTCTTTAAGTTCATTTCTTTCGTAGGATCACTAAGAGCTGAGAGACACCTCAAAGCACACATTGTCTAAGTAAGAAGTGTCAAACATGGCACCCCTGAGAGCTGCCCCAATGAGATTAAAATATAACTGGGAAAATAAAAATATCTAAACACATGAATAACATTACTTTTAAACACTAAGTCAATATGTTGCCAGTAGGGACTCCTATACATGGTTTTGTGGCCCCCATGTCTATTTGAATTTAATACCATCGGTCTAAACCACTGCATTTAGAGATCATCAAAAACAACAAAACAAAACTGAGGTCCCAAATAGTGATATGACATGCTGAAGATCATATGTATGTATAAATATAGAGAGAGAGAGAGAGAGAACCCCCATTCTGACTCCAAATCTGACACATCCCATTGTACCATCCTGCAAATTATTTCACTTCATTTTTTTTCTCTACCTTTAGAATGATTATCATTCTGAATCAATACATAGAAGATGTTGGTCATGAAAAGAGGGAAAGGTAGATTGACACTGACTTTGCTAGTTTGAGCCCATTTTGTTTGCCATAAAATGGTGTGGGTGATATTCACCTTCCCTGCCTTACAGAGATGTTATGAGACTTAAATGAGATAAAATACATGGAAATCTCTTTTAACAGAGCACACAGCAGTTCTTTTTAATGTTGGCCGTGTTCTTTTGATTGACTGAATAAGGTCCCAGCTCTACTTTCAGCACATTCGCTGGCTAAACTCTAAGGCCTTCTAACAGATTTCAATCAGAAGTCTGAAGATCTGATATTATATATCCTATGTCAGCAGTTCTCAAACTTTTTTGGTCTCAGGGAGCCTTTAAACTCTCAAAAATTATTAGGGATCACTTTACCCTTAAAAATATTGAAAATCCCTAAGAACTTTTCCTTAGATGGATTGTATCTATTGTTACTTACTATATTAAAAATTGAAATGGATAATTCAAAATATTTATCAATTTATTTTAAATAATCAGTCATCATATATTAACATAACATATTTAATGAAAGAACCTATATAAAACAGTGGGAATAGTGATATTGTGATATATATTATTATAAATTTCCTTAAGGTCTGGCTCAAGAGAATACAGATGAATTCTGAACTGCTTCGGCATTCACTCTGTTCCATCAGGGGAGGGAGATTGATGCCAAGCAGATCTCTGATCTCTAAAACAACACTTGGGTTCCATTTTAATTGGCCTCTCTAAAAAACTCCAAATGTCATCATAAAGCCTGATCTTTCCTACATCAACATCCTATGTTCTTTTTCATTTGTTTGTTTTATCTGTAGTAGTTCAGTACTATCAATTTTAGATATTACCTAGAGCACTGGTTCTCAGTCATTTTAGGATAAAAAGAGGTCTCATGAAATCCATCAATTGAGAAAATATGTCCCCTCGCTGCCCCACTTTCAGCTTCCTTTTGTGTGCCCCCCCCATCAAATTGTGAGCTCCTTGAGGGCAGGATATTTACTAGCTATGTGACCCTGGGCAAGTCACTTAACCCCTATTGCTTCCCAAAAAAGAAATAACGAAGGGAAAGGGAAGGGGAAGGTGAAAGGAAACAAACAACAACAGCCAAAAATTAAAAAAAATAGAAAAGAAAAGAAACAAATCCCTGGCATATGTTTTTGTCAAGTCATTACTCAGTCAAATCAGACTCTTTGTGACCCTACTGGGGATTTTCTTGGCAAAGATACTGCAGTGGTTTGCCGTTTCCTTCTCCAACTCGTTTTATATTTGAGGAACTTAAGGCAAAGAAGGTTAAGTAGCTTGTCCATGGTCACTCAGCTAATACATATCTGAGGCTGTGTTTGAACTTAGGAAGATGCATCGAGGGCTGGCCATCTATCCACTGCACCACCTACTATATAGTAGACGTTTAATATGTTTATGTTTATTGACTACTGGTAAAAATCTGAATAATCACAATAGCATCTACAGTACTTACATCTGAAAAATAGCAAATATAAATGCATATATACATATATACACATATACACAAATAATATACACATACATGTCATTATTCAGCCTGCAGAAGATGTTTGCTTATTTATTGTGAACCACACTGCATATTTTGGTGTGTGGTGTAACAATTAGATATTTCCCTCTAAGTCAAGAAGACCTGGTTTCCTGGCCTATGTCAGTTGTATTGACTATATGACCAGATAAGTCACTTGACCTGTCAGTGTTCTGGGCAGCTCTTCAAGGCTGTAAATTTCAGAGAAAGTGTTTACCTAGTAAATGAATTCTCAGGTCCAATCTTTATCCTAAATAAAGATCAAAACACTAATGATAGGTAAATGGATTCAATGACCACTTGCAATAACTTTCTTCTGGGGATAGAGTTTAGGAATCACCGATAGGATGAGAAAATTTTAGAGCTAGAAAGCATATAAAAGACCATTTACTCTGACTCCCTGCACTTATAAATGAGAAAACTGAGACTAGAGAAGTGGACTGATTTGTCCTAGGTAACCAGGTTGCAAATAGTAAAGTTAAGATTTGAATGATTTCCTGACAGATCAGTCCTGTTGGCTGACAGGCAAAACCAGAAAAGACAGCTTCTATTCTGCTTAATAAACCAAGTCCAAAGCATTCACTGCAGAAATAGCTCAATTATCATGCCCTTTCCAGGTAGGCATAGGCCATAGGACAATGTAGGCATTATAAAACTTAAAAATTTTAAAAGTATTTTTCATTTTATTCCCTTGAAAGATCTATTCCATTCCCTTATTAACTTTCTGCTATTTTTTTTTCATAGCAATACTGTACTTGGCAGAGTAGTTGGTACATATAAGGGGAAAAATCCTTCCTATGTTGGATTAAAATTAATTTCATTGGACTTTCATATAATAGACTTTATCTAAATTATGCTGCTGCTGCTGTTTGTTTGCTTGCTTGCTTTTGCACTTAAAGTCACCAGCCAGCTCATTAAACTTCATTTTTTTTTCCATTTCTTTTAATTAATTTCTGTCCAATCAATATTTATAGAATTGAATTGAGATGTGGCAAGGAAAAGGTAAGTTAGTGACACCTAGCCACAGTGCCTAAGAAAAACTGCAAAAATGGCATCATTGGCAATCATGACAGGGTCTGTTGTCTCCAAAGTCTGCTGTTAACTGCCCTGCAAATTCAGTGTAACAGGATATTTTGAATGTGTCTATCCAGGCTCATATTTTTTTTAGCTTAACTTTTGTTTTGTTTGTTTTTTCTAGTAGAAGAGTTACTGACCGTATTCTTACCTTGACTTTAAGTGAATATACTCACATATGTGCAAAAAACATGTGGTTTAATTTAGGTTACCTTCACCTCAATCCAACTAAAGAGCAAGAAAAATAATATTAGATCTTCGTTAAACACCTTTCTTTTCCTCTCTCCCATTTCTTTCTTTCTGTCTGTCCTTTCTCTCTCCACTCCATACACACACACACACACACACACAGACACAGACACACACACACACACACACACACACACACACACACACATACACATACAACAGGTGCAAGGATAAGGATAAGAAAAAAATTCTTCAAGTCATATTTATTCTTCAGGCTAGAGTAAGGCACAGATTTATAGATGATTTATTGGGATCTAATTTTGATCTATAAATATACTATAATTAATAGCTAACATGGGACTGGATTGGATTGTAGATCTAGACCTGTAAAAGACTAGAGTAGAGAACACTTATTTCAGCCACCACATTTGACTGATGAATAAACTGAGGTAGAGAGAGATTAAGTGGCTAGAGCCCAGAGTTGCACAATCAGAATCAGTATTTGCACCAAAACCCTTGACTCTAAGTTTGGAACTCTTTATGATTAAAAAAAAAAGACATTAAAATTTATCAACAGAAACAAACATTTTGATGCAAAAGGAGTAAAAAGACAGTTATATTTAAAACTGTGAACTACCACAATTTCTGTCACTTTTTTATCTTTTACTGAATTTAACAATAATTAATTTGCTATTTTTGTATGTTTCCTTCTGAAACTTTCAGTTTACTTACGTGTATTTTTTGTTTAACTGATGCTCTTTTCACTCCTTGTTGTATCTGTATTACTATCGGTAATTCATTCCACCAAAAAAAAAAAAAGAACAGAAACTCTGTCTTGAAACAAATAAGTAGTGTCAAGCAACACATAAATACAGTATCTATGGCTATGTATATCTGTCTCACTGAGAAACTCTAGACTATAACCTTCCTTTCAAGACACAGGAGGCATGTTTGATCAGTAGTCTTCTGAAATGATTAATATTATGATGTTTTAATGCTATTCCTATATGAAAAAAATGATGCATTCAATAATTACTATGAGATAATTAATAAGTATATAATTAAAGAAAACATCTATAATACATATGTATGTAAGTATATACGTACATATGTTTTAAAGAGGTGCATATATATGAACACTTACATTGCATATTATGTACATACATACATGCATACATACATTATCTCTAAGGAACCTATATTTGAAGCTATAAGCACTGGGAAAATAACCCAGTTGACACTCTTTAACATAACACTTGTGGCATCCTACCTACTATATTCATTCTAACAGTGTCTTTACATTTTACATTTGACAGTTATAGATTTACTATCAACCAACTGATCAGAAAATTGTGACTTATATTAATTTTACTCAATTATCTTTCTCCCCGATACTAAATTCTCTATTTCTCTTGATGGTACCTTCTGTTCACTCAGGTTTACAATCTGAGAGTCATACTAAACAATTTTCTCTCTCCCTCTTCTCTTACCTCCACTTAATTACCAAATCTGAAAACTCAACTTCCAAAATATGTTTCATGTCTGAGCCCTTCTTTCCACTTATTCACTCACTCTAGTACAATCTCTCATCACTACTCACCTGATGTCTTAATTGGTCTCTCTGCCTCTAGTCTTCCTCTTCTTCAATCCTACTTGTACACATTTGCCAAAATTATATTCCTAAAACATGAATCTGGCCATGTCACTCCCTGGATCAAGTAATTCTAGTAGTTTCCTATTACCTACAATAGAAACTATAAGCTCTGTTTGACTTTTAGAGCCCTTACCAATTTGGTACAACTTATTCTTTTTTTTTTTAATTTTATTTTAGTTTGCATCATTCATTTCCATAAGATTTTGAGTTACATATTTTCCCCTCATCTTTCCCCTACCCACCGCCCCAAAACAGCCATCCCAGTGTGTCCCCCCTCCCCCAGTCTATTCTCTCC
>CM053582.1:428151507-428193725 GCA_028627135.1 Pseudochirops cupreus
ACACATAAATTTATATAAGACGGTTTACATATGCATTCAAGCACATATCTGAGTATATGTATAAATGAATCCATAGAGGGCATAACATCAATTGAATAGGAAGGGATAATATTCTAAATGGTGAAATTCTGACTTGAGACAGGATTAGATTGAGAGAGTACAGGGAGAGTCAGAATAGGGTTGAGCATCTTATGGAAAAGGCAAGAGATAATTGTTACAATAGAGGGGGAGAACAGGAAGGCAAAAGGGAAGGAGTCAACCTTACTCTCACGGAATTCTGCTTAGGAAAGGAATGACATAAACTCTAACCTGGCCATCTTGCCACATAGAAGAGTAAGGGGAAGGGGGATGAGAGGTGGGGTGATGGAGGGGAGCACAGGGTTGGGGGGAGGGCTGATGAAAGTTCACACTTCTGTAGAGGGACAGGGATGGGGACAGGGTGGAGAGTGGTTGGAGGGGGCAGGATAGGAAGAAGGGACATGTAATCAGACTCTCACAGTGTGCCCACTGTGGAGAAGTTCTGCGTAATCTCACATGTTAAGCCTGTATTTGACTGCTTATCCTTCCAGTGGGGGTGGGTGACAAGGGAGGAAGAGAAAGAATCTAGAATCTAAAGTTCTATAATCAAATGTTAAAAATATAAATGTATATATACATGTACAATTATTATTATTATTATTATTATTATTATTATTATCATTAACTACATCCAACTGGACAGGCACTGTGGTTGGGAGATCCATCCTGCCCTACTGAAAAGTCAGAGGGGTGAGGGGGGATGACATAAGAGAGAATAGATTGGGGGAGAGGGGAACACTGGGATGGCTGTTTTGGGGCAGTGGGTAGGGGAAAGATGGGGAAAAACTTTGTAACTCAAAATTTTGTGGAAATGAATGATGTAAACTAAAATAAAATTTAAAAAAATTTTAAAATAAATAAATAACAATAAGAACAATGATGATTAAAAAAAAAAAAGAAAAAGAAAGAAACACTGGAGTCCACTGAGACAGACTCCCTCCTTGGGACAGAGAGCTTTAGTGACATACCTAGTAAATGTGCATCTTTATTAAATGTTTAAGCAAGACTTGCACTCAAGTCTTCATACCTCTTTCACTTCTATATCACCTACCTGTCACTTTTTATTGTAGAGGAAAGTGAGGTGTAGAGAGGTTAGGGAATTTGCCTGTGGTCACACAAATACGAAGTAATAGAGACAGAATTTGAAGGCCAGATATATGATTTTAAAATCTAAAATTCTTTCCCACTAAACTCTGATATTACTCTGACACTGCATTACTTCTGATATAAATTTTAAAGGACTGTGCTATTATTTTTAAATTCATTTTCAATCACTTACCTTTGCTTCCATCTTTTATATATGTCTTTTAACAATCTGAGTTAGGATGTGAATAGGGATTAGGGAATGGGTGAACAAACTATATATTACTGCAATAAATTATTATTTTGCTATAAAGAATTGCACATATGACTATTTTAGTGAAACACATATGAAGTCATACAAAGTAAAGAAAACTGAATATGTACAACTTAAAAAAAACATAAATAAAGACAAAACTAAAAGTCAAGAAAACTCAGGTCAAAAAGAACAGACAATGCTTATACCTAATGATAAACGCTGAAGCAGAAAAAAAAAACAACAAAACAAGTTATTTTCTCTTGACAATTAATACACTGCAAAAATAGAAAACAACACTTATGATTCACAATCCCTTTAATTAGTTGGTTTTAATTAAGTGTTTTAGGGTACCTCCCCTTTCTACTTCATTGGGATTAATCATATATATTCAGTCTTGGGTCTGCCCATATTGTACAAGTGTCATGCTAATCTGCTACCCAAGAAAGGCCTTTAGATCAATGTCAATCTGCCTTCTTATTACTGTTGTCCTAATGATGTGAGACCTTTTATCCTTCATCTTGGTAACCTCACTTCTGATTCTTTTCTTAATTGATCTTTTGTCCTGTGTTCTTAGACCTAATGGTTCCTGCTTTGCTTACCCTCTTCTGTAATTCACCTCAGGCTGGCCCAACTCAGGTATTTGCCAAACACAATCCTGCAAAGGCAAACTTTTGACCTTCAGTCATCCTAGACAGTCCTGTTATGTTGTTGACTAATTCCTGGTACAACACTTGAATTGCCAGGAAAACAAAACTTACAATATGTTGCTACAAGACAAAACAAAAACAAGAGTTTTTTGGTGCCTTTTCATTTACTTTAGAGGCATATCTAAAAATCTGTGTCCCTCCCCTCTCCATTCACATCTTCTTGTTATAAACAAATTATAAATATAAGCTATTAACCCGGATAATCTCACGCAGCAAAAAACATTTGACAGCACGTGCATAATTCCATAATTAGGCAGCCAGGGGCAAGTAATCTTAAGGACCACACACATGGCCATAGGATAGACCTGCCTTCAAATCTAGTCATTGATACTTACTAGCTATGTGACCCTGGGCAAGTCACTTAACTTCCATTTGCCTAAGTTTTCTCAATTGTAAAGTAGAGCTAATTATAGCACCACCTTCCAGCACTTTTGTGAGGATAAAGTTAAATAATATGTTAAAATGATTTACCACATTACCTGGCAATAAGTTGGTGTTTAATAAATGCTTGTTTCCTTCCTACCATATCTCCCCACCTCTGCAATAAAATGAGGATTTTTTGGTCTTCATCTTTTCCTTGGGAATAAGATTACTAATTATAATTACTCAATCTTCTGATTAGTATTTCTTAAAGAGCTAGTCCTTGTTGTCCATGCCCTTTAAAAGTTAGTAAAGATTCAAATGGGGAGATATTTCTACTCTTCTTAAAAGTTTTAGAGCTCTGGATTGCTTGCTGACTACAATCTTGTCATGATCGGTTCTGTAAGGGCTATTTGCACTGTGTGGACCAAATTTTGGATCCTCATATTCCCCCAAGGGCCCTATTCATGAGCAGTAAATAGTGAACACTAAGCTAACAAGATGAAAGTATTAAGATATATCATTCAGGTACCTATACATTCTGACGAAATAAAGAAAACACTAGAAACTGCAAGAGGTCTTGCTCCAGTACTTCAAAGAAAAACTGTTATCCCTGTTAAGAGTTTTTAAGACAAACTTATCTGAAAAACAATGCCTGCCCTGGGAATTTTCTATGCTGTACTCATGCACATCATTACCTACTAGTCAACTGGAATTCTAGGAGGAAAAATAAATAATGGAAATTTCAGGTGGTAAATTAACCACCCTGGGGCATCTATATATAGTCCCTTGAATGTAATAAAGAAAATATATGGAATGTGACAAAGAAAATTAATTAAAATGGGCAATAAAGATTGCCAAGTTCAAACAAATTGTAGCCCTTAGAACGTACTGAATTTGTACCTGCAGGCTAGACTTCATGAAATCCAGACAACTTATTGCATGTTTTTCTACTTTAAGAGAGAGGGGAGGTTTTCCATGCTCCTTAGCTGTTCAGTGCTCTGCACTGATCACCTTGTGTCACAGAATTTAGGCAAGGAAAAGATCACAGAATCCGTGTAGCCATTCCCTCAGTAGAAGCTATAAGGGTGTTTTCAGATGAATTTTCTTGCTTAACTTGCAATAATTTTAAATTGTTCAAAGGCAGGACCTTGACTACATTCCACACAAAAAACCTGAACTATATTCTACCCCTAAAACCTAAGTGGGCTAATTTTTCAGAAATGTCCACGTTCAACTGAATTTCTTTTTTGTGCATATATCCCATTATTCTCATGCTTATTATTTCTTCCACATCCATTTGAACTTAGTCACTTTAATACACACTAATTGTAACAATTATACCTTATATTTGTATGATGCCTCAAAGTTTACAAAATACTTTCATGACCCTAAGGAGCATAAAAATCTTATAAAACACACTTAAAGAGGTAGTTTGATTTAATTAAATAAAAGTCACTGAGTAAATACACAATATGCATAAGGCAATGTTAAAGGCACTGAGATTAATAATAATAATAATATTAATAATAATAATAATAATATAAGATATTAGGATTAGGAAGTACCTCACCAATCATCTGAGATCTATAGTTAGAACCATACCTGAAAAAGATAACCTAGAACAAAGATGTCAAATTCAGCCTTAAAACACCCAAGGTGTGTGGGGGGAATAGATTATAATACAACTGAGAAATGTTTAACAAATTTTTTAAAAAAGAACATAGATAATGGTAATTTGTGGTTTTCTAAATCAATATGTGGCCCTCAGGGATCTGCTTCTATTTGAGTCTGATTTCCCTCTTCTACAGAAAATTGCATTAAGCAAACTGTCATCAAGCCTTTACTGGAAACCTTTCAAGCACAAGGAAGTAGTGTTCCGAAATTTGCATGTAGAGAGAGGACAGATTAATTTTCAGTGTGAGGCTTTACATCTTGGAGTTTTGTCTAACATTACAAGTTAGGACTTGATTTATAGTTTTTTTTTAATTATCTAGATTTAAGAAAGTGAAGGAAAAAATATTAATGATACAGATTAAATGAATGTATTGTGGGTTCATATCCCTCCTTCCCCAGTAATTGTTAATATTTACCAGCATACCCTTGAGGGGACCAACTACCATGCCAGGCAACCCATCACACTTTTGGATCTCTCTTGATTGTTTGAATATTTCCCCCAATATTAAATCTAAATTTACCTCTGTTAATTCCTATCCTATGTTCTTGATTGTTCTCTATGCCAGGAAGTAAAATAAGTTTAAGTCCTCTTCTATATACCAGCCCATCAACAACTTCTAGATGGCTTTCATACTCTTCTCACCATAAATCCTCTCTTCTCCGGGCTAAATTAAACATTGCTCATTCCATCAACTATTCTTCATATGGTATGAACTTGTCACATAACTCTGCTGAATGTTCTTTCATGGACACTCCCCATTCAGTTTATGAATGTCCTTCTTAAATGTAAATGCACAGCACAGAGTACAATACTTCACATGTGTTCTAAGGTAAATAACAGAATAAATATAATATTAATATAACATATTAATATTAATATCATTATTAGATAATTATTTTACTAGTGCTATTGTAGAATGTATACAGTGCTTTAAGATTTGTAAAGCATTTTACATTTTAGCTATTTGTACCTCGCAACACTTGTGAAGTAGGTACTATTATTATCTCATTTTATCATGAAGGAGAACATGGATGAGAGCAGTCAAATGATTCGCTCAGGATAATACAGATAAGTCTCTGAGCCTGGATTTGAACTTAAGTCTTCCTGACTTGGGACAATCACTCGGCCCACTGTATCTCCTAGCTTTAAGACTATAACCCCATATTCTCAGAAACAATGCTTTCTTTAACACATACTAGATCATATTTTTTTTCCTTCCCAATGCCATGTTAGTTCTTTAAACTCACATTGAACTTGCAGTCCACTAAAACCTGTAGATCTTTTTCAGAAAAAAAAATGTAACCTCCTTCTAGTAACTGTGAATTCACTTTTAATAAGATAGAAGAATATATATTATACTTATTACATTTCAACACACTTGATAGCCCAATGTAATATCATCTGATGTGGTCATTCACTTAACGAACTTTATGTGCTCTCCAATTTTATATGAATATCACATCTACTTTTATACAAATCACAGATTAGAAATAATGATAGCATCAACAATAACAATAATATCAAGAAGAGAGACTTTGGATATTCAACTTGCCCCTTCCAAGCAGACCCTGAATTATTAATACCTTTCTTTTAGGTTATTCATGTAACTAATTCTAAATCTATTTAATTATTCTATCACGTCACCAATCACCTTTTCCTTAAGAGTGTTAGCTATTTTAACAAATATTTTCCCAAAATCTAGGTACACTAAATCTTTATAATGTCACTTGATTTATAGTAACAATTTATAACTTTAAGAAAACAAACAGGATGGAGCCACGCTGGCATAGTAAAAGCAGGAACTTGCTTGAGCTCTCCCCTGAACCCCTCCTGTAAAAAAATGACTCTAAAAACATTTCTAGAGTAGCAGAACCCACAAAATGACAGAGTGAAACAAATTTCCAGCCCAAGATAACCTGGAAGGTCAACAGGAAAGGTGTGCTGCACCAGAATAGTCCAGGACAGGCCACGCTGGCACAGACAGGGCCAAAACAAGCCTCAGAGGACTGAATCGTTGGCATTTGTAGCAGTTTCCAGATTTCTCAACCCACAAACATCAAAGACAAATTAGAAAGTCAGTAGAAAAGGTATGTCTGACCTGGGTAAGAGAGGAGCATGGTCCGGCCCCAGCCCCAGGATAGTGGAGGGGAAAGCAGCAGTGACAATGGCTGCTTCCAGAACTACTGGCCTACAGATGGTGGGGGAATTGGGCAGTTGTTCAGAGGTCGATTGCAGGAATTTCTTTACTGGTGCTGAAGCAGAATTCCCTTACTTTTCCTGGGCTTCAATCTGCGTTGCAGTCCTATGTGGAGGTCCTGGAGTGAGAAGGAGGGATGACATTACTGAGTTTGTGGTAGCAGTGGAGAGGAAATCCTCCTCACAGTTCCAAGGCAGAAAAGAGAGCTTGTGCTCACTCACAGACCAGAGCACAGACCAGGAGAAGGGTAAACACATCTCCTTTGATCATGCAATCTTGGGAGAACTGAAAACTTACAGGTCCCTAGAAATATCTCTCAAAACAGCTATACTAAACCCCTGAAGCTTGGGACAATACATCTTTCACACTGGAAGTAGAGACCTATTTAACAAAGAGTTAAAAGGTCAAGAAATTGGCTGGGAAAATAAATAAACAGCAGAAAAAAAATCAGACTACAGGATCTTACTATGATGACAAAGAAGATCAAAACATACAACGAGAAGACAACAAAGTCAAAGCTCCTAGTCAAACCCTGCAAGAAAAATATGAATTGATCTCAGGTCATGGAAGAGCTCAAAAAGAATTCTGAAATGAAAAATTGGGAAGAGAAATTAAAGTGATGCAATAAAATATTGAAAAATGAGTCAACAGCCTGCTAAAGGAGACCCCAAAACATAATGAAGAAAATAACACCTTAAAAAATAGACTAACCCAAATGGTCAAAAAGGTCCAAAAAAAGCAATGAGAAGAATGCCTTAAAAAGCAGAACTGACCAAATGGAAAAGAAGGTCAAAAAGCTCACTGAAGAAGATGATTCCTTCAGAATTAGAATGGAGCAAATGGAAGCTAATGACTTTATGAGAAAGCAAGAAATTATAAAATGGAACCAAAAGAATGAATAGAAGACAATGTGAAATATCTCATTGGAAAAACAAAAACAAAAAACACTGACCTGGAAAATAGAACCAGGAGAGAAAACTTTACAAGTATTAAACTACCTTAAAGCCATTATCAAAAAAAGAGCCTAGACATCATCTTGCAAGAAATTATCAAGGGAAACTGCCCTGATATTCTAGAACCAGAGGATAAAATAGAAATTGAAAGAATCTATGACTAGTCTCCTAAAAGAGATCCCCAAAGGAAAACTCCTAGGAATATTGTAGCCAAATTCCAGAGTTCCCAGGTCAAGGAGAAAATATTGCAAGTAGTCAGAAAGAAACAATTCAAGTATTATGGAAACATAATCAGGATAACACAAGATTGAACAGCTTCTACATTAAGGGATCAAAGGGCTTAGAATATGGTATTCTGGAGGTTAAAGGAGCTAGGATTAAAATTAAGAACCACCAACAAAGAAAAACTTGAGTATAATCCTTCGAGGGGGAGGGAGAAATGGACATTCAACGAAATACAGGACTGTCAAGTATTCTTGATGAAAAGACCAGAGTTGAAAAGAAAATTTGGCTGTCAAATACAAGAATCAAGAGAAGCATGAAAAGGTAAACAGGAAAGAGAAATAATAAGGGACTTATTAAAGTTGAACTGTTTACATCATTGCATGGAAAGATGATACTTGTAATTCATAAGACCTCTCTCAGTATTAGGGTAGTTGGAGGGAATATATATCTCTATATCTCTATCTTTCTATCTGTCTATCTATCTGTTTGTCTGTCTACCTGTCTATCTACACTTTCATTGGATTTGGCTTAAGGAGAGAATAACATACATACTCAACTGGGTATGAAAATCTATCTTACCTTACAGGAAGTAGGGGGTAGGGGATAAGAAAGGGGGGAAATGATAGAAGGAAGGGCAAATGGGAGGAGGGGGTAATCAGAAGCAAACACTTTCGAGTAGGGACAGAGTCAAAGGAGAGAATATAATAAATGGAGGGCAGGATAGGATAGAAGGAAATAAAGTCAGTCTTTCACAACATGACTCTTATGGATTCTTTTTCTTTTTTTTGCATGACAACACATGTATAACCTATATCAAATTTCTTGCCTTCTCAATGAGGGTGGTTGGAGTGGGAGGAAAGGAGAGAATTTATAACTCAAAGTTTTAAAAACAAATGTTAAAAATTGCTTTTATATGCAACTGGGAAATAAGATATACAGGTAATGGGGTCTAGAAATCTATATTGCCCTACAGGAAAATAGAAGAAAAGGGTGAGGTTGAGGGTGATTGAAGGGAGGGCAGATTGGGAGAAAGAGTAATTAGAATTCACATTGTCTTGGTGTAGAGGGAGCGGAGAGATGGGGAGAAAATCTGGAACTCAAAATTTTTGGAAGTGAATGTTGAAAACTAAAAATAAATTAATTCATAAAAAATTGAAAAAAGTAAGGAAAACAAACCGGCTTGGTCCAGTATAATCTGTTCATGGTGATGCCATGAAAATACTTTACCCTTATCATTCCCTGATACTACAGAGGAAAGGACAGGGTTTATACTTGTTTGGCATGGTCTCAGAGGGCAGAAATAAGAGCAATGGGTGGAATTTACAGAGAAGTAGATAATGGCTTGATGTTAAGGGAAAATTCCTAAAGAATTTGATCTCCCTAAAAGTGTTATTTTCTGTCTCCGCGAAGTAGTGAGTTTCACACTGCTGGAATTCTTCAAGCAGATCATTTGTCAGAGCTATTACAGGGATCCCATCCAGGTTTGCTTTGACTATATGGCCTCTGAGATATCTTATAATCCTAATATATGGTTGTAATATGTAATAATATTTATTTTCTTCTTTGATTCTGTATTCAATCTGATTCTAATAGTAGCTTATGTTCTCACTTTCCTTCCTCTCCTTCTCCTCTTTCTCCTCCTTTTCCTTCTCCTCCCCACACCCTCCTTTCCTTTTCTTCACCTTCCCCTTACTCTTCCCTCTTCTTCTCTCTCTGTCTCTGTCTCTCTCCAGCCCCCTCTCCCTTCCCTGCTCCCTTTCTTTCCCTCTGTCTACCTCTCTCTCTTTCAGCTAACATTACAGCAAGGTGATACTGTGGACAGAGTGTTGGGTGTGCAGTCAGGAAGACCTGAGTTCAAATCATACCACAGATAATTAATAGCTGTGATATACTGGGTGAGTTACTCTCCATTTCAGTTTCCTCATCTGCCAAATGTGGATAATAATAGCACCTACCTCTCAGGTGCAGATGAAATGAAATAATAATTGTAAAGCACTTAGCACACTGAGTATCACATACTAAGTACCATATAAGTATTATTATTATTTTATACAAATGCTATTTTTAGGTCTATTTAATGAAGTCAAATTCTGAAATACCTTAGTTCTTCATCTACTTTTCATTATGCTAGATTTAGGAACCCTGTGAAAGCCTTAAAGACAAATATTATCTCCTCCATTTTCTGTAACCTATGGTCTTATTTTTTTAAGTGAAAAATCCATTTCTTTCCTCAGCTCTTTAGGGTTTTGTCCAACATAGCTATACCTATAGCAGACCTGGCTTTTGTTTCAAAATACTGATAAGACTCAGTTTCTCTACCTTTAAGGTTTTTTTTAAAATCAGTTTTACCACCTTCAGTCTCTTGGCTGGCCCCAATCCAGATTTCCATCACACTTCTGTGATTCTTTTTCTGATGCCTACCTTCCCTTATGCCATAGCCATTCTCTCCGAATTTTACCTCTCACACTTCTCACCTCAATCCCCTTCACACAAATATATCTGCTTGGCTTTAGACCTATGACCAGAGGCTGTTTGGTGTTATGCTACATAGATATTTGCTGGCTCTGGGAGGTAGAACACTACTTCTCCCAGCATAATTGCATCCAAGAAGAAAGGGTTGATTACCCATACCTTGACTTTCATGGGCAATACCTTACTTAATACCTTACTTTCTTACAGAGAGTAAGGCTAACATCTTCATTTTTTTTTCTATCCTACTGTGAAACAGTGTCCTGAGGTCTCTTCTCTAAAAGGGCCTTGTGTCCAAAGGTCTTATCTCTTACCTTTAACCATGGCAAACTAAATTTGTTTCAGGGGACAGAATTATTTTTTATAACTCTACTGTCCACATGTCCCTGAGAGATTACCATTGGGCCCAGCTGACAGTTTTCCATCCAACTTCTCTCATGCTGCTGTTAGGGAAAAATCATATGAGCTGTCACTTTCAAGACTGTATCTGTAGACAAGTGAAGCCAAATTCATATCGATCAAAGTGACATGTTTGTAGAACAAAATAAACTGAAACATCCATATAATTTATGGCTTGTTATGTTTGGTGATAAACAGACATTTTAATTAAGTTTGAGTTTGGAGCCTTTAAAACCTTCTGCCTGAATTTTATCGCCCACAACAAATAGGGCCTTGAAAAAGAAAAGAGATAAACAGAGCAGATCCTATATGAAGCTATGGACGTAAGAAGCAGACATTTGCACTGCTGTTTTGGGAGACAGAAGCATTCAATAAAACACCAAGATGGCCTCATCAATTCATAAAAGATACCTGTAGAAAGTCTGATTATAAACCAAGTCTTTCTTTTTTTAAAATTCTGAACCAGATTTCATAGACTCTAAAAAATATTACTGGTGATAAAGAGTGAATTTTCCATATCACCAAGATTACCAAAATAACCTGTAAAATAAAATACCACTGGGTCTTTTTAAAATTCCAGTCCTATTTGCTTTTATAATAATATCAATAAGAGGAGAAGGACTAGACCTTTGCTTTCACTGGCCTAGGGAACTCTAATATGAGGAAATGTTCTCTCTCAATGCAAATTATAATAGAGAGTTTTCAGAAAGTTTTCTCCAACAGAGGTGTTAAACTCAAAGACCACTGAATTGTACATAAGGATCCCTGAAGGACACATATTAACTTAGAAAACCACAAATTAACTTTAGCTATGTTATATTTTTATTTATTTTGTTAAATATTTCTCTGATTTGAAGATAAGGAAACTAAAGCCCAGAACCTTACTCAAAGTAACACAATGGCAGAACAGAATTTAAAAATATATATTTTTCCCCATTAGTTTTTTAATGCTTCACTTGAAAATGGTCTATATAATAGACTTATTTCCTAACACATCTAATTGTTCCTCTACTCATAGTTCCTGGGGGTCACCATCTGTTTAGCCTCTGTGTAGAAGGAAAAGACCCTGCTAAGGAAACTAGGTATTAGCATTTCTTACTGATTACCATTTGAGACCCATGGAGTTTGCTAGTGGGATAGAAAGCAGATATGGTCAATAAGAGATCTGAGTGCTAAATTTTCTCTCTTTACGAGAAGAGATGAAAAAAGTCTTCAGTCTTAAGAGGACAAAAATTATAAGAATATAGACAGAGCTGACATGGACATAAGTCTTCATATGCAAACTCCTCATCTTACACAAGAAAAGAGAATCCTAAAGAGGATAAATTACTTCCCCAAGATTATAAAGATAGTAAATAGGCAAAGCTGCGACTCAAAACACAAGTTGTCTGATTGTCAGTTCAACATTCTTTCTACTACAGGTTGATTGATAGGAAACACATTTAATGTTTATGGGATTCAAAAGGGCATGAGGAGATGTATTTTTTTTTCAACATCTCATATAATAGAACCTGGAGCCGAACAGTGAAACTTACACAAAACATGAAATTAAGATACATGCAGTCTATCTTATTCCCAGGGTCCATGGTGAATGCATAAATAAATTCAACAGGAAGTTGTATATAAGGCTGCATGGCTTATTGGAATAAGAACAAGGGTAGGCAATCTGAGTTCTAGTTCCGGATTTGCTACAAAGTGCCTTTGTCATTCATCTTGTCAGGAACTCAATTTCCTCATCTGTAAAATGAAGGAGTTAGATGTGATCTCAATCCCTTAAATTGGAATCAGAGGACAATCAGTTCAAACTCCAGTTCTCTTACTAACCTGCATTATTTTGAGCCAGTTATCTAATTTCAGAGCCTAAATTTTCTTATCTCTAAAATTATGTCTATTTTATTTTATTTTAAATTCTAATTCTAATGTAATTTAAATTCTAATCCAAATGCACTGAATACTGACCTTTGCATGTCATCTACAGCTTCCCCAAAATTTCCATTTGATTTCTTATGTCAACCCATGATATAGTGAAACTGTGATGGGGAAGGTTGCAAAAAACAAGATTTTTTGGACTTTTACCATGATGCAATTAAGAATTTTTTTTTTTGCCAGGCAAAGTATTCTGTGTATGAAAATAACAACAACAATGACAATATTCCCTTTAACACACTGGAAGAAACAAAATCCAATTTCTCTTAAAATACAGAGACCTCAGATCATTTCTCTATCCTTATCTACCAATCCCCAAAACAGCACAAGTAATCACTATTGTCTGACTTCATCTTTGCAATCACATGCTTGACTAAGAAAAAGATAAAAAGGAGGAGAATCATGACTATTTTATTTGGTATAAATTCATCTTAAAGTACACAATGTATTTTGCTTATAAAACAAACACACAAAAAAAGATTCCTTCTTATGCCTCTGATTAGGTAGGTCACTGGAATAGTTGAAGTAGAAAGTGGTTTTATATCCATCCATATCCAAACTGGAAACAAAGCAGGATTCATTTCAATCTAGAATGTTACGTACTCTTAGGGAACACATTTTGTGGGTTTCATTGTTGTTAGGGTTACAGATACGGATGGATCAAGTGAATATGTCTACACAAGTGGAAGTGTTCAAAGCATCATTTGATTATTTTCTAATATGTAAGAAGTGGTGAAAACATAACCTGATATATAGGTCTTAGCATGTCACTCCTGTATCACCAAATATGAATGACTTCCTATTTCCTTTAGACCAAATAAGATTCCTCTGTCTTTCAAAATCTTTCACAATCTGTCTCCAATGTGCCTTTCAAATACTATTGGTCCCCTTCCCTTCATCTGCAGTTCAACCAAATTAGCCTTGCTTTAATCACACATGATTTGATCCTCCATTTACCTTCTCTATGCTTTTGCACTGGTGATCTTCCAAGACTGTGGAATGCAGTCCCTCTGCTTATCATTCTCTTAGAATGGCTTATTTCCTGGCAAATTCAACTAAGTGCCACCTGCTACATACTACTTTTCCTAAAACCCTTGTTCCTAGTTACTCTTATTATTACCTTGATAATACAGTTATCCCTTCCACATCAAAGGAGTTAGGAGCATATCCCTCCATCTGGAAAATCCAAGTAAAATCTTTTGGCCCTACTTACATACAAGAGAATAAATCTGTCGATATTATACAATACTATACATGTATTATATGCATTTCTGAGTTTCTAAACTTTTTCCGTGTTGTCTACTGATCTTTACATGTCATCTGCAGCTTCCCCAAAATTTCCATTTGATTTCTTATGTCAACCCATGATATAGTGAAACTGTGATGGGGAAGGTTGCAATATGGAAGGGATAACTCTATATAGAGATACACATATATATGTCTGTGTGTGCATGTGTATATACTCACAAGCAAAAATTTCTGTGCATATACTTCATGCTATATTTTATATTATAATATCATTACATATTACCTTATGTTTGCCATGATTTACTACATTATACTATACTATACAGTATATTGCATTATATTGTATTGCATGAATCTCTCCTCAAGCTTCCATGGCAAACTCTACCCATCATTTCAAAATTAGAACCTTGTGAAATACTTCAGCAAAAATAATTCGAGGCTATTTGCTGAGAGCTCTTCAAATCACATCATCAGATATCTTCTTTCACTTATCCTTTCCTTTCAGTCTTACACAATGAGGGCATAATTCTTCTCTCTAAGGCAATCTTCTCTATATGCACACTGGATCCCATCACTCCCTGACTTCTCTGAAAAATTGTTCCCTGTATGATCCCCACTGTTTCACTTGTTTTCAATCTCTCCTTGTCTACTGGTTTCTTCCTGACCTCTTATAACTATGCATGACTTTCCATTATAAAAACAAACCCAAAAAACCTCACTTGATCCTGCCATCCCTGATAACTCTCATCTTATAACTTTCTTCTCTTCATAGCTAAACTCATTAAAAAGTCCAGTTATAGTCTGTTCTTCCATTTCCTCTTATCTTAATTTCTTCTAAACACTTTGTACTCTGGCTCCTAACTTTATCCTTCAACTGAGACTGCCCTCTCCAAAGTTAAAAATGATTTCTTCCTGATTACCAAATATAAAACCTTTGCTCAGGCCTCATCCTTCTTTACCTCTCTGCAGCATTTGGCACCATTCATCACCTCCTTTTGGTTACTGGTTCCTTTCTAGGCCTTTTTGACGATTATCTTCTGGTTCTCCTCCTAGCTATCTCTCTCCTTTTTACTCTTCTTCATGGACAACTCTCTCTGTTTTGTTCTAATCTATCTCATTTGTTAATCTCATCAGCTCTCATAAATTCAATTTTCTTCTTGATACAAATGATGTGCAGATTTACATATCTAGCCCTACTATCTCTCCTGAGATTCAATCACACATTACCAAAAGACTTCTTTTGATGTTCTTGAATTGGTTGTCCTGTAGACATCAGAAATTCAAAATGTTCAAAACAGAAATTACAGTCTTTTCCCCTCTCTGATCCACCTCTCTTCTGAACTTCCTTATTCCTACCAAGGGTACTACTGTTCTCTTAGTCACCAAACTTGAAATCTTGGTTCCACTCTTCATTTCTAACTCTCATTCACTCTATATATCCAAACCAATGCAAAATCTATGTTTCTTCTTTCACAATATCTTTTTTCTTTCTTTTTAACATCCTGTTCTCTTCATTCAAACAATCAAAACTCTTTTTCAGGTCCTCATCACTTGTCACATGGAATGTTGCAATATACAGATTCTAAAATGTCTCTTTGCCTCAAGTCTCTTCCCTCTTCAATTCTTACTCCACTCAAGGTGGTTTTCTAAAGCTGAAATCTAATCATGTCACCCCACTGTTCAGTGAGCCCAAGTAAATCTCTATCACCGGCAGGATTAAATATAAACGCCTCTATTTGACGTTTAAAGCTATTCACAATCTCAGGTTTTCTTATTATTCTCGTCTTCTTAAAATCTTACTCCCTTCCACCACCACCTATGATGTAGGTATACTTCCCTACTTGCAGTTGCTGGAACACGCAACTCTTACTTTCTATCTCCTCACCCTTGCCTGCAGTGGTCTGCCTCTCTCCCCTGTCCTGTGCCCCAAAAGCTTTCTGGCTTCCTTCAAAGGAAATCTTAAATCCCACCTACTTCAGGAGACCTTTTCCAGTCTTTCCAGATGACAGCACCTTTGCTTTTTGGATTAACTTTAGTTTTTACTGTATATAACCTGTATGTACCAAGTTATTTACACATTTTCTCCCTCCTTAGAATGCAAGCTCCGTGAGGGCAAGGTGTGTGTGTTTTGTTTTTGTTTCGTTTCGTTTTACCTTTTTCCAGGTTTTTTTTTTTTAATCTCAAGGGATTTCTGGCACATAGTAAACCCTAAATATCAACTTGTTGACTGAATGACTGACACACCCCTTCCCCTATTTAAATGTCAGCTCCTTGAGGCTAGGAACTATTTTTTCCCTTGAATCTTGAGTACTCAACAGAGCGGAAATCGAAGGCACATAGTAGGTGATCAATAAATATTTATTCCTTGATAGAATGACTGAATAGCTTTCAGAAGATTTGTTACTATTTTTTCCCATTAGCCTATCTGCCTTCAAAAATATGGCATACGCATCAGTTAGTGACCTCAAGCTTAAAGAATCTGATAAATTTAGCACATGCGCATAGCCTAGATTCAGGGACTACCTCCTTCTCCCACTTCCAATCCCGGAAACCCGTCCTCCCTTCACCTGTTTCCTACCTGCCTCCCGGAACAAACTCTCAAGTTCTTACAGCTACGTCCGTAGCCGCTGTAAAATGCCGCCATCCCACAAAGCACCGCGCGCAGCCTAACTTCCGGCCCCTTCCCTTGTCCCTTGCGTTTCTCTTCTCCGGTTGGGTTAAGCAGGCAGCCGAGAGCATGACGGTGGCGGAGTTGGACGTCTGAAAACGCTGCCGGGGGCACTGCTGAAAGAAAGATTTCCTTCCATTTGTGTGTGATGTGATGGCTGTTAGGAAGCATTCTGTCTTGAGCACAGAAGCAGGGAGTTTGTTGGCCGTTCTGAGGTGAACGTAAAAAGTGAAATTGAAAACTGATGACCTCCTTTCGTCTTACCCATGTTCGTGCAAGGACTGCCCTGGAAGAGAGCTTGTGCCAGTGTTACGTCCCTTCTGTGAGAAGAATTTTTGCCTGAGGCACTGACGCCAGCCAGACCAGGAATGGGAAAAACTGGAAGTTCCTCAGGCTCGGATGGCTGTCACAGCAGCTTGTTAAAGACATCATAGATTCTAAGAAAGGGACAACAATGAGCAAAGGCCCCAGGAGTGCAAATAACAGTAAACTGCAGCACAAGTTGCACTGATGAAATTAAAAATGCTTGCTGATGGAGATAAATCTTTGCCACACAGAGAATTTATTTTCAGGTATTCTCACCTAAGGGGAGTAAGGAGAAAGCAAGCCCATGTTCTTTTGTAAATGGAGTATTGGCAGGGTGGTGGATTTTGCAGCTTGGTTCACCAGCCTTAAAAATGAGAACAACAAAGCAGTGGCCAAGAAAATAAGACTGTAACATTGCAACAGGAGAAGGCTTACCTTGGGATCAATCTTTGGACATATGGATTACTAAGAAAGATTGCCCTTTATATAATGGTGGAAATATTATCTTAGAGTATCTTAATAAGGAAGAATATTTTTCGGAAAATACTGATGGATACTTAAAATAGCCATTCAAGAACAACCCACAATCATTAGGAAAACAATACATTTTGAAATTAATTTATTAATTATTAACATTATGTACTCTTCAGAGAAACGTGCTATTAAGCTTAGTTACATTGTGATGATGATGTATTGTTTAATGAGTTTTTATATAAGATATTTTCATAATTATGCTGAAAATGATGATGAAAGTAAGTTGGGCTGAAAACCAAGTATCAACAAATTTAAGTTTTAAGCATCACTGTATACATGTGCACAAAAATAGCACATAGGTCACATTCTGTGACAGATAATAGTTCTTTGTCTAAAATTTCCATCACAAGAAGTGGTGATTAAAGAGGAGACGTAGCAATAATAATAATAACTTTTAAAGTTTGAAAAGTGCTTTATAATGTATTAGCTCATTTGAGCCTTATGATAGTGCTGTTGGGTCAGGCTGGGGGTGGTAGGAGTGCCAAATGTTGGGTCTGTGGAAGATATTTGTGTACAAAGTCATCACTAAAAGTTCAATGTGCCAAGGGAAAAAAAATTGAGAATTTTGGAGGATTAATCACAAAATTTATAATATGATAGGTTTGTGAGTGTGGTAGATAACTTCAATTGAACTACATAGTGAAAACCGCTACTGTGTGAACCATACTAACTTAGTTATGGCTGACTAGCCAAAAAGACTGTCTTATGGATAGAAGTCAGTTTCTTTGGATCTTGATTTAATATTGGTGCTCCAGTATTTTGAGGAGTCTAAGAATGCTATTGGCAGCAATCTGAATTCTTTAATTTGCACTTTGAAAATGTTTTTCTAGGGGCAGCTAGGTGGCGGAGTGAATAGAGCACCGGCCCTGGAGTCAGGAGGACTTGGGCAAGTCAACCCCAATTGCCCTCCAAAAAGCAAAAAAAAAAAAAAAAGGTTTTTTTGTTAACTAGTAATAATAAAACTTTCTAATTGTATATCACTTTAAAGTTTATAAAGAGTTTGCTTAAAGAAAATTTGTGAAGTGTTTGAATTAAATGAAGTCATGTGTATAGTAACTTAACATTTCTTTAGTCTTATGTGTATAAAGTGTTTTCCTTATCAACAACTTTCTGAAATATGTAGTGCATTTTCCTTATTGTCCAGATGAAAAAAAGTGTTATTCTAAAGGTCTAAGTGACTTGATAGTGGTTATATCAACTCATAAGTTTTAGAGCCAGGCCCTCCCATATTTGATGATTCCTGACCTTTGAAATATGTTTACTAAAATATCTCAGAGGAAAACAAGTACTCTACATTCCCCGGTATCTGATCTTTTAAACCTGATTATTTGGTGTTTTGTTATTATTCCTTCTGTTCTTATTTTATTTATGCACAAGAAAATGGAGGAGGGGAAAAGTATAACATTTAAAATCACAAAAGAATGTTTCATCCAAATCTCATGCTAAAAAAATAGAATTTTTTTTAGTATTTTTAATAAGAAAAACAAAACACATAACAAATTCTTCAAATATTCAGTAACCACTAGGTTCTTAAATGGAAACTTTCTGATCCAAAGACAAGTTCTTTAAATGTTAAAGTCTTTTACGTAATTGACACAACTGATAACAAGCCTCTGAAGAACAAATGCAAAACAGAAGATGGTTGTAAGCCAGATGTGGAATGGGGGTGGGGGGAGGAAGGCACCACAGTTCAGCCAGCAATTGAAGGTTAGCAAAGACTAAGTTCTTTGTAGCTCAAGCAAACTATAGCCTGGTTTGTTTTAGTTTTGAAGTTGACACATCCCACATCCCTGAAATGACTGGCCCAATGAACTTGGGTGTAAGTTCAAGAATAGTTACAAAGCCAAAGGGCTCTTTATTGATGGATGAATCATCAAATAGTTACCAAAA
The DNA here is from genome assembly GCA_028627135.1 of Pseudochirops cupreus. NCBI lineage: Eukaryota > Metazoa > Chordata > Mammalia > Diprotodontia > Pseudocheiridae > Pseudochirops > Pseudochirops cupreus. Next base: position 428,170,485 of record CM053582.1, read on the forward strand.
TATGGATCAGTTTGTCTGGAAGAATTTCCAAACTTGTCTGGATGTCAAGGACATTTTGCCAAGATTGTTATGTGGTCTGAAAAAATTTTGACTCTTTTTTTCCCTTTTCTTTTTTCTCTAACAATATACTGAGAATTGAAACATAGCAGACATACAACTCTTTCTGAACAAAATGACATCTTAATTAGACAAAAGCAATATGTTTCACTCTATCTAAGGGTTTAAGGTGTCTACACCTAGCAGCTACTACCTCAATTAAACTTCTAACCACAGAATGTGATCATTTGTAGTGGGAAGAGATTTCTGGGAATGGAAGGGAACACATTTGTATCTCAATGATACTTTTTTGAGGGGAGAGGTCACCTAGGTTATAAGAATTATAATAGTTATTAACATTTCATCAGACTTTCAGCACCTTATAAGGGTGGGATTCTTGAGTCATGGAATAGCAAAGCTTGGAATAAGTATTTCTTCCAACCTAGTCCTTAAATTCATCACTGAGATGCAAGATCTGGGGAGTTGCAGCCTGATAACTGCTCCTTCTGGTGCTATAACCACAGCTATTCACGACCCAGAAATGAAAATTCTTGATACCACAGTCCTTGGTACTGGCAAATGTTTCAACATTAGAAATTGAAAATGATTTTATCAATGGAAACTACATCAGAGACAATACTATCTGATTTACCACTGCACCTGAAGAATCTCTAATTTGCAGGTGAAATTTTTCATATGTATTATGTCTCCCATTAAAGTATGAGCTTCCTGAAAGCAGGGACTGTCTTTTCTCTTTGTATCCACAGTGCTTTGCAAATAGTAAACACATGGTAACTATTTTTTTTCTGTAATTCATTTATGTATTCATTTATTTAGAGCCTGAATAGATCTTAATTAAAGGTTCTCTGGTTCAATACCTTTTTTTTGGATGGAAAAGGAAATTGAACCCCAGAGAATTTTCATCTTACCCAAATTCAATGGAAGTCTCAGTGCAGAAATTTGAATTAAAGTCCTTTGATTCTAGCAATACCATTCTTTCCACTGTATCATAGCCTAAAAGATATGAAGCAATTGGAGAGCCTTGGCAGGAGCGCCCTGAATGACAGTTTCCAGAAAGACCAGAGTGCTGAAGGAAAGCTAATTTTTCTTTCAGGGTTAAAATAAACTCTTTCTATGTGTCTAGAGATTTTCTTATATTTTTTCTTTGAGATATCACTATTAGTTTCTCTCTAAATTGATAACTAACTGGATTGACAGAAGATTATATAGATTCAGGCTTAGAATGGTCACTCTCAGTGACTGAGTAGGTCATGAGGGAAAGCCAATATCAGAGGTGAATGATAATTAATCATAGAATCAAATCACTTCTCATAGACCTCTAATATTTAGTTCAGCATATGCAACTGGGTTATTGAAGATTTCTTTCCAGAGGCTTGTATTTCACCATCATTAAACAGTAACACTCAAGTGTTAGACTCTACCCAGATTATCCAAATTAAAACAATTCTGAAATACCATTTCATACCTATCAGATTGACTAACATGACAGAAAAGGAAAATGATAAATACTGGAGAGAATGTAGAACAATTGGGACACAAATGCGTCGTTGATGGATGCAATTATTCTGGAGAATAATTTGGAACTGTATCCAAAGAGCTACAAACTGTGCTTCCCCTTTGACTGATACCACTACTAGGTCTGTATCCCAAAGAGATAAAAGAAAGGGGGAAAGTGCCTGCTTGTACAAATGATATTTATAAAAGCTCATTTGTCATGACAAAGAATTGGAGACTGAGGGGATGCTCATTAATTGGGAAATGGATAAATAAGTTGTGACATATGAGTGTGAAGGAATACTATTGTGCTATAAGAAATGATGGGTAGGATAGTTTCAGCAAAACCTGAGAAGTCTTATATGAAGGGATGCAAAGGGAAGGGAGCAGAACCAGAACAGGAGAACACTGTACACAGCAACAGCAATATTGTAGCAATAATAAACTGTGAAAGACTATTTCCTTTGGAGTACTTATCTAATTATTTCAAAAGATTAGTATAGAAGCATCCAGGCAAATTTTGGCTCAAGACGTAGCCACTAGGAAATTTAACAACATTCATCTCTTTGTTGCTGTTAAAAGAAGTTCAAAGACACAAGTATCGGATAGCTATGTGTTTTACCTTACTCATGACAAGAAAAATGACAAAAAAAATAAAATAAATACATTAAAAATCCTCCTCCTCACCCCTTTCTCACTTATGGCATTCCTAAACTCCACAAACACAGTAATTCAAAGAACAGAATTTGTACATTGATTCCAACTTTCTCAAGGGCACCTCATTATTCATCTGAATTTGATACTGATTTTTCCCCAAGTGGTGCTGCTATCTGTATCTATTTCCCCTTAGTCACTCCTTTGGTTTCTTGACTCTGCATAACTTTGCTGTTCACTCATGAGCCTAGTCCTCCCCAGAAGATACAAAATTGTTATTAGGTTCTTTTCAGAGGAACTCCACTGCAAGTTCATGTTCTCTGTCTTATTTGGAAAAGTTTATGTTTTCCAGAATTCTTCTATAGTTTTCCTCAAGATAATTACCTCCCTCATCTGCTTCTTTCCATATTATCTTAACTCAGAAATTTAGTGTGGAGGACTATTGGGTACAGATGTTTGGCATGTCCTTTCTCCTGCCTTCCCCTTACCCCCTTTTCATGGTCACTATGGAAGTGCAAAGAAGAGATCGTCCAGCCTATAGCCAGGAAGATCTGATATCAAATCTGACCTTAGATATTAGCTATATGACTCTGGGCAAATCACTTATCCTTGTTTGCTTCAGTTTCCTCATCTGTAAAATGATTTGGAGAAGAAAATAGCTAGTGTCTTTTGCCAAGAAAACCTCAAAAGTGGTCACAGAGGCGTGGATACAAGTGAAATACAACTAAATAATCACAAAGCACCCTCCCACCCTTTTTTTCTGCTGATTTTGTAATCAGGAGAATGGGCAGAAGGAGAGTCATGCTGTATTATTATACATGATACACCTTCCTATAGGAATAGCTTGCAATCAAAGATACAATTCATAATCTTTTATGAACTTCATAGAGTCGGATTGAGGTCCCTACATATTCTTTCTCCTCTGAATACCAATTCATGGCAAACTGTGAAGAGACATTGTCACAACTCTTCCTCATCTCTGGAATAAATCAGGTGCCAAGTCACAATTTAGATTCTGCCTCCACAGGGCCCCTCACATCCCTCTCTTTCTTTTCACTCACATAGTTGTATTCCTAGCTAAGAGCCTTATTACTTTGCCTTTGGACAATTATAATAACCTCATAACTTGTTTCCTTGCCTCAAGTCTTTCTCCCTTCATTCAATCCTCCACCCAGATGTCAAATAATTTTCTTAAAGCATAGTCTGACCATGTCTACCCCCAGGATCCCAGCCCCCATTACCCTTTCACTGTTTCTCACTCAAAAAACTTCAGTGGCTTCTTATTGCTTTTAGGATTATATATACATACATTGGTATTTAAAACTCTTCTTGGTCTATAGAATGAATTCAATTCAATTCAGATTGTTCTGTGTGTGTGCACTTGCAGGTGTGCATGTGTGTATGTGTGTGTGTGTGTGTGTGTATGTGTGTGTGTGTGTGTATGTGTGTGTGTTTGTGTGTATACTACATTTCAGAAAAGATTGTTTACTTGCTGTTTCCTATATATTCCATTACTTCTATTTCCATGTTTTGTGCACATTACCCTCTATATCTAGAATTTTCTCCCTTCTCACCTTTATCTTTTTTAATCCCCAGCTTCAATCAAAGCTCAGTTCATGTGCTACCTCATACCCAAAGAACACCTTTCCTTTCTGTCATCCATTTTGAGTGTCCCCTAAGTACTTGGCTTTTACTTTATTTTCATATTTTTCCAGTAGAATGTAAGGTTCTTGAGGGCAGGGAATGTCTTATTTTGTTTGCTTGTTTTGTCTTGTTTTCTTTCATTCCCACCTGGCATTTATATAGTTCTTTATTATTTGCAAAGTGATTTCCAAGTATTATATCATTTTACCTTTGTAACAACCCTCAGAGGCAGGTACTTCTTTATTCCCATTTTATAGAAAAGGAAACTGAGAAAGTACTTAAGTGACTTGCCTAGTGTCACACAGCTAGTAAATCTCTGATACTGGATGTGATTCTAGGCTGTCTTGATTCCAGTTCTAGTATTCATATATTCACTGAACTACTTAACTACATTTTATCTAAGAACAAAATTTTACATATAGTAAATACTTAAATAGTTACTATGAATAAGTGATGAGAGAAGAAATTATCTCAGGTAGGAAGTGTACCGCTCAGTGGAGACAACCATTGGCCCAAATTCTTGGCTGATTGTATTGCTTAGGAGATGGGGAATTTACCCGTATACACCCATCACTTCAATGAGTGCTCCAGTGGGACATTTCCAATATATAGGATTAAGTTGTTATAAGAATTTGGACCATTGTTTGGAGAAAAGTATATTGATTTAATTCCTTAAAGTGAAGCCCAATTGCTTTTGATGAAAATGACCTTAGTTGGTGCCATTGCTGGAACATGTTATATATCAGCTTAAGGAAACTCTGGCCCAATGTAATGAAAATCAATTGGGTAGCTAGATATGAAAGTCTCAGTGGACAGTTGCCATCTATCACAGCAGAGCTATTTTGTTCACCCTGAAAGGCATTCAGTCTTTTTGGAAGGACTATTTTGTTGTTAGTAGCTCTCCATCACCATTGCTGAACAGTAACTTAGAATCATAGAAATTTAGATCTTGAAGACTGTGTATTCTTAACACTCTATTTTGTAGAGGAGCTTGCCCCCAAAGTTCTAATACTATTTGTCCTAAGTCTTAGTTTAAGCTTACTTAAAATGCACTAAGACTTTTGGGACACCCAATAAAAAATCAATTCATAATTTTGCCCAAACTTATTCCAAAGTATGTTCTTTGAAAAATGTTCCCTAGTTTTAAAATTTTCTTTTGAGAGAAATAATTCAGTTATTTTTAAAGGTGGGGGAGACATCTCTATTTTTTTTTTTGGTTTCTATTAACTTAATGCAAAAAAAACAAAACAAACAAACAAAAAAATCCCATGGCTATAAATTTCCCTCTCTCCTACCACCACCCCCAACAAGAGTGAAATACTAAGTTTGTTTCTTGGTAGAATCTTGCTGCTAGGGTTAAGAAATTGGGGTGGGGGGACAGACAGCTACATAAAAAAGATGCTTCATTGTAGCAGCTGCCCATAGTCTTTAATTGTCCCTTCTCCCTTCCATCCATGGGATTATCAGAGCATCAAGATGTTCTTTTGATCTTTTGTATCAGTGGAGTATATGTGCTTGGCAGCCGTCTTTGGTGATATTGGATATATGGACTGAAAACTCAGTTTCAATATTTGGAGGCAGAGAATTAGTGTTTTGTATGCATGGTTAAATAAAGGCTGAATGAAAAGTATTGAGCATTAGAGGGAGTATAAGATTATAGCATAATGAAAATAGAGTACATAACAGTAGCTCATATTTACATAGGTTTGCAAAGCGCTTTAGAAGTTTATTTCATTTCATCCTCATATCACTGTGAGGTAAATACTATTATTATCCTGTTTTACAGATAAGAAAATAGAGACTGAGTGTTGACATGAATTCTCTAGCATCACACAACTAATAAATGTTCAAGAGCAGACTGGAACTAAAGTTTTCATGACTCCAAGTCCAGAACTCTATCTTCTGCACCACTGAGCTGCCCTGGTATATCTTTGGTTGTGGAGGTTATTCAGTGCTAAAGCACATAACAAGGGATAAAAATAGGTGTTGGACCTATAGGTTTGCTTTTAGAAGAAATGGTCTGTTGAGGAAGTTCCCTCTACCAATTCACCTTTACTGTTTCTAAATTTGTAGAGTTCCTGTAGCACCAAAGCAGTATCTACAGTGCTCACGATCACGATAAAGACTGTGACTATAAGTATTGCATGACATTTGATCACAAAATACACCAAACTCTATAGACAGAGGATAGAACTGAAGCATTTATTTAGACATCAGAAAACCAAATCCCCAAACCAGTAAGCCAATTCCATCATAGTACCAAAGATATTCAGAAGCCATAATAATTCTGAGAGCCACAGCATCCTTCAGCCTTCCCACAAACCAATACAAGATCAATATTTACTCACAAACTTCACTATCTCCTTAATGAGCATCCTCTCCCCCCAGAGTCTGGCTAGCTCTAAACCATCTTCCTGTGGGCTCTGCTTCCCTTCAGCAAAACTCCTCCCACCACAGGATCTATGTGACTACATTTAGCCTATTATGGGACAGAGTTTATCTTCACAGCAGGGAAGCTATGCTGCACCCTTCAGCAAATTCCCTCCATCACAGGCTCCATGTGATTACATTCAGCTTGTTAGGGGAAAGAATTTTCTTTCAAAGCAGGGGAGGTCTTAAAACTCCCCCCTAGGTCTATTAAAGGGCAGGAAAGATCTTCAAATTCCCTTTCTCATTACAATTCCCTAGACTACTGAGATATTAAATATTTTGTAGAGTCACACTATCAGCTTATGTCAGAGGGTAGACTTAAATCCAGGTCTTTCAGGTTTCTAGGTTGGTAGCCTATCCATTATGGGAGACTGCTTCCCACAAAGTTGTTGTTTGTCCTTCATTTTTTAAGAATGACAATAATATCACAAGGGTGATGTCTTGAACTTGAGCATGAGTTGGCTTTAAGTAAGGCACAATTTCACTAAGTTATCAGCTTTGCTCTCTCTCCCAGAGTCATGAAAGTCCAGTGGTAAGACAAAAGTAAAGATGACAAAAGTAAAGAATGGTGATGGGTGGGATGCAAAGGAAGATCTTGGCCTCTTCAATGTCTGACCAAATTCTAAGTACTCCACAGCACTTGTTTCAGTCACCTTCTTGGCCTCAGATGTACTTACCTTCTTTAAACTTCAATGTTTTCATTTAAACAATGATATGAGAATAAACAATGACATAAGAAAGTATGTGCTCTGGTGGAAAAAGCTCAAGATTTGACACCAAAATACCTAGGCTTAAACTTTGGCTCTGTCACTTTCTTTTTCTTTGTGACCTTAAATGAACTCTTTAATCTCTAGAGGCTTCTGTATTCTTTAAATTGAGGTCAAAGATCCTATAAATTCTAAAATCCTATAATCCTGTAATATTTACACTACCTATATAGAGTGATTGTGAGAAAATGACATAATTAATATTATCATTTTACTTTTTTAAGATCTGAATAGGTAGTTATGATTTTTAGCCACTATCAGCTAATTAAAAAAATCAAGAAAAACAATGCTATAAATTTATTGGCTAGTTACAGTTTTTGTTGGAGCAGATCACAATTTGAGATCTGAGAATATATTTTTAATTTTACTTTTTTCTAACTTTCACCTTTTCCATTTTTTTTGTTTCAAGTTTTCCACAAGCGTTTATTAAGCACGTATCCTATATTAAGGTTTAAGGATACAGAGAAAGGCAAAAGAAAGGTCCTCTTCTTAAACAACTCATATAGTCCAGTGGAGGAAGCAACATGCAAGGTAAGATTCTTAGCCTATAGAGGGTGGAGGTAGAGGAAACTATGGGAGGTGGGAAGAGGAATATAAAAGTATGTGGTCTTGGCATGCCACTCCACCCCCCATTTTTTTTTTAATAAAAGAGTTTGAAAATAAATGTATACAGGAAAATGGCTTGATCCCTCAATCCATGGAAGTGGTTAATAAGTTAAACCAAGTTGTGCTATAACTCAGCATGGCAGGCTAATAAACCTAAGTAAACTCAAGTTTTTTTAACACCTTCATTGATATTATATTACAACAATAATGCATTGCTGAATTAAAGTGGTGCTTAGAATGTCGTCTAAAATTATGCTATATAGATATTGACTAATTTGTCTTGAAAATTAAGTGTTTAAGTCCTATGCTTGATGTAAGTCATAAAATAACTAGGTCAAGGATACAAATGAGGAAAAGAGTCCATAGTATTTGCTCCATAATATCAAATAATAAAGGGCATATTCTATTCAGAAAGATAATTTCTAATAATTGCTTTAGACAAGGAACTACTATTGGATAACACCTGATATGAGAAGTAAAGATATTTGCTATCCCACTGGGAGGACCTCAGATATGGATGTGAACACGCAGTCTACTATGTTGTGGCTACAATGTAATCCCCTCCTTCCCCTCTGTCTCATAAAGCAATTTCCTATAAATAATTTCACAATTCCTAAATTTTCAGTTCTCTTTGGTCAAACACTGATATATAATTATGTGATGCAGCCTACTGAATAGAAATAAAAGGTTAATGCTGATGCTGGAGAAGATTCATAGGTTTTTCTACTGTTGGTTTAATTTCTTAGGTAATTATGCATCGTGTTCTCTTCCCTCACTCACTAAGAGCTACTAACATGTCACAAGGTAGATTACCCTAGTAAAAGAGTTAGGATCTCACTGCTACAAAGTAAAGAAGAGATTTGAACAAAGTTTGCCCTGATTCTACATCTAGAACTCTATCTCTTTAGGAATAATGGACATAGCAAGATCATGGGAGGAGATGGAATGATGGAATCAAGAACCCAAGTAGAGGGATTAACTTTGGCAATGACATGAGACACCAGGTTCGCTGAGATTAAAATGAAGATGATTCCATTTTCTTACTATTTTCATCTCCTCCTTTATTTCAATTCTGAAATTCAGCTAAAATATTAAAATTATCATTCATCTCTTTCCTGAGATACCTGGTTGTGAGGCAGAGGTGTTTTTTCTTTTTATTACTTCGAATAAAACAAAAAGGAATTGCCCTGGACAAAAATAATTTCTTTACCAAAGACTTCAGAAGACGCTAGTCTTTAACTTGAAGTCTGTGTTATATTAGAGCCTTACTCCCACTCTATTGACTCTCACCTTTTTAAGTGTGGAAATCTCCATGAACTACACAAAAGCTTTAAACAGAGTTATGTTGGTCTTGCAATTAAATAGTTCTCTCAGATTTTTTTTTTAAGTATTTAATGGTTTATTGGAAAGTCAATGACATGATGTGTGTGGTGCCTCTTTAAAAGTACACTCAAAGACTCAGAATCCCGTGCAATTTTCCACACATAAAAAGGGCATAATATCCTACAGGTGTCACCCATTTGTTTCCACTTTCTCTGCTCATTAGCAAAAGACCCCAATCTATAACCTCTTGTAGTCTAATCAGGCCTGGTTAGACTAATAGCTAGTTACAGAAAGGAACTATTTGGGAGTTTGAAAAATCTAAAAGGCAAGTGAGCATTAATTCCAAATTATCTACCTCTTGGATTTTAAACTGCTTCTTCCTCTATACCAGAGATCAATCTGCTTTTGAATTATCTCTTTTATTTTCAAGAATCAGCCTTTTTGGAAAATTTTTAATTTTCCCAGAGTACTACTAGTACTAAACTCAATATCATCTATCTGAGGTAATAAACACTAACTGAAGGAAATCTCTTGGGGGTGAGAGGATTGGTTCAAGATCTTATTAGGTGTGTTTTTGTTTCTTTTATATGACACCATTAGCACTGAGTTTGATAGGTTTGGGAAAAAGAATTTGAATTCAAATTTTTACTGGAATTTTTGTTTTTTGTTTTTTTTTCCTCCCAGGATATGGATTTTTGTTGAAGAAGCATTAACTTGAATGTAGGCATATCCATAGACTTTTCTAAACATGGTCTGGCACATAAAGTCTCACAGCAAGGAGCTGTGGCTTAAATTAATTTTCCACATTTAAAAAGAATACATATATTAAAAAAGAATGAGTAAGTATAAAGGCAGAATAAATATATACTGATTTTTTTAATGTGGAAAATAAAATTAGCTTTTGCTTATGAAAACTTTTTCAGTTATGTTTCTTGGGAGTATCTTCTATTGTGACATAGACAAACATGTATGTATGTGTTTATACATACACTTGGAATGAAGGGCAGTATGCTGAAGTGGAAGGACAAGCAGCTTCAAAATTAAGAAGCCCATATTTGAGTCCTCTTTCTGACTAGGTGATCCTAAGTAAGATATGTCATCTTTAGGTGTCCCAACCAACCCTCTCTACAATGCTAGGTCATAGAGTTGCTGCTGATTGACATTAGTAGAAATAATTTCTTCACAGAGAATCCCCTGTGAAATCACAAGTCCTGGGAGAAAAAATAAAGTTAGAATAAATTTGTAGTGCAGTATGCTTGGCTTAGAGTCAGGTAGTAGTGGATTCAAATTCTCTTCATGCCAATAACTACCTGTGGGAGCAGGGGTTAAGTCACATACTTTCCTAAGACTCACATACTAACTTATAGATGGGGAATGATGTTGGGCAGCTAGGTGGCTCAGTGGATAGAGCACTGGGCTAGGATTCAAAAAGATCCAAGTTCAAATGTGACCTCAGATGCTTATTAGCTGTGTGACCCTGGGAAAGTCACTTAACTTTGTTTACCTCATTTTCCTTATCTGTAACATGATCTGGAGAAGGAAATGGCAAATGACTCTAGTATTTTTGCCAAGAAAATCACAAATGGGATCATGAAGATTCAGACATAACCGTAAAACAACAAATGGTATATGAGTGTTCTACCTAAGAAATCTCAGATTCTAGAAATACTGATATTTGAAACATGTTGCGTGAAGGAAATATACATTTTATACTAACACATGTCTTTCGGGCCAATACTTCAGGTTCACAAAATACAGATTTTCTATCAGTGTAATCCCATTGAGTATCAGAGATCAGTAGGCTGTTTACATTCCCTTATTGTTTGGATTTTCATTGAAGCCTCAGGATGAAGGGGAAAAAACAACAATAACAAAAAAATCTCTTCCTATCTTATATCTGCTGGATACTGATTGTTTCTTCTGGCAAGGCTGCACTTAGTTGGCTTCTCATCAATTTTGCATCATAAGAGCATGTAAGAAAATAAATCCTCATTAATTTCTAACTATTAGTAGAGAGAGCTGGTTATGGATGCCTTCAGAGACCTACCACTTATCCATAAGCCATGACACATTTATTTCAAACAGTGAACAATAAATACATAATTAAGAGTTCATAATGCTGTGGGTTATTAAAGTCTATCGATTCCCTCCTTTCCCCACTAATAGCACACCCAATCCTTATGTAGCCAGAATGACTAAACACGAACAAATAACTTTGAAATGTCTCATTTGGGGCTGCATATAATAGAGATGCTTATTGCATATTCAAGCTAAAAAAATTTATAAACTTGTCAAAACAATCAGACTAATTTTTGGTGCGTGAACAGGCTGCAATACATTATAATTGAGGAATTATGTGGGAAGTGATATAAAAGATTTCATCACACAAATGTATGACTGGAAATATTTTTTTAAATAATCTTACCATGGAATAAGAGTGAGAAATAATAATTGAAGAGACTCTGTGTTCTGCTGGTACATATAGAAAGCCAAGACAATTTAAGAAACATCTCAAACAGGCTGGGTATCCTCATTGTGATGAATTTGTGAGAGAAAATAGGGAAAAGAGAAGGGAATAAACATTTATTAAGCACCTATTCTGTACTAGGCACTATGTAAAGTTCTTTGCAAATATTATCTCATTTGATCCTCAATGCAACCCTGGAAGGTAGGTGCTATTTATTACTGTCCCTATTTTATGGGGATATGCAACAGAAAGTTTCAAGGGTTAGATGGTTTGCAATTTGCATCATTCTAAGGAATACCCACTTTGGTGAGATGATGGAAACATTGGAGAAAAAATAAATTGGAACCAGTCATAGGATTTTGAAAAATTAAACATGTATTATCTCTGGATGTACCCCATCACATGATAGCTTTTATAAGCTAAGTTAAAGTAAACAGTGAATAGTTCCATCTACAAGGTTTCACTAGAGTTGGAAATTTTCAAAATTTCTATCAGGTTTGGTAGACGTTCTGAAGAAATAATGATGGTAATAATTACAAAAATAATTTTTAAACATCAAGAAGGAAGTGATATACATATCCACACTATAGTTTACTGGTGACAGAAGACTACCAAAAAGTAAAAACCAGATTTTTTTTTTCTGGGAAGAACAAGAAAAAAATGTTACCTTTTATATTCTTACAAAACAAAAACCAACACCTTTTAGTGATTCCAACTCTCACAGATGTCAGATGAGCAACCACGTGCAGTAAGAATGTAAGATTCTTTGGGCCAGGACAATTGTCATCATATTCCTTGAGTTTAATTGATATTTTTAATTTGATATTTTGCAGATATTCACTGCTTAATAAAGTTTTCATGAGTTTTAATTAAATTAAGTTGACTTAAATCCATTTCTGTGGGTTAGAAAAGCAGACCTAGACATAACATTTTCTGTAACCAAACTTCTTCCTCCTCCTCTTCCTCTTTCTCTTCTTCCTCTTTTTCCTTCTCCTCCTTCTCCTCTTTCTCCTTCTGTAAAGCCAAGCACACGCAGCTTTCCAGAGGACTGCTGATGTGAACAGCTTCTAGTTTCTGATTACATATTATAGTGAATTCTCTATTTATTCAGTAATAAACTAAGACTAAACATTGACAAAAACCAAAGTACAGCATTCACAATGTTTTAGCGTAACAAATTATCATTCAAGTGGCCACATAGTTTTGACTGAAGTGTTCACGTAGTTTTAAACAAAAGACATCATTCAGTAAGTCCTTAACTCAATCATCCTTAGGGAGTAGGCCTCCTTTAATCATGATCTTCTCAATCAATACACAGTATCCAAGTAAAGTCTTCTTTCATATTGACTCAAGGCTGGCTCTCAGCTTCCATGGTTCCTATTCCATGGTCCCAGCTCCTGTCTAAATCTACCCAAGTTTCACATGGATTCAAAGGCAGGCATCTCTCAGCCACATATCCAGATACTCGTCCAGTTCTAGTTCCACATCGGAGCTCACAGAGTTCAGTTCACTTCAAGTCCTTCACAGTTCCTGTTTCTGGGAAGACATAACTTAACAGAGCCCAAACAACATTCATTCCCATTGCCGGCACCATCAATTCACTATCTGCCTGTGAAATCAACAGAGACCCACAAACAAGGTCCAAGAGGTCAACACAGATCGTCAACATAGAAATCAACACAGACCCACAAACAAGGTCTGAGAACTCAACATATATCGTCAGTATAGTCCAGGACCTCCAAATCCTCCTCCAGGACTTCTGTAAACATATAACCAAAAAATCCTCTTTTAGGGCTTCCAGGAAGGTCCCAGGGCTTCTGTACAAAGTATCACAAACAAACATCAACACAAATAGAATAGACAAAGATAGAAGGCTGGGATAACAATTTTCTCCTTCTTAACTCTGCCACCACAAGAGTTATCTTCTTAGTTCTGCTGTCTTCTCAATTCTTCTCTCTCTAGCCTAGGCCTCTCCTTATATATGATCGTTAGCTCCTCCCCTTCCTGTTGCCTCAGCAACAAGATCTTAGATTCACAAGTTGTGGGGTTCACAAGTTCTACTTCTCAGCAAAGACTTGATACAATCATGGACAATAACTGAAACAAGTGTCAACTAAATAGCCAAAACAAGGTGTTAATTACTTCTTTGCTTGCCATTATACCTTCTCATTCCCTCTTCCTCTTCCTCCTCTCCCCCTCTCTTCCTTCTCCTCCTCCTCCTCCTCCTCCTTGTTCCTCTTCTTCTTGTTGTTCTTCTTGTTGTTCTTCTTGTTGTTCTTGTTGTTCTTGTTCTTGTTCTTGTTCTTCTTCTTCTTCTTCTTCTTCTTCTTCTTCTTCTTCTTCTTTCTTATTTTACTCTCTTGTAACCACCATTTTCTGATGTTACAGGGGGTGAGAGTAGCTTCCAATAATTCCGTCCTTGTACTTAGATACCCATTTGCATTCTGTGGAGTTTGATGATTCTTCAATGTATGACATTTTTACATTTAGTATTTTCTTTTATAACTACAAAAGCCTTATGTTCCTCATGTGAAATGTGTCATTTCCTTTACAACATTAGCAAATCTGGCCTTCTAATAGTTTCCAGTCATTCTAATATATGTTTTCCTATAACCTTATTATCTTCTTTTGTCCTTCATTGTTTTCTTCACTCTTCTCTAATATCTAAAATGCATTTAAGAAACTCCCTGATATGTTACCTCACTACTTAATTATTCATATTCACAAAAGATATGGTCCCGCAAAATTGCTATGCTCACCAGTTCAAGACCACATGCTTTATTTTTCTATATAGCAAGGGTCTTTTCTCCCTTCATTAATTCTACATGGAATACACCTCCTTGGCCCTCAAGTGCTTTGGTATTTCTGTGTTAAATTTTTGTCTATTGGGTCTGAGGCACGATTTTGATGGTAGAGATGTTAAATTTGTTACTGGCAAAACTCCTCAGCACTGGCAAAACCAAATTCAAATGTAATTGGGAAATGTTCAATAATCTTTTTTTAATACAGCACGACACAGGAAATGTTAATTTGTGGTTGTCAAAGTCCATATGTATATCATAGGAACCTGTTTCTCTTTGACTTTGACACTAATGTCTTGGGATAAAAAGATCTGAAGCTGAAAAGAACTTCAGATATCAGCTATGGGTTGTTCAGGGAATGCTAGAACCTTGTGTATGAGGCTACCAAGACCTTTGTAGGGCTGCTCATATACTTTAATATCTACCTGTCACCCAGCTCTTACTTGTGACCCCAAGAAGCTATAGCATGCACAGCAGTCATACACCAGTAAAACCATCTTGGCTGATGGGCTAAACCAGATTGAGAGTAACTAACAGCCTGTTGATGACTTAAGGTGATGTTTTCCAAAGTATGTGAAGACTTGCCCCAGTGAAACAGGTGGATGAGAACAATTTATTCCAGTGGCTATGAAGGTAGATGCCAAGGGCATCCACTGCATCCTGGAGTCTTCACCAATCAATCATCTTGAGTTTTGTCTTGCCACTAGACTTTGATGACTGTTATAGAGAAAGTGAGGCTGATGACCTTCTGCAACTCTACCTCACTTAAATCCAGTTCACACATAAGTCAATGCATTACGCTGTGACATCAGTGGTCCTCTTTGAAAACTTAGTAGCATCAACAAAAACATTCCACTCGCCACATTTTTAATGATGAGGAAACCAAAGCCCAGAGAGACTTAGTGCCTTGTCCAGGATCCCACAGGAAATAAATAACAGAGCTAGTTTGATCCTGGTGCTTTTGACTGGTCAATTCTTTTTCACTATACTAATACCTCATTACATCTTTCAAGATTGAGTATTGAGACATCATTTCCTCTCTGAAGTCTTCCTTGATTTCTTCCACCCTCGAAATGATCATTCAATATGAAATCATTTTTTTCTTCTTTCCTTCCTTCTTCATAATGTTTTGCATATAGTAGATTCTCCATGAGCTTTTGTTGAATTGTGTCATAAGCATGGTGAAATGGCTAGAACCTGGACTTGAATTCAAATGGTTGACCATTGGCAAGCACTTGACATCTTTAAGTCTCAGTTTAATTACTTGGAAAATGGGACTAATAATAGTGTAGTAGTTGGCCTCCATTCCTCTTGGGTTGGATCCTGCCCTTAGTTTGAATCATTCACAAATTATGTAGTTGCATCAGAGGCAGTACTATAACAAATGCCCAGGGTCTTATCACTCTGAGACCAACATGTTGCCTCACGATTATAGACATTGACTCTTTTCCTGCTATGGCATTTATTATTTCATTTTAGGTGAAGAAAATCAAAGCCGTGACTCTGTGAGCTTTAGAAGGTCAGAAGAACAATGACATGATGTTTTGGACTCCAGAAGTTTACTCCATACCAGGTTTTGTAGCCAGGGCAATATCAATGGCAGGGAGAAGAGCTACCTTTGACGTTCAGATCATTAGTTGAAACAGAGAATCATTTGGCAGCAATACGGCATTTGGATATAAACTTGGTGGAACCAATTCTATGTCAAAAATGCCCCAAATCTGAAGCTACTGGTATAATTGAGACTGAGTACCCAAGTGTTTGGATGATATGCTTTGTTCATGTTCTTTTATCTTTAAAGTAAATTTCCCTTTCTAAAAACCATGATGCTAATACAACTCACTTGTGGCTAACAATGGAGGAACTACACTAAGAATGGAGACTTGAGCTAATGGCATTAGAGAAGTGCACCAAACCCTCAAGGTATATCCTTAGGAGCACAAGGGAGATGTTTATGAAGCTTCAGTGCAGGAGAGTGAGATTTGGGAAGTATTTGCTACATGCTAAATTCTGTTTTGGGGACAAAGAGCAAGAGTTTGTGAGGGAAATATTGTTTTAGGATTTTGCCTGTATCACTAACTGATTCTGCCAAATCTAGAGCCAAAATCTATTTTGTGAAGCACCCCAGATCCCAGACCTTTACTAAAATATGTAAAACAATTTAAACATTAACATGGTAAGTCTCAGTTATTGAATGGATATAGTGAGCATAGATTTGATTTCTTTGTCTTTCCTTCCATTTTGTTGTCTGTGTTATATCTTGTATGTGATTCTTCCCTTCCTCATCCAATGGGAAGCTCTTTAATAAATATATATCTTTCAACAACAAGGTTATTCCAGAGTGACTTACATAGAATTTGGGACCAAGGCCTGTAGCAATAAAGTGGCTGAAATCACAATCACAGGGGTTTTCATGCTATAGTTCTCATGTCAGATTTTTTTTTTAAGAAATGAGTTCATCACTGTGTGCTTTTGAAAAGTGAGATTTGTTTATTACTTTATTTGCTTGTTTTTAAACAATTTGAAGAAGAGGTAAAATACTACCTTTCAGAAGCTCACCATCACTCTTGTCATTAGCCAATGAATAAAGGGGTGTGTGTGTGTGTGTGTGTGTGTGTGTGTGTGTGTGTGTGTGTTTAACATGGGAGCTGGATATTCATTGGGAATAATCATGAAATCAAATATTTGTAGTATTTATATGTGTAACAGAATAAAAGAATTAGAAGGAACATTATAGACAAAATCTAACAAAATCTGTAGCTAAGCAAAAAGTCTTTATGCAATATCCCCAACATGTAGCTTTTTTTTTTTTTTGCTGGGGATCTTCCAGGGAAGGTGAAGTCAGCTGTCCTGAGGCAAGCCAGAAATGCTTAGAACAAAGCTGATTGTTGTTTTTTTCTCACATTAAATCTGTCAAAGCTTCTACCTATTTCTTCTCCTTTTGTTATTTGAATTCAAACAGGACAAGTCTAATCCATAGATATCATTGACTCAAGTCTCTCCACTGCAATTCATCTTTTTAAAAAATATTTTTAATGTTTATTTTTAGTTTACAGCATTCATTTCCACAAGATTTTGAGTTATAAATTTTTTCCTCACCTGTCCCCTACCCACCACCCCAAAACCATGATCCCATTGAATACTCCCTCCCCCAATCTGCTCTCTCCTATATCCTTCACCATCTTCCCTGCAACTTTTGCAATTCTTCTTTCTCTTACATATTTACATGATTCTAATAAAAGTAAGTTCTGACCACATCACTGCCCCTCTCAATAAAGCTCTAATAGCTCCATATTGTTTTTAAGGTCAGATATAAAATTCTCTTTTTGGCTTTTAAAAACCTTCACAACTTGACCTCAACCAATCTTTCCAGTCTCGGTATCAATATAAATATGTCACTCTCTTCACCCTATGATCCAGTCAAATATTTCACACTCTGGCTTTCTGCATTTGCACTGGTTATTCACAATGGAATGTACTTCCTTCCCACCTATACCTATGAAAATCTGTATCTTTTTAGAAACTCAGCTCAAGTGCAACCTTTTCATAATTACGCAGTCTTATATGTGACTGATCCCCCAAATTGTCAGAGCGACATCCAGCAAAATAGCTTCATATATTTTGAGAGTACATGTGTGTAAATATACAAAAAATGAAAATATATAGTTATATAAAATCATTTTGTAATATCTATCTCTATCTTATTTTTATCTCTATGTCTATGTCTATCTCCATCACAAGATTACAACATTTTAGAGTTGGAAGGAACCACGGTAGACATACAATCAATTCACTATAAGGATAAATGTATGTGGTCTCTCCCGATAGAAGAATAAACTGTTTCAGTTTTGTCTTTGCGACTGAAGATATACACACAGTAAATGTTTGAGCTATGCTTAGTGGTTAATTGGTAAATCTCTTTCCCAATTTTTAAGAAAGATAACACATTTTCTTTTCTTTAGTCTAAAGATGCATAATTTAACTAATAGTCTTAGTAACAATCCATCATATAGGTCAGCGGTTCTCAACCTGTGGGTTACAACCCCTTTGGAGGTTGAATAACCCTTTCACAGTGGTTGCCAAAGACCATTGCAAAACACATATTTCCTATGGTCTTAGGAACCGAGACACCGTTCCGATATCCTTCTCCAGGAGGGTCCACCCACATGCAGATACACCCACATAGGAGTATTAAAGGGTTGGGGCATTAGGAAGGTTGAGAACCACTGATATAGGTGATGCTCTCCAGTTTTTCATTATCCTTGTCTCTCTAGGTACACTGTAAATATTATATTATGAAAATGATGATAATAATGCTTATGTAGCAATTTGCATACTTAAAAGTACATTCTTCACCAAAAAAAATTAGCTGGCCTTTTGGTCCTAATGAGAAAGGACTGTCTTTGGGAGTTTAACAAACTGTGGTCATATTCGTGCTCTGTTTCTTGTGAGTGGAACCTCAGTTTTCTCTTTTATAAAATGAGTATTATAATAACTACTGTACTTACTCCCTGTATGGTAAAGCATTTATGAAGGAATCAATCAAAATTAAATAACATATGCCATGTGTTTTGCATAGATTAATATATGAATGCAAACTATTTTTCTTGACATTCATAATTGAAGCATTATTATCTTCACCTCAAAGATGAGGACACTGAGGCTCAAAGAATTTGTGTCTTACCTGCAATCCAATCACTTGCAAGCAGCAGAGATAGAATTCAAACAAGGTTTATTGGGCACTTACCTGTGACAACAAAGGCCTCTCAATGTCAACAATTTTGAGAGGAGGGCACAATGGAATAATTTCTTTTGGACAAGATAAAAAAAAATGTTCGTAGGTATATCACCAAAAAAAAAAAAAAAGGGCAAGTCATCTGTTAATCCTTGGTAGAGTATGAGTTCTTTTTAACTTTAAGCCAAAATGTAGTAGACCATGAGATTTTAATGTCTGAACTAATTTTGTCCAGATGAATTAATGGTAAATCACTGAGCATGGCAGAGTCTACTTCAATATGCCAAATGACAGAGAGCATCTTTCTAGGTTTCTATCTAATAAATAATAAAATAACAATTAGCTTATACCACAAGAGAAATTTATGGATATTGTATCTCCTTTGGTGTCATTGTGAAATATGAAAATTGACAGCCTTTAGCTCTGCTCTATTGAAATAGACCATACCAATTAACTGATGAAGAAATCAATAGATTTATTACAGTCTCATCTATAGAAAAAGAATAACAGTGATGCTATCATAAATTTGCATAGCTGTTGTCTTCCAAAGAGCTCACAAAGTTCAACATATGCATTATTTTCCCTCATAATATCCCCTTGGAGTTAATAGCGAGTGTGTTATTTTTTTTTCCATTTTACTGACATATTGAATTAGAATCAGAGATGTGAAATGAAGGTCACCAATTTATTTTAGTCAAGTGAATAAGCATTAATTAAATGATTTCTATGTTCCAGGCCCTGTGCTAAATTTTTGGTATGTGAAAACAATAAGGGGAGGAATCTATCTTCAAAGAACTCATATTCTAATATTGGGGACAATTTGAAGACAACCATATGCATACACATACATGCATGCATGGATATTTATACATATTCAGAGTGTCCCAAAAGATTTAGTCCATTAACTTAAAATTGCACTAAAACTTTTAGGGTGTGTATGTGTAAATATGCATGTATATATACACACATAAGAAATACACATTATATATAAAATGGGGATAATAATAGTAACAGCTATCTTTCAGGGTTATTTTGAGGATGAAATGAGGCAGTTTTAAAATGCTTAGCACAGTGCTTGACACGTAATAAATGGTATATAAAAGTTACTTATCATCATTATCATTTTAGTCATACATATATGTGTGTGTCTCTCAAAAGTCTTAGTTCAATTATAAGATGATACACTGAGACTTTTGCAGCACTTTGCATATATCCACTTTTTATGCGTGTTTGTCTATCTCTATAGGTATTGTGGATGTACATAATTGTTTAAATGTTTCACTAGAAAATGAGCTTTTTGAAGTCAAAAATTCTTGACATTTATTTCTATGGATATATAAATTTGTTATATATATATATATCATACTTATGTGTATGTATATTGTGTGTAAGTGTATGCATATGGAAACATAGATTCACATCTCTCTCTCTCTCTCTCTCTCTCTGTCTCTCTCTCTCTGTCTCTCTCTTTCTCTCTGTCCAAGCACACATACATACACATAAGTGCATATCAATATGTGTAGTTTAGACATACAATATACATATACACATAGATATATGCAGATATAGAACTAATCTCTGAGGGAAGACATGATAATTGAGAGGGATTTGGAAAAGCTGCAGAAGGTAGAATTTTAGCTCTGACACTTTAAAAAAATCTAGGGAAGTCAGGCCACATATTAAATCTTAAGGCAACTTCAGAATGAAAAAGTATTATTTTTCAGATCCCATGTGACTCTTCATTAACATATAATTCAAACACTTGGTGCAATAAAAGCTAAACTTGTTACTCAAATGACAACTTAATTACTTCACTGAACCTAAGATCTGATAGACACAGCTATTCCCTGTAATAATGCCCTGCACACGACTCTTTCTTCATCCTCTAATTCCTTGCTGTGATTTTTTTTCTATAAGTTCAGTATAAATGGCACATTTTGCATTTTCAAAGGCATCAATATGTCACAGGGGCTCTCCATTGGTCATATGTTGTTTTCAGCATGTCACCAGCTCATTTTGCCCCCAGTTATGTTATTTGGTGTACTTTACTCTGCTTCATTCAATGCCTTGAATACTGATTATTTTTTTCAGTGACCAATATTCACCTCCACTGATATCTAAGGTTAGAGATGAGTATGAGTAATAAAAACCAAGAATCCTCAAATTTCTGGCCATGGATTTTAAGTTCTAGAAAAAGTCCCACTAAACTCTAAAGGATATAGGTACTGGAATACAATGGAGGGTTTGTGGCTGTAATAGTAATGGAATTTGAAGATCCTCTTGTATTGGCAAGCTAATGGGTACTTAGAACTTAGTTCCAAGTTCATGAGTGTGTTAAGTATTAAGATCCAGAACTTGTAAATCACACAGTGGGAGGACCTCCCTGTTGTAAGAGGAAGGAACAAACAGGGAGGAGCTGATACCTTATATAAAGAAAAGCCCATGCTAGACAGACAGAACTTCTGTGAGTGAGCATCATGGAGGCCTAGCAGCTACTGCTGGAGAGATAGAGAAAGAGAGACAGAGAGAGAGAGAGAGAGACAGAGAGACAGAGACAGAGAGACAGAGAGACAGAGAGAGACAGAGAGAGACAGACAGAGAGACAGAGAAACTGCCAGGATAATGAGAACTTCTGAGAACTGTTAAGAATTGAGTAAAAGAATGGAGAACAGAACTTGTACTGCCAGAACTTCTCCTGAGAACTTCTTCTGAGAACCAAATCGAGAACTTCCGAGAAATGAGAAGAGAGGAGAACTGAGAGGAAGCGTGACTTTAATGTCAGTAATTTGTCTGTCTGTGTTGATGTTACTTTGTCAGATTTGTCTGCTTTTAGAGGTCAGTGCTGTTGGTACAGAACCCGTGGGACCTTGCTGTTGGTTCAGAAGCCATGAAAGAGGGACTTTAAAAAAAATTAACATTTTTTTTAATTTTTACATCATTGATTTCCACAAGATTTTGAGTTACAAATTTTCTTCTTGTCTACCCACCCCCCCCAAAACAGTGATCCCACTGTATATTCCCTCCCCCAATCTGCTCTCTCCTATATCATCCCCCATTACCCCTCTGACTTTCTGGTAGAGCAAGATGGATCTCCCTATCCCAGTGGCTGTATATCTTGTTTCCCAGTTTCATGTAAATAATAATAATAATAAATATATGTATTTATATATATATACATATATACATATACATATTTAATATATGATTTTAGAGCTTTAAATTCTAGATTTTTTCCCCTTCCTTCCTCATTACCCACCCCAGTGGAAAGACAAGCAGTTCAATACAGGCTATACATGTGTAGTTATGCAGAACATCTCCACATTGGACGTATTGCATAACACTGACCATATTTCCCTCCTTTCTATCCTGCCCTCCCCTTGTTCTATTCTCTACTTTGTCCCTGTCCCTTTACAGAAATGTGTGCTTCTAACAACCCTCCTCCCCAACCTGCCGCCCCCTCTATCATTCCCCCTCTCATCCCCTTCCCCTGTACTCTCCTGTAAGGCAAGATATCTACTTTAAAGTGTATGTCATTCCATCCCTAAGCCCAATTCAATGAGAGTAAGGTTGATCCATTCCCTTTTTGCTTTCTTGTTCTTCCCCTCCCTCGTGACAGTTATCCCTTGCCTCTTCTGTATGAAATGATTGAGCCCATTCTGTCGCTCCCTGTCTCTTCTCATTCTATTCCTCTCCCACCTCTTAATTTCACCTTTTAAAATATCATCCCTCCCTATTCAATTGATCCTATGCCCTCTGTCTATGTACACATATATACACACACTCACATATGTATTCATATGCATATATACCCTCCTATATACATATGTGTGTGTATACATATATACACATTTATATTCCCTTCACCTATCCTCATACTGAGAAAAGTTTCACAAGTTACGATTCTCATTTTTCCATATTGGCATGTATATAGTTCAATGCTTTAAAGTCCTCCACCTCATTGAATGACCATATTTTCCCCTGGAACATTATACTCAATTTTGCTGGGTAGGTGATTCTTGGTTTTAATCCTAGCTCCCTTGATCTCCAGAATATCATATTCCAGGCCCTTTGATCGCTTAATGTAGAAGCTGCTAGATCCTGGGTTATCCTTATTGTGTTTCCACAGTATTCAAATTGTTTCTTCTTGGAAGCTTGTAATATTTTCTCCTTCATCTGGGGACTCTGAAACCTGGCTATAATATTACTAGGAGTTTTCTTTTGGGGATCTTTTTCAAGAGGGGATTGGTGAATTCTTTCAAGTTC
>CM053582.1:428194225-428211943 GCA_028627135.1 Pseudochirops cupreus
CTATGTCATTTGTAAAATGTGGTGCTTAGAACTGAAGAAAATACTTCAGAGATGTTTTCTTTAGGGAAGAATAAAGGAGGAACTTAACTCCTTTTATACATGTAGTTATGTCTCTTAGTGCAGCGCAAAATAAAATTTGCTTTCTTTGGATGCCGTATTATGCTACTGATTCATTGTGAGCTTATTTTCTATTAAACATAAGAATTTCTTCAGAAAAACAACAACACTATTTTTACCATGTCTCCCCCATAATCTGCTTTGGGAGCTGATTTTTAAAATCCCACTGTATTTGATTTCTAGTGAGTTGCATCTTATTCATTTAGTTCAATGTTTTAGCCTGTAATTATTTTTTGAGATCACAACTCCATCATTCAATATATTAGCTATCCCTTCCTGATTCATGTTGCATTCAAATTTAAAGAGCGTGCTTTGTCTATGACTTTATTCAAGCATTGACAAAGATGTTAATTAGCTCATGGAAAAGAATGGATTTCTGGGAAATTTGACTGGAGACTTTCTTGCAAGTTGTCACCAAACCACTAATTACTATTTTAGTCTGCTTTTCATACCAGTTCTGAAATCACCTTATTATATTATCAAGTATGTATAGCTGCATCTTTTATGAAAGAATAGTATGAAGTAAAATATCTAGTGATTCAATAAAGTGAAAATAAAGTATATCTATACCTTTACACAGAGTCACACATTTATTGACCATGTCAAGAATAATTTAGTCTGGCACTCTCTTCTTCATAAAACCTTGATAGCTCTTTGTAATGTCTGCTTTATTTCTATATATTCATTAAACTTTCTTTAATGATTCATTCTAAAATGCTCTCAGGAATCTAATTCCTTTTAAAGACTTTGTCCTTTTTCTTTATTCTTTTTATTCTTTCCATCTTCCTTTCTTTCTTCCTTTTTCCCTCCCTTCCTCCTTTTCTCTCTTTCCTTCCTTCATTTCCTCCCTTTGTTCCATTCCTTCCTTCTTTCTCCCTTCCTTTCTTGCAATTAAGGTATTAGCCCTATACTTTTTGTCCTATTTTATTTCTCCTATTCTCCATGCTTTTTCAAATGTCATTAACAACTCAGCTATCAAAATTGCTAGTTTTTCAATATTTAAGGATTTTGTGTGTGTATATTGTGAATATGCAAATTTGTGCATATATGCATACATATATGCATGTGTATGTATGTATGAGTATGTGTCAATATACATATACAAACATATATACATATATAGACACACATATGCATATATGCATCTATGTGTGTGTTGGATGGTAAATTTCCTGTGCATTCACATCATGATAAGATAATGAAGAAGATAGACACAGGTTGGTATTAGACATTGAGTACACATTAGCAGATATATGCTTCATGAATCTTAGCATGATTGCTAGATATACTTCAATCCTTATCTGCCTTAGCAAAAAAAAAAAAACCTAGTAAACTTTCCAGGGAATAAGACTTCTAATTTCACCCTTGACTTTGATAATTATAAGTATCTGTATATTGCCCAGAGACCACTGGTTTTTTTTTTGGCTTACCTAATGTCACATGGCTAGTAAGTATTAAGTGGCTGAAGTCACATTTGAACTCAGGTCCTCCTGACTCCAGGGCCAATGCTCTATTCATGGTGCCACCTAGCTGCTCCAGAGACCATTTTTTAAGAATGTGTGAAGCATTACTCAAATGGTAGGTCCTTTGTGTTCAAGAGTGACATGGGGAAAGCAAAGCCCTATGGTTCAAAATTCACACTGTGCTGATAGAGGAAATTTTTGTAAGAACTATCTCATTTTACAGAACAAGAAACAGAAAATCATGAAGGTTAAATTAATTATTTACTCTGTGGCTTTACACATCACTGTAGTAACTAGATATCAATTTATCTCCCTGTAAAATTAAATAGATAGACTAGTGATGATGGTTCTGGGTCATATGACATGTGTTTAAACTAAAGATTCTCCTAGTTACTACCTGTATGACCTTGATTAGTTCACTTTTCTTCAGTTTCCTTCTTATAAAATTAAAGGATTGGATTAGATTATCTGTAAGGTCTGCCCTTGTCCTAAATGAGGAGTTCTGAAACTGCAGCCTGTAGATTGCCAAGGAGCTTACAGATAGATTTCAATGGGGTTTATGAACTTGAGTGGGAAAGAAATTAAATCTTTATTTCAATATTATTAATTTTTCTTCATAATTCTATTTACATTTTTTTATATTTAAAATGTTATTCTGAGGAGTTTAACTCTTTTGTCAAAGTGAGTCACGACAAAAAAAGAAGAAAAAAAAGATTTAAAAAGTCTTGACCTAACTTATATGATACTAAAATTCTCTTCTAATTTTAAATTCTTGTGACTTATCCAACATCATCTAGCTGATATATGACCTACCAGTGACTTGAACGGCAGTATTTTAAGTACAAATTCAATGATCTTTCCACTAGATGACATTATTTACTTAATTTAACCAGCACTTAGAGTATAAAAAAATGGTCATGAGTTCTTTCATGGTCCAATTCCAGCAAACCGTCGAGTGTTCTTTTACATTACTCTCTATTCATGTTCTTTATGTCTCAGCTAAATTGCCCTACATGCTTCTCCTCATATGTGCCATATTATCACTCTACTTTGACTTTCCTTACCTCCTGTACTTGAAATGTACTCTCTCTTTCCTTCTACCTCAAGCTTCAAAACTACCTGACCCTTTTCCTAGTTCACCTCATAGGACATGCCCTATATGAAGCTATCCCTTTTATAGTAATTTAGCGTTTTCTTTCTCCTTAAATAGTCACATACACAGTTTTCTCTTCCCATAACATATCCCCAAGTAGAATGTAATTCTTTGAGAAAAGGAAATATATATGCATGTTCATACATGCATATATGTATGTGTGCCTGTATAATACATAAATAATATACACATTATATATGTGTGTTTATGTATGTATGTATGTGTGTGTGTATGTATGTATACAACGTTCGTTCGACCCAATATTCAAGGCCCATTATAATATGGCTCCACTTTACTGATCAAGTTTATTTTTTTGTCACACTTTAATATAGAATCTTCACAAGTAAGTCAGTAAATAAGAACTTATTAAGCATCTATTATGTGCCAGGCACTTCTTAGAACTAAGAATATAAAGAAAGACAAATGACAGACCCTGCTCTCAAGAAACACTGTTTAATGGGGAAAGGGTGTGTGTGTGTGTGTGTGTGTGTGTGTGTGAAATAACATAAAGAAAAAAATGTGTCTAAAAAGATATTTCCTAAATAAATTGAAGATATCAATAAAAGAAAACCTCTAGTGTTAAGTTTGAGGACACAGAAAAGGATTCTCATAAAAGATGATCTTTTGATTTGGACTAGAAAGAAGCCAAGGAAGCCAGGAGGTAGAGAGGAGGAGAGAAAGTATTCCAAATATAGGGGATTGCCAATGAAAATTATTAGAGTCTGGAGACAGAACATCTTCTACAAGGAATAGTAAGGATGTGTCATTAGATTACAGAGTATAAGAAGGGCAAATAATGTATAAGTAGACTTGAAAGGTAAGAGAGGATTGTGTTGTAAAGGGATCTGAATGCCAAAAGCAATCTTATGTTTAAGTCTGCAGATTATAGGGAGCCATTGGAGTTTATTGGGGGAAGGTGGATGTTAATATAGTCAGGTTAGTACTGGGAGAAGTTTAATTTGAAAGCTAAGTGGAAGAGGAATTGGAGAAGGGAGAGACTTGAAGAAGGAAGACCAACTAACAAGATATATTACACTAATTCAAGTGTGAAGTGATGGGGTCTGACACTAGTACGGTATCAGTGTCAGAAGAAGAGAAGGAGTTGAAATTAAATATGAAGATTGGAGTGGACAGGAATTGGCAATAGATTGGATATGAGGGGTGAGAAAGAATGACTAGTTTCACACAATACCTAGGTTGTGAGCCTGTGTGATAAGGGTAATGGTGCCCTTGTCATAAAATAGGAAAGTTTGAAAAGGAGGAGTTTCTGAAGAAAAAAAGCAATGAGGTCACTTTTGGACATGTTAAGTTTAAAATGTCTTATAGGATATCCAATTTGAGATGTCACATATGCAGTTGGAGACATGTGTCTGGAATTTATGTCTGGATAAGCAGATCTAATAATCCTCAGCATAGAAAATTATATTTTTAAAAAATGGGAGTGGATAAGATTACCAAGTGAAATAGTAAAAGGGGAGAAGAGAAAAAGCCCAGGATAGAGCTCTAAGAGACATGATTAGCAGGTGTGAACTGAGTGATGATCAAAGGAGGGAGATTTAGAAGAACAGTCATGCAGATAGGAGGAGAACTAGGGTAGAAAAGTGTCATAGAAAACCTAGACAGATGAGAACATCAAGGAGAAGAGAATAATGAACATTGTCAAAATCTGTAAAGAGGTCAAAAAGGATAAAGATTGAGAAAAGGCCATTAGATTATGGATATACTTTATGAGAGTAGTTTTGGTTGAATGATGAAGTTGGGAGCCAGACCATAAAGAGTTAAGAAGAAGTGAGAGGAAAAGTAGTGAAAGTATCAGTTATATATGGCCTTCTCAAAGAGTTTAGGCACAAAAGGGAGGAAAAATATAAGAAGATAGGAAGTAGTGATGGAATGAAAAGTGAGGGGATTTTTGAGGATGGGGGATATGTGGTCATGTATGTACACATTAGAGAAGTTAGAAAATAAAAAGAAATTAAAGAAATTTAAAAGAGTGGGGATGAGAGAGGGAATAATCTGCTAAAGAATATGGGAAGAAATATGATCTTTTGTGCATGGAGAGTGGTTTGTTTTGTTAAGGGACAAAAAGACGTGAAGGAAGAGAGTTCCAGATGGCATCTTGGTAGTATGAGATGAGGAGAAGGAGGAGGAGAGAAAAGGAAGCTCTTGGCAGATGGCATCAAATTCTTGAGTAAAATTTGAGGTGAGATTCTTAACTGAGAGGTTAGGTGGATGGAATGGGAGAACATAGGGGATTTAAAGACAGATGAAAAATTATAAAGGATCCATTGTAGTGAGTGGTATAGTGGGTTAAATAGGGAGGGATAAAAACGATTGTCTCAGTCTAGTGAAGTCCTAATTGAGATTATGTAACACAAACTTGTAGTGAAGTCAGTCAGGAGAGATACTTGATTTTCCATACCTTAATTCAGCAGCATATGTACAGGAGAGAAAGCAATGGATGGTAAGAGTGATCCGAGACTGAGGCTTGACTGGGCTAAATCAGCAAGGTGATTGGGGGAAAGGGATATATAAGAACAGTGTAGAGTTGAACTCATTCACTATGAAGTAAAGAAGAGAAAGGAGGAGAGTCTAGCCAGTATAAGGTTTGCCTGGGAAAGATCTGAGGGGTCAAGTGATTGGAGGTCTCAGTGAGGACAAAAAACAAGGTTCAGGTTGTAAGGCAAAGTGATGGATGCAATGTCAGATTATTATCAGATAAAGGAATTTCAGAGTTGGTGAACATGGAAGTGGTTCATTTGAGGGTGACGGCAAGATTAAAAGTGACTATCTTTGTATGTGACTGAGGTGGAATGGGTCGGGAGAAATAACTGTTGACAAACTGAGATTTGGGTCTTTAAGAAGTTATCAGTGTATGCTGTAGTCTGGTGGTTCTCATGATTCCATGTACATACCATGCTGATTCTTACCTCAATGCCTCTGTTCAAGTTCTTCTATTCTGTAAGAAAACTACACCTCTCCTTTCTGCAGACTGAAATTCCATCTATCCTCTCATCAGGTATACATCAAGTCTCACCTACATGGAGATGTCAACCCTGAATATATCAACACATAATGAAAATGTCTTTCCCTAAATATCAATAATACTTATAGATCACATAACAGGTTGTGACATATTCAACTTCATTTTCAAAGAAATGCAACCAGTTTACCCAGTCAACTAATAAGAATATACATGAATATGCATATTCATTTTGTACTAAAATTTTACTAATGGTGTAGATGATCCAAAATGTTTATAAACTACTGCTCTAGAGGAGGATGGGTAGGGATGGGATAAAAGGAAAAAGTAGAGAAGGAGGTTAGGGAATGTTTCTATTTTTCATTCACTGTTTGGCTACTACAACTAATCACCTTCAGATGCAGTTTTAGCACCTTTGTCTCTGATAACACAAAGTTTGTCTCTTTCAGACTTAATGCTAGGATATTAAGTATTCGATAAAAACACACCTGGACACATGTTGTGCCACTAATTGCACCTAAGAATTATGGCATCACAGCCTCTCTCACTTTGGCTTCCCCACTTTTTTTCTTTGACTTGCATCACCAGAGTATACAAGTATGATAGAATATTTTCATCATTTAAATACAAGAGTGTGAGAGAATTGAAATATCATCACAGGTGCCTTGGTAATACACCTTCATATACAGATAACACATATAATCCTTATCTGTATTTTCAAAGAATACAGAATTATTAAAACTGAAAACATTTGGACACAAAGCTTAGGATCATATATTATGGATAAAAAGTATGATAGTTCTAAGGGCATTTTTTTTCCAAGGGGTTTTTATCATGGCTAAAACATGTGGTGAGCTGATGAGCTACTGCAAATGAATTTAATCGAAACATGCTATGGTTTATGAATGCTGTCAAAACCAAACACAATATAATAAAACTTCATTTTCCTGTGCTCCCATTTAATATTTTCTAACATTTGCCATTTGTTTATTAGATTTATATATTGCCTATTATCCAAATAGCTCAAAACATAATACAGAGAATATTAAATAAAGGCCTTTCATATATATACCTTTCCAGAGTGGATTGGAGCCAGAGAAGAAACTTCTGGAAGACTTCTAGGTGTGGAGAAAGGAAATCTCAGCCAAAGCCTAAAAGGCAATTTATCATATAATATGTTTTCATGTGCAAAATTTCCTGGAAAATGATTTTTCACTGGAAAGAGATTATGAAAATAAAAATAAAGCAGGCCTGGTTCACTTTGGGTGCTGAACAGATGAATCTGATTCTATACTTGGTTCTCATGTTCTAGTGCAAAGGCTCTCAAGTTTATAACCTGGCAGGGGGAAGGACAATGTTTAGAACTACTTTAGTTACTGATATTTTCATAATTTTTTTTTACCTTTTATAAAAATATCCTTTTGAGAGTGGATGTTTAGTCTTATGGCTTTAAGTTTGGAAGAATGAGAGAGGGCTTATTTATTTCTGATTCATATGGGATTTTTTGTCCTTTTAGGATACATATAGTTTGATCTCATCAACAAGGAATCTCTGTCTTCAAAGTCTAACAAGGAAGAAAGATTGATGCTTATAGTTTACTGACAAAAGTGTGCTTTATCAGCATTATTACCCTTGCTCCCATGATGCATAGGGTATCATATAGAAATACCTAATCATTAGGATGAATAAAACTATTGCCTAAAATTTAGTCAAATAAAAGAACATGTGTTGACACCGCCAGAGACTTTAGACCTCTGCTCTCTACACTCTGGCTAGTAAAACTGTTCATGCAGTAACTTAGGAAAGAATTGCTCAAACATGATCTGTCTACATGAGATATGTTACAAGAAGAGCTAATACTTTTATCTGTCAATATTTAAAGACTACACTTGACCAGTTTGTGTTTATTTGAAATCACTAACAGGCTGACCAAATGTGATTCAACCCAGTCTCTGTGTTTCTATAATCCCATGGTCTTCCTGCTATTGATTTCTTAATCTGGCTCATTATCTATTTGTAGCACCTGTCTAGGATACGTATATTGATGTCTTACTAGTTCAGAGGCTTACAGGATCAGAGAGCTGGGTCTGGAAGGTACCTCCGTAGCTATCTAATCCTACCCACTTATTATACAGGTGAGGAAACTTGAAGCTGAAGAAGGTTATGTGATTTTCCCAAGATCATATGAGAAGTAAAGGAACTGAACTGAGGTTGACCACAGAGACAGTCCTCTGTATAACATCACTATGTAACTTTGCTTTAGCACTCTATATAGTTAATGTGACATCATTATTAAATTCTGGTAACAGACATATCAAAAAGGGATTCCTTAGTGTGTTTTTGTGTTCAAACATACATACACTGACACATATATGCACACATATATTGCATGCATATACACACACATATGTGCTATTATGTGGGTAGATCAAGAATGCAGTGGATATAGCACTGGGCTTTGAATCAGGAAGACCCATCTTTGTGAATTCAAATTTGTCCTCAGATATTTATTAGCTATGTGACCTTGAAAAGTCACTTAATCCTGTTTACCTCAGTTTCTCATTTGTAAAAAATGAACTGGAGAAAGTAAACGTCAAACCACTCCATTATTTTGTCCAAGAAAATACCAAACGGTGTCACAAAGAGTCAGACATGACTGAACAAAAAAATATATAATATTACAAACTTTATAATCAGTAAAAGTATCATAATAATTTATTATATATCCTATATGTATCTGTATGTATATCTATATATCTATCTGCACATACATATTGATATGCAAACATACATGTGTGTTTCTGCATATACCCAAACATACACATATATGAATGTGTTGTGTATGTATATATAGATACACACAACCATATATCCATTATTATATACATATATATGCTGTTGAAGGATAACTTTCTTGTCATGGTTGAATATCTTATATAAACCTATGTCTTTTTGCTTCACATTTCCTTTAAATTTATATTCAACAGAATTTTGAATACCATTTCCATCTACATATCTGTAGTAAAGTCGTGAAATATTCAATTTCTATGTGGGATATACCTTATCTGATCTTTTAGTGATAGTACACAGCTTGCTACCACAGTCTTTTAACACCAATATCATCCCGATCTGATCCTGCAAATACGGCAAATTATGAAAAAAGCACGGAACATGCAGAATGGCAAAGAATCTAAAGGAGAATGGAAAACTGGGCAAAGGGAGGTCAAATAATAGCATGTTATATACTATGGAGTGTATATGCATGAACAAGAAAGTAGAAAGTCTGATCATGTAATAAGAGTGAATGGAAAACAAATGGAAACAAAAAAATTTTACCCCAAAATATGAAAAGAAGGGGTTGGAACCAAGGTGGCAGAGCAAAGGCTGGAACTTTCCTGAAAATTTCGTTCTTTGAAATTGCCCTCCAAACAACTTTAAACAACACCTCAAAACAATTCTGGAGTGGCAGAACCCATGAAAGGATGGGGTGAAACAATTTTCCAGCCTAACACAACTTAGAAGTTCAGCAGGAAAGGTCTGTCTCGCAGTGGGTGAGAATGGAACACAGTACAGCACAGGCAATGCCTGGGCAATCCAACAGCAGAAATTGGGGACAGCAGAACCTACAGCAGTGGCTTCCAGAGCTCTCAGAATACAGATTGCAAGGGGATCAGACAACTGGTCAGAAGGAGAATATAGGGGGTCCCTTTGCCAGCACTAAGTGCAGGTCTGTGTTGTACTGCCTATACGCGGATGCAGGTGGCAGTCCTAGTCACAGTTTCAGGAGCACTAGCACATGACTGCTTACCTTTGGTCACAGTTCCAGAAGGAAAGAGCTTGCAGACCAGAGCACAGACCGGAAGAGTAATAAGAATACCTCTCCTTAAATTATATAACCATGGACAAACTGGAAACTTACAGACCTCCAGAATTAGTTTTGAAAACAACTGCATGGAAAAATTTAAAGTTTGAGACCATACCCCACCTCCATCCCCAGAACAGAGCCCAACTTAAACATCATATTTGAAGTGAAGAAATAGACTGGAAAATGGGCAAACAACAAAAGAACCTAATCATAGAATGTTACTATGGTGGCAGGGATGATCAAAACAGAGACTCAGAAGACAACAAAGTCTCCTAAATCCAAAGGCTTAAAGAAATAAGTGAATTGTTCTCAGGCCCCAAAAGAGCTCAAAAAAGGAAGAGCTTAAAAGAGCAAAAAAATTAAAAAAAAGTCAAATAAGAGAAGTAAAGGGGAAAAATGAAAAAACAAACAAACAAAAAGCAATGAGTATAATGCAAAAAATCATTAAAAGATTCAAGAATTTGGTAAAGGAGGAGCAAAAAATACCGACAAAGACAATACCTTAAAAAACCAACTAAGTCAAATGGTAACAGGGGCACAAAAATCCACCGAAGGGAAGAACTCCTCAAAAAGCAGATTTACCAAATGGAAAAATGACATACAAAAATTCACTGAAGAGAACTCCTTAAAAAATAAAATATTATAAGAATGAGGACTCAAGAACACTGGACATTGTCCTCAGTGAGCTCAAGAGAATATCTAAGTTAATAAATTACATAGAAGTTGATGACCTGCATGGTGAAAAGTGTCTCCACATTGGGAGTTTCCCCAAACTGAGGAAATCACAAGTCTGTACAGGAGAATGAAAAACAAAGTAAAAAATCTTAATGTGCAAATGATTATTGTAAGGAAAGTTTTCTATGAACCTTAAAGAACAGTTCAGATGTGAATCCTTTTAATTAATTTCAGTGTTTTCAAAGGAAATTGCTAGGTGACATGAAAACAAAAATAAATACATTGATTCATCATAGATATATGATAAGATACAGTTCATATCATGTACTAATCACCAAACCACTGTTACCTATATAATAAATTATTAATGCTATTTAATGTAATTTTTCTAACGTGGCTCTATCCTCTGTAAGACAGCCACTGAGCATTAAACTATTGCCACCTGCTTGTTTTAAATTTGATCTTTGCCAGTACAATATATTAAAAAAGAAAATTATATTCACTCCCTACTTCATTTTTAGAAAAGCAACAAAGCAGACATCTTTTAATTCAAATCCCAAACCATTTCTCTACAATCCTGATCTCCTTATCAAGGGAATGAACTAAATTTTTCATTTTTATGCTAACATGAATTCTCTACATTGCTGAATCAAAAAAGTCCCTATCGTTCCCCCAGATATTAATTTTACCTACATGCTTTAGATGGTCACCAGGACTGTTTTTATGACAGCACATTATAAAACAAAAGTAATGGAGCAATACACTTTCAGAATTGGTTGCTATTCACTTAATGTATTGACCATGTCTGCAAGGACCCCTGCATCTTTTTCAATTTCTCCAGAAATAGTGCCTTGCTGATTACACTTAGAAGACATGGTGAAATGGCTAGCTGAATGTGAGAGCATACTCATTGAAGCTGTTAAGGCAGAGCATTTGTTTGCAGGTGTCTCATTCTCCTTTATTTAACCTCAGGTCATGAACCTAGATAGTGTTAACCTGTTCTGAGAATGCTATCCAAGTTGTTTTAGTGCCCAAGGTGGAATATCAAAGAGCACATTCAAATCAAGATGCATGGGTCCATTATTGAGTCTGGGCAAAGCAGAGGAATCTAAAATGGACTTCATCTTAAAAATTGCCTCAGTGTGGCATAGTTTCTCAAAGTGTTTTTATGAAAGTGAAATAGATATAATTATCCAGTCACCCATTCTACAAGATAGGGGAAATGGCTTACAGTTATATCTGCACTTTGCATTGCTATTGTCTTAACTTGAAAAATAGGTTCCCATCTCTTATGTGCCGAAGTTTCAGGGGAAATGATTCACTTTATCTGAACTTATCAAGTCCTTATGTGAAAGGCTTCTAAAAACTGCTTATGATGGCTCCTTATGATTAATAGAACTCAACTTTGTGCATGGAAAGAATGGGATATTATCAATCTGAATTTAAAAACCACTCATATTTATACAGTAATTTATAAAGCACATCTTTTTAAAATACTTGTATAGCATTGATTGCTATATGTGGAATATAGGAGACATTTAATAAATGCCTGTTTCTTCCCTTTATTCTTCCTTCTTTCCTTTCTTCTTTCTTTTCTTTCTCCATCCCTCCTTTTCTTCCCCTTAATTTCTTTTTTTAAAGCACTTCTTTGCAAGAATCCCGTGAGGTAAAAGTATTATTATACCTCTTTTACAGATAGGCAAAATAAGGCTCAGAAATGTACATTATTCTAAATGCTTGCCTCCCTTCTTATTGGCTTGGTTTATCTTAATGTTTCACAAATTTTTGCTTTCATACTGCTCTAACTTTTCTGCAGCCTCTTGGACACAAACTGCCAGTCAACTTTGTGAGTCATTGCTATGAATGTTCATGACTTCAAATATTGT
Organism: Pseudochirops cupreus; assembly: GCA_028627135.1. Taxonomy (NCBI): domain Eukaryota; kingdom Metazoa; phylum Chordata; class Mammalia; order Diprotodontia; family Pseudocheiridae; genus Pseudochirops; species Pseudochirops cupreus. The sequence goes on from CM053582.1 coordinate 428,206,365, forward strand.
GTACAAGTTATCTATCTGGTTATAGAAGCCTTTACACATTGACAATGCCTCTGTCTTTTACTTTGCACTGATTACTTATGTGGTAACTATCTTATGGTTTTAACTTTTTGATCACTGTCATATTTAGCCCTTTATCATTTGCTACTCCTTCCCATTTGGGTCTTTTTGTGGAAGGGACACAATCCAGTTGCTGCAAGGCATTTAGAGTTGCTCAGAGGCCTCTTAAACCTAGAGGTTTATGTCAATTAGGCAGACTGTGAATGAGGAAGTGAGGCATATGCTATTTTTTATGACCTCAGACCCCAAGTGTAGGGGCCCTCATGATACAAGTAGAAAAGAGTTCCCTCTCCCATTCTTCATACAGTGGCTTCAGGAGACATGGGAAACAGTTGGTTATAATAGCATTTTTGCCTCATTATTTAGGCATTCAAGACATTAAGAAGATGGATAGAGAAACTTATCAATATTTGGTTGTGAGGAATAGGTACAACAAAAAATATATTAGTAGAAGCTAGCAGAATACATACAGGGTTGATTAAGGACAATTTAAAACCAGGAGTTGGCTTAGTATCTCCTTTTTCGTCATTTGTGGTATATGAAGTTTGTATAGATGCTCACAGATTGATATGGATCTGTGTTCTTTGTTGATTCTAGATCATGATCTTATATTCCATTATGACCATTCAACATATATGGGAAGCAGGTTATATGAAATCAGACCCAATTTAGAACTCCCATTCACTCAAATTTTGTGAGCTGAACATCCTTTCATCTCAAGAGTAGAATTTTTTTTTCTACCAGAATAGAATGTTAGTCATAGTGGAAGCTCCAGACAATCCTAGCTTGGGTAATCATATCAAATATATTAATATCCCATGGAGCTGGCTCACCCTGCTTCTGTAACTATGCATATTTAGTAAAGGTGCTTGAGAAACTAATTTATAACAATTCTGAGTTCTGACTGTGAGAATTATAACATAGTCTATTGGAAACATCTTTGCCAAGGTTATACTGGTAGCCTTGACCATCCTATAGGATCAAATGAGATAATATTTATAAAAAGAACTTATCACAGTACCTGGCAAATAGCAGGCTCTGAATAAATATTTATTACCATCCTTGACTCTACAGAAAGCCAACATTTTATTCAGGGACATTTTCTGTAGACTGGCATATGGTATGAGGCTTTCTTGGGCAGTGTCAGTTAGCATTACAGATTGGCTCACATTTTTATCATGTATCATATATGAGTAACCATTGTTACTGAGAAATTTTGAGGCGTTGGACTTGACTCCTCCAAAGGAAATAAAAGGAAATGGAACTGAAGGGAAGAGGAAAAAAAAAGAAGAGAGAAGAAAGGGAAGGGAAGGCATTGTGGGTTATCCAAAGAAAAATGGCACTGTTTTTGTTCTCAAAGAGCTTAAAATCTAGTAGGGAACTAGAGGGAATTTATGTTATCTGAATAAGTAAATACAGTTTAAACTGAAAATGTGAAAATTCATTAATAATAATACACAGAATTATTAATTATTACTTGTGAGACTTCTGGAGAGAGAGGAAGAGAGAGACAGAGAGAGAGAGGGAGAAAGAGACAGAGACAGACAGACAGGCAGACAGAGAGAAAGAGAGAGAGGGAGAATATCTAGGTGGGAGGAGTGAGGAATAAGGCTTTGTAGACAAAAATCCTGTTTGAAGTTGTATCTTAAGACAAGAGAGGAACTAAACAGTTTAAACGGGAAAGTGGAGAAGGTAGCAAGAGGGAAAGCAAACTGTGTGAAAACTGTCAAAGGAAAGTTTTGGTGGGAAGAATGCACAGGTACTGTTTAGGATACACAACAATCCTTGTTTAGCTAGAGTATGGAGTAGTCAAAGAGAAGTAGAGTAGATATTGCTAAATAAAACCCTTGTATGTTGCCAAATCTGAGAAGCACTTCGAATTCCAGACTAAAGAATTAAATCTTATTCAGTTTACAATGGAGAGCCATAGAACAGAATTTAATAGTTTAAGCTTAATAATATAAGCAATATGATTGTACTGATGATCCTGGAATGATTAATCTAGCATTGATATGTATAATGAATTGGAAAAGGGAGAAGTGAGAAAACAGATAAGTAAAAGGTCATGATTGCAACATAAGTTATCTTATTTGACAGGCACAAAATGACTGTGAAGATAAGGTCTGTGAAGATAAGGACTGTGAAGATAATCTCAATATAAAAATATGAAAATAAGGCTGAGAGGTCAAATGAGTTTTCCATGGTCACACAGGCAGTTAACTGTGTGGTTTATGTAACCAGAGTCATGTATCATAATTCTTAATGCAGTACTTCTTCTTACAAGCTACTTGAATTGTTGACTTTACAAAGGAAAGCATTTAAATAAGATATGAGGCTTAAGAAAAGCTGTATAAAATGAGGTGAATAATAGTGCCCAAAATGTTTTGGGAATGTTTGCCAGATCTAATGTTTAGAGGCACCCTTCTACTCCTCCCCTCCTCCTCATTTAATAAAGGAACAAATTGCTCAGCCCTATGGACTGAGCTTATTAAACTTAGATTCAGACCATACTGAGAAGTTACCTAAACCATTCTAAAAATCTGCATACCTCTTGTTAGCCTATTTCATTTTCAACTAATATTTTTAAAATATAGTAATGTTTTATGTAAAGAAGAAAGCATAGATGAATAATTCAATATCAAGGTCTAGATGCTCAAAAGACCTTCATAAATTAATGAATATATATGCATCTATATATTCAGGTTATACATTATAACTCCTTGTAAGGGAAGATACATAAATATCTCCTCCAAATTTTTTTAAAGAATGTCTTTAACAGATATCTCCATAATTTATGTCACATAGAACTTCTTTTAGCTGCTCATGTTATTAGAAATATAATTGTTCTTTTGCATAAAAACTTGAAGCATAAGAAATATAATTATCATTACCATTCTATCAAAATGAGGTTTTTTAAAGCAAAATTACAGAAACATACAATCATAGAGCTAGAAGTAACATTAGATTAAAAGTCATTTGTTCTACATTGAATACAGGGTTTATCTCTAAAATATTCCTGGCAGGTGCTCATGCTGTCTCTACTTGGAAATTTCTTGTAATTGTCATTTTATTTCCTCTCCTTTCCTCTAAGTGTCAACAAGTCTTCTGTTTGATAATTGAGTCTAGACTTTTTTTGCCACAGGTTGAGATCAAGCTCACTTGACTGCAATCTCTGGAACTCTTGTTCTTTTGCTTCTTTTGAAAAAAATGGACAATTCAATTCTATAAGTAATCATTAAGCAATTACTAGATATAAAGCATTGTACTATGCACTAGGCATATATTAACACAATGAAAAGTAATCTTTGCTCTCAAAGGAGTTTTCATTCTCTCATAGAACATTTTAAGAGATAAATTAATACAACATAATTTGAAAGAAAGAGTATTAACTACTTGAGCATTTGTGTCTGACTTGAGCCTTGGGTTTTTTTTTGGGGGGGGGGTGGGAAGAACTAGAAAGTTAAGAATTCTAATACTTGTGTGTGTGTGTGCATGTGTGTGTGTGTGCGTGTGTGTGTGTGTGTGTGTGTGCCTATGTGTGTGTGGATTAGGAAATATTCCAACTCTAATATTCCATTTATCCTTTTTTCTTGGTTCCTTAAAGATGACAAACGGTGGTTTCATGACCCCATAAGTTATTTATACTAGTAATTTTGAGTATATGTATGGTCTGAAAATTTGAACTTATTTCTGGGAAGTATATTCTTTAATGTTGCCTCACCTATTGCTTCTCATCTGACTATTGCCAATGATTACTCTATCCTGTCAAGTTGGAAACTCATTTTCATTGATGGAATAAGATGGAATAAAAATAAGAGGTTAATGCTTAAGATCTTTTTCTGTCAGCATTGTATAGTATAAAGTATACTTCTCTTGCAGTTAGAAGATATAGGGAAGCCCTTTCCTATTGGGTCAATTTATAGGGTATATTCTATGACAGCGACTAGCACCTTTAATAGGAAATGCTTCTCTATTTCATTTTCTACTTCCTTTTGATAATAAGATAACTATTTAATAAAGTAACCTCTACAGTTCCATCCATTACATAATCTTCTATTTCTTTATTTTAAATTTTAAACATTTTATTATTGGCTTGAAAGTTATAAAAAAAAAATCAACATTTTAACATACACAGTACAGAAAAAAAGAAAGCTGCATATGAAACTCTGAACTTGTTATGTACTTCTTAGAGTTATTTTTGTTAATTAGACATCAATTTTAACTTAGTAGTACCAAAATTGACCTTCTTGTCTGCATCCCCTTCTGAATTTAATTTTTCTGATTTTTATATTGTATATGTTTTTCACTGGCATCTTTGCTTTCTTATTTTATGCTTATCTTATGTATGATTATCACTACCCCCTCAATTTTTCCCAAAATATTTTGACCTTCCCTATTAAAAAACTTCCTCTGCAAAAACTAAGTAAAGCAAAAAAACAAAAAACAAAAAAAAACCCAACACCTCAAAATATAGGCATATATACATAATGTCTCAGGAAGTGCTTTGACAATATAATATGTATGTACATATTATATACATATAAATATATGTGTATTGACATATCTGCATGAGCAAAATGCAACTATGATTTCAGTGGTACAGAGAATGACTAATACCAATGACTCTGCCATTGTGGGTCAGCAACTAGTTTTGAAACTTAGAAAGTTAAAGAGCTGCTCAGAATATTGAGGGATTATATGAACTGTTCAGAATATCAGTCAGTGTATCAAAAATCAATAAATAATAGTCAATAAAAATTTGTTAAGTGCCTATGTGATAGGCACTGTGCTAAGTGGCTGGGTTATTCATTGTGGGAATACAAACCTCATATACACTGAGCACACAAATACAAAAAGTTCCAAGGTAGTGCATCCAGGTGAGAAATGATAGATGTGATCAGAGCTCTCTCCTTAATTGGAAATATTGGACTTCATGATTCCACTCTCCAATTAGAGGGGTAGAAGGCGGTGATGAGGTGGGGTACCAAGATTGATAGGAACTTGAAGGATACTGAGATTTTCCCAAAAATGACCTCCCTGAGACATGGCAGAAAAGTCAGAGATGTTTTGAAGTAGTGTAGCCAAGTGGGAAATTAGAAGGTATATCAAAGATCCAAAGGGTCCAGCTCACTGAGACTTCCAATCCAAAAGCATAGCAAAACCTGTACAAAAGGAACTCTGCAATAATTTCTCTGTGTGTTGTTTTGTCTTGTTTCCTATATGAGTTATCAGGTTGCTTTCATTTGAGTTGTTGAATATCACACAGAGAAGACCTTACCACATATTCTGGGACTTGATGCAGCAATAAGAGGAAGATGAGGAGCAGGAGGAGAAGTAGGAGAAAAAGGAGGATGAGGAGCAGGAGGAGGAGGAGGAGAAAGACAAGGAGGAGGAGCAGGAGGAAGAAGAAGAAGAAGAAGAAGAAGAAGAAGAAGAAGAAGAAGAAGAAGAAGAGAAGAAGAAGGAGAAGAAGAAGGAGGAGGAGGAGAAGAAGAAGGAGGAGGAGAAGAAGAAGGAGAAGA
>CM053582.1:428212443-428262985 GCA_028627135.1 Pseudochirops cupreus
ACACAAGAGCACTGGCCTGAGGACAATTGCTAAGTCTCCCTGCTGTCTGCAGGTCATGGGCAGGAAGCTGCGACGTGGAGGCGGTTGCAAATCCTCTGCCTTTCGCTTTTCTGCTCTGGAGGCCTTTCTCCAGACTGCTTATCTCCTCCTTTCACAAATCCCACTCGCAGCTGCTGCTAATCCGCTCACCTGAGAGGCTCCTCCACTCCTTCCATCCAGTGGCCCCTGGGGCACAGCCGCTGCTTCCGGGAAGGCTGGTTTCGGTTTGCAGTGCTGATATGGTTCCTCGTAGCTGAGCTGACTTTAGTGGGAAGTATCTTTGTGTGCATTTTGGAGTTCTAGGATTGGTTTAGAGTCCTGTTTTATGGGTATTTTGGGGTGTCTATGTGAGAGCTGCAATATGTTGCTGCTGCTACGCCACCATCTTGGCTCCGCCTCAGGTGCAAAACTGTTGATAGCAGCTGTTGTTATGGTGGCAAAGAATTGGAAATTGAATGGATGCCCTTCAATTGAGGAATGATTTAATAACTTGTGGTATATGAATATCATGGAATACTATTGTGCTATAAGAAATGATTAGCAGGAAGATTTCAGAAAGACCTGCGAAGACTTGCATGAACTGATACTGAGTGAAGTGAGTAGAACCAGGAGAGCATTGTACATAGCAACAGCAATATTGTGGGATAATCAGCTTTGATAGACTTTGCTCTTCACAGCAATATAATGATCTAATACAGTTCCAAAAGACTCATAATGAAAATGCTAGCCACATCCAGAGAAAGAACAATGGAGTCTGAATGCAAATTGAAGAATACTATTTTCACTTTTGTTTTTCTTTTCTCTCTCATGTTTTTCCCCTTTTGTTCTGATTCTTGTTTTCCAACACAGCTAATATGGAAATGTTTAATATGATTGTACACATATAACCTATATCAGATTGCTTGCCATCTTGGGGAGTGGGAAGGAAACTAAGGGAGGAAGAAAAAAATGTAGTTCAAAATCGTATGAATGGGAATGTTGACAAGTGTCTTTACATAAAAATGGAAAAAAAAACCTATTGAGTGGGGAAGGGACAGGAGAACAGAACTAAAGGAAACAAAACAAAACAAAACTTTGAAATGGCAACACAGAAAGCAAAAGCCATATAGAAAGGTGTTAAATAATTAGGATGATGAAGTACTTGCTTCTAACAGAAATAGATTGGACAAGTTCCTTCAGAATCCCAAGGTATTCAAGGGTCACATAGGAAAGTAAGAATAAAAAAAATGGGACCAGTGATGTCCTGTCTAAATTTCTTCAAAAGATTAAATAAAGAAAATGAGGAGATAAAAAATGTTAAGGGAAACCAATGAGGAAAAGAAGGTATTATTTTTGCATGGGGGTTTGTAAAAAAAAAATGTATGTATAAACATGGAAGAAAAGTCAGGTGAAGTGTGCATCTTGTTAAATACAGGTGAATTACGCAAAGAAGAAATAAAGACAACAGACACACATACATACAAAGGGTTAATAGAAATACATTAAAATTAACAGGGGACAGGTAGGGACAGTTAGAGCTCCAGGTGAAATTTAAGAGGAAGGCTTGTCAGGAATAGAACAGTAATAAGGAAAACAAACTTCAAGTTCAGATGGTAGATCATAGAATGGGGATTAAAGAAATTAACAGAAATGTAACAATGAGTAATCAGAATCTGAGAAGGGATGAGAGAGGATGTGAAAAGAATTGAAATAGACATCTTCAAATACAGATTTCTGTTCTTGATGACATTCCTTTTCATTCTCCACCTATTGTAAAAAAGGGTAGTAGGGGATCAAGAGTGGAAAATATATATTACATGGTGTAAAATGCTTAATTAGCAACTATAATTATGAATGTTATAGAGATAAAATTAGTCATAAAAGAGAGGTTAAGCAAAATACTTAGAATGCAGCATCCAAAGATGTTGTTTACAAGAAATATACTTCAAAATATGATTCACAGAGTTAAATTAGCTAGATGGAGGAGATCTTATTAAGCAGAATGAAATTTCAAAAAAAAAGTAGAGGTAGTAATCAAGGATCTCAGACAGGACATTATTATTAATAGAAGTGGTTAAAAGAAGTTAAAAATGAATTATGCTTAATGTTGCATAGATAATGAAACAATAGTAATATCTCATAGATATGTACAGAATGGCATACTATCAAAGCTTTGATGGGAAAAGTTAATCAAATTAGAGAGAAAGATATGTAGCATGTTTACATTATTTGGAGAAATCAATGCAACTTTTTAAACCTAGGTAAGTGTTACAAAAGGAAAAAAAGAGACAGAAATTAAGGACTTTAATAGAACTTTAGAAAACTTGATATCATAGAGTTTTTGTAAGTAACAATCAGGAATTTTTTAAAAAAAATTCTCATTTCTCAGGAACAGCTGACAAATGTAGTAAATTGATACCATACCATGGCAAAAATAAACCTCACTAACAAATGCAGTAAAACAGAAAAAAAAATTAATACATGTTTTGTTAAAATATAATAAAATTATAATCAATAAAGATCTTTGGATGGCATTATTCACCTTTAAATGGATAGTAAATGAGTAAATCTTAAAAAGCGTTAAGGAAAAATATAGAAACAACAATTTAGTTTAATAAAATGCCGTCAATGACAATGACACCACATGCTATCATTTTTGAAATACAGCAAAGAAAATAATGCTTATATAAAACATTTAATCTCTGAATACATGAGAGAAATAAGAGATCAATGCAAACAGACTGTATGACAGCATAAGAAAAGTCTTATATAGGTGGGTATTATAGAGCTGTCAACCACAGCTTAGAATCACAATAGTCTGCCTTGAGATTACCCTGGGTAATCTCCTCCATTATCTATTTTGTTTTTTTCCGCTAAAAAGGAGTCCAAGGTCCTACCAGACTGGCAAGACAGGAACATATACATTTTTTGCTAGTGTAACAAATGGTATCTTTTCCCAGCTAGGCCATAAATGTCAATTAAATTTTGATGAAATTCCCTGGTACGTGGTAGAGACATTACAACCACTGTAGTGAACCAAACAGCATTTAGTGGAGTGGTACACATTTGATTGGCCATTGCTTTTTAATTTTTGTTTAGTTTTTACCATATTTTATAAACTATCAGGGTTCGCATAAGTATTTTCATTCATTTTTAAGTTGTGTTTATTTTTTCATTGTTTTTATCTACACTTCCACCAAGCATAAGCTCAGGAAGTAATAAAGTTGACACAGTTGTCTAATGGTTGTTTTAGTGACTCTTGCCAAGCAGTTTCCTGGTTTTTAAAACACAATGGACCGGGAAATTATGCACGTGATCAGAATAGTCTTATTGTTTAGCATGGTTTTTTTTTAATGTTAATAATGGCTCCAGTTAGAAACTTTCTTTTTTATATGATAATTATGTGTTGTTATGGATGAAACACATATGGCTTACAAACAAAGTGAAGTGCCTATATTTTTATGTGTTTGTACCATCCACATCTTCCATTTTTCTCATGATTTAATACTTCGAAACACCCTCTCTGCCTAATTACAAAACAGCCCAGGAAACCCATATGTTTTTGTAAAATGTCTAAGGCCTTATACTTCATATCACATGAGATTTATAAGATTTTTTCTGTTTAATTAAACACACAAATACTTGTTCCTCAACTTGGAATCATGCAATTTTGATAGACTAATCTTTTTCACTAAGTGATGGATGTAGAAATTATTTGCCACAGGACTCTTGACTATATTATCACAATATTATTTGCAGACAACTAAATCATCTGTTATGTGTCTGGGATGAGTTGTCTCAAACCCTAACTTTTTGCATTTTCATAGGTACCATGACATCAATATAAGTATGGTTTTATAATATCGAAATAATGCCGTCTTAAACAAAGATGGCACTAGCAGTCCACATTGAGAAGACATTTGATTTCATTTGTTTGGTGGAAACATGTAAGCTGTGACATATTGCCAAAGAACTACCATAAGCATATACATTTCATCCAGGAAATGTAAGAAAAGGTAGGGTAATCATGGTAAATGACATAATCACCAAGATGCCTAATAAATACCACAGGAATGTAAAAAGACTTAAAGAGAAATTCCTTCAACACATTCAACAGTTCCACTAAAGAAAATTTCTGCATGAACACAAAGAACTATATGAGAAAAGATAGGACTGTATCTCAATTTCAACTAAAGAAGTGAATGATCACCTCCACAAATTTGCAGATCCTTTGAAGTTCTTAAGCACAAGGGCCAAGGCTGTTATCCCAGTCTAGTATATGAGATGGCAAGGGAAATATTAAACAGCAGTCTAATGAGCTAGAAGTGGCTGCTAATTTTTTCTGTTAATTAAAGAGTAGGAATGGATATTTCTAATTCTCCATCTGTAGCCTGGGACTTTTTTCACTGTGATAAATCAGTGGAGGCGGAAGAACAAGGAAGAAGTATTTCATGAGTACTTATCTGTGCCAGGCACCCTGTTCAGAGGAAGGGAGAAAAATATGAACAAAACATTCCTTGTCCTAAATGAGCGTACATTACAGACAGCAGACACATCTCTCTCTCTGTTTCTGTCTCCGTCTCTGTCTCTCTGTCTCTCTCTCTGTCTCTCTCCATCATCTATCTATCTATCTATCCATCTATCTGTCATCAAAGCTGCAGTTGGAAATCAGGGGGGAAAGAGGAAAGATGTAGCATAACTTGGAGATGACTGAGAAGTGGTCCCAAGACTGGATAAGATAAGGTGAAATCTCATCAGTTAAGTCCTAGGGTCTTAGCAATAGGTATTTGATTTTGGGTGAGAGAGATTAAATAGCTTAGAGATGACCAGAAAATATCATGGTATACCTGGGTCCTTGAAAGATAAAGTCAGTGCTCACCTTTCAGATTTTAGTTATACATCAGCATGAACCTGAATTTTAGTGGGGGGAAAAGGAGGAGAACAGGGTGTAAACTCATAGAAAACTGGTAATAGGGGCTGCTAGGAGGTACAGTGAATAGACCTCCAGCCCTGGAGTCAGGAGCACCTGATTTCAAATTTGGCCTCAGACACTTAACAAGTCATTTAACCCCAATTGCCCTGTCCTCCCCCCTCCAAAAAAAAAAAAACAACTGGTAATGATGCACGTGGGTAGGGAAACACATGTTCCCGAAGCAACTCAGGACCCTGTTAGTATTGGTGTTCTTGGTGTCTTTTGACAAGAATCTTTATTACATATCAGCTATTAAACTGAACTGTCCTCTTCTGGGCCTCTCCATTTTCCTCCTGGACAAAGCAATTTCTCTATTATTTTGTGGCCATCACATTTTTAACCACTTTTAGTCAAGAATCTTTACACTCTTTAGGTGGCAAGAAGTTCTCATATAGCAATGGAAATCAAAATAACTCTTAGGTACCACATCTCGCCAGTCAGATTGTCTAAGATGACAAAACAAGAAAGTGATAAATGCTAGAGAGGAAGTAGAAAAATGTGACCACTAATGCATTGGTGGTGGAATTGTGAACTGATTCAACCATTCTGCCCAAAGGGTTATAAACAAGTATATACCCTTTGACCCAACAATACCATTTCAAGGGCTTTATCCCAAAGAGATTATAGAAGTGGGAAAAAGACCCATATGTACAAAAATATTTATAACAGCACTTTTTGTGGTGGCAAAGAATTGCAAATCAAGGGGATGCCCATCAATTGGGGAATGGCTAAACAAATTGTGGTATATGAATGTGATGCAATACTATTGTGCTATAAGAAATGAGGAACAGATATACTTTATAATAACCAGGAGAGACTTTTTTAAACCGATGTTGAGTGAGAAGAGCAGAACCAGGAAAACTTTGTACACAACTACAGACATATCGTATGTGCAACATTAATAAACTGGGCTCTTCTCAGCAATGCAAGGTTATAAGACAACTCCAAAAGACTCATCATGGAAAAGGATATTCACATCCAGAGAAAAAACTATGGAGTCTGAATGCAGATCAAAGCAAACACTTGCTCTCTTTTTTTTGTTTATTTTGTTTCTTATTCCTCATTGTTCACCCCATTGGCTATAATCCTTCTTTACAACTTGACTAATGTTTAATGTGAAGGTATTTGTATATCCAATATTTGATTGCATGCTACCATGGCGGGAGGAGGAGAGGGAGCAGGAGAAAATTTGAAACTCAAGGGATTGAGGAACTGAATGTTGTAAACTAAAAGTAAATAACTAAATTAAAATTTTTAAAAAGAAGTTCTCATTCATCTGAGCTATAAGGAGTGTTTATTGGAGGTATATGAGGGCTGTACAGTGAAGTTTTTAAGTAGTTTTCCCTCTCTCAAGTTATAGATGGTGCAAAGGAGCCAAGGAGACAAGACCAGGTAGCTGTTCAAATTGCACAGGTTTCTGCTCTCATTCAAGCAGCTTTTAGCATATGTTTTCCTTCAAAAAATAGCTGTAGAATATGCCTGTCTTCAGCCATCTCTCAAGTTGAAGATCATGATCAAAATCAAGGAAGTGAAGACTAGAAAGCTCTTTGCTCATAGCAGAGTATTTTCCTTCACTTTAATCAACTCCTGGAAGTAAAACCTGTTTCTTCTAAGGTGATGGAGAAGTGAAGGCTCTAAGGCCTTCTCTTATTCATGAGCTCAATTCTTTTATTCCCCTGCCTCAGTCTCTTCTAGGCTTATTCCATCTCCTGTGTTTCTTTCTTCTGTCTATGTGTTCTCTTATCTTTTCAATTGATTTCCTCTCTCTTGTCTACTATCAGTTTTACTGATTCAAAGTAGTGTCTTCTAGTATGAAGTTATTCACCACTATTATATGATAAGAAACCCCAAATCCATATTTCCAGGTATAACATAGACAACGTACAACATTCATAATACAGTTTTTTGGACACACAACTCCCCAACAATGATTTTCAAAGTCATATTCAAAGTAGTTGTTGAGAAACAATTCCTTGCCATCATCTTTCCTTTAGCCAAAGCTCTTTTCTCTGGGTTTCTTTCAAATAGATGTAAATAGTAACTGTTTCTCTTTTGGCCACCAACCCTGAGGGTCTTCTCCACTCAGTCTGAAATTTTTTTAAAGGGAGCATCCCTTGACTCATTTTTTAAAGAGGCCTATTTACTGAATGGGTAGTACCTCACTCAAAGTGAGAACCTGAAATGGCCTTAGCCTCAAAGGGCCAGGGTCTCCCATTGCATCTGGGCCATCTCCAGTCATCCTGATGAATATCTAATTGCTGGATTCAGATAGCTATGGAAGAGAAAGTGATACTGGTGACTTTGCAGAGCCCTCCCTCATTCAAATCCAAGTCAACTCCAAGTCATGGCATCATTCCCTGATGTCATGGTCCTCTTCAAGAAGGAAGGACAAACACAAAAACCTCGGGACATTTATTTGAAGTTATTTTGTTGTTGTTTTTGTTTTGTTTTGTTTTTTCTTTCCCTCCCCTCTCAGGTACTCAGAAAAGACTCAAGCTACTTTTTTTTCAAGAATTTGTTTAAATGTACCTCCCCATAAATAAAATAATCATCTAGAAGAGGCTGTATCTTTCACTTATTTATGCATAGAAACATTCATTTGAATTATCACATCTATCCTCTCCCTATGAAGTCCTAGCATTGAAATAGATTCCTTAGAAAAGAAATTTGAATTGAAACAAGTGGGACAAATGTGAAGGGGAAAACAAGAATATAATTTATATAAGCTTAGAGGTATATTCTGGGCCTCACATTATTTTATTTATGCTGAATGTATTCAATATGCCAGATATCACAATATGTAAGTAAACACTTTTACCTTTCTGCCCAGGATATACACATACTGAGAATAAAACCTGTCATTGGGGATTGAAAGTCTTGTTTGTTGCATTCCATGGAATGAGTAGGTATGGCAGATAGTTGATATAATAATAAAGTGATATAATAATACAGTGCTTGACTTAAAATTAGGGAGTTCTGAGTTCAAATCCTGCCTCAGACACTTACTAGCTATGTAACCCTGAACAAGTCATGTAAACTGTCTCACGTTCATTTTCCTCATCTGTGAAATGTGTACCATAATAGTGTCTATATCACAAGGTTCCTGTGAGGCTCAAACAAGAGAACATGTGTAATGTGATATGTTATCTTTAAAACATAAATAATGATAAAGATGATGGTGGTAATGAAGGTGATGTTTATGAGTTAAAAGGACAATATTGTTTTCTTTTGAAAGTGTGAACTAGCAAGAAAAGAGAAACAGAGAGTGTTGGAGATCATGAGTACAACCACTGCACAACATCACAATCTGGAGATAATAAACTCTATTGCACCTATCTGGATCTGAGATTAGCAAGATTATGACAGTCTGTGCTTGCTAAGAATAAAGAGGTTATATTCCTTCTTCTCCCTTCTCTCTCTTCGTGTCTACTGTCTTGGGGAGAATGAGTACCCAGTCCAAAGCTTATCTTTTTTTGTTTGCTTAATAAGTATTTATAGTTGTTTTCAGATAAAAAAGTGATGAATCTAAACAATTTTTTTCATTCATATGTTTACATCCTTTCAATTCTTGGGAATGGAAAGCCAAAGAAATGGGTAATAGTATCTATGACACAAGAGGGGATAAAAAGACAGAGAAAAATAGATGGTCTGTTGAAATTACTGAGACATTTTCCTTGCCTGGGGACTTTGGAGTTATATGAGAAAGAATTGCATTGATTTTATTTTTAATAATCTCCCTAAAGCAAAGGAAAGCAAAGAATTCATTCCCATTTTCTCTTTGCCACAAGCAAGAAGTTTTAAATATGGGGAAAGAGACTTGGGAAATTGGAGTCCTTTTCCCATGAGTCAGTTAGCCTCCAAAAAAAAGGTTATTTTCCAATTTTCCTCTCAAAGCAGCTTCAAAGGGCTCCATTGACTTCTGAGTGATGGAAGACAATATAGTGACTACAGGAAAGTCACAACCACAAGATAAAGGATTAAGAAAAACTTTGGAAGAGTGGAGCTGCTGACAGTAAAGTAGAGAAGACATTCAATAGTAAATAGCTAGCTTTCCTGCCAGAATTAAAAAACAACAATTAGAGGAGAAAGAGAGATAGAGACAAAGACAGAGAGAGAGAAAGAGAGAGAGAGACAGAGAGAGAGAGAGAGAGACAGAAACACAGAGAGAGAGAGGGAGGGAGAGAGAGGGAGCAGGAAGAGGACAAAGAGGAGGAGGAAAAGGACAAGGAGCAGGAGAAGGAAAGAGAAGGAGGGAGGGAGAAAGGAGAAATGTAAAGAAGAAAGGAAGGAAAGAAGAAACAATGAAAATTATAGATATATTTAATTGGTTTCCCATTTAATGTCTCTGTAAGACAGATTCCCAGCCTGCCCTAGTGGATTAAGAGCAAGTTTAAATCAGGAAGATCTGATTGCATATTCTGTCTCTGACTTAGAAAGGATGTGAAATCCTGGGCAATCTCTCTGTGCTCTGAAGAGTTCTCTAAGACTATTAATTGCAGATAAAGAGCCAATCTTCATTGGTAGAGAGATTTTCTTCATCCCAGAATATGCTATGCTAAGAAAATTACAAATCGAATATCTATTATATTTATCTCTAGAGGAAACTTAGCATAGTGACTAGGATGCTGGAAGTAGAAATAGGGAAGCCTTATTTAAATCCTATCTCAAACACTAATTAGCTCTGTGACTCTGGTTAAGTTACTCATCTCCTGTGTGACAAACGGAATTCCCTATGACATATTTACCAAATCACAAGTAGGTTGGGAAATACATTGGTGGAGGAAATTTGGACACAGAGTTCTTCATGCTGATAAAATCACAAATCCTTTCTATGTTATGTGTAGATTTTTTTCCTGTATGTGTATCTTAAATTTCTCTATTAAAGTGCAATTTGTAGTGGGGAAAAGAAAATGTCTTATTTGCGTTTGTAGCTCTTTAACTCTCTAGCCCGTCTCAATGTTGAATGGTTGGGCAAACAGACAGGCAGGCAGGCAGAAAGAATAGATAGACAAATGATTGATAGATAGATTGATAGATAGACAGACAGATAGATAGATGAATGATACATAGACAGTCAGATAGATGGACAGTTAAGATAAGATAAGATAAGATGAGATGAGATAAGATAAGAAAAGATAAGATAGGATAGGATAAGATAAGATAAGATAAGACACGCATAGATACGTAGATCGCTTCATGGGTAAATAAATATTTTATTTTCCATTTTCCTATATTCCCTTTCTGCTATTTCAGTTGAATACAATTCTCTTCTTGTTTATGCCAAACAGCTGTTCTGTAGCTTTGCTATGTATGAATGAGCAGCTGTTCCTTGCACCCCAGAGATGCCTGTGTTCTGAGCTTGGTATAGATTCTTTCCTTGGAGAAGTTATAGGATGAATAATAATCTATAAACACAAGTCTATATTTCCTTACTCAATGCCAAAATCTATGGTTTTTAAACTTTTAAAATTATACTAAAAGTAAGATAAATAACTACAAATGAATGTAGGCAGTCTATACTGAGGAAACAGAAGTATCTGCTCATCATTGGCAGGAAAGGAAAAAAAAATCAAACAGGATTTTTTTTTTAATTGTTTAGAGGAGCCTCATTAGGAAACTAATGATGAGGGAGGTTAGCTGACCACCTGTCAGAGATGTTATAGGGGGAATTCTTTCATTGGAAAGAAAGTGGAACTAAATGAATTCTACATTTGTTTCTGATCTCAGATTCTATGGGAAAAAAATGGTCTAGAGTTTGTTTAGGAAAAAGAATATTACAAATTAATGTTCTTTAAAAAACAAACAAACAAACAAACAAGGGAATTACCTGTGAAAGAGAAAGTTACCTAATTGTCTGCATCACTACCAATTAGCCCAGAAACCGTATTAGAAGTTTGCTACAGGAAACAGCTAGGGGAAAAATGATAGATGGGAAAATCCATTATTCTGTTCTGAGTCCCAGGATGAATTTCTAATATTGGTTGTTTGTTCTTCTTCTAAGAAAGTATAGGATGGTACTGAATTACTTATTGCTGACCTGGGACAGTAGCATAGTTATTGGAGCCAAACACTGTGTCTTAGAAGTGATAAAAAAAAATCATCTTATATGCGAACTAAATCCCTTTGCTCCTTTATCCCCCATAGCATTCCAAAAACAGTTTTCTTTTTAAAATCCTATCACTAAAAAATGTGGCAATTAAAAGTGAAAAAAATCTCTTTTATAAATTATTCTGTAGTTCTCCTTGAAATGGACAGCATTGCTCAGCACAAAGAAAGATAATAAGTGGACCACAGATTGGACTGTCAATGAAAAGCTAATATTTCCAGTGTTATTTAGCAAATAAATGTTATTCCCATAGAAGTCAGTTTTGTGGAGAAGGATATTGTATATGTTGAAAGAAGTCCTTTATATATTCACTAGTTTATATTCTTTAAGTTAGAACCTCAGACTATGCTTGAGGCTGTCTTGTTAAAAAATGATTTTTTTGCATAGCTTCAAGCCAAACAGCTCCATAAAGAAATGAATTTGATTTACATAACTGAGATATAATCAAACATGCAAAGGAATACAAGTTTTCTTTATGGGGGAAAAAGCAATATTCAACAGTATTTCTCACCTTTTTGTAATACTGTACTGCTTTCTACAAATAAATGTGAATAAAACCATAATATAAAATTATGGTATATGCAAATAATGTAATCCAGTATCATCTATATGATTTGAATAATCAAGGTATTGAAAAATAAATATCTTGCTAGCATTTTGTAAATTAGGTCAAGGGCAACTAGGTGCAATGGATAGAGTATCTCCAGAGCTGGAGTCAAAAAGATGCATTTTCCTGAGTTCAAATCTGACCTCAGACACTAACTCTATGACTCTAGGCAAGTCACTCAACCCTTTTTGCCTCAGTTTCCTCATCTGTAAAATAAACTGGAGAAAGAAATGACAAACTATTCTAGTATCTTCGCCAAGCAAACCCCAAACAGGGTCACAGAGAATCAAACATGACTGAAATGACTTAACAAATTAGGTCAGAAAAATATATTTAAGACCTCTTGGGTCTTTCTTTATCCACATAAGGTAGTGGAAAGTTTAGTTGAGACAACAGATTAATCAGACCAAAATTTTCTTTCTTAGAGAAAAATGTGGGTACTAGGAAGAGGTATAGAGGCTTAGAAATTTAAATTCTGCATGTTATCAGATTCTATTAATTCATTCCACTATTAATTGTTCAGTTCTCTACCTTTATAGTGCTATCCTAAGAATGTTTTATGCTTGTTTCACCACATATTTTCTCAGTCTTTATTGATGGAGTCATACTAAGATTTGAAGACTGTGGCTTGTCAGTTGGGCACATTGTTATTACCACAAACTATACCTACATTTCCAATCGTAATTTTATTTGCAACAGATATTTTGGTTAGTTTATTCCTTATTCATGTGTGAAAGCACATGAAAATATGAAATATATGAAAAATGATAAAAACAGCTGACTTTTCTTTAAGATTTGAATTATATGTTTATTTGTGACTTCATTTAACACTTACGGCTCCTCTAGGAGACTGAACCTTTATTTCATGAGCAACATCATGCTAAATGCACTTTCCTGGCTCCTGGAGGCTTAGGGGCTTTGTTACATCCTTTGATAACTTTGGTCTTTGTTTACCACCACTTCTCTCTTTCCTTCACTACCTCAACATCTCAATTCCTTCATTAGGCGAGAGAGCAGGGCCA
The DNA here is from genome assembly GCA_028627135.1 of Pseudochirops cupreus. NCBI lineage: Eukaryota > Metazoa > Chordata > Mammalia > Diprotodontia > Pseudocheiridae > Pseudochirops > Pseudochirops cupreus. Next base: position 428,225,169 of record CM053582.1, read on the forward strand.
CAGAATCATGACATTACAGAGTATGAAGGGACCTCAGTAGCCATCTAGTCCTACCCCTACCTAATAGGAATTCTAATCTTACATGCTCATTAAGTGGTCATGTAGCAACTTCTAGAAGACTTCCAATGAAGAAGAACCCAATACATCCTGCTTGCAGCCCATTCTGTTTTCAGACAGCTGAGTGTTAAGTCACAATCACTGGTTTACAGTTTTAATGTTCTCTTCTCTTTTATAAAAAGCTTAGGAAAAATTCACCCTTTAGTCCTACATACTTTTTTTTAAACAGTCTTTCAAATATCATTGACAGTGTCACAATAATCACACTACCGACTCTCAGTAAATGAAGCAATGATGTGGTGAAATGCAAAGAATGTTGAACTTAGAGTCACTTAGATCTGAGTCTGAATTCTTGTTCTGTCATTTATTGCATATGTGACCTGGAGTAAGTCATTTAATCTCTGTGAATATTAGTTCCTTCATTTGAAAAATGAAAAGGTTAGACAACATGATTTTAAGATCTGTCTTACCTTGAAAGTTACCACACTATAATTTTATGATTTATTAATCTGGTCCAAGTGATTTGAATTCAGGAAGGGCAACTAGATTCTCATATTTCACTCTGCTTATTTTTACAATTAGCTCATTGTTAGCTATATTTGTCCTCTAGTTCTAGTGCAAAGGTTATACTCCTTGGCAGAGAAATCAAACAAAAATTTCCCTTAGTCCCCAAAGGGGGAAAATCAGTATTTACCTATCTGTAATATATGATTAGGTATTATAAGATTATGTCTTACTCAAGCTATACTTCTGCATAAAAAATTAAATGGCTACTGGCAGACTTACCTGCATAATTATAGCAACCCCCATCAACATTTTTCACCTCATCTAGCTGGATTAATATGACAAAAATGGCCATCTAGATTCTGAATTTTCTGTCATCTATTCAATTAAATTAGTAATTTTAATCATAGTTAGAGAGAGCATCTGAAATCCAGGTTAGAAAAGGTTTCCTCTTCATTCTTTTTCTGCCTATACTGAACTTCCAGGTTGGTACCAGGCAGTTTGTACAGTATACAGGAGTATTTAGTGTCCAGTTGGTATTTACATAAGAAGAACTTTCTAAAATTATCATATAAATTAAGGAGAAGAAAAAATAAGCACACAGGAGAATGTACTGAACAAGTCAATTCCCATGACTCAGCACAGAGACAAAGGTTAAAATTGACCGCATCCTAAACAAAGCACTCAGAGATAGTGGAAATTGTTATAGCATACCACATGGCCTAAGGGTCTAGACAGGGGCAGTTGCATTTGTTTACTTCATATTTTTATCTGTATTTTAGTTTGCTGACATTTGAAGTGACTCTTACAGATCTGGCACAATCCGTCTTATCATACAAAACATCTGTACTGTATTGTTCCAAAGGATTAGACGCCCAGTGGGGTATCTCTGTAGTCATGACAATTGAGGTCAGTAAAGGTACAAACATTTCATTTCTGTGCCTTGTGTTCAGCAGGGGGGAACCATGTAGGCCAGGCATGTTTTGTTTTGTTTTTTAACTCCAAACCAAAGTTCAGTATTCTTGCAAAAACAGAAAAACAAAAGTGGCATCATGACTAACATCTTTACTACGTAACTTTGAAACTGATGATTTGGAAACTTGAAATCATTTGCCAGAAGGAGAAGAGAAGGTAAAAGAAAAAGATGCATCAAAGAAATTTATGTTAATAATTTGGTAGAAATTTATTTATAGTGTTTTGTGATTCCCCCCTTTCAGGGATGAGTGAGGAAAGGGGCAGCAAGATCAGACAGAGAAAAAGAGAGATAAAGAGAAAAAGAGACACAGAATTTCATATTCCAAATTATTTCTGCACAGATGATGTATTTCACCCTATATCATTTGTACTAAAGTTGTCATGCAAGAAAATTCTGATTTACAGAGGCAGTGATGAAACTCTGTGAAGCTATAATCAAATTACTATTTTTACTTATTATTATATCCAACTGACCCACTATTTTCCTCTATTCATTTTCAGGTTTATGACCCATTCCATTCTGACAGTAAATTTACTGATAATCTCTGAGGTCCAATCCATTACTAATCCATACAAAATTCTGATAAAATTTTTCCAAAGCTCTCACAAACCTACTATTGTGTTGTAGAAATAGGAGAAATATAAGTAGTATAGGGCAAATGGCATTTTGTCCCCAGGATATTGATATGAGGACTGTGGATGAAAGTCCTACTTCCTCATATTGTCCAACACTTAGCCTCATAGTCCTCCTCTAGTTTTTGCTGATGTAGTCAGTTTTCTTTTTTAACACATACTTTGTAAAAGCAGTTCTGTAGTAAGTCTCTTCTCTTCTATATATGTCATTAATATGCCAATTTATTATTAAGGATCTATAATGTTATAGGCATAAGAAGTCCCTCCACTGATACATGCATTATATGTTTTTATACATGCATGCATATATATATAATTCCTATTAGATTAATCATAGAGATATTAAGGTCTCTGGAGAAGTTAACTGACTTATAAATGGTTGTACATATAAATATCATAAGCACAAATTGAATCCAACTTTTCTTGATTACGAATTTAGCATTCTATTCACTATGTAAGAAATATCTCCATATGTCATTAATAAATTTATTCTATGCTTATTTCTATAGAATTCTGATGTTTACAGTGGCCTGAATAATCCAAGAGACATGAACTGGATTCTAATTTTCCCAAGGTAGACTCTTAATGGATGCAAAAATCTAGAGAATGCTATCAGAAAAGAGAAAGAGAAAGCTCTAAGATCTATTCTGGTACATCTGCCAAGAGAATAAAGTCCAAGGGTTTCATTAACCCATAGATTTTAAATACATATATGGCCTAACAGTTAAACATTGATCAAAGACATTTTATGCTTTTCACCTTATAGAAGGCAAAATGTGTCATCTTTTATGTGAATTCCATTCTTCTCAAAATATTGTGGGGTTTTTTGGTCATAGAGAATGAAAGCCTTTTGATCTGTGATAGAGAGAAGATCACTCCCTTGAGAGCAAACTAATCTAGACCTGCCAACTGTTTTTTTTTCTTTCTTTCTTTTATCATCTTACTCACAAAATTTGCATGGACTCAAATTCCTGCCATTCATCCCTATTTCCCTCTATTACTCCCTCAACCTATAGAATGAGAAAACATCACCAACAATGTGGTCACATAAAATATCTCTAGGTTGCAACTATACAATGCCAAACATATGGATAAAGAGGAAAATACTGAGTCAGTATCTAAATATATAAATGTTGGAAAGCAGAAAGACAAAACATGCAGTGATGATTGACTAAATGGAATGTTTCATTGCTCATGTATTTATTTTGTATAACTGAAACTCAGACTTTGATTTTTCTCATATACCAATGCAAGAGAGAGAGACAGAGACAGAGAGAGAGAGATAGGGAGAGAGAGACAGAATAAGAGAAGAGGAGAGGAGAAAAGGGGGGAAACAGATTAAATGATAGCCATGGTCTCAAAACTAGTTAATGGAAGAGTTGAGAACTGGATCCAAGTTTTCTACGGAGAATTAAATATTGTTCTCTTATCCAAGTTAGGAATAGAAAAAGTAAAACAAACAAGAGGTGATCACAAATGCTTGCACCATTCTTATCCTTACACCCACTCCTCAATGATCAGTGATGTTCTACTGGCATTTTCCAGGATCTTCCCTTGGGTGGGCAACCAAATGCCTTCTAAGGACTCCTGGGCTTTTCCATCACTCTGCTGTTCAACCTTAGTACTTCTGGGCCTTTCTATTCACATATCATTTAAATTCACATATATTTTACCTCTTCCATTTAGAATGTGAACCCTTTGAGAGAAGGAACTGATTTCTTTTTACATTTCTGTCTCCAGTGGTGGATATGGTACATGACACATAGTGTGAACTTAATAATTTTTTTTTAATCAGTTAAATGTAACATAGAAAATCTAAATATTAAAAACATTTAAAAATTTTAAGAACCAAGTGGTATCATGTCTAAATTACTAAAAGAAAAATTGGCCAAATTTCTGAAAGTCATTGATACTAACACAATAATGGCAGAAGGTTATAATATTTTGTTATTAGAGGTACATAGATCCATTAGCAAAGAAAGCAAGAAGGAAAATATGGAATGAAATGAATTCTTGTTAAATCAGATTTCATTCAATTATAATTATTTCTAAGAAGGAATGTTAAAAAGCATAAATATAATAAAAATATTCCTTTACCCACCCAAAAATATTATTACATGTGAGGATATAAAGAGATTAAAAAAGAAACAACAAACACATACTTTATGAACTTCAGTATTTTAAAATATGTATGCATAATGAAAATATAAGCAATAGATAAATTGATAAGAGAAATCATGAATAGTGAATCTGTCCAAGAAATACTCATGAAAACAATGTTAGGCTAATTATAACAATAAAATAACAATTAAAATTTATGAAGCATATGCAAAACACTCCTCAGAGGAAAACATGTATTTGTAACATAAAATAGTTCAATTCAATAAGAGTATAAACAATAAGACTAGAAGGTAAATGTATTAGAACCTCTAAAACAAGCAAAAAAAAAGAATCCCTAAAATTATATAAGTAAACTTGAAAACAGAAGAAAATTATGCTCTGAGAATAGCATTTGATTTTTTAAAGTTCCGTTTTTATTTTGAAAGACTCACAAAAATTAGCTTCCTAAAGGAAAAGCAAAAGAGAAATTAAGTTCCCCAATTAAAATATAGTGAGCAGTAGTTTGCCCCTGTCCACCTCCCTACCCTCCTAAGTTATCTTATTAAGGGGTAAAATTTTAAACTGAGTGTTAAGACATTCCATTATGAAATTTGAAAAAAAGTTTCTTTGTTAGACTTAAAGAAACAATTTCCATTTGCTAACTGAAGTTTGATTATCCTCCTGGTCACCTTTTAAAAAGCTAAGTTTATCAGTGATGTAGTCATTCCAGGAAGAAGGTAGAAAATGAGACAGAGAAGCTATGTGAAATCTGAACCTTGTGCCTCTGCCAAAAAAGAGAAGGTAGTGAGGCAACAGGCATTATGGTTGCTCTCTCAGTTCAGAGAGTCACAGGATTCATGACAGGAAGCAGAAATCCATATACTCCCCAGATGGACACAGATACGAAGAGGCAGTCTAAAAGGCAGGAGGCAGCATTAAGCTTTCAGTAGAGAAGGCAGATAAATATGTATCCAAGAGAAAATTATTCTTAGAAGTTGAAAATTTTATGTTTTATATATATATATATGTATATATACACCTATATATGCATATAGGTGCATATATATTGTGCATATATATACATACACACACACATATATATATATATATACATGTATGTGTGTGTGTGTATGATATATACCCACATATACGCAATTATATGCTTTCATATGTGTGTGTCTATATCTATTACTATTTTTTTTATCTCTTTCTATAGATGCTGTGTAAATGTGAAAAATCAAAACAGGAGTTCATGGAGGTCTAAAATGTCTGACACTATTGTTTTTATTTCACATTAACAAATTCCTTAATTTTGAGCATCTACTAATTGACAGTTAAAGGTAAATCCATCAGTAGAGGCTCATGAGCTTTAGTTTATGGAGCTCTGGATCTAACTCTTACAACCTGAGGGTAATATCTATTTTGAGATTGCAAACTTGCAAACTTGGAGTGCTAATTGGGTAGGTAGCTAATTGGGTAGGTAGCACAATAGGATTATCTTTTCTTTTTTTTTTTTTTTGCTTTTTGGAAGGGGAAGACAGGGCAGTTGGGGTTAAGTGACTTGCCCAAGGTCATATGGCTACTGTTAAGTATCTGAGGTCACATTTGAACTTGGGTCCTCCTGACTCAAGTGCCAGTGCTCTATTCACTGTGCCACCTAGTCACCCCATCATTTTTTTAAGAACAAAATATATTTGCAACAAAAAAGAAAGAAAATAAATCTAATAATTAAAATACTATAAATAATTAAAATGTGCAGTTTCAGGAAATTTATTGCTATTTACAAATATATAAAATATTAAAATATTAGAAAATCTCAAAAACTAGAAATAATTTGTAATCAGTCCAATTTTAGGAAAAATATATTCAGAAAGTCATAAATGAATTGTAAAGTAGAAGAAATGTTCCAATATTCTATCAAGCAGTTCAAGAGGAGTTAATATCTAATTTATAAATAAATTTATATTACGTATTCATTTATATATGTATATATGTATACACTAGGAAAATATATAAGAATATATGCCTATGTCTATATATGTGTTTGTAAGTTTGTGTATATGTGTACACACATATGTATATATCTGTATGTGTGTTATACATGCACACACATACAGAGACACACACTCACACAAGGAAGCTAGGTGGTACACTAGATATGGATAGAGTTCTGGGCCTAGAGTTAGGAAACTCATCTTTGTGAGTTCAAATCTGCCTTCAGACACATCTTAGCTGTATGGGCAAGTCACTTAAGCCTGTTTACCTCAGTTCCTCATCTGTAAAAAATGAACTAGAGAAGGAAATGCCTACTCACTGCACTATCTCTCCCAAGAAAACCCCAAATGGAGTCATGAAAAATCAGACATCACTGAGACTGAAAAACAACTTAAAAATTACACACACAATTGTGTGTATACATACATATACATATATAGATATAGACATACACATATACACATTTATTTATACATACACACACCTATACACACATACACACATTCTTATATATTCTCCTAGAATAGGGACAAAAGACAACCTACTAAATTTGTTGTATAAGACCTAGGTTTTACTTCCTCCTCCAATACTTACTTGCCATGTGAACCTCAGAAAATCACTGAGTTTATTGAATTCTCAGTTTCTTCATTATTTAGTGATAATAATAGCAAGAGTCAGCTGTGACTCAGTGGATAGAGCACTGGGCCAGGAATCAGGAAGACCTGAGTTCAAATCTAGTTTTAGAAACTTCTAGCTGTGTGACCCTGGACAAATCACCTAACTGTTCTTTGCCTGACAAAAGGATTCACTGGAGAAGGAAACTGCAAACCCCTCTAGAATCCTTGCCAAGTAAAACCTAAAGAGAAGATGGTGGAGTAAAAACAGGGACTTACTTGAGGACTCCCCCAAACTCCTCCACATACCTATACATTGGAGGGGAAGAAGGGGAAAGTGAGACAGAATGAGTGAACCGTACTCTCATTGGATTTGTTTTAAGGAGGGAATAACATGAACAATCAAATGTGTATCGTACCCTGCAGGAAAATAGGGAGAAGGGGATGGGGAGGGGATGATAGAAGGGAGGGCAGATTGGGGAAGGGAGTAGCCAGAAGCAAACACTTTCGAAAAGGGACAGGGTTAAAGGAGAGAACAGCATAAATGGGGAGGGGGATAGGATGTAGGGAAATACAGTTAATCTTTCACAACATGACCATTGTGGAAGTGTTTTGCATAACTACACATGTATAACCCATATTGAATTGTTTTCCTTCTCGATGAGAGTGAGTGGGGAGAGAAGAAGGGATGAAATTTGGAACCCAAAGCTTTAAGAACAAATGTTAAAAAATTGTTTTTACATGCAACTGGAAGATGAGATGTATAGAGTGTTTCAGTGGGACATAGAAATCAATCTTGTCCTATAAGAAAGTGAGTGGGAAGGGAATAGGAGTGGGAGTGAAAGAAGGGAGGAGATACTGGGGGAAGGGATAATCAAAATACATGCCATCTTTGGGTGGGAAGGAAGGGGAGAGATGGGGAGAAAATTTGGAACTCAAACTTTTGTGGAAATGAATGTTGAAGACTAAAATAAATAAATAAATTTTAAAAATAAAACAAATTACAAGAACTTTTTGCATGCAAAATTAAGAACGTATAATCGGGACAGGGCCAGAGATCAAAAGAATAGTAACAAGGAAAGAAAGTAGAAGGGGAAACAGACAAATTAGATGTCATTACAATTATCTTATTTTAGTAAATATACTTTCCCCCTTTTTTATAAACTCTAGGTTGTGATTTCTGTATTCGTGTGTAATTCCTATTCCATTCCTTTAATACCTGCAATTTTTAAAAGTACTAATTTTATAATAAAAATATTTATTTAAATAATAATAAAATATACCCTATAATATGTCATGCAACCCTGGGCAGGGGGAAGAAGGTGCCTAGGCCAGTCATGGCTTCATTTCTCACCACTCTACACTCTGGCGCATGTTAACCATGCTGCTATACCTAGTGCCTTCATATCCCTCTGCTCTCACTCCCTACACATTTTCAACTTCCTTTTAAGTATTGACTTCCCCTATTACAATATTAGCTCATTGAGAGAATAAACTATTTCTTTTTGTTTGTATTTTTATTCCCACCATTTATCATCGTGTCTGGTGTATAGCAAATACTTAATAAGTGTGGTTTTTGTTTGTTTGGGGTTTTTTTGGTGACAACTTACAAATGGCATTGGGTTATTAAAGGATATTAGAGCAGACACAAATTCTCATAGGTACTATATAAAGACTTCAAGAGCCCAGCAAGGTAATATTTGTCAACTGAATACTATTCTAGCTAACTTCACTAAGGATTATCTCTAGAAAATTTTCTTATATTTGATGAATTCCATAATCTATATCAACATGTGTAGTCTGTCGGCCTGAGGGGGGAAAATGGTTTCTGTGTGCAGTGTGGTAGAGAAGATCAAGACTGATGAAATCATGGATAATTTACAAATTAGTCAATCATCATATTTAGCAAAAATGCAGGAAAGTTTTGTCAATTTAGTTCAACAAATCTTCTATGCCTATGTTATGGGAATCTGAAGATTTTCCCTGCCCCTAGGCCCTTTGCTAAAGGGGCTACATGACTCTGAGAACCTTCCCAGATTTGAAAGTGTACTCTGTTCCCTAATAGGCTGAATGTGATCATGTGGAGCCTGTGGAGCCTGTGGCGCCAGGCTTGTTTTTCGGGAATGCTCATGCCTTGTAGCTTTGTGATTGGGCAGTGGGTTAAGAGAGCTGTGACATTCTCTGAGCCAGGAGAAGGCTATATATATGCCCTAATGTGAGGTTTTGGTTTGGGGCTCACTTTGAGAAGAGTTGTGTGGTTTGGCCATATGAGACTCTGGGAAGCCATTGAGTCCCCCAGCTTTGAAAAACCCAGATGTTGATGCTTTCCTCTCTGGTAACTGAATAGGTAACTGATGTAATGGTCAGACACTGGAAGCTGTCTGCTGATCTGTTTCTTTGTCTGCTTGTGACTTGTGTTTGCATTTTCTGAAGTTCAGAGTGCTGACTTTTTCCCCTGAACTAGGTAAATGATATATGTTTGATTGATTAAAGTGCAACTGTTAACCTATTTTGAGTTGCTTTCCTTTAGAAAAGCAGATCTAAGAACCTGCGGTAGCAGCCATCCTGAGTATGGTAGGGTGCTTGCTGATACAGCCTACGCTAACATTCAAGAGAGCCATGAGAGGCAAGTTCCTTTAACTGGATGACTCTAGAATTCTAATCTCTGCCTATCTACTTTACTGACCTATGATTTTTTTTTCAGAAAGTTAGTATTCAAACTAATTTACCTTTGTTTAAATTTATTCATATTTCTCCCTTTAAAGTATCTTTTTAGCAACTTGTAAACCATACAATTTCATATACAACCCCCTAAATCAGTTCACTTATGCCTTAATATGATGTGATAATAGAATGTCTTTCTTCATTTGCATTACATACCACAATTTTTGAGTGATTGACATTTATTGCAGAAGTTATCTGATTAATTTCAAGGCATGTAATGAAAAAAATAACAGTTTAAAACTCTGTTTTTCACATCCAGAGCAATGACAAAAGTTTCCCTATAACTAATATGACATCAGAGCAGCTATATTACAGAAAGGAAACATGGTACTCCCCTTCATAATAAATCAATGTAAGGGCTCAACTGTACTAAATTTCCTCATTTTGAAGCTGATGAACCTGAAGTTACAAAGAAAAAAGAAAATGACTTGCCAAAGGTCTTAGAGTTAGTTAGTGGCAGAGCCAGGCCTATGATATTATGGTTATTCTTGATGAGTTGTTACAGTCATGTGAAACTCTCTCTGACCCCATTTGGAGTTTTCTTGACAAAGCTACTGGAGTGGTTTACCATTTCCTTCTCCAATTCATTTTACAAATGAGGAACAGAGGCAAACAGGGTTAAGAGATTTGTCCACGATCATATATATATGTGACATAAAAGTGTCAGAAGCCAGATTTTAACTCAGTTCCTCCTGATTTCTAGCTCACTGCTCTATTCTTTGTGCCACCTAGGAGTAGGGTACTGGCCTTATAACTGCTACTTGCCAGTTAGTTCTGTTGCCTGTTCCATTGTTATATTTGATGAACTATGACACTTTCATTTACAGACCTGAATTATGGTATCTCAAGTAATAACACAATAATAGGGACAGTGACTTGGTTTGTATGCTATATTTGATAAAGTTCCTTCATTAGTCCCAACAGCATGATTCTGTGACCAATATAGTTCAGTTTTGTTTTGTTTTGTTTTTGTCTTTCCTGGTGATCCAGAAAAAGGAGAAAGCTGGATGCTAATGAAAAATGCTCATATGTTATAAAGTTTAAAAAATTCTTAGAGTGTCAACAACAATTAGCTGTAGAGTACTAAGAACAAGAATGTAAGCATTCAAGATGTAACTTTGCAAATTATTGGTTGTATATAATTGGGCAAATCCCTGAAAATCAGTTAATTCATTTATAAAATGATAATAATAAGCATTTCAAAGATTGAATTAGGCAATATATATGAAGTGTCCTATAACTTCAAAATATTTTCTAAAGACATTCTACCTGATATTTATAAACCACAGCAAGAGTTATAGAACAGTCTATCCTCTAAAAAATTTAAATTCAGTTGAAAGTCATTAGAGGAGTGGTTACTAATAGAGTACAATACATCATAAACCAAGAATTTGTGAGAAAAGTGACTGAAGAATGTTGTCATAATACTGTATGAGCAGAAAAGGAGATAACGCAGCATGTGGAATAGAATGATAAACTAGGAGTCAGGAAGACCTCGGTTCAAGTGTCACTTCAGGTATTTATTTGCTTTGTAACCATCAGCAAAATATTTAACTTATCTGAACAACTGTTTCTTCATCCATTGCATAATACTAACATATATCTGACAGTTGTAAGGATCAACAGAGATGATGTATACAAAGTACTACTCAAACCTTTGGGTGATTTATAAATGTGAGCAATGAAGAATGATAATGATTAGGTGGTAAATGGAAATAAGCTTTCATGTGGCACCTACCACAATGCTAACTGCTTTGTATTTATTTATCTTTACTAATATTAACTCATTTGATCCTTACACTGACCTGGTGAGAGAGGTGCTGATATTATCCCCATTTTACAGTTGAGGACATTGAGGTTGAATGCTCAGGATCACATAGGTAGGTAAGAAGTTTTTGAAACTGTGTTTGAACTGAGATTGTCCTTACTCTGGGTCCAAGTCCTCTATTAAATGTACCATTTTGCTACCTCTGAAGGAAAAATAACTGATCAACGGTTTGTATTTTTCATTAGTATCCATGTAGCATGAAAAAAATGCAGCACAAACTACTGAGCAGGTTGGGTGCTTTGTGGTGGAAGATAGGAGTTTGTAGACACGAGGTACAGAAAATATGACTGTGTTGATGGGTTTTGATGTACATTGTTGGAGAGAATAATAATATCAATGAGATCACAGATCCAATGAATATAAAAAATAGCATTAATGGTATTAATTGCAAAAGTAGCAATAGCAGCAATAGTAGTAACATCAAAATTATAGCTACATACTTACAACAGTTAACTATAGGCAGAAAATAAAAATATGTCAACCTTAGAAAATTATAAACATCTAAGAAGAAAAAAGTTCAAATTTTATCATTGGGTGAGGATAGGAGAAAATAGATGGGAGAAAATGAAGAGCACCAATGTAGAAAGTGACATTAGAGCAATAGTAAATGGCGATGCTAGCCATTTGTCATGATGTGGTATGCTAGAAAATGACCAATGTACCTCCCTCAGCAGAGCAGATGGAAGAGGCATCACATCACTGCATAAGGATGTGACAGTTCCCATGAGCTATACATAGGGAAGCCAAAAATTTCCCAAGAGTTCTTAGTTCCCAAGGAGGTGAGAAAAATGGATAACACCCAGAGAAGAACAATCATCAATGATTAAGGGAATGGAGAAACTGACTCAGGGGTAGAGAACATGAATGAGTAAGCCATAAATGAGAGGAAGAATTTGAAAAGTATGAATAGGCTAGGAGGCAGAAGTAGTTATTACTGCACAGTTTAGATAGGAGTAATAGGAAATATTTTAGAAAGAGAAAAATTGGATTGAAAAACTTCTTGACAGTGAGAATGATTATGTGATAGCATAGTCACCCAAGTGGATAGGTAAAAACTCCATCGCTTTTGACATTTAACACTAGGCTAGAAACACACTCTAGAGATATGGAGAATGAGCCAGTAGGAGTAAGGGGATGGAAAATAGCATATATATGGGTAAAAGTTATTTCTAATTTTATATTTGTATGTTTTATTTTAGCAAATGAATGAAGAATGATACTAGCTTGTTAATTTTATTTTAATCATTATGTATTTGACAAATAAAATATATAAGCATATTAGAGATAGCAGAAAAGAGAGCTGTATACAAAACTATGAATATTCTTTATAAATATATAGACATGTACGTATTCATATATGTATTCACATATAAAGTATTTTAAATGTTCCATTGCTAAATTTTGAGTTTTTAGTGCTTCATTGATACTTTTATTTCTTTTTGACTTTATAATCGCTATACTTTACCACTCATATCTCTCAAGCCTCAAAAAAAAAAAGCAGTAACAACTGTCATGTATGAAGTACAGTTAAAGAAAACAAATCTAGACATTAGTCATATCTGAAAATCCATACCTCATTTTGTTTCTCTAGTTCATAATCTCCTCGTCAGGAACTGCAAAAAATGTTTTAACATAATTCTTTTGAGTTTGTGTCATTGCAAAGGATGTGTGCACATGTGTATATACACATATACATACATATATTACACATATGTGTACATGTATTTCGTTATTGATAGATGGCATTTCTTTTGAGAATTTCTCATTCACATATTTGTTATTATTTGTTGGGGAATGTCTTTTACTCTTTTAACTTAAATCAATTTCATATAGATCTTAAATATAATATCTTTATGAGAGGTTTGCTACAAACATTTTCTTATTTTACTTTGCCATCTTCTATTTCTATCTTCATTGATTTTTTCTTTGTGAAGTAGACCAATTTTTTTAATTCTAAAAAATCAAAATTGTGCATTTCATCTTAAGTTATTCTCTCTAGTCTGTATTCAGTCAAGAACTCTCCTTCAATCCTGAATCATCTATAAAAAGTATCCGCTTTCCTTCTCCTTTATTTATTGTATTACTTTTTATATCTAGGTCACATTTCCATATGGAGTTTACTATGATAAGTATTGTAAGATATTCATCCAAATCTAATTTCTTCCAGATAGATAATAAATTTTCTCAATTTTTTTTATTGAATACTTAATTCTTATCCCAATAATTTGGGTCCTTGGGTTTATCAAATAGCATGTTTTTATGTTTATTTGTGTTTGATCTTGTATAATGACTCTTTCGCTAATTAACTTTCTCTCACTTTTTTTTTTACTAATACCTAATAATTTTGATGGTTACTGTTTTCAAGCACAGTTTGAATAAATGAAAGAAGGAATAGATGAAACATTTATTAAATTCTTATTATGTGTGAAGCACTGCACTATATGCTGAATAAACAAAGAGAAAGGTAAAACAGCCCTTGTTTTCAAAGGGCTAATATTGTAACAAAAGAAACATACATGTTGAAGGTTTCCATGATAAGACAGATGGAAAAAATCTCATGGCCCTTTGGTGTAGCAGAAAAGCATGTGAAAATTTTTCTTTAATGTCATTTTCACTTTAAAAAATCACATAATTTTTTGATGTTGAACTGTCTGACAAAGTCAATGACTTTTTTAACTTAAAAAAAAAAACCTTTCTGGAATCTTCAAAAGATATGGGCTGTAGCACCTGCAGGAGTTGTTGCTAAGCTGTAGCTCTGTCATTTGAAATTTGGTACTTCTGTGCTTCTTTCTTTCCCACTAGTTTTTATTTATTTCCCTTGACGTTTTCATCTTGCAGATGAATTGTATTGATTTATAATCTAACCTTTTATAATTGTATATAGCACTGAATAATTAAAGTAAATTAGTTAATACTTATATGCATATGTGTATGCATATATGCACACATACACATAGATACGCACAACCTACATTGATATGACCTAACCATGAGCAATATTTTAATAACAAATATCTATATATGACTTGCATTATTTAATTCTATATTTATGCAATCATTTCTATAGTATTTATCTTAGTAGGTGGCATCCTAATATTTTATACATAATGCAATTATTTTGCATTGGGATTACTCTCTTTTTTTCTTTTTTGTTGTTTTTCGAAGGGTAACATTTAGAAAGGCTGACATTTTGGTGTATTTATTTGATATGCTTCTCCTCTGTTCAAGCTATAATTTCAGTTATTGCTTAAGTGAAACTCTAACATTCACAATAAAATAGGAGTACACATATTATCAACTCATTTAAAAAACAATTCCTGTTGCTAGGAAAGAATCCCTCTTGAATCAATCAATAAACATTAAGCACAAACACAACCTATAGACCTCCTGGAATTAACCAAAGTATTTTAGTCAGACGCTGAAGAACTTCTGTACAATGAAGAGCTGTCTCAGAATTACAGGGAGATTTAAAGGATTTTGTAGCAGAGAAGGAGTGGGGGCATCAATAGTTGAGATGGAAAGATTCATCTGCACAGGAGAATCAGCAAAGAGAAAAAGAGAAAGTTGGACTAATCAGTGAAAGAGAAGGGAGAAATCAAGGCAGGTCATAGACCCCATAGGCATTTCAGAGCCAAAGTATTGGAAAGGTGGCACCAATTGTACCTAACTCCTCAAAGACTGAGGAACATTTCAATACCAGGTGTTCTTTTGCTTCAGCTTCCCCTCCTGTTGCCTGTCTGTCTTTTTAGCTTATGAGTTAACAAATTTTGCCTGCTTCTTTGCCCAAACATTTCCAGTAACCTTGCCCCTCAACCACAAAATGGCTAAAGTTTAGAGATAACTATAATCTAATTAAAGCAGAAACATGATTCTTTACTTAAATGTTAGGAATTTCCCCAAGTGGGGGCTTTAAAGTGATTGTCATTGTACTTCTAATTTTACATTTAATACAAACTCCCAAAAACAGCAAAAGAGAGAATTACATGGACCCAAAGGCTTATGATAATATTCATAGGAATAAAGAAGTCATAAACAGTATTGTGCATAGGTACAGCATTGAATCATCAGCAAAATACAAGCATTCGTCTTTGCTGACACTAATTTCCTAATTTATCTTTTTCATCTTACTTTGATAGCTAGCACTTATAGAACCGTATCAGATAAGTGATGATAATGGAAATCTTTACTTTGCTCCTGGTCTTATTGCAAAATCTAGCAGCATTTTCCCATTATAGAAATTGTAATTACTTGGATTTAGATAGGTACTATTTATTTTATTAGAGGAAGTTTTATTTTTTCTTTTAATGTAATTAATTTAAATGAATTTATATTTTTAAAGGAACCTTTTTTAAATCTATTGATAAAATCCTAGGATCTTGCTATTACGTTTATAATCTTATAAATATTGAAATAGCTTAAAATCATGATGTAAATCCAAGCAGTTCATAGGAAAAAAAATATTGTGGTTCTGTAGGCTCATTTAAAATATTATATTTTATATTTGAATATTTATGGTCAGTAAGGATATTGATTTAAAATATTACTTATCTGTTTTGTTTCTTCATGATATTAGTATCATGCTCATACTTGTTTCACTAAATTGAAGGAATATCTTCATTTATTTTTTTACTGTTTGTAATACTAGATTTAATTTTTTTTCTTTGCATATAATATCAATAATTTGCAAATTCATTTGTTTTTTAACCCACTCACTTTGAGAGTTCATTCATGGCTTGCTAAATTTACTACCATTAACTTATGTAAATCCTGTAATTATTTTTAAATTAATCTAGTTTTGTGTATGTTCATATATGCAGATATTCATCCATTTTATTTTTTTTAATTCTTGAAATATTCACCAGAATAGTTTCTAATAATGTTATGATTTTCATGTTCATTTTTAGTAGTGATTATTTGGTTATTATTTATTTTGTTAGAAGAGCTATTGATTTATAACATTATTATTATTATGACTCCTCCTCCTCCTCCTCCTCCTCCTCCTCCTCTTCCTCCTCCTCCTCCTCCTACTACTACAAAGCATTGATGCTGCCAAAACAAATGACATACTACCACAAATAACAACTCAGAGTTTTGTCAGTTCATAGATTCTTGTTTTCAATTTTGCTTGTATCTTCTTTTATTTCCGTTATTTCCATTTATGTTTTAGGAAAGATACCTTTTTTTTAAAATTTGTTGCTTTCCTATTTTTTAAGTCTCAGGAAAATGGAATTATGCTATAAATTAAACCAATTATTTTTCTTTTTTAATAGCAAACTAGGGTTGGATATTAACGATCACTTCTGATAAGTTTTTTTTAATATTCTCTAAAATTTTAGCAATACTTAAGCTATTTTAATAAGAACAACAAAATATAATATATTGGGTAATAAAATTTAAATAACATACATAAAAATATAATAAAAAGTAATATCATAGAAGTGAGAGGTATTGTGGCATAATGAATAGAGGACTAACCTTAAAGTCAGAAAGTCCTAAATTTTACTTGGCCCTCTAATATAAAAGAGTTCTAGGAGCAGGAATGGATTATTTAACCTCTCAAAGACCTAGGTAACCATATAAAACTTTAAGGCACTGAGAGTTACTGATATGAGTGAGTAGATGAATTTTCCATATTGAAGATTTTACTAAATCTATTAAATGACTCAACCAATTAAGTCCTAGCACAACTCCTCCTGCCTCCTTCGCCCCTGCCCCTGAACCCTCATCCCCAATAACAGATGCAGCATAGCATGACAGATACACTTTTGGTATTCAAGACGGAAAGATCTGAGTTTGTATCTTGCTTTTGACATTAAATTCAAAGCAACAAGCTTTTATTAAGTGCATAATATGTATCAAGCAGTTTGCTAATTATTTGGGATACAGAGGCTAAGATAGCCCCTGCCTTCAAAGAGTATATATTCTGAAAAAGTCATATAATCTCTAAAGAATCTTTAGGACTTATCTTTTAGTCCATAGGCATTATCCTATTTCCCTCAGTGCAAAATCACAGCTCCTTCATTTACATATTTCAGAAACTTAATTTAAAATATTGATAGTTGTACTCTTCTTTTTCAAAAAAAGTTGAATTAGGGTATGGGCACTTAAAGGGTATTCAGCTACAATCTTCTCCTTACATATAAGAAAATATCTGCTATGTCACCTCCTGAGAAAGGGGAGAAGGGTGAATTGATGTCCATCCTCTGCCCTTCACCCATTCCTGATTTTGACTTCATTCATTTATGTCATCATCAGATGCATGAGAGAAAACTCACTTAAAACAGCATTATGCTCAGGAAAGAATATTGTCCAGGATCAGACTATGCAGTATTTGTAGAGACAGTGACACTACAAATTCAGGATCAGTTTAACATTCAAAAACATTCAGTGCAAGGATGCAGAAACAATTGGAACCAGAAGAGGAGATTGTGGCCAAACGAGAGAGAATCTACCAGAAACACAAGGTGATAAAAGAAAAGAACAAATAACTCATAGTAGAAACAGGGACAGTCTAACCATGATTATAAAGTAGGTGAAGTTAATTTTAGCGAGGAGCAGCTATGTTTCTTAGTGAACAGAATGTCAGGTCCGGAGTCAGGAAGACTCACCTTCCTGAGTTCAAATATGGCCTTAGACACTTACTAGCTGCATGACCCTGGGTAAATCACTTAACCCTTTTTGCCTCAGCTTCATCATCTGTAGAATGAGCTGGAGAAGGAAATGGAAAATCATTCCAATATCTTTTCCAAGAAAACCCCATATGGAGTCAGGAAGATTTGTATATGATTGAAATGACTGAACAACAGAATTTTAATGACTCTTTAGCAATCTTGGTTTAAGAATTCCAAAGGTGTCAAATATTCCTTATTTTTATTTGGCTACCTAGTCACAATGAAGTCCCTGAATAAGTTAGTGAATGGGAGAACCTGAGTAGAATACTGAACGAGTGCTGATGTCAATTGTTTATACCTTCCCAATGGTAATTCTGAAGAGAATTTAGCAAGCATAATTGATCTACCCACTGAGGTTTGAAAAATCACCAACCAGGAGATGTTGGGGAACTTATGATATACTTGACCTATATGTTATGGTGCTGATATCTGATTGCATACTTGGGAAAAAAAGAAAGAAAACAGATGGTAATGGATTACTATAACTCGGCAGTGTTTTGTTTTAGCACAGCCAGACTTATTCCTGATTTATTGCTGAATTTTTCATTCCCACTCTTCTTCATTAATATATTTCATTCCCACACTGCAACAGCTGGGCTACAGTCTAGTCCTCTCACTCTCTGGCTCAACACCATTATGGGTTTCTCTTCTAATGGCTTTATCTGCATACAACCAGATCAGCCTTCATGCATTCAATTAAATCCAAAGAGCTATCAGACAATTAATGGCATAAATATTTTGAATCATTTGGCTGTCAAAATGATCTATCCATCTTGCTTATAGACAAAGCTAAAGGAAGAAAAAATTGCCATTTTGTCACTTAATTCTAAACAGAAACTTATTTTATTTTATTTTTGCTTTTTGGAGGGGGAAGGCAAGGCAATTGGGGTTAAGTGACTTGCCCAAGATCACATTGCTAGTTTTTTGTGTTAAGTGTCTGAGGCCTGTTTTGAACTCAGGTCCTCCTGACTCCAGGGCTGGAGCTCTATTCACTGTGCCACCTAGCTGCCCCAAAATTCAAGCCCTTTATTCATTTATTTTTTTGTCTTTTTGAGAGGGGGGGAAGGCAGGGCAATTGGGGTGAAGTGACTTGTCCAAGGTCACACAACTAGTATGTATTAAGTGTCTGAGGTCACATTTGAACTCAGATCCTCCTGACTCCAGGGTCAGTGCTCTATTCACTGCACTACCTAGCTGTCCCTAAACAGAATCTTATTTTAGACTGGACTTTTCATATGGTCAAGAAGTATCACTCCTTATTTATCATATATTTAAAGTAGGATAATATACTATACTGGAATTAGAGAAGCAATATTGATAGAAAGGAAAGAACCTTGAGCTTGTATTCAAGAGACCTGGTTTCCAGTCTCAATTTTGATACTTAAGCTGATAGAATTTAAGACAGAAAGGCCTTATAGGATCATAGTTACTGTCAAAATGAAGAACTAATGCAAGTTGTATGCCAGATTTCTTTAACGTCTCCCTGAATTTGACTCTAGTCTTCTAGGAAAAAGAAACCAGAAGAGAGGAGTTTGTTTTCTATCTTATGGCAGCTTGTAACATCTCCCTTCTTGTAATCAAAAGTGTCAAAGTCATGGTCATGTCACTTCTGAGTCCTAGATGGCATTTCCCTTCCCAGACACCTCCCACTAGACTCTGGAAGAATGAGGCAGAGTGACGGCATTCAAAATTGAGAGGACACCATTTATAAACCCCATCTTATTTCAACTTCAGTTAATATAGTGTTCAAATTTAGCCCCAATCTAGTGTTCTGTAAATTGTGAAATTCAATCTTCTAATTTTACAAATTAGGATTAATTTATCAAAAAGTCACATAAATATTAAATTGCATCTATACCAAGTATCTTACTAGTTATGAGACCATGATAACGCTACTTGAAGGTTTCTGAGGCTCAGTTTCCTCATCTCTAAAGACTGGAATCATACTTGCCCTATCTAGCTCTCATATGATTTGATAAGGAAGACTTTTGCAAACAATTGACACAATGAAAATGTGAGTGATTAATAGTGCGTGGGTATAAATGCAGGCTGTACAGCACAGGCATATGCTGATAAATGTTTAATAACTGACTTTCAAAAGGAAAAAAAAAACATTCAGAAAGCATCATTAAGTTTAATCTGGTTAACAACATTTTTTAAATCACTTTGTTAAGTCTAGACAATAAATGCTCAAAATGAACAATTAGCTCTCTGGAGCTGTTTATAAATGGGCTTCAGCACACCCCTAACTGTATCTTAGATTTACTTTAAATGAGGCTCCTTTGAAAGGAAGAAACAAATAAGTATGTGTGTACACACACTAATAAACCTCATTTAGATTTTAAGCAGGTAGATTTGGAAAGAGAGAGAGGAAAAAGACAGAGAGAGAGAGAGAGAGAGAGAGAGACAGAGAGAGAGAGAGAGACAGAGAGAGAGACAGAGAGAGAGACAGACAGAGAGAGACAAAAAGAGACAGAGAGAGACAGAGAGAGAGACAGAGAGACAGAGAGAGACAGAAAGAGAGAGACAGAGAGAGAGAGACAAAGAGAGACAGAGAGAGACAGAGAGAGACAGAAAGAGAGAGAAAGAGAGAGAGAGAGAGAGAGAGAGAGAGAGAGAGAGAGAGAGGAGACAGACAGACAGAGAAAGAAGAAGAAAGTCCATAAGTTTGGTGGGGAATATGGCATCTATTCACTGTTTTTCTTATTCCTGAGAACTTTTATTCATTTAGCAACCTCATGTAGCAACCAAATATGAATGTGAGCTTATATGAAGCATCTTTTATTTCTCCAAGTGTAGGAAATCCTTCACTTTCAACTTTTTTTATAACTTCATACAAAAAGCATTTTTATAATATTTTTTTATATATAGTAGAAAAAGGGCAGCCAGGTATTGCAGTGAATAAAAGTCCATCCCTGGAGTCAGGAAGACCTTAGTTAAATTTGGCTTCAGAGACTTGCTAACTGTATGACTGTGGACAAGACACTTAACCCTGTTTGCCTCAGTTTCCTCCTTTGTAAAAATGAGCTGGACAAGAACATGACAAACCATTCCGGGATCTTTGCCACGAAAATCTCAGATGAGATCATGAAAAGTCAGACACAACTGAAACAACAAAGAAAAGTATTACAATTACCTAAAGCTCAAAAAAGTTAAGAGATTTGTGCTTGGTCACACAGTTTGTAAATGTCAAAAGGCAAGTCTAAGGCAAAATTTGAACTAAAGTCCCTCTTGATTCTAATTCTAGTACTCCATGCATTTCCTATGCCATCCAAGTGCCTTATTACAATTACATAATATTTTAAGATTTCCAAACATATGTTCATTTATTTTTTTTCTTCACAACAACCTTGGGAAGTAGGTTTAATTATAATCCCCATTTTACAGATAAGGAAACTGAGGCTGAGAAAGGAAGGTGATTTTTCCCCTGGCCACAGTCTGATAAGTGTCAGAGAGAAGATTTGAACTAAGATTTTCCTGACAGAGTGCAGTGGATAAGGATAGGAAAGGAAAGCATGGCTGCATCTGTTAAATATCCTAATATAGGAATAAGAATCATCTGTTATTAGTATATTGACCTTTGTTAAAAAAATTTCCCAAAGTAATATTTGAAAATACTATATATGCTTATAATCCCACATAGGTTAAATATGATAGCACCGTGGTCAAGATTATTAACATTTTTTTTTTTTGCAACAGCCCTCTTTTCTGGAAGAATCTAACCCATTTGATATGGTTGCTGCCCTATAGGAGTTTACAATCTAATATAACATTATTTCATGCACATAAAAAACAAACAAACAAAAATACCTTGGCTGTCATCCCTTAACATTTTCTTCATAGATAAATAAATTCAGTTTATTTAAACTGTACACATGTTGATCTTCTTTTACATGCTTTCAACCAGGAATTTAACATTTGTTAGTTTTAGAAACAGTATGGGATTAGTAGAAAACTATTGGACTTGAATCCAAAAATTCCACTTCTAAAATTTTATTAGCTTGGTTTAGTCTCTTATCTTCAAAGTGTGTAAGACAATCCCTTAGGACTTAACTATTAAGGCATAGCTGGTTTGTTATCTTTGTTAGTAGATGGATTTCCCATACTGATGTCCCTCTTCTCCCCAAATCGCAGATCCTTCACAGATCTGTAGATTGTGAAAAAAGAACAGAGAAAGAAACCAGGGAGGCAATATTTAGATAACGCCTATTCCCTGCTGCTTTTTAGAATCCATTACTGTTATAATAAATGAGTCTTTCTTTTAATCTATAGAATGTGAATTTTATTTTTTCTTTTTTTAAATTTAACTTTTGTTTGTTTTTAGTTTACATCATTCATTTCCACAAGATTTTGAGTTACAAATTTTCTCCCCATCTTTCCCCTACCTACCACCCCAAAACCGTAATCCCACTGTATACCCCAGCCCCCAATCTGTTCTCTCCTATGTCCTCCCCCATCACTCCTCTGATTTTCCAGTAAGGCAAGATGGATCTCCCTACCCCAGTGCCTGCATATCTTAATTAATAAATGAGTCTTAATGATAAAATGGTGCAACAAAAAGCTATAATATTATAATAATAATATAGTAAAATAACCAAATTTATAAATTTATAAAATACTGATATAAAGAATAACAACATATAATTATAAAATAGACAAATTAATATATTTTAAAATAAGTATAAATAAATAGTAATAATAGTATAGTCCAATATGGTAATAATATAACAAAAGAGCTATTAGAGCCTATAGTAGCATAATAAATAAAATTTAACAATAAAAACATATAATATTCCATGTTTAGTGCATCAGAGTCTCTACCTCTTTCATGCATGTGCTGTCCAATTCCACTTTGTACTATATGGCTAAAAAAAAATGCTGTATAAAGGTTGCAGGGAAAGGCATTTTCCTACTTGAAGAGTCAGTGGCTGATATGGAGGAAGTTTCACTGAATTAAATGGAATGTTAGGTATTTACCAGGCAAAGATGAAAAGGGAGAACATTCCAGGAATATGACATAGCATGAGAAAAGGTCTAAATCTGTGAGAGGCCAGAGTATGTTTTGGGGATGGAGAATTGTTCAATTTAGCTAGAATGTATTAGGGGAGGAGGAGTATAATAGGAGACGAGGTTAGAAAATCTGAGATGTTGCCAAAATGTGGGAGGTCTTGAATGCCAGGAAGAAGAATTCAAACTGTATTTGAAAGACAAGAGAGAGACTCAGAAGGTTTTGAGCAGGAGACACTGACCTGACCAAATTTATATGTAAGAAATATGATTTTATCAATATTAGGATAGAGTGGAGAGGTTAGAGGTTGGAGGCAAGGAATTTTAGTTAATAAATATTGTAAAAGAACATAACTAAAAGAGTTTCACTTAAAATTTAAAAAAAAAGTAATTGTAGAGGAATTTCCTTTAATGCTCAATTGGAAAGAATAACTTTGTTTCTAACATTGTATAACTACAAATAACTAATTTTTCCTTTTGGGATTTGGATTTGCTCATCAGAAAAGTAAGAGGTTTGGACTAGATAAACTTTAAGCACTTTTTCAGATTAAAACAATAACAACAAAATAACTCTAGTTGCAAATTAAAAAAAAAAACCTCTATAATTGCCTTCCTATCAAGTAGGGCATACTTGCAACCTCTAATTGAATGAATAAATTATTTATCATTTATTAAGGTTTTACTTACTACATACCAAACACAGCGCTGAATGTTAGGCATCCAATCACAAAAGGAACCTCAAAGAACTTAACTTTTAAAAGGGTGGCCAGAAAGAGGCATTTTGATTTGGGAAGTCATAGGCATGGCAAGTAGAACAATAGAGTAAATGAATGACATGTTTTGTTTTTTTTTCCAATGTTAACAAGAATATTGATTTTATTATGATTTCAGTTGGAAAAGGAGTAGTGTATATGTAGTCAGTTGGGAAGCACAGCAGATAAGGTGCTGGGCATGGAAATCAAGAAGACTAAAGTTCAAATCCAGACTCAGACCCTCACCAAGACACTTAGGCCTGTTTAGCTCAGTTTCCTCACCTGTAAAAATTATCTAGAGGGGTAGTTAATTGGCACAGTAGATAGAGCAAATGGCCCTGGAGTCAAGAGGACCTGAGTTCAAATTTGACTTCAGACACTTGACATTTACAAGCCGTGTGACCCTGGGCAAGTCACTTAACCAAGATTGCCTCTTAAAAATGTGTATCTGAAGAAGGAAATGACAAACCACTTTGATATTTGTGCTAAGAAAAAACCAAACAGCGTGACACAAAAAGAAAGACCATATATGTGATGGCAGGACTGATAGCCAGGTGATGATGTGGCTGGACTGAGAAATAAGACTGGGCTTGCTAGATACAGTGAGCCATTTGGAATACTCACCAATCAGAGCAGCTTGAGCCTGGAAGTAGAATTCTAGAACTGCGAGTCTTAAGTCCCCAGAGCCAGGTCTTCATGCAATGATTTAAAAAAGGAAAGTTAACAATTCTGTAAAATGAGCAGAAACTCACAAAACTCTTCTTTCTGTTTTATAAACATGAGGGCTTTCTATTCTTTCTAGGACAAACACAAATCTCTCAGCTTGGCATTTAATGCCCTTCATAATCTGGCTCCAATTCACCCTTCAAGACAACATAACTATGTAACCCCCTCCATAAAACTCACCTTCTTGCTGTTCTTCATGCAGGGTAGCTCATTGCGCAATTAGGAGCCTTTCTTTGTTTTGTTGGTGGTAAGGATGGTTGGGGATATATTTTTTTTTAATCTTAGGTTTACCATTGGGTTGTTTAGAACTCCAAAATCTTTCGAAGTTTTTTTTTCCCTAAAATGTTCTTATCATGATTTAAACAATTCTATTTCCCTCTGTTTCAATTCGTAAAGACATTCCCAGTTTCCTCTTAAATTGTCATTTCTTATGACATTAATATTCCATTGCATTTGTATGCCACAACTTGTTTAGCCATTCCCCAAAAGGAGGGTATCTCAATTTTTGACTCCAAAAGGAGGGTATCTCAATTTTTGACTATCATGAAAAAACCTACTATAAATATATTTTGTGCACATTGATGCCTCTGAGTTATAGGCCTAGGAATGGTATAGCTGGGTCAAAAGGACTCCAATCTCTATGCCTTTGCATAATCTGTGTCTCTTTCCTCACCATGACCTCTTAGAATCCATTGCCTATTTGTAAGTTCAGCTTAAGCACCACTTCCTATGTGAGATCTTTCTTACCTCCCTCCAGCTGCTGGTACTTGGCCTCAAAATTTACCTTTTCTTCATTTTAATATATTTTATAGACACACATATGTGTGAGTGTTATCTCCCCAGATAGAATGTAAGTTACTCAGAATCAGAGACTATTCAGCTTTTGTCTATGTATCACCAATTCTTGGAACATAGCAAATTCTTAATAAATGCATGTTTGTCGACTACTACATTATACTCTATATTTAACTAATAGTAATAGCTGTATAATACCGTGCCAGGCAATGTGTTAAGCGCTTTATAATTCAAAACAACTATAAGAAGTAGGTACTGTCCTTATCCCCACTTTACAGACAAGGAAACTGAGACAAACAGTTTAAGTGACTTGTCCAGGGTCACACAGCTAGTAAGTGTCTAGGATCAGATTTAAACTCAGGTCTTCCTGACATCAGGCTCAGCACTTTATTCATTGTGTACTTAGATTTCCAGCATTTTATTTGTAGCAACCTGGTGAGGTAGAGAGTAGAAAAATTATTATCCCAATTTCATAAGGTTATGCTATTAATAATTAGTTCAACAAGGTTTATTCCACTGAAGTCAATGCTTTTCCTACAAAAATCAATCTGCCCTAAATAAAGCATAAGAAAAATTAAGATAACATATATGAAGCATTTTCAACTACTCAGTTAAGATATGTAGAGTAGGAAAAATAATCTTGTATTAAACGGTTAATGTGATAGCTCAATGAAATGTCTATGCATGTAAAATGATGAACATTTTAACTGTAAAACTGTTGTCTTTGTCCATTTGTTCAAAACTCCCAACTGTCTGTATTAGAAGTTGTAAGACATCAAATATACACAATTAAGTACTGCAATCATGTGTGCTTTCCAGAATTCTTTCTAAGAAAGTTATATAGCTACAGTTCATGCTATCTAGGACTTAACAATTTCCAGAAACTGATTGCTTAACGTTGTTAGAATCACCTAGACAATTGTTATTTTCTAGGAGCTTATAATTCAGTTGCTATTGTGAACCTGTAAAAACATCAAAAAGGAAGTAAGCTTGTTCTGGGAAAATTATTTTCTATCAAACCAGACCTAGTTTTTAAGCAGGTAAGACAATCCCAAATTATACTGTTTCTTATTGGTTCTGAAACCAAGCAAGTATCTGTTCCCTTTAGATTCCCAGCCCACTTTGCAGACTAACCAATTCTGGATAAGCATACAAATTTTTGGATACTTATCTCAGATGAGTGGCTGAACCATTTTCAGTTCCTTCTTTAATTAAAAACTTGGCCATGTCTAAATGTGAACTCTAGAGCCTGTTCACATCTAATAACAAGCTGATCTGCCACTGATACTGAAATGGAGCTTTCCCACAGGTAATAAGTGAGAACAGTGGTACCAATTTACTGTGTCTCCAGATTAACCCGATGAAGATGGTTTCGACTTCAGTGATATCAAGGTCATCGGACATGAATTCCATTTCTCCTTTTTCTTTACTGCAACAGAATCATGAACTCTTCTCTTTTTTTCCCTCTTTTCATGTCTCCATATCAGCATATTGGACCTTGTATCCATCCTCTTTTCCTTTCCTTCTCTCTCAGAGAAAGTGATAGCCAGACCTCTTTCCTTTCAAATCTGAATCTGTTCTTTTGTGTTCCCAATACCAAACCCTTTCTTCCTCCTTTGGAAATGTGCCATCTCAACTTCTCCCTCTTTAAAAGATTTTCATTTATTCTTTTCCACTGTCACCCTTCACTCTTCCTTTAAAAATACATAAGGATGAAATGTCTTAAAACACACACATGAATGCACACACAAACAACTCCACCCAAAACAAAAGCAAAAGTTAAAAAATTACTAGATCCTGCAAATACCCTGTAGGTACAATCTTTTTGCTCTTTCAGAGTCTGTTCTATGATAAATTGTCTATACCTCCCATGTATGGGTCCTTATTAGCTACTTTTTCTAGTTTACTGAATTATAAAGCAAAGAGCCTCAATTCAGACCTAGCTTTCTACTAACAGTGAGAGCATAACTAACCACTTCCTTTGGTCCCAGTTTCCTCATTTATAAAATGATGAATTGAATTGAATGATATCTAAGATCCTTTAAAAGTTATTTTTTCTATGAAATCAATAAGTCATACAAACTGGCCTGCAGAAATTAATCCTCTAACTTAAAAACAAACAAAAAACAAGCAAATGAAATCTTTCCTCTGTTCTGATGTTTCTTGATAACTCCTAATTCACCTCCTTTTCTCAGCTTTTTGTATTCTAGTCTGTTCTCCACATGGAGAAGGAAACGCCAAACCACTCTAATAATCTTGCCAAGAAAACCTCAAAATAGGGTCACAAAGAGTAGACACAACTGAAAAATTACGAAACAACTGCCCTCCACAAACTGACCGTCTTAGTCCTTTACTCAATAAATTCCCTAGTGTAAATAATAATAGTAGTAATAAATAGGTAATAACAGACTGCCACATGTAATTAATTTCTTGAGTGTATATTAAAT
Source organism: Pseudochirops cupreus (assembly GCA_028627135.1). Classification (NCBI taxonomy): domain Eukaryota; kingdom Metazoa; phylum Chordata; class Mammalia; order Diprotodontia; family Pseudocheiridae; genus Pseudochirops; species Pseudochirops cupreus. The sequence goes on from CM053582.1 coordinate 428,252,997, forward strand.
TTAACATCATAGGAACAAAACTGCTGTTCTTGCCTTTATCTCCTGAAATTCCTTCTGTTCTCTTCTATGTATTTTTAATGCTTCATTGACACTTTTTTCTTCGTATTTTTTTCACATCATTACAATTACCCACCAATATATTTTTCTCTATTACCCACAATCCTTCCTATGTATTAAAAAAAAGCACATAGTCAAGCAAAACAAGTCAAAACAATGGCCATGTCCAAGAAATTTTGGCTCATCTGGCACCTATATACCGATATCTTTGTGCCAAAGCAGGAGAAGCCTGTTTCAACATTAGTCTTCTAGAATAATGACTGCAGTGTTTTGTAGTCTTTCAGAGTTTTTTCCTTTACACTATTATTGTAATTTGTTCTGATGATTCTGCTCACTTAATTCTATATCACTTCATATAAATCTTTTCAAGTTTCCCTGAATCTATCGTGTTTGTCATTTCAGTATGACATAGTGGTCTTCCATTATAGCCACATACCATACTATGTTAAGCCATTCCTCAATTGATGGGCATGTATTGATAGATTTATTAAAACAAAATTTGCCAGTTTCTGTTTTTGTTCATATGAAACCTTTTCCCCTCTTTCTTTGATCTCTTTGGCATATATGTCAAGTAGGGGTATTTCTGGGTCTCTTCCCCTTTTTATTATCCACTTCAATATCTTCCTGAAAATGCCCTCTTTTGTTGTTTTTTTCTGTCTAATTACATTTGTAAGCCTTAATGTAATGTGCTATATGAACATGCAGTGTTTGTATTACCTATCATTGAAAATCCAGCTGAAATATGCCTTCCTGTGTATGCATTTTCTTAGAAAGCCAGTTTGGAAGTAATGGCTTCCTGAGATGAACCTTTTCAAGATTTATTGTAATAATAACTATAGCTTACATTTATACATAAAATACCTTTTGCAAAAACAATCCTATGGGATGGATAATAGTAAAAAAATCGGTACATTGCCATCATCATCATCATCCTGATCATCACCTTGTGGAAATATCATATTGAAGACTAGTATTTATATGTCACTTGAAAGTTTATGAAATACTTTACACATATTATCTCATATCCGCAAAACAAATTTGAAAAGTCGGTACCATTAGGATCCTTATTTTATAGATGAGGATACTGTAATTTTATAGATAAAGGAACTGAGTTTTAGAAAAAAATTAAGTGCCTTAGCTTCAACCATACAATAAATACCAGCCAAATCAGAAGATAAACCCCGGTCTTTTGAAGACCATAGCCCCTTCTGCTCTGCTGCATCCTGCTGCTTTATAGCCTATGTCTCTCGTTTGTCACTTGTTTATCTCATGTTGCTACAACATTTAGGATACTTTTTAGTTTTACACATATAGGCATTTTGTCTCCTGATTACTTCTTAAGAAAAGAGAATATTTCTTATGCAATGCTTCCTATCCACTCAAAAATACCTATTTAATCATTGATATACATAAAAAAAAATCTTTGTGGTCCTGTGAGGGAAGTGAGATATACAAACTTCATTTTTTTCTTATTCCTTTTTTTTTAAAACAGTATAGCTGTAACATAATTAACATAATCATAGTCAGCATATTTGCCAAAAGAGTGTTTGATGCCTTCTGCTCCTTGATAAATAACAGTAATGGCTCAAATGTAAATAATAGTTTCCCTTTACAAAATGCTTTATGGATATCATTTAGTTGATCCTCACAACTACTATTTCAGGTAGACAATGTAAGTATAATACAATACCCATTTTACAGAAGGGATAACTGAGGTTTAAAGAGGTAATGTAACCTGCCCAAGGTCAACAGCTGGTAAATGATCAAGTCAGTATTGGAAAACAGATTTATTTTTCAGTTTAGTGAATAGTCAGGATCATAGGACCATGGACCTAGAATGTAAGGGATTTTAGCAGTCATCTAGACCAAGGCTCTAATTGTAAAGATAAGGAAACTGAGGATGATGTTAAATTAATTTCTAAAGGTCATACAGGTTGTAAATGGCAAAACTTGGATTCATATATGGGTTTTCGGATTCCAAATCTATTCCCCTTTTTTTTCTGTACACAACCATTAACACAGAAAATATTTTTAAAACATGAAAAGTCATATCATTCTGATAGATGGGTGAGAATAATGGCACAACAGTATAGCTAATATCATGATAGAATTGGATTTGGGAAGATTTTGGTTTAGATCCTAAGTCAGATTTCTATCAATTTCTGATACTAGAAGTGATTTGACCTTTCTCAGCCTTAGTTCCCTTATCTGAAAAATAGGGATCATATTATCTGTAGCACTTACCTTACTAGATTATTTTGAGTATCAAACGAAATAATGAATGTAAAATGTTTTGCAGACCTTATAATTTAATAAAAATACCAATCATCACCACCATCATCCTCACCCTTATCATTGCTTCAAAGTAAAGTAAATGATTATATTACTAACTTTCATAGTTCTCTTTAAACAAGTTCAATCTCCTTAAAACCTGGAGTCAATTGACAAATGTCTATTCTAAATACCTTTCACGTTACTAGGTGACTTTTTCTGCCTCTAGAGTAAACATTCAATTTGTTAAAACTGTATTAATTTAAAGAATACATTAAATTAATTGTGATTTGAGCCCAAGATCCCCCCCTGAGATTGATGGTAATTGAGGTGTTGGATGGTGACTATCTTCAGCTCACCATGCATAGATACATTTAATAACAGAAATTATTTGAAATTAAAGGTGTGCCAATCCACTAGGTCATTTAGCTGATCAGTTCTAACATAGGCATGCATGAGATTTCCATTCAAAAAGTTGGTAGAGACTTTTGATTGGAGATTGCAATTCAGGCTCATCTGCTCCCATCAGTTTAAGCAATTATTCCATTGCAAATTTACAGTGATCTTATCAAAATAAATCTACTCAGTAGTTTCCCCCTCTCCCTCTAACTCCATTCACCCCACCTCCAATGTCACATCAAGTGAAATATTAGCTGGCTCTAAAAGGAAGAGGAAGGGGGAAAAAAATCAATTAGACTGAACAAGATTGAGATGGAATTTTAGATTTCTATGGTACTTTAACTTTGGTGGGATTATTGAATCCTGCCTTCAATTACATTTTTGTTAAATTGTTAATGATCCTCTATACATAAATATACAATATTATTCCTCAAGTCAAGCATAAGGAGGATGTCAAATCTTCTTGCTAAGAGTACAAAACACTCTTATGTTATAGCATTCCTCATGGTTTAAAATATATTAATATTAAGAAATGTTTAGAATTAATTATTTATTCCAATATGAGTTGGAGGAAAATAAAACTACCGTAGAGCTAAAAAGAAACTCAGAGGCCATCTAGTCCAAACCATATCTGTCATTGTATAGCTGAAACTATTGAGGTTTAGTGATTTACCCAAAGGCACCACCAAAGGCTGGAATTGAACTTGCATCTCCTTGACAATAAGTAATTGTTTTAATTTTTGTTTTCCTCTTGTAATTACACATTAACTCTGTTTCTAGCAAGTGATGCTATGTGCCCATAGGGCACTTAGAATCACTGAATGATAGATTTAGAATTTAGAGAAAGTTAGAACTCATTGTACATAACTCCATTTTTTACTGTTGAGATAACTGAGATATCAGAGACAGTGAATAACTTATCCAGGGTTACAAAAGGAAGAAGTGATAGGACTAATATTTGACCCTAGGATCTCTCATTCCAAATATAATATGTTTTTCTTCTTTGCACCTTTTTGAACATTTCTTACACAAATTCTGCAAGACACATTTATTGCTTTATAGTTAAATTGCATAAAAGTATAAAACTCAGTTTACTTCTAAGATAAGAATTCATTGAGTACTAGAAAAAAAGAATCCAAGAATCAAGAAATTTCAATTCTCCTAGTGGCTACCAGTGTGTATGGGTAAATTCTTTAATCTTTCTTGACTTCAGTAAGATTAGGAAATTTGACTAGGTAATTTAGCCAGGTTCTAAAATAAATCTAACTTTCGTAGTCAGAGGGCAAAGGTTGATTTTTCAGAAAAAGACAGGAAAAGAGAACCCCATCAGTACATATACATGAGCATACACATGCAGACAGATGCATACAAACAGAAATAACATATGCCCTAAGGGACATATGTTGGGAAGAGAGAATAATTTTGAACTAAGTTCCCTTTGGAATAACTGTCTCTTTACACATTAATTTTAGTGTAAATCTCATTATAGGCCTGGTCAGTATAGGCATGCCCTACACATTTAACTCTGTATTTGGTATGAATTTTTATCCTACCTATATGCCATGAATACTTTAAAAAGTTTACACATGTCTGATGAAGGTCATATTTTCAAGATATAAAAGAACCAATTCAGATGTAAAAGAGTAGGAACCATTCCCTAACTGATGAATGATCAAAAGGATATAAAGAGGTGGTTTTCAAAGGAAGAAATCCTAACTCTCAATAACCATACAAAAAACTTCAAATTACTAAAAAATATTAATAAAAATGAGAATTATACCAATTTTGAAATCCCATGTCCCACTCATCATTTCAGAGAAGTTGGTGAAAAAAATTACAAATATTAGAGGGGCTGTGGGAAAAATGCTACTTTGCTGATGAAGCTATGCATTGGTTCAGCCATTCCGCATAGCAATATGGGACTATGATAAAAAAAAAAAAGTTATGAAACTATGCATAGGCATTGACATCAAAACAGATACAATGTATAACAACTATTTATTTGTTTGTTTATTCATCTGTCTGTCTGTCTGTCTTTCTGTTTGTGATGGCAAAGACCTAGAAAATAAGGTGTCCATCAATTAAGGAATAACTGAACAAAACACAGAACAAATGCAATGAAATATTTTTATTATATAAGAAGTGATGGAGGGAGCAGTTTCACAGAAACCTGGAGAGATTGTGAGACCTGCTTCATAATCTAGACAACTAATTATGAAGCAAACTTCTCATCTCCTGGAGAGACATTCTAGAAGTGGCCAACATGGAAATGTCATTTACTTGACTATACCTTTATTAAGAAGAATTTTGTTTTTCTTCTACAGCTCAATGGAATGGGTTGAGTTGCGAAAGAAAAAAAATAATGCTTATTAATTGATTAAAAAAATAAGACCTAGATTTTCAGCTAAGATGGCCGTAAATCTTTTTGTTTAGCTGATTAAAAACTGGCCACATTTGATTATATCTACCGGAATAATGATTTAAAAAAAGAATGCCCTAGTCAGTGAGATATTATTTAGCACTTGGATGCTAAGTTGACCAAAAGATCCAAACAACAGATTTAGTCACAAAGTGTAAAAATGGTTTTACTGCTATGTATCAAATGACTTTGATTTCAACATGAGTGAATATCCCTCTTTCAAATGCGAACCACAATACTGATAAATTTTAACAGATGGGTTAGCAAACTTCTGTAGCTGAACAAGTTAATCATTCAAACATGAAATAATCAATTAAAATGAAGATATAAAAAGAGAGATAGAAAGGAAGGAAGGAAGGAAGGAAGGAAGGAAGGAAGGAAGGAAGGAAAGAAGGAAGGAAGAAGGAAGAAAGGAAAGAAGGAAGGAAGAAAGGAAGGAAGGAATGAAGGAAGGAAGGAAGGAAGGAAGGAAAGAAAGAAATTAGAATCTTCCAGTGACAAGCGCCTCCTTAATTACTTAGGTTGATTTTTCAGTGGTTGTATCTTGGCAGGCCTATACTAGAAAATTTACCAGCTTAAAACTTGTACTCCATTGACATGACCTTCAAGAACTCATGGTTACCTAGATGCCATAACGAATAGGACTTTACTGGATGCAGAATGGCTTTTATCCCATTTAATAAATTCATTGCAAACATGATGTAAAGTTGAAGAACTGATCTTTCAAATAAAATTCAAGGGTTATAAAATGATAAAAAAAAAAAAGAACTAGAGGGCATAATGGAAACAGAGCTGGACATAAGAGTTCAGAAGATTTGGGTTTATTTTCTATCTCAGACAGCTTTTATCTGTATAACCATGGGAAAGTCACATAATCTTGTATACATCAGTTTTCTCTTGTAGGAAATAGGGAAAATAATGCATGTTAATATTTACTCTGCAAGGTTGTTGGGAGGACACACACAGACACAGACACACAGACAAATATATATTTACACATATATATAAATGTATGTAGACACATATATATGTATATGTAAATATACATATACACACAAACATAGATGCCATATAAATGTCATCTATTGCTATTAGGGCTTTAAAGTTCTCAAGACACATTGATGCATATGATTCATCATTTAATCCTCACAACAAGGAGGAACTGAAGATATTCTTATTTCTAGATTTGAGAAAACTAAATCGTACACAGGCAGATGACGACACATCTAATAAAGTGTCAAGCATAAAATTCACTTTCTCCTCAATTAAAATCCACCACTCTTTTCACTAACCCATGCTGTGAGGGGTATGTATGTGTTGTATGTGTGTACACACACACACACACACACACACACACACACACTTACACATATAAAAGCACAGATAACTAGAAATAGATATATACATATATGCAAACATATGCATGCATACATATACATGCATATATACACACATGTATATACGTGTTTCTGTGTGTATTATGTATTGGTCACATGTGTGTATGTGTATATTCTGTTATTATAATCTTATTATACCAAAGATTCAGCTAAGACAAAGAACAGGTCATTTCTCTTATGCATGTTATCAGTCTGGCAACTTGCATTTAAACCTTCTATGACATAGGCACTGTGCTGACCAGCTAGAGTTTTTTAAAAAGGTGAAATAATTCCTGCCCTAAAGAAGCTTATATTATTATATTGAGGGAGATGACATATAAGAAAAATATTGGTAAGTAGGTATCTAGATAGAAGGATTGATAGGTAGATAGAAAAACAGATAGATGATAGAATATTTATTTAGCACTTGTTATGTGTTAGGCGTTGTATTAAACCTTGTGTTTACAAATATAAGCAATGAAAATGGGTCCTGCCCTCCAGGAACTGATATTTTAATGGATATGTGTGAGGGTGGATAGGTGAGTGTAAGCATGTTCACATATCAACATGATGTTGATTCAATAATTCTATTGTTTTCTCCTTTATAAGGAGAAGTCACTGCATGTAGAGGAACAGGGAGATTGGGGGAAAGGTTAGAAGAAGACTCATTTAGCATGTGTTGAGAAAATGGTCTTTTTCTCTGAAAGATAATCAGACACTCATCTATCATCACTAGAAGACTAAGGGACAGAGGTATGGTTCTGATAGGTGAGGTTGATAAGGAAGATGACTGAAGTATATACAAAATAAATACAAGGAAATTTTGCTGCTTATAGGGGTGGGGCAGGATATGTCACTTGGAGGAAGGAGGAAAAGGTTTATGTAGAAGTTGCTACTGAAAGGTACAATAATACTTTCATCTAACATGGAAACTAATCACAATTGACTAATTCCCAAGTGTCTGATAAGTATAAATCATAGTTTGACATCACATAGCATGCATACCTGTGCATGTATGTGTATGTATGTATACATGCATGTGTATGTGCATATATAACTGCACAGCTGTCTAAATATATGTAACATACATGTGCACATACATACACACAACAAGCATATATGTATATACATCTGGGTATACACATGTATGTGTATATATACATGTGTGTACACACATATATATTTGAAAATGAGAAGGTACCTATGTGTTATAGCTTCTTTAGTTCATTTTGACACTGACAAAAAAAGATTACAGTCCAGGTCTGAGGCCAGATTCCTTACTTGATTAGGCTCATCCTTCATACTTAAACTCTCTACATTTGTACTGACAAAATAGGTTAGGGTATATCCCTAGGGGCTTACATTCATCAGAGACATTAAAACCACATGGGAAGGGAGGGCAGCAAAGAACAGGATGTGGGGGCTTAGACTGGGAAAAAACAAATAGATTGTAGTGGGAGAGCTATGAGCAGAAGAGGTATAGGATTGTAATGTTAAGGGCAAATAGGGATGAAAAAATTACTGACATTATTCATTTTAACATTTAGAAAGCCTGAAAGAGAGGGATCCTGCATCATTTCTTTCAAAAAACTAGTCCTTTATGTCCCATGTTATACAAATGGTGGAGATGATGGAAAATTCATATGTGTACCTAAGAACATATATCTCTTATGTTTATATGTACATATGTGTATATGCATATGTATATAGAGTGATATATACATAAATATGCAATATACATATGAGATCTCTATATATCTGTTTATTGATAATTTATTATATATTGAGAAACATATCAATATACATATATAGATATAGATCATGATGTTGATTCAATAATACCATCATTGGCTCTTTTGTAAGAGTGGCACATACTTTATCCACAAAGTTCTTCCTATTTACTTTCACACACCCAAGTTAGTTGTTAGTCTGTTGTTGTGATAGACACATGTACGTTAAAAAAAAATTTCAAATAAAAAGTACAAAATTTTGAATAATTTAAATAATATGAATTTTTAGTAAAAGTTCACATTTATAGCATATTTTGAGCATAACAACCATCTTATGAAAGAAATAGTGAGTGCTAGAATTATTATCTCAATACCAATGATAGAGAAACATAGGAATTAGCAGTTGGAAGAGACCTTAAGGATAATCTGACTCCAAAGTCTTCTGTTCTTTCAAATGAGAAAAATTTAAACTTGAGCCACTTAAGTGATTTGCTTAATCTAGAACCTTTGACTTTTAAAGAAAATGCTATGCAGTGAAGACAGTCCTAGAATTGAAATGGGGAGGGGTGGAGCCAAAAGGGCAGCGTAGGAGCAGCACAGTACTGCAGGTCCCAAATAGCCATCTCAAATACCCATAAAATATGAATCTAAACAAATTTTAGGGCTCTAAATCTCACACAAATACACCTCCCGCTGAAGGCAGCTCAGCTCGAGGGGATCATCTCAGCGCTGGGAGCAGAAACCAGCTCAGCCTGAAACTGCAAATTGGCCCAGGGGCACGGGGTGAAGGGGGAGGGCCCACCAGGATGAGCCACAGCTGGAGCTTCAGGAGAGTGGATCAGCAGCAGCTATAGTAGTTTCCAGAATTATTAAGCCATAATAAACAAGCACTAAGTGAAAGGTCAGTGGAGCTCAGCTAAACCTGGGGGAGAAAAGGGGTCCAGGCAAACTGCCTCCAGGGCAAGGAAGCAGCAGAAGAGGTGGCCCTGCAGCCACCTCCATGTGGCTGCTTCAGAGTTCTCAGCCTGCAGACTGCAGGGGGGCCAAGTGATCATTCAGAGGCTAAGTGCTCTTGCATTGAGTGGCCTAGATCCGGATCGTGGTCTTGGGTGGTGGTCCTGGGGTGTGTTTTCAGTCAGCCAAAGCTGGTGGGGGCTGCAAAAAAATGACAGCCCCCTAATAGCTCTGGCAGCTTGGAAAACCCCAGCAATTTGGGACAGAGCTTTTCCCTCTGGAAACAGAGTACCACAGAACAAAAAAATCATTGATTGGACAACATGAGCAAGCAAAGGAAACAAAGTAAGAACAGCAACCAAACACTAGAGTCCTTCTTTGGGGACAAGAAGGATCAAAGCATGGGACGGGAGGAAGACAACACAGTCAGAACTCCCGTACCAAAAGCTTACAAGAAACATGAAGGTTCTCTAAAAGCCATAGATCAGCTTAAGAAGGATTTTGAAAACCAAATGAGAGAAGAGGAGGAAAAATTGGGAAGAGAAATAAGAATGATGCAAGAAAATCACGCAAAGAGAGTCAACAACCTGACTGAAGAAAATAACACTTTAAAAAATAGATTAACTGAAATGGCAAAAGAGGCCCAAAAAGCCAATGAGGAGAAGAATGCCTTAAAAAGTTGAATTTGCCAGATGGAAAAAGAATCTTAAAAGCTTTCTGAAGAGACTAACTCCTTCAGAATTAGAGTGGAGCAAATGGAAGCAAATGACTTTATGAGAAATC
>CM053582.1:428263485-428292054 GCA_028627135.1 Pseudochirops cupreus
CTTATCAAAGTTGAACTACTTACATGCCAACATGGAAAAGTGATAATTGTAACTTATGAAACTTTTCTCAGTATGAAGATAGGTAAAGGGAATACAAATGTATATATACATATACATACACATATGTCTATATAGAAGGGTTTATATATGTGTACAAACTCATATTTGAGTATGTGTATATATGAGTACATAGAGAGCACAAGATCAATTAAATAGGAAGGGGCAATGCTCTAAAAGGTGAAATTCTGAGGTGGGAGAGGATTAGAAGGAGAGGAGACAGGGAGAGACAGAATGGGGTTAATCAACTCATAGAAGAGGCAAAGGATTATTGTTACAATGTAGGGGAAGAACAGGAAGGCAAAAGGGAAAGCGTCAACCTTACTCTCATTGAACTTAGCTTAAGGAAGGAATGTCATAAACTCTGAACTGGGTATCTTGCCACACAGGGAGTAGGGGGATGGGGATGAGAGGTAGGATGATGGAGGGGAGAGCAGGGTGGGGGGACGGTTGATGGAAGTACACACTTGTGTAAAGGGACAGGGACAGGGTAGAGAATAGAACAAGGGGGGGCAGGATAGGAAGGAGGGACATATAATCAGTCTTTCACAATATGCCTACTGTGGAGAGGTTCTGTGTAATTACACATGTACAGCCTGTATTTAATTGCTTGTCCTTCAGTGGGGGTGGGTGACAAGGGAGGAAGGGAAAGAATCTAGAATTTAAAGTTCTATAATCAAATGTTAAAAATATATATGTATATACACATATACATACAATTATTATTATTATTATTATTATTATTAACTACATCCAATTGAGCATTAAGATATGCAGGCACTGTGGCAGGGAGATCCATCCTGCCCTACCAGAAAGTCAGAGAGGCGAGAGGGAGGACATAGGAGAGAGCAGATTGGGGTAGGATTTATACAGTAGGATTGCTCTTTTGAGGTGTTCGGTAGGGGAAAGATGGGGAGAAAATTTGCAACTCAAAATCTTGTGGAAATGAATGACGTAAACAAGAAAATAAATAAATTAATTAAAAAAAAAGAATTGTAATCAGGAAAACCTACATTCGTATTACATCCTTTTCACTTATTAACTATATGATCATGAGCATGTCAATTTCTGAGCACCAATTTCCTCACTTGTAACATTAAAGAGCTAAGCTATATGACTTTACCTTAGGTTACTTCTAGCTCTTCCATTAATCTATAATTCTATGGTGAGATGAATGCTCTTCCTATTACATTATATTACCTCCCAGAGGAAGAATAAACAAACATTTCCTATGATGGCTTCCTAAGCCTAACAAAGTTGAGGAATTCTCATTGTTAGAAGGTATTTTCTTCTTCAAATTCACCCTAAAATTTGGGAGATTATAGTTCAATATATATTGAACTATTGTCAGGATTTTGTATAAACCAGAAAAGGTAGGCAACTTATAATGAAGTAGAAATTTTTAAAGTTTCCACAAAATAATTTTTTTAAAAATACCATTGAAATAACTTGAATACATAATAATATTGTGCATAGTGACATAATGGGTAGGGTTATGAACTTGGACTTGGGAAGATCTGAGTTCAAATTCTACTTCTGTCATTTATTCATTGTATTACTGTAGGCAAAGTCACTTAACAATAAAATGGGTATAAAATGGCTGAAATACCTATTTCAGAGGGTTGTTATGAGATACAAGTTATATAATGAATAAATGTAAAGTGCTTTGTAAAGTTCAACTTTGCAAAGTTCAAACTATATCAATGCTAGTTATTATCAATTACCCATAAGATTCTATCCTTTCAGAGCTGCCAAGTTAGAGGGAAATAAGAACAAGATTGGTATACGCAGCATGATTTAAGGAGGCAAATTACATCATTTGCTTTGAGTAGGCTAAAATTTGATGAGTAGAACAGGAAATTACAAATGGTATAAAAGGCATAGGAAAACCAAAGAACATCCCTAGCTTTCATATAATATAACTAGTCCATTGCTTATCCTTTCAGTAATGCATGAGGGTGAGAGTAAAGCTAATGAGAGTTAGCAAAGCAGAGAGAAAGAGGTGAAGAACAATGCTTTGTATTTACATACTTTTATTTCCTGGAATATTTGCATGTTTCTGATGAGTAGCAAAAAATTAAGTCTGATTATTTATTTTGAAAATGCTAAATTAATCATGTTTGTCTCTGTATTGTATTATCAAGGAGATTATAAACTTTTCAAGGACAAGGGAAAATGATATATCTCTGCATTGCTCTAATGTATGATACAGGGTTAGGTGAGTAATTAACAGTTGTAGACTAACTGATGTTCTGAAGCTATTGAGAACTTGTGAAGAACTCAGACACCATCTACTTGTAAAGTTGTTAGTTCTACAACAGATAAGAAATACACTCTCTAGTAGCACATTCCACTATTCACTATAATCAGAATGGAGTGCTCTGCTTTATACATTGTTTGGGCTAGGGGACAATCACCATTCCATTAATGAATTACTCAATGCCATTGATGAATTACTAACTTTAAAGAACTAGTACACAAAATTGTTTAAACATTAAAACTTTTATTAGCATAATGGTATCTTTGTGTTTTTTTTTTTCCAGGTGTCACATCTTGAATTTCTTCAGAGTCACTTATGTTATCCTGCTCTTGATGTGCTAACATAGAAAATTCAAATTAATTGGTCATCAGCTTCCACTTACTATATAGTCCCTGAGGTCAAAGGATAACAGCAAGGTACCAAGAACCACTTCAGTGCTGTTACTCCTGTGTGAACAGAGATAAATCACTTAATGGCCATTACTACTACTTCTCTAATTATAGAATGTTATTGAAACCTGTATTGCTTCATATCATTTAATCATTTTAAGTAATAACTACATGAGGATGCAGGAACAAACATTATAATTTAATTTATGTTGGTTCTGTCAAATAGCTAGTTTGTCTTTTGTTCTCAATGAAATGATGATTTGCGTGACCAAAAGGGTGTACTCTCTAGAATCATTATAGACAGAGCCTTAGTAAGCCAGGGCCTTTTGTAGGAGCAGCTCCAATATTTTGTTTTGTTTAAGATCTAACTGTAATTTTACCTGCTCTTGAAATAAAACATTGGCCCTGGCATAGGCCCCCATTATTTAACCTCTCACTTTATTGAATGTCTTATGCTACCAACAAACCCCTCCAGAAGAAATTCTCCTTTTTACCTCTTTGTTTTAACAGCAAAAGAATGACAATACTAGGAATTCAATCAGGAGAGGGAGAAAATGCGCGCGCGCGCGTGTGTGTGTGTGTGTGTGTGTGTGTGTGTGTGTGTGTGTGTGCATGAGCACCTGTGTGTATCACTCTGTAGCTTATACTTTGCCTGAAGGAGAAATGTTCACATGAAGAGCTGAAGTGATTTGCAGACTTTGTTAAATAAAATAAAGTAGGAGTGTGCTTGTTGCTATGGTTACCACTTCGCTATTTCTATAGAATACCACAGCAAATGGTCACTTGAAACTAGTTAAGGTGCAGGGCTATTTACTGCGATGAGATATGGAAAAAAATATATATTTTTTGTCATTGTTTTATTTGTTTGTTTCTCAAAGATAAGAAATCTTTTCATTCTATTTTATTTCAAATGAATTCATTTTCCAAACCTTTGTCAATTTCATTGATAATAGTTAAAGAAAAACATCATTTCCACTAATGTAGGCTAATATTGTTCTTGGATAATATTTCAGTTATTTTCTCATGCTTGTAATGATATCTTTCTGACAGACAAGTGGTCCTGGAAAGCTTTATTTACAATTCACCTTTATGAAAAATATGTATTGATATTGCTTTAAAAATTATAATAATGAATAATTATCATTCCACATGGGAAGCAGCACTGGGCAGTAGAGAAGGAATTAAATGTCAAATGCAGACTGTGATTGATCAGTTCCAGAAATTCTGAAAGTCTTTTTGCAATCATTACTTTTTGCTTACCCCTTATTTTCACTTACTTCAGTAAACCAAATACACTAGAGCCTGGAAGCAATGCCATTCTACCAGAAACAACCTTCTGACAGTGTGGTTTTCTTTTTTTTATTTAATCTTTATTAACTCTGCCTATAGCAGGGATTCTCAACCTGTGGGTCACGACCCCTTTGGGGGTCAAACGACCTTTTCACAGGGGTCACATGGGTTGCCTAAGACCATGGGAAAACACATATTTCTGATGGTCTTAGGAACCGAGACACTGCTCCTCTATCCGTCTCCAGGTGGGTCCATCCACATGCAGATACGCCCACATACAAGTATTAAAGGGTCACAGCATTTGGAAGGTTTAGAACCAACCACTGGCCTATAGTGTCCAGAGGACTAGGTAGAGATTTCTATGCCATTCTAGGATGAATGGACATTGAATATGTTCTTATTTCTCATAACAAAGGAATATCATGTAGTGTTTTCAATACAAGACAAATGGCTACAACGACAACGACACATACCGTGAGTCTTCAGCCCAGCAGTGACAACACTTTAAAGGACTGGTAATCTTTTTGCTACACATGGCAAATGGAGTTTTTAACTAATTGAGTTTTAATGAATTGAGATTCTAACACATAAATTCAGATGCATTCACAGCTACCTTTTAATATGGGAACAAAACTAGTGGCTGAAGAAACAAAAACTGTTTCTCAAAGTTCTATGAAAGGTTTTAAAATTCGAACATATTGTTATTTTATAATTTTTATTCATCATTAGTTCAACTTGACTAAGCATTTATTATACACCTATTACATGTCAGACCCCAGTTGAGGTGATGAATTTTCACAGATAAGGATGAAACAATCTGTCTTCTCAAGGAGCTTACATTCTATTGGGAGGAAACATCATGTACACAGAAAATTCCATGCAAAATATGTGTAAGGTAATTTCTGGTTGGAAGCCACAGTTTAATATGAAAGATAGTTTTCTAACAATAGAACAAAGGGTGCAGGTAGCTTAATGGAAGGTAAAATAGGAGCAATGACTGGGGAAAGGAATTTCAATCTTGGCAACCCAATTATCAATCAGAGATTTGGAGCACATCCATTGCGCACTAGGTTGTTAGGATCTTCATAGAAGCAATGTTAATGTTTATCTGGTTATCTAGTCTGGAGCAAGAAGTGGAAAGAGATATAGCAGAGAGGAGGGAAGGAGTTATAGAAACTGTGACAAGGCAGATGTGTGAGAGCCTGACCAAGGGAGGGGATGATGGAATACTGGATCTTGACTATTTATAGAGGGAAAAGACACTTTTGTGTTACCCTCCAGTTCTCAGTTTGGTCAGGTGAAAGAAAGTTTTCAAGGAATTTAAGTAGATTACATTATTTTATCATCAAATAATCTTTTCAGGTAGGTGCCTGTATTATCTTCCGTTTTACAGATAAAGAAGCTAACTACACACACACACACACACACACACACACACACACACACACACACACACACGCTCTTGATCTAGGAATCCTGACCTAATCAATGTTACCATTGCTTCCAGAAACGACATTTCAGGGGGCGGAGCCAAGATGGCGGCGTAGCGGCAGCAACATATCTCAGCTCTCACATAGCCACCCCAAAATACCCATAAAATATGACTCTAAACAGAAAGGACATTTCAATCAGTTCCCCTATGACTCCATTCACCATTCCCAAAGCTCTTTTTGCTGGATACCACTACTGTAAATGCAGTGTTTCTCTGTGTAAAATGTAGAAATCTCCTTTAATTAAGAGAATGCTTTACTTTTGTATTTGCTTCCACAGCGCAATTAGAATACTGCTTGACATGTAGTAAATATTTATTAGTATCCTTCCTCCCTTCCTTCCTCCCGTCCTCCCTTCCTTCCTTCCTTCCTTCCTTCCCCCCTCCCCCTTCCTTCCTTCCTCCCTCCCTCTCTTCCTTCCTTCCTCCCTTCCTTCCTTCCTTCCTCCCTCCCTTCCTTCCTTCCTCCCTTCCTTCCTTCCTTCCTTTCCTTCCCTTTCTTTTCTCTCTCTGTCTGTTTTTCTGTCTCTCTTTTTTCTCTCTCTCTTCATTCCTTCGTATCATCTCATGCTTTTAAGTGACTTTCCCAGGTTCAAACAACTAACAAGTATCTAAGGTGGGATCAGAACCTTTGTTCTTCAGACTCCAAATTTAACACTTTGCCCACTATGACTGTGATTTTGGATAGATAATTTTATTTTGGAGACTTTAAGTTATATTCTTTGCAATTAAGTCTCCTATGTAAGTCTAGATCATTCAGCTAAATAAAGTAAAATGTGTTTTAGCACCACCTAAGGGAATCATTGTTTACTCTATCAGCTTTAAAGTAAGGAATTTGGGATAGTACCTTGCAAAGAATAGGAACTCAATGGTTATTTGTTGAATAAATGAATGGCTGATTGAATAAAAAAATATTTCCTTGCAAAGTCAAATGAAAATTTAGATATAAGACCATATGAAAAATCCCATGGTCTCAACATATCAGGAGTAGACTGGATGTCTGCTTGAATTCTTGTAAAAATTGTTTCATAAAGCAGTTTTCCCCAAGATGAAATATACTTAAATTGGAGTTAAGTCTGCTTAATCTACTACTTAAGTTTTTCTCTAATGTGCATAATGCTTCAGAAATGACTCTAGGTTCTTCAAGGTTTTATAATTAAAATATAACTGTTGGATGATTTAATAAAGCTACAAAAGCCTAGAGTACAGCCCAGCAAAAGTCTGTCCTGGCATAATAAGGAACAGCCCAGATATTGAATAAGGCTCATCACAGAAGGTTAGGTGATGAATAGCTCTGCCCACAAAAAACATCAAATGAGTAATACCCTCAAATAGCCTGCAGTCTTGATTGCTACACTTTTCCTGTATTTTGTTTTGTTTTGGTTTTGCTTTCTGCTTACAATTCTGTAGTCACTGGGATTTTGCTCACGTCAATCTGTATCAGTTTATATGTCTTCCCATACTTCTCTGAATTCTTCATATTTATCATTTCTTAGAGGTCAAGAATCCAAGAGCTTTGCCTTAACCAATGCATATTTAATTGTTTGCTTCTCCAAAAATAACAATATTCTGAAAATTCTGGTGTCTATGAGGCCTTCTGTCTTTGATATTCTTGAGATTTGGGTAAAAGGCATGGGTATCTGTTGTTATTTGAAAACATTTTAAAATTACTTTACAGAATTATGGAAATAATTCAAATGTGAGCCAACAACATTTTAGTGTCTATTTTTTCACAGCTCATTCTATGTGACCTATTTTCTTGTATTATTATTTTCAGACATTTTTGAAGTGTAAGATAAAATTTTATAGATTTTTAATTTATATTTCTCTTATCAGTTATTTAGAGCAATTTTTCTTATGATAGTTAACAATATTCAATTCTTCCTTTGAAAATTGTTTGTTAATATCCTTTGACCGCTTATCCCTAGGGGATTTTATTGGCACTCAGTATGCAATCTTTGTTCAGTGACATACTAATGGAGGAACTGGACCACATCCATATTGACATTCTCACTATACATGAAATCAAAAGACATAAACAAGGTAATAGCTAATGGAAAGAATGCTTACTGATTTTCAAGGGGAGATAAGTAAAGGTATTGCTTTCATTATGCACCCAAAGGCAAGTAGATATTTAATTTCATGGGACACTTGACCATTTCTCCTTGCACTGCTCTAAATAAGCATAAGCAAGGAGACTACTATGAGTATGCTAGAAGCTCCAACATTCAGTCCAGAGGATGAAAAAATCATGAAAAGAGTAGATTGTTTACAATCAAAGAATCTGGCTTCTAATTACAGTTCTGGCACAATCTGTCACTATCATTCTCAGTTTTGTCATTTGTCCCCAAATACAGCCTTTGGAAACCCTGATTTCAGCACTAAAGAAAGAAAAACATTTAAGCAAAATGAATCAATATGAATGCTGTCTGGCAGTATATACAGTATTCTACTCCAGTAGTCCTTCTGTTTCTCTCAATTAAGACAAAGGTAATCTTCATTCTCTGTCCATTACAATTACATGGGGTTTTCCCTTTTGTATTTTTTAAATATTGTCACCCCTGGACATATTATTCTCAGGATTCTACTTGTTACTATATCATTTCATGAAAGTTTTTCCATGTTTCTCTGAAATTTACATATTTATCATGTCTTCCATTAAATTCATACACTACAGTTTGTTTAGCTTTAATCCAGTGGATGGGAATTCACATTATTTTAAGATCTTTGCTACCATAACATGTGTAGTTATGAATATTTTGTTACATATGGGGACTTTCTGTCTTTGAACACTTTGTGTTATATATCTATATGTTCATCAGGGTGATCACTGGCCCTAGGCATACAAAAAATCTAATGACTTTATTATTTTTTTAAGATAATTCCAGATTGTTTTTTTAGAACACTGGACCAATTCAAGCTAACAGTATATTAATGTTTCAATTTCTACCACTGCAGCATCTCTCTTTCTCTCTCTCTCTCTCTCTCTCTCTCTCTCTCTCTCTCTCTCTCTCATCATCTTTGCAATTTACTTCATATAAAGATACCACCACAGTATTGTTTTGACTTCCATTTTCTTACTTTATTAGCTAAATCTTAAAAGATAAGAGACAGTTGGTAAATGATATAGTAGTTATTTTGGAATCAACTGATTTCTTTTTCTGCTTAATGAGAAGAGTGACTAGTTAGCACGCTATGACTTTAAAAGAAGAATGTCTCAGGTTGATTTATTGAATGAAATTAACTATCTGTCACCAAGTCTTCACTTCCGCCTACATGGTATTTTGCTGATTCTACTGACCTTACATATGGGACCACCACTCCCAATGACCATCGTCCCCACTGCCTTGCTCCCTCCTCACTATCCCAGCTTTAAATCTTAACCATTAGGCTTTAACTTGATCATTCTGCCTTGATGAGCGAATCACCTTTATGGACTTTAAGATTTCGGAAACTTTTAAAAATCTTGGTCCCTATTTATAGTCTTAAATTTCTTTTTGGATGGTATACTTCCCTATACTATCATTTTAATTCCTTACAAAAGCCATCTAAAGACACAGAGTATATATTTTCTACCAGTTCTCTTTGTGAAGACGACTTTAAAATTAGTTCAATGTCTACATATTTGGGGGAAAGGAATGTCCTCAACATCAAATTATGGGGTATTTACTTGATGGGAAAGAGACATTCAGAACTAATTAGCCATCATGGAGATTAACTGCTTCTTTTACCCTTTAAGTGTGATGAATCTTTGCCGTTAATTTCAAGGTATAGGGAAGTTTACTGACAAGATACAGTGAAAACAAATTCTATTTTCTTGCCTGGCCATTTAAAAAGACCTTGCCCAGAAATGATAGCATGATAATTCCTCACATTTTTTATAGTATTAGTCAAGTGTGGCAATGGTCTAGCATGAGTGAGTATCCCAGGAGAGTATTACAACAGCATTAGAAACCAGCATCGTCTTGTGCCCTGCTTTCTACATACATATCTACAGAAGGGCAGGCTTCCAATTAACCGATTGATGAATTAATTAACTAGGAAGTTAAGGCAGAATATAAATTTTCTACTACGTGGCACTACATTCAAGATGTCAACCAAGAAGTCATTTCTTCAGAATGTATACAGTATGCCTTTGAATCTCCCAAATGGAAATAGTGACCCTATTCCTCTCCATTCTTTATCTCAGGGAGATAAACTACAACCCTACCTTGTTCCCTTCTCCCACTGATCCAGCTTGCCCTGTTCCTTCCTCATGGGAAAGCTCAAGAGATAACAGTTATCTAGGGCAAAGGTTCTGGACTGGTGGTTTCATTAGGATGGGAAACTTTAAAATTTTCCTTTCATTATTTATTTGTTTATTAATTTCTTTCAATATTCATTTCTTCAAAATTTCACTTCCAAATTCTTTCTCATCCCTCTCCAACCCATTGAGAAGGCAAATAACATGATATTAATTTAGTATGTGAATATAGGGAACTCTTGAGGGAGAAAATTCCTTAAAAAGCAGGGCTAGAATTTCTTTTCAATTTAAAGTCTTCAAGAGTTACCTAGAGTCATTATTATCAAACTAAAAGAGAAATGGGGCCCACTAGTTTGTACAAAACAATCCCAATTGGTGATATATAAACTTGTTTTTAAAATATAATGTTTTTATGTTTTATTTTATTTTTATTTTGTAAAATATTTCCCACTCACATTTTAATATGGTTTGGGCCACACTCAAAAATTTTCCAATTATATTTTAATCTTATTGCAGTGCATATAGGAGTGTTATGAATACATGATCCCTATGACCAACGTAGACTTGTGACCTAGAACACTGAGTGGTTAATTGACTTGCGTGGTCACACAGACATGTGTGATGGGCGGAATCTAAAGCCTGGTTCTCTTCCCACTATATCATTCAGCCTCATTTGGAAATGCATATTATTGTATGCGTGTATAAAACATGCCTATATCACACTTACATATATTATATAATATATATGTATATACACACAGGCACTTACATGTGCATGCATTCATATATATGTATATATGTATATATCTACATCTAGATGTAAATATTACAGTCTATAGCTCTAAAGGTTCCTTTTCCAAAACATGGAAAACATTATTCTCCATGTTCACCAACCTTATTCTTATCTATCTGGTAATTGACTTTACAATAGCTACATAAGGTATTCAAAGGAAGGAAAATAAAATTTCATATAAACTTCCAAGTTTTCCTGCTCTCATATAAAGTTTTTCTCTATCATCACCTCTTTTCTCTCCTCTCTCCCAATCTCCTCTTACACCTATGGGTTTAAGGCCAGCTTAAAACAAGACATTCGGTGCTTGGAATCCACCAGAGTCTACTCTACAGACTAGAGAGAAACAGGAGGCAAGCACATGGAAGTGGGATTGATACTGCTGAATTTTCTTGGCAGATGCTAGTCCAGTACTGCTCCATACTTGCCTCCTCTGGTCCATCCTATTGCCATAATGTTTTGTCTTATTTGAGTATGACATCCTCTGCTTCTGTGAAGTAACTCTCTATGAACTGTATCATCTTCACTTTGACCGTCTGAACCTTGGGGCTGGAATGGTTCAGTGTAAGCATCCATTGATGACCAAATGACATACTAATATCTCTCCACCTCTCCACTGCATTTTGCATAAAATTACATAGATTAGGGCAACTAAGTGGTGCTCTGGATAGAACAATGTCCCTGGAGTCAGGAGGACCTGAGTTGAAATCCAGCCTCAGACACTTACTACCTATGTGACCCTGGGCAAGTCACTTAACCCCAACTGCCAAACCCCAAATAAAGTAAAATAAAATTGAATAGGTCATAGGATAACAGACTGAGAACTGGAAAAGACCCTTCCAGACCATTGAGTCCTACTCTCTCATTTTACAAATAAGGACTAGGACATGGAGACATAAAGTGACTTACCCAAGATCACACAGCTGGTAAATGTTTGAGACAGCATTTGAACCCAGAATTTAGCACAGTGTCAGACACATAGCAGTTATTTAATGTCTATTGATTTGTTAATTCAACTCTGGCTTCAAGTCTCTCATTCACCTCACTGTGGGAGAGAGAATGGTGGATTGTCATTTACTCTCAAGAGAATGAAACTGGGAAAAAAGGTAAAAGAGAAGTACTCAATTGGATAATTTCATGCAACATCTTGTTCTAATGTTTCCTTTGGCTTTCCTGCTTTAGGAGGGCACATCAGGGCGTCCTGCTTCAAATATCAGGCTGACTCAGTTTCCTATGTGGAAGCCATTGTATTTTTTTTCTAGTTTTCCCAGAGATGAGATGTATTATACATGCTAGATAGATAGATTGAGATACATAAAGTTAATATGATGCAAAGTGTCTTGGTTTTCTTTATTAAAGAAAATATTGTATTCAAAATGCAATGTACCAAGCAAAAAGGACAAACAATTTCATAGTATTTCTGTGATTTTTAAAGAAGAAATATTGCTCCACGTGGAAACTCTTTGAAATTTTTGCACTATAGATAAATAGATAGATAGATAGATAGATATAGATTCACATACATGCACACACATACACATATACATATATGTATGCATATGCATGTGCACGTGTATGTATATATGCACAAATGTGTATGTTTACCATGCGTATGTGTGTATATATATGTATATATACATATATATATATATATACATATACACATAAATATTCCTGTAAATCCTTTTTATTGCAAAATGTAGCATATACCTTATGGAAATTATTTTTTGGTTAATAAACGGGGGGGTGGAGAAAAAATATAAGAAAAAGAATTCTTCACAACAGTCATCTCCCAATATCATCATATAAAGACCACCCTACACAATTGTAAAGGACAACAAAATGTTATTATTTTGGCCCTAAAAGATGTTGCTAATGAATTTTGGTCAATGGTAAGAGAGAACATTCCATAATTGTTGGCCATAAATGGAAGAGATCCAAGCTGTTCATTCGCCCGAGACCATACACTAATGAGGCTGGTAGTGTTGACTTTAGACTTAAACTGGCTACATACTTATCAGGCCCAAATGTTTTTACTGTCTCACCAGCCTAACTGGGACCTGAGACCATATGGCCAGTAACTCAGGCCTACGACTGAGAAGACAGAGAAAAGAGACACTTAGGAAACAAGAGCAGCATTGATCAAACTAGACAAAAACACAACTGTACAAAATTACAAAAAAACAAATATCTCTCTTCCCTCCAACCCTCATCTCTAGAACAGCTTCACTAATGGACATCATCCAGTCAGAGTAGATACTCTATGTTTATTTTCCTGACAGATTCCCTCGTAATTTGTTTCAGATTATATTTGCTTTGGAAAATATCTTTACAGAGATCAAGGACCACCAGGGGATTATACATGTATACATATGAAATATCTTTCCACAGCACTCAAATTCAGGACTGAACCATTAGTCCTTTCTTGTCTTCGATAATAAACCTTTCCTAAGTATCTTTGGGGCACAGAAATGTAACTTTGCTGAACTGAGAAATCATCACATTAATTTTATGAAAGATAAGTGGTCTGATAATTTGCAATGCTCATTCTATGCTTAAGTGCAAAAAGTGATACCAAAAAAATAGAAAACCTAGGACAGTAAAAGAATATTAGTCAGATCCACTTTCTAAATGCAGGCACACATATATAATGTACATATTAATATGCATATATTTAATTATTTATGTACTTATGTATAGGTACATGTACACATACATAGATGATTTTTATATTATCATCACAGCTATTTCTAAGCAAACACCTAAGCAACTTTCCCCAAAGTATAATCCCCAAAAAGAGTTCAACATAATTCCTTAATGGAGTACCTAAAACAATGACAAGACCTTAGCCTACCCCAGATGCAATTTCTACTCATATTTAGAAGAAACTTTCTCCATGAAATTCCTGTTGCCAAAATGCCACTCGTTATGTTTCACAGGTTGTTCCAACTCCCAAATTCCCACCCCCATATCACCTGCTATTCCTGACTCAGGAGATTAGGAAAGCAAAAGTCATGGAAGCTCCTCCCTCATCACAAAGGTCTTGGATTTCTGCCTTTACTCTTTCCCTTTTCCCCATTCTCAAGATGGTAAAACCAAACACCAGTCTTAGGAACTCTGAACTTGTCATTAGAAAACCTTGGTTTGAGATCTTAAAAGACTCAGTTATTCTCCTTGGGCCTCAGTTTCCCCATCTGTAAATGAGGGAAGTGGAATAAATAATCTCCAAAGTCTCTTCCACTTAAATGATTTATAAGTTAACAGTTCATAAGCCATCCCTGTATCCTGGAGTTTTACATGGATAACATTGTTGGATTTGCATTAAACGGTGAGAAGAATGAAGGGAATTTCTATCTTAAAAGAGCCTCCAAAGTCTTTACATTTAGGAATCACTTAATTCAACATCGAAATGCTGCTTCCTCTGTGGTGGGAACCAGCAGCTGCAAAAGGGTTGTCCAGCTGCTTTGTGAAACTGGGCATGGTAGAAAGTGATGATTTATCAAGATGTGACAGATTTTCTTATTAAGCATTTGGCAGACATTGCTAAACAAATCAGTTAGACATAATCACACGCCACAGCCTCCAATGTAGATGATGGTAAATAGATGAATCTAGTTAAATAGATTGGATAGATAGATAGATAGACAGACAGATAGATATACACACATACATATGCATGTATATATGTGTATATGTATAATATGATGTATATGCATGTATACACATACACATATATGCACACGTGTATTATATGTAAATGTATGTATGCACAATATGTGTTGCATGTGTTTGTCTATATCTATATCTGTGTCTATATCTATATCTGTGTTGTGTTTAACAGACATTAGAAAGACTGAAACATTGAAGACACAGAGACAGATTGATAGAAACAAGTAGTCTTCTAATTTATATGAATCTTTTAGCATCGTTGTAGTGCAAGCATCTTTCAGAATGATGAAAACTCCAAGTATGTAGTCTAACCACTTAGTTAAGGCAAAGACTTCCACTCATTCCTAATTCTAATATAAACACCGTTTCTCCCCTCTGCCCTCCCACCCCCCATAAAAGAAATAATGGGGGGAGGTGAAGAACAAAAAACCCCATCATTTTAAAAAGTGCTAAGAGACGGAAAATATTCTCACACTTCACAAGGCATATAGACTACATACTTTAGAATAAGACACACCTAATACAGAGAGTTCAGTTTTAAAAATAAGTCACTGAAAACCTTGATTCAAATTGTACCTTTATCATTTAACCATTTGACCTTGGGAAAGTCACTTAGTGATCTAGGAAGCAGTTTCTTCATCTTTAAAATAGAGTAAACTAGATGGTCTTTAATACTCTTGACAGCTGCTAGTATAATATCTTACAAACATGAAATAAATCAACACCCTAGTTTTCTATTTAATCTAAAATTAGGATATATTGGTCCAAATAAAATGGTCTGTGTTTTGTACTGATGTGGAATGGAAAACTGGCAGACTGTTTAATCTGGGCTTCACAAATTGTATCTTTTGTAGGGTCTTTAAAAAAAAATAGACTTTATACTTGAGGTTGTCCCACATTGATTCTGTGTTTGCATTTTTCCATTGTTACTCTGTGTTGTACTAAACTGCACTGCACTATTTCCTCTCTTAAACTGTACTTTTTGTCCTCAGTTATGGATATGTTATGGATAGTTTTACACAAAAAGCAGACTACTCTATAACTTAAATAAATAACTTAAGATGTGCATATTTTTATTTCTGCATGTATATATTTTCATATATATTTCACAGATACCTATAAATACACTCATGCATAAATGTTGAAATATAATCTTAAATATTTTAGTCATTTTTCTTAAAAAAGAAACAAAGCTCAATTTTAATTTTTTGTCGGTTTTAATGACTTCAAGAAATGGTTTTATTTCTTTTCATTTTCTCCCATTGTTTTTCCCTATTGAATTGACTAAGTTTTACTTTAATACACACATTTTGTGACTATGTGAAAACAACTCCTCTACCCAGACTCCAGGTTCTATTTGCATGACACGATTATAATTGATTTGCCCAAGTCACTTAAAACCGCTCACCTTCAACAACCTATGCAGAATTAAAAATGACTTGTGAGCTTTGTTTGACTTTCAATTGGAATACATATATTCATATCTATTTTGTTCTTTATATTCAAAGTTGCTGCTGCCACCATTGTCTACGTATAGGATGACATTCCACCTTTAGTCACATTCTGCCTGCTGATTTATTTTGCTTTTGTAGATTTTGTTCTGGTCACTAACTTTAATAAATTGTTTTGTGTGTCTCCATCTCACCTCCTTATGGACTCCATGACAATTATACTCAAAAACAAGAGTTGTTAACCTTTTCTGGAGTCATGGACCCTTTTGGCAATCTGGTGCAGCTATGGACACCTCAATGTTTTTAAGTGCATAAAATAAAACAAATAGCATCCCAAAGGAAAAATATAGTAATACAGATATATGTGTTTGTGTATACATACGTATATTTATATACATATATAAACAGTTATGTGCATATGTGCAGGTGCATGTGTATGTGTGCATATATGTGTACATATAACAATTCATGCCTTAGGAACTCCTGCTCTAAAAGACTGACTACATTTATCGTGCTATAGATCTATTAGAACCTATTGGGACTATGTCCTATTATTGTTTCTTAGCAGTAATTGGGTTACCATGTCTATAGTGCATTACCAAACAAGAATTGTGTAGGAGAAGTAAACAATCACTTAGTCAAAAACAAACCAACAGATATTAATTTGGCACTTATTGTATGCCAGATACTTGATTAAGTTCTAGGGAAAAAAAGAAAGACAGAAGACAGTCTCTGCTCTGAAGGATCTCACAGTCTAATGAGGAGAGAACATGTAAGAAACATGTCTCTAAATAACTCTATAAAGACAAATTATATACAAGATAAATTGAAAACTAACATAAAGAAAGTACTAGCATTAAGTGATAAGAAAGTTTTCTTGTAGACTGTGGGATTTTAGCTGAGATTTGAAGGAAGCCAGTGAAGTCAGAAGGCAGAGATAAAGAAGGGAGATCATTCTAGACATGGGGAATGACCAGTGAAAATACCCACAGTTGCGAGATGGGGTATCTTTTTTTAAAGACTATCAAGGCAGACAGTACCACTGTATCATGGAGTTCTTGTGTGTATTTGTGGGGGGAGGGGAGTAGAAGGGGATTATGAGACACAAGAAACATGGAAAGGTAGGTGTGAGAAGTCAGATTATGAAGCATTTCGAGTGACACACAGAGGATTTTTATTTGATCCTGGAGGTTATAGTGTACCAGGGGACTTCATGGAGTAAGGAGGTGAAAAGCTCAGAATTACACTTTAGGAAAATTATTTGACAGCTGATAGAAAGATGTACTGGGGTAGGGAAAGATTTGTATCAGGGAGATTAGATGATGAGGGTTTACAACCAGGGTGGTGACAGCATTAGAGGAGAGAGGGGGAAATATGCAAGAAATCATGAAGATAAAATCAGCAGATCTTTCTAACATATTGGATATGGGAGTGAGAATCAAAGATGACACCATGGTAGCTAGCTTGGAAGACTGGTAGGACATTCATACCCTAGATAGTAATAGGGGAGTTAGTTAGAAAGAGAGCTGGGTTTGAGGGGAGGGAAGATAATAATGACTTCAGTTTTGGACATGTCAAGTTAAAAATGTCTATGGTACATTCAGTGGGAGATGTTCAATAGCCAGTTGGAGAAGCAAGATCATATATTGGTAGATAGTTAAGAGCTGGATAAATAGATTTGAGAGGTGTACTACTTGAAAAATAGGTAGCCTAGTTATGTGATAAGAAGAGGGGACCAGAAGATAGTCCACATAACTACATGGTGCATACGCTCTGTCAAGAGAAATAGAGGAAGACCCCTGGCACAACAGTACTACTTGCAGTTGCTGTGGGGGTATAAGACCAGTAACACCAGCATACAGGAAGGTTGCTGGCACAGGTTTTTTGATCTGCTTTTATAAAGGAAAGCAATTCAAAAGGGTTTAACAATCTTACTTTAATCAAACATATATATCATTTACCTAATTTAGGTGAAAAAAAAGCACCCTGAACTTCAGATAAAATACAAACAAAAATTATAAGCAGAAATAGTAGCATAAAGACCAACAGACAGGGCTTCTAACCATCTGACCAAATAATACATGCATCACAGATCAACAGACAGATCCAACTATCTGACCATTACATACATACATAATGACCAGAGAGAGAAGCACCAACACCTGAGTTTTCAAAGCCCAGGGGGCCTTAACAGCTGCCTAGAGTCTCATCTGGCTACATCACTCAAACACCTTCCCATGAGTAAGCCTCAAAGCAAAATACTAACCTCAGAGGAGAAAGAGAGAGAGAGAGAGGGAGGGAGAGAGAGAGATTGTGATATAGATTATTAGAAAAAAATATCTTTTTTGATGAGATCATAGATCCATTGAAATTTCAAATTATTAACTAGTTGTAATATTTCAACACATCTTAGAATTCTCTATTTAGTTCACTTCCTACTACATTACACTCAAGTTTACTTTATAGCATTTATTTTATTTTCTTATTTCAATTCATCCTGTGCACATTGCCTTACCAATACCCTGGGTTTGCGAATGACAGCCTCAAGACTGTGAACCTGTCTGTGCTCAAATACCCTGTGAATTCATTTCACTCAATTCAATAAGGACTTATTAAACGTCTCCTCTGCATAAAGGACCTTATTAGAACCTGAGGATACAAAAATGAAATGACCCAACTCCTAGAGATGTAGTTTATTTCTCAATTTGATATTAAGCATGGCCAGTAGGTGTTATTGATTAAATAATTTAGTAAATTTAATGAGATTTTCAGTGAGAACAATGCATTATAAACTGTAAAGCAGTGTATAATTGTGAGAAGGGAAAGCATTGTATAGTGGATAGGATTCAGCCTTGAAGTCAGGAAGATCTGATCTATAATGGCTGTATAATGCTGGACAAGTCACTGAAGTGGTCATTGTTCTGGCAACTGTCTAAAACTAATTATTGCAGAGAAAGTGCTAGCTTGCACTGGTACAGGGAGTTCCTTATCTGAGAATTCCCTTTGCCAATGAATTCGCAGGACTACTCCTGACCCCTCTCTCTATAGCATCTTAATCTTAGAGCTGGAAAGGTTCTCAGATTTCATCAAGTCAGTGTAAATTTCACATCCTTCACTTGGAATTAATTCCTAGAGTGAGTTTAATTCTGGAATCAGATTCTTATTATTTCTTTGGCTATGGGCAAGTCATTTGACCTTCCTGATCTTCAGGCTCCTCTGTAAGATGAGGATTGAAAGCTTTCATTTACCTATATCAATTCAAATGTCTACTATGTGCAGAGCATATTTCTAGGTCCTGAGTATACAAATACAAAGAATGGAAGACTGCCTATCTACGAGGAAGTTACATTTTCCTATGATGGAATATCACATCTGCACCAATAAATATAACACAAGGTGGAGTGTGATGGAACAATGGAGATATTGATAAATTTTAGAAATGTTGAGGAGGGAGAAAACAATTTTAGCTGGAGATTCAGGAAAGCACTTACATCAAAGTGGTACCTTAGAGGTGCTTCGAAGGAAGGGATGAGAATGCTTTCTCTTTTGGGAAAATCTATTCTGGTACTTTAAATACTAATTAGTATAGATCATTCTTTAGCTGTCAGTATGAATGAATTACCTGACTTCAAACTCCCTGTCTTGCCTTGATTGGAAATTTCCAGGTCATCTGCTAGACCTGACCCATTTCCATCCTTTCCCAGACTTCTCTTGTTGCTTGTTCTATTTATGACTTCTTAATCTATTACATGATACATAGCTAGCCACTCATATCGGTTGCTCTGACAGAGGTGGAAAGTATAGGTATTGATTGATGGTGATTATAATATTTATAGATCTCCTAGGTCTCCAGGTTCTCATACAAGATTAACACTGTATTAAAATCTAAGAGTCAGTAATGTATCTAGTATATAGGATTGATAGATGTGACATATAATGCCTTTCACCTCAACTACATAGCCTCCTCTTTAAAAAGGCTACTTATACCACCAATTTGTTACAAAGCAAGAATAAAGAATAATAAATGCATAGTCCAAGTGTTCCATTGGTATTCATGTAACATCTACAGAGGAAGAAGAAGCTGTCCAGCATGTTGGATGTCCTTTCTCGGGCAGTTTAATGGGAAAGGATTGACAACAAGCTGCCCAGGATGGGCAGGTATGGATAGTTTGGCACATTGTTGGAGGAAGTATCTACATCAATAAGGTCTCAACTACTAGATTATTGATTTTTAATATTTTATTCTAAATTAAAGTGTTCACAAACCAAATGAGCATTAAGTAGACATATAGCTTTAGAACAAACATTGGACGATCAGGCTCAAAGTAGACATATAATCATCCATATATAAATACCAAAACTCCAGAAAAGCTATTTTGCAAATGTAACATATAAATAGAGATGTTGTACTTCTTGTTTACAGTATTATTATGTAATTTTTACTATCAGGAAGGAGAGGAGGAGGAAGAGGAAAAGGAAGAGGAGGAGGAGGAGGAGAAGTAGAAAGAGAAGGAGGAGCAGGAGCAGGAGGAGGAGGAAGAGGAGGAGAATGTGTTGAAAGGATGATTTTAATTCAGCTCTTCCTGATGTGCAGTCCCTAGTGTATCGGGGATGCATGACTTGCAAGATTTGAATAGAATTACAATTACAATTAGCTTTAAAATTGAATTGCCAAAAGAAAAGGGAAAAAAAAAGTTTTCTAGTGGGAATAATAAGTAGCCAGTAGTAGAAGCTATTTTGTGACCTTGGACAACTTGCTTAACATCCCTAGGTCTCAGTTTTCCTATCTGCAAAATGAGAAGATTAGACTGGATGACTTCTGAGGCTCTAGTTCTAGAATTATTATATTAATTTACCTTTGGTTGTGAAAGGATGGGGTTTCTCCTATCCACACCCCACCCCCAGCTATGTGAAATCAATTCAAATGAAGTAAATAGGAATTATGACATCATCTCAAAGAGCTATTCAGAATCACACAAATAAATGAAGAATCATGTTAGTCTAGAAAACACTTTTTTTTTTTACAGCATAAGATCCTTTACAATATTGTAAGATTATGATAAAGAAATAAAATCTCTATTTTCTCCTCTTGGGAAGGTGAGGATGCTGATGACTTTCCACACAGGTTCAGTTAACATTTGTTTTCTCACACTTTCTATAAAGTTACAATACTCTCCTTTTCTTCCACAATGACTGTAAGTGACTTCATAAGCTTTTGTTACCGAACTGTTATTATCATTTGTGATTAATGCCACCCACACTGGAAAGTTTTTGTGTGACTTTCTTACTAATAGGTGTTTTATATTTCTGTATCATATGGATACATAATGTAAGTTGACAAGTGTTAGCACTGGAGGGTAGAGGTGGATTCTTCATGAGATAGAAAAATGAATCTGAAGGTTTCTCTTTCTCTCTCTTTTTGAAAAAGTTCCAGGGGAAGGGAGGAATCCTGCTGTTCACTCCCTCAAGGGGAGGATGCCCTCAATCACCATGCTCTAGCTTCTCCACTAAACAATATCACTCAGTTTGCAGACACATATTGAAGTCACATATTGCTGCAATTTTATTATATCACATAGGGGGACCACAAGGAACTTATGTTTAGGGAGACAAATTATTCTCATGGGGAAAAATTCAGAATGCTTCATTTTAAATATATATATATATATATATATATATATATATGCATAGAACATATGCTTGAGCATTGGGTATTCAAGTATTAGTCAAGTTTTATTTAATTCCCTCCCCCCTCCCTTTTTGGGTTTTTATTAAATCATTAAAAAATTAATGAAAGGGGATTTTGAAATTTTTCTGCTACAAAACATAATTTCATAATAAAGCAAAAGAATAACATCTCTGTGTTGACAAGTTAATTTAGATGGAAAGCAAAAAAAAGTGCCTACGTACATATACTGACTATACATATATATATATATATATATATATATATATGTATGTATAATAAATATGTATTTAGACACACATATGTGTGTATGCACAATGGATTACCAAATAAAGATAACGGGCCCTGATAAAAGATCTGTACTCCCTCTGCCCTCCATCTGTCAGGAATTAATGTTTATATGTTTTCCCCCGAGCTTAATACCCCTTTTTGAGGAGTGATAGAATGTCAGTAAATGGGAAGTTTAAAATGACTCCCCTCCCTCCCCCAATGTTATCCTTCATATGATGCCTGGGCTCATTAAGGCAGTTGGTGGCTTAGTGAATAGAGTGTTGGACATGGAGTCAGGAAGATTTGAGTTCAAATCTTACCTCAGACATTTACTAGTTGTGACACCAGACAAGTCAATTAACCTCTATCTGCCTCAGTTTCCTCAACTAGAAAATGAAGACAATAATAGCACCTACCTTGCAGGATAGTTGTGAAGACCAAATGAAATGTTTGGAATGTGCATAACACAGTTCCTGACACATAGTAGGCAGTCAATAAATGTTTGTTTCCTTCCTTTCTTTGCTCCAGTAAATTCAGTTTAATCCCCCTTCTATGAACCTGCCTGTTGTTGTCCTGGTTTCATGATTTTGCATGTGTGCTTTCCTACCCTTTCACTGACCTCTCTCCCCTTCCCCACCTTCCACCCATTTTTCAATGTTCAATATAAACTAGACCAAGAAACTTTCCTTATTTTCCCAACTAGAAGTAATTTCATCGCTCTGTAAACTCCTATAGCATTCGTGTTACTTATTTTGCAATATTCTCCTTTACTATTGTATTTTGTCCCTTTCGAGGGTTTGTATTTATAGATTGGTTTCAAGAAATGACATAGACTAAAGTGTTTTTGTTTGTTTGTTTGTTTGTTTTGCCTTTTTTCCCCCTGAAGCCTAATGCCAATATGTGACTAATATTTTAAGAAGAGAGTCAGGGCTAGGGAATAAAGTAATCATGGATATCATAAAAATAAAATGGACTGTTCTAAGTAGAAAAGATGCAACTGATCTCAAATGGCATTTATTCCAGAATCAGGTGTGTGTGTGTGTGTGTGTGTGTGTGTGTGTGTGTGTGTGTGTGTATACATAACGAAATAATTGACTAATTAGATAGATGGCCAAAGTCATTTCCCAATGCCTATTTAGACAGGCTATTGACTTTGAAAAATTGGTGTAACTAATATCAAAGTTTGGAAATATCAGGAAGGTGAACTTTGAGTTAATAAAAGGAAAATAAAACCCAACTTCCTAGCAATTAGGTGTGTTCATAAGTGAAATGGGATTACTCATAAGGTGGCAAGTTCCCTATTACTAGAAATAGGAAGATTACTCCAAGGTGACATATCCAGGAACAGATTTGATAAACTGTTATCAGGATGCTGTTCTATTCTGAATAGGGCACTATTCAGAGAACAACTTATGATAGTGGGAACGATATAGTTAGCAAGAAGATATTGATTTAAATGGCATTGGAGGAGTGGCAGGAAAAGAGGAAAAGAGGGCAGAAAAAGGGAGTATTGGAACATTAAAAACAAACTTACTGAAATACTTGCTTCTAGGGAACTCAAAAGAGGCTGTCACCACCATCCAGCTGTCAAATAATAACAAGTTTGTTTGAATCAGCTTAAAGTAGTCAACCTTTGCTCAGTTATCAGAAGATAGATTATAAATTTAATGAAAACTTTACTGGTTAAATCCTCTGGCAGATAAAGTATATAAAATGTGAAGAGACAAATGAAGTTCAAGGTCTGCACACAAAAGGAAGGAAATAATCCAGCCTTGATATTCTAGAGGCAGAGATAAATAGCTTTGAACTATTGATCAGAAACCACATTTCAATGAGTCCTAGCTTTCCTATGTTAGCTATCATGGAAGAAACGCAAAGTGTTAAATGAAAATAGGACTTTCCCAGCTGAGATACAATGGAAATCTATTCCAATCAAAAATGCTTTACATGTATGAAAAAAATAGACTGAATTCTAATGACAACAATAATGATTATCACTTTGAGGTCACTTGTGATGAAACAAAAGAGAGTCACAGGGAATAGTTAAAATGAGTTGAGTTCAAAAGAAACCCATTAAAGAAAAATTATCAAAATTAATTGGTACAATTTCTATGCTGCATTGCACTTTTGATTTGGTGTCTAACAAGGTTAGGGGACGTGATGATCTTATTGACTCCTTGTTAGGTAAAGGCAGAACTAGAAAAATGATCATGCAAGAAAAAACAAAAGATACAGTTCACTCTCAAAATCTATTCTTTTTTGAAATTATTCACCTGCTGACTACACTTTTTCCCCAAAAATTCCCTCCACAGAACTGGGGTATCTTTAAAACAACTTGATTTTTGTATAGAAACAATATTTGCTTGTTATGATGATGAAATATTTTCTATTACTTTTATGTCATATAAAATATACTGTTTAATTTTCAGAATGGAAGCACTGTATTGTTGGCTTTTTAAAAAGAACTTTTCTATTCATTCAGCATACTCAAAATGGAAATCATGGAGCAAGAATGAATTTGGAACTTTACAATGATATTTCCTTAATTCTAATTGGACTTTAATGGAACTAAGAAAGTGGTTATCCATACCTGTGTTACTTGTCAATGTTGTGTTGGCTAAATTGTTTAGACTAGGAGTGGGGAACCTTTGGTCTCAAGGCCACATATGACCCTCTAGGTCCTCAAGTGTGGCCAATTAACTGAATCCAAACCTCACAGAACAAATTCTCGTAATAAAAGGATTTATTCTGTAAATCTTGGACTCAGTCAGAAGGCCTCATCCCAAGGACCTAGAAGGTCATATGTGGCCTGGTGGCTGCTGTTTCCCCACACCTGGTTTATATTAATTAAACAAAAATCCTTACCTTACCGTGTAAGAATAGTCTGTGTCCAGAAGCTGAAAGGTTCATGTAGTTGGACTCTATTAATAGTTCCAAAGGACCATCAACAAACTGTAATGTTGGTCCTGTAGCATGGCACAGTAAAATAATAGATTGGATATGAAATCAGAAGGCTCGGATTCGGTTTGTAACATGGCTACTTATTCAATGTGCAATGCTGAGCAAATCCCTTTGTTTCAGTGAGAGATGATGGCCTCTAAGGTCCCTTGAACTCTAAAATCCTATGGTCCTCAATACTGACCCTGACACTTACTATCTATATGTCTTTAGGAGAGCAATTAAACTTTCCAAGCCTCAGTTTCCTCCTCTAGATCTTAATGCAAAATACATTGTATGCAAAGTTGAAACAAGGTACAACCTCAATCCTCCAAGTGATTGCAGACTAGGACAGGAAATAATACAAATGTACGTGGCCATAATCGAAGTTATGGTAAGTGAATGTTAGTGGCACAAAGAGATGTAAGATGCCTTAGTAATTAGAAGTCACTTATGGAAGAGAATAATAAGGAAAACTGCATGGATTTCATGGGTTTTTTTTCCCCCTCCAGATCTCCATAACCAAAAGGGAGTTTTACTGAAGAGTTTATTTATTGCAGATAAATTGGAGGGGGAGGTAATTCGCAGTTTTAGAAAGCTTGCAGTTTTTACCTGGATTAATCCAGAAGAATCCTCTTATTTGCTTTTTGTATGTTGTGTAACACCTAATTGCTAAACCAAGATCCAATTTTTGAGCTGGTTCCCAAACTAAGAATTCATTTTCACATGAAAAGTACTTATCTGGCTTTGTTGAGTTAAGCTTCTACCTCTCGCAGTCTCATGATGCTGAGATGTTTTCATCCAAATGGCCTACTGCCTACGGATGTTACTGAGGCCACCCTCTGCTGTTTGAAGTATACAGTCCACTTCATATAACAATTCTATCACCATAATTCTTTTGCTAATACAGTGTGGCTTTCATTATTATTTTCTACAATCCTGAACTAAGATTTAGATCTTTGGGCCTTATCCCACCCTCATTTCAAAGGTTTAAACTCTGTGAATCCGTTTGATGGGAAACTGCCTCCATTAATGCTGCCTAGCAATTATTTTGTAATTTACAGTTTTAGAAGATTGCCTGGTTTAGTAGGGGGATTAAGTGATTTGCCCAATGCCATGTAGCTAGTACATATTAGTCAGGACTTGAAAACACTTCTTCTTGATAACAAGATCAATCTTCTATTAACTATCATGCTGTTTTTTATGGATATTGTTATTCTAAATGGGAACTCAAAATGCAAGATCTACTAATTTTAGTCAGGCTATCTTTGTATATGAAAAGTATCTATCCCTCAAATATCAAAGCCTGATTGTGTATTCAGAGCTAGCATTTATTATTTGCAACACTACAATGTAATCTCCAAAAATAGTGTTGATATTAACCTCAGTGACCTCATTTGTAAAATATAGGCACTGAACTAGGTGGCGTTAAGGTCCCTTTCTGTCCTAATATCATATGATTCAATGATTAATAGACCAAAGACAGATGTAAATGAAGTGTTGGACTCCAACATTCTGTGGCAAGGACTTAGTTTGACATTATGGGGAAATGATTCCATAACTATCAGTAGAAATTAGAGAATGCAGCTAATCAGTGAATGCAATCAGGTAGTGTCATGTTATATTATTTCATGACATTTCCTTCCTTCAGTAGTGCAATAATACACTCCCTGTAGCTTTCCCCTGGGTTTTCTAAGGGTAGGATGATGATGCAAGTGAGGGGAAAGCTCATCAGCCCAGGAGATCTATACTGAACCCCATCATCAGGCTGAATGTGACCGAAACAGCTGTTTCTCCTTTCAAGGTCATTGAGAAACTTAGAAACTGTTTTCCTTTCTCATCCCTCCTAGGATTAAATAGTCCTATGGTCAAGAATAACTCATTTTAATATAAGCCTCATGCACAAATCCAAAAATAATAAATAGAAATTATGAAGGTGATGAAAGTGTTCATCAGGGAGCTGTTTTTGCAGTTTTCTTCAGCTGTGGTTGCATCTATGGGTGCTGCAGCGGCTGACAGAGGACACAATGTAATTGCCATGTTCCCATCCTGGCACTGTTTGTATTCTTTGGTAATGAAATGGAAAAATAAAATAGCAGTGAGTTAAAGTATACTTCAAGTCTATTCTCTGGAGCTAAAAAGTGAATGCATACAATGCAAGCTATTATAGAGTTGATTTTAACCTAGGGATATATTTTAGGACTAATCAAAACCAAAAGGCAAAGATGCCCAATTATTATAGCACCCGCATAAAGCTAAATTCAGTCCAGTCAGTTGTGGATACACAGTGAGTGTCCAAGTTCTAAATTGTCCCCTTGCTTTATTCAGTGCCTTGTAGGCATTCCCTCATATATCCAGTGATTGGACATATGTGATTGAAAATTATCACACACGGTCCAAATAGTTCAGTATTTTGTCTCTGAGGGGACACTAAAACTGGATTTAGGGGAAGGTAAGGTTTGCCTCCACCATACCCAATTCAAAGACTAAGAATAGACCTTAAAATATCCCTAGAAGCCATTAATAACATATTATCATTCTAACTTATGAATTTACATAGGTATCTATATACTTTTCCTGTATAAATGTCCTACACATAAATTACTTCATGATTGCATTTAAAACCTATTTAAGCTCCTTAAATCTCTATTAGTAGAGTGCAAGCTCAGTCAGGATGTTGAGTATGGGACCAATAATAAACTGCATTTACTGTGCAGTGGATATAACATTGGCCTCAGAGCCAGGAAGTTCTGGGTTCGAGTCATATTTCTAACACATATTGGATGTATGAGTCTGGGTAAGTAATCTAATCTCTCTTTATCTAAGGTAACTCCATAAGGCTAAATGTTGCAGAGAATATGCTCACTTGGGTTAGTGGAGTGAGCTTCTTCAACCAAGATTTCTCTCCAAAAATGAAATAATATTTTCATTCCCTTTTCTTATCTATATAGTTTAAACACCAAACTAACTGGTGCTTAGATAACAGTTAAGAGATGTGTGGTTATAACAACAACAACAAAATACTGTGGATTTGTGATGACCAAGTTTGGCCACAAGAGTTATGAAAGTTATGGCCTTCTGCCAGCTTCTTTGTAGAAGTTAGAGATTATATGGGCATGGAACACTCTCTATAATGTCAGATTTTTTTTTTTAGTTTGTCAATTGATTTTGCTCTACTCCTGTATTCCCTCCTTCTTCTCCTCCTTCCCCTCGACATATACACACAAACTTTAAAAAATGTTATTATACTGAATAGTTATCTGGGTGAGGAACACACTGGGAAATATAGGTGATAATAAAAAAATTATATTTACTAACTTTGTATTTTTTTATAGGAGACATCATTGGTAGCTTCAAAGAAAGAGCAATGCCATTTGAGTGATGAACTTGGAAATCAGATCGTAAGTGCCTAAAGTGAATAAGAGGATAGGAGAGATGAGCAAGACAATTTTCTACAGGACAGTCACCATGAGATTATGATAGTTGGAAGATTCAGTAGCACTTTAGTCAAGAAAAAATAATTTTAATAAAAGCCTCATACACAAATCTCAGGATCATAAATACAGATTGAGAAAGTGTTGAAAGGTACATGAGGGAGACGTTTATGCATCTTCCTTCAGCTTTGCTATGAAGTAGCTACAGTAGAAGGTGGTAGATAGAATTTAGTCCTTTTTTCCCCTTATTGGAATATTTTTATGTTCTATAGAAAGGAAAAATAATAATAATATAATTGTCACATCAATGGTATGCTCATGAGCTCAAAACACGTGGATTTGGCATAGTTTGAATTGATTTGTGTTGAGGGCCACATTTTCGAAATGATCAGAATGTCTGGATTCAGGTGCACAGAGGCTTAGCACCAGGAGGTGGGCCAACTGGCTTTTTTTTTTTTAATCATGTTGAACCACGAGACACACAAAATTCCAAAGTGACATTTATTCCTGTGCTTTATATATTGAGGATGCTAGAAAAGTAGAACCAGTAATGAAGTCAAATGTACAGGAATAAATGTCTGCTGGTTCTTCCCTAGAGACTTAT
>CM053582.1:428292554-428337467 GCA_028627135.1 Pseudochirops cupreus
AAAAAAAATAAAATAAAATGTTCATGTGATAGGCAACTGTTGAAATGTACCTACTACAACACAGAAATTATAGAGGTAAAAATCTAGGTTTTACTATGCTTAATTAAGTATAGGTTCAAATCTCTGACATATATAAATAAATAAACAAACCTTAACCAATATTAGGATTCTAACAAGACATCTTATAGACAAAATTAAGCCAATGACAGATAAATATTCTTTTACCTGTTACAATCTTGTGCATTCCTATGAGGTGATAGCATTTAAATAAAATACAGGTTCATAATCCTATGTTTCCTTCAAGGTCCTAAAAGTTTGTCATACATAGTTAAAAAGTTGTAATCTCATATAACCCCTTATGAAATATACCTAGTTAAACAAAATATAGGTAAACTAAGTCAGTTTACATATTACATTACATTTAGAGGGTTCACAAATAGGCTGATTAAGGGCAAAGGGATATATATGTCGCCAAGGAGTTGGGGGCAGTTGATATTCTTCCACTCGCTTCCTATCTAAGGAACGTTTGAGATCTTAAGAAAATTTATACATTCTATGGGTCAGGCTTTAGCCAACTCAGTAACCTCCCAACTAGGAGAAATAGCTCTGACCTCCCAAATAATAAAAAAATATTAAAAGAAAATAAAAAAAATTCCCATAACACCACTGTGAGTTTCTAACAACTTTCTTTGGTAGATACCTTACTCTTGCTTCACTGGGATGGAATCTTAAAGGCTATGATTGTCTCTGCTCTACCTCCCATTGTCCTAGGAGGCCACTGTCTTGTTTGTCTATGCTAGTGTGGAGTGGCAACCTTCTTTTCCATTACTTATGGGCTTTTGGCTGCCTTCTTTTCAGTTCTGGGGTTAAGGAAATCACTTACTTTAATTTCAAATTGATCTTCTTGAACATTTTTTAGTCTGGTGTGATTTTTAGGATTTTGTTTCAGTATAAATGTGGGAAATGGGCTGCTTACCTGTAATCATACAGCCATCTTAGCCAAAAGTTCCTTCCATACAATTTCCCAAATGAAATAGTGATCAACTTTTCTTCTTTTCAATTTAGCCCAATTCATCGTCCCTCTATATACAATCTATTCAAGATAAATAGACTATGGCACTCACTGACCATCCAACTGCTTGTCCAAATTTGGGCAACATGCATTTTCAATCTACTTTATTCTTATTGTGTGGATGACTAGGGGCTCTTTTGTGTAACCGTGAATCTCATTGAGTAGCCCCTGCAGTGTTGCTACTATCAGCATAATGTGATTTATATAAAAGAGACATTGGAGACCCTTACCAATTATAAGGAATTGCCCTTCTATCTGAATATATGTGAATTCTTATGTAAAAATGAAGTACAGCACATGTCAGTCAGTAAACATTTAAGTGTCATCTAGTTGTCAAGAACTGTGCTAAGCGAAGAGCATACAAAGAAATAAAAGGCAGTCTCATCTTTCAATGAGTTCAAAGTCTAAGGCACATATTCAAAGACAAAGGAGATACCTTAGGGCATGATGCTGGAACAAGAAAAAAAAGTGGGCTAACATAGACTGATTGAGTAGCTGAGGAGTTACTTCTTTAAAAAATGTAATGGGGATCATTATGGGAATAGAAAATGAGAGTTAAATTCTAAATTGCATTTTTAAATTGATGCCCTGTAGGAGTAATTGTAGTTTGTTCTTTAGGTTGATCTACTAAAGATTGGAACTATTATTAGAGGAAGACTAATTCCATGTAAATCAAGAAAATATTGAATATAATAAAGTTTTTTTTAACTTCTGTATAACACTTTTTCATATGTTTTAAAAACTGTAATGATGAATTAACTCAAACATGTGAACTACTGTGCATTCCTTAGAAGAGATCTTTTTATATAAAGGAGAAAAACTGGAATCAGTCAAATGGAATCATAACTAACAATTCTATAGCACTTAAAGATTTACCAAGGCTGACATTACTATGTAACTTTTGAACACAGATAAAGTAAAACTCATAGGGGTTAAGAATTTACCCAAATCATAAGGATCATAGATTTGGATCTAGAAGGGACCTAAGAGGCCATCTAGTCCAGCCTTTTCATTTTACATATCAAAAAACTGGAACAAAGAAAACAAAACAAAACAAAAAAGATTTAAAAATTTGGCCAGGATCTCATAACTAGTAATTTTCTGAGGTAGATTTGAACAGTCTCCAAATCCAGTGGCCTTTCATTGTGTCATGCTGCTTCTGAATAGTGGCTCTGATACAAATGTATTATTAATGTAATCTTGAGCAAGGAATTTTAGTCCTCTGAACATGAGAATTTTACTCTCTAAAATGAGAAGTTTGACCATAGAGCTTCTAAGGTCTCTTCTAACTCCATATTCTACAATCTTTTTACTGGCTCTATTTTTCTCAGCAGCTAATGTATGCATATTAGGTCCAGGCAACTCTCTCAACTATTGTTGCTTTTCCTACCACTAATGTACCCTCAGAAGAATTTCAGAAATTTTCCAGTTAATCAGTACTAGTAAATCAGTTGAAAACATTTGAAATCATCTGATTTTGCCAGATAAATTTCTGGTGAAAGATGATTGTGTAGAGGAGGAAGCAAGAGTTAGATGCTGAAGCAATGAGTCTTATTAAAGTTGAATTTTAAGAAAATGATTTTGAAAAGTAAAGAGGATCTTCAGGGTAAAATGTGAGACTAATGATGCTTAGACATGAAAATGAAAAAAAAAACATCAAGTCAGTTTATAAAAAGAAACAGGTAACAGGCAATACTGATAATATGCAATAATAATATTAAGCCTAAAACCTCCAACACACTACAACAAGTTGACCCTAAGGGAATAGATGTGGAATCATTTAAGACTGATACATTACCTTTTAGAGCCAACACTTTCTAAATACCAGCTATGTGCTCAACTCAGATCGTGAATAGACTTTTTCAGTGTCTAGAAAGAGAGAGAAATATACTAAGGGGAAAAAAAAGACAAGGGAAAAAGAGATTAAAAAAAAGTTAAGTTGTAAACCTTCTCCATGGTGAATATGTGAATGTTACTGCAATTGGACCTGGAAATTTAAGAAACTTGTTATGCTTACCTTGGGTTTTCATCCAAATACACTGCCTTTAGCTTGCTTATTTAATAACTCAAATCATCTGAATGTGGCAGAAGTGAGCAGCAGTAAACATATATCAGTATTTACAATTCTCAAATAGATCACTATGATTCATTTCGTGTTAAAAACCAAAAAAGTTCTAAAGCAATTTCCCCTTCCTTAACCTTCTTCCTCCACCTTCTTTCCAGCTACACATTGATGCCTAAGTCCCTAAGAGATCTCCACCCTGAGACCAGACCCCAAGGGATGTTCACAAACTATATGAACTCATTCTTTAATGATTAAGCAAGTCATATCCAGTCATAGCTTCTCCATATCAGTGATCCTAAACCCTCAGCTGTCATTATTCAATTCTGTCTTATTCTCGATTTCCCCAAACTAATCTTTCTACAATATCCCACTCAAAAACTACCTAAGCTTCTCTCACTGTGCTCTTTGAAGTGGCTGCTACATGGATTACAAATTTGCTTTCATATTAAACCTTTTATTTTCTTCCTTCTTCCATCTTTACACACTCACTGAAACCTGACTCCCTCCTGATGACACAGCTTCCCTGACCACCCTTTCTAGCACTGGTTACATTTTCACTCATACTCCTAATGGAAATGGATGATTTTGAGTAATTTTTGCTCCCAGTGCTACTAGGTTCTTGCTCTGCTTCCATCAAGCAGAACTTCTGCTTCTTTGAGGTTCATTCAATCCACACTTACCACTCATTCAAGATTATGTTAGTTTTTATCTATCAATACTAAAAATACTCTGTTGCTTTCCTCAATATTTTCAGTGCTAGCCTCACAGTCTTTCTCTCCTCTCCAACTGCTAGGGAATTTCAACATACATATAAATATTCTTATCAAACACCCTAACCTCTCAATTCTTCAATTTACTCCTTGACAATCACCTACTTTTCCATCCCACCACAGCTACACACAGAGATGGTTATATCTTTGATCTTACCATGACCCACAAATGTTCCACTTCTACTTTATGAACTGTGAAATTCTCTCATCTGAGGACAATTTGCTGTCATTTTTTGTTCTCCCTCTGTCTTTCACTTCCAAACTCTGTTCCTCAGTCTAACTATGAACTCCAATCTCTCTCTCCCTCATTTATTTCCCAGATCATCAACTCTGCACTGACTATATTTCTCCTTACTTTTCCTTCTTGAGCTCTTGGTGAATCATCTCAATCCTACCCTGTCCCTTTTCATTATTTTATCACTGATCTTGTCATGCCAAGCCTCAGTTTTG
Organism: Pseudochirops cupreus; assembly: GCA_028627135.1. Taxonomy (NCBI): domain Eukaryota; kingdom Metazoa; phylum Chordata; class Mammalia; order Diprotodontia; family Pseudocheiridae; genus Pseudochirops; species Pseudochirops cupreus. The sequence goes on from CM053582.1 coordinate 428,296,912, forward strand.
AATTACTCTCACCATCTGTTGCCTTTGCTCCTACTCTTGTATGGCTAAATGAAGCTGGAGGGAAATCACAAAACTGTACTGACTGGGACTGCTTCAAATTAATGTTTCATAATTTCAACTAGGCTCTCACAGTGGCAAGGAAAATCCTTTTAAACATCTTTAATAGATACACTATCCTACTCACCAAAGTGGCTTTTCTAAGCCTTTTCATCCCTCCTCAGGCCTCCCATGGTTTCTGCTCTTTATACTCTCTCAGCTGAGAATCTTTACTTATATTTCACTGAAAAAAATGAGGTCCATTACTAAAAGTTTCCGTTTATCCACTCCTCATCTCATGTCACTAAGATGCTTTTGACTACAGTCATATCCTTCACCTCTGTTTCACATGAAGAGATGGCTCTTGTCTTTGCCAAGTCATCCTTTTCCTTCCAGTCTTCTCTAGCTCACCGTGCTTTCTTTCTGCCCAACTATCTTATACTATCTCACTAATCTTCAATCACTCACACTCAATTGGAAGTTTCCCTACTGCCTACAAACATACCTATTTTAAAAACAAAATCTCCTACTAGATTTGTCCATCCCCTCTAGCCATTGTCCCAAATCTTTCTTCTTATTTGTCACTAATATTTTTGGGGGAGCAAAGGGGCAAGCAATTGGAATTAAGTGACTTGCTCAAGGTCACAAATCCAGTAAGTGTGTCAGGTGTCTGAGGTTGGATTTGAACTAAGGTCCTCCTGACTTCAGGACTAGTGCTCTATTCCCTGTGCCAACTAGTTGCCCCCATTTGTTACTAATCTTGAGGAGGTCTTTATAATAAATGCTTCTGCTTCCCTTTTTGTTTCTTTTTGGTTTTTGACTTCATTCTATTGAAAATGGTTTTTCCAAAGTTACAAGTGATCTCTTAATTGCTAAATCTATTTTTTTCAATCCTCATACTTCTTGCCTCCACTTTGAAATTATAGATCATTCTCTTTTTTTTTTTTTGCTGTGTGTGTGTATGTGTGTGTGTATGTGTATGTGTGTGTGTGAGAAAGAAAGAGAGAGAGAGAGAGAGAGAGAGAAAGAGAGAGGGAGAGAAAGAGACAAACAGAGAGAGAGAGAGAGAGAGAAATAGAGAGAGAGGGAGAGAAAGAGAGAGAGAGAAAGAGAGAGAGAGAGAAAGGGAGAGAAACCACTCTCTCCTGTTTCTCCTTCTACGTGTCATATTGCTTTTTCTCAGTTTTATTTGCTAGATCTTCCTCCACTACATGCCTACTAACTGTGGGTATCACACAGAGCTCTGTCCTGGAACATCTTGTCTTCTCCCTCTTTATTATATCTCCTGATGATATCATAAACTGCCATTAATTCAGTTATGTCTGTGTTGATGATTCTTAGATTTGGGTATCCATACCTAATTTAACTCTTATTCTAGTTTCTTCAACTACCAATTGAACATCTCAACTGGATCTCCCAGAGACATCTTAAATTCAATTCTTAAATTCCTCAAATTCTTAAATTCAAAGGTCCAAAACTAAACTTGTTGCCTTTCTGCCAAATCCCCTTCTCTTCCTTTTATTTTTATTCCTGTTGATAAGGGTCCCATCATCTCAGTCATCCATTCTCAAAACCAAGGTGTCATTCTTGACACTTACCTCTCTTACTGCCTCCATATCCAATCAATTCCCAAGTTTTGTCCAGCATATAAACATAATATGTCTAACTTATGCTCCTTTCTCTTATCTGACTAGTACATGCCCTCATCACTGAATAAATGAGATCATTAATCAAATATTTCCTTTTATCCTCCCTTCAGCTCACACCACTAGGATGCTTTTGATTACTATTGGACCATTGCAATAGCCAGTAGGCTCCTATTTGGCCTCCCTGCCTCTAGTCTATCTCCACTCGAGTCTATTCTGTACCTAGCTAGCAAATTGCTCTTCCTAAAACTACATCACTTCCCTATTCTGTGAAGTCCGGTGGTTTGCCATCACCTCCAGGATAAAATATATAATGCTCTTTTTGACATATAAAGCCCTTCATAACCTGATCCCTTCATACCTTTCTAGTCTTCTTATACCTCTCATGTATTCCGTAAACCAGTGACCCTGGTCTCTGTTGTTTCTCACACAGGAAAATCCATCTGCTGACTCCCCCATGACTATAATTATTTTCCTTTTCATCTCTCTTCTGATCCCCATGGCTTCCTTCAAGTCCCAACTAATCTCACTCTCTCTAAGAAGTCTTTCCTTTCAGTATTGCCTTTAGTGTTAATTTCTTTCCTTTGTTGATTATCTCTGATTTATCTCACACACATACATGCATGTGTGCGTGTATTTATGCTGCTTGTATATATTTGTTTACATATCTTCTCCCTTATTAGACAATAAACTCCTTGAGACAGGATTTTTGTTTTATGTTTATTTGTTGTTTTTCTTTATATCTCCAGTACTTAACGCAGCGCCTAGCATGCACCATCTTAAAATACTGGAGGAAAATTATATTACTAAGCTAGGGGGTGGTGGTAAGGAGGAACAAAAATGGGCCACTTAATACATGTTTCTTGACTGACTGTCTAGCCTTCTTTCCATTTGCCAATACTACTTTCTAGCCATTCTTTGAAAGACTGGACCTCCTATCTCAAATGACAACAGCTATCCAATACCTCATCCAAAGGTTTACCATTACAGCACTAGGCATACATAAGTATCTGATCCTTAATTCTTGAATTAAATGAAATTAAATTACATTCTTTTATTAGTTTTAATTTCCCAGTGCATTTAGTTATTTATTCAGGCTCAGTGATTTTTTTTTTTGCTTTAACTATGGGCAATTAAAGGAAAATCTTTTCTACACACACACACACACACACACACACACACACACACACACACACACACACCTGAAAAGGAAATATATAATTTTTAAATGAAAATATTAAAATATTTTATATTTAGATAGATCTATAATCACCAGGATGGTTTCTTGCTCCAAAAACACAGATTCCAAGTCTCCCTGCTTATTGTCCACATCCTTCTAAAATTTGCCACTGGTGGTCTACCCAATAAGTTGAGTTCTTTCAATATTGTGTATACCAATACATCATAAAAGTTGTCCACTGAGTCAGTGCATAACTGCACCTTCTTCTTTTTTAAGTTATATTAATGACATACTTTAAACCAAATCCTTCAGAAGAAATAACATGAAGTATATAAGAAGGCAGATTCCTTAAAATGAAATCTAGTAAACAATTATTTACTGAGTTTCTGCTATTTTACAACCAATCAAAAATAACACTAAGTCGGATGAATAAGTGCAAATAAGATAAGTTTCCTGCCTCTGTTGAGCTCCCAGTCTAGCAGGGAAGATAACTAAAATGATTACTGGATTAATAAAATCCTGGGGAATAGAGCAAGATCAATGTTTTTTAGTCCTGAACCTCAAAATACAGATTCTTCTTGACAAATTTTAAATGAGTCTTTTAAAAACATAAGTTCTTAGTCGTTAAAAATGTGATATTTCTTTTCCTTTTTTGGGGGAAGAATGTGAGAGGGAGGGGTAGGGATGCATAACTGATGTTATTTGGCAAGTATAAGGAATTCCCAGGCCCTCCAATCCCACTCCCGTTGCTGTGTAAAATAATGCTGAAATTGTTACACACTGTTATTCTTTGAGAGGACCATCTGGATCTAGGGATAAAAGCACACAGCTATCTCGTATGATTTATGATGTTTCTCTGCCTTCCTGGGGCCCATTTTTGTTCCTCCTTACCACCCCCCCAACTTAGTAATATAACTTTTCTCCTGTATTTTAAGATGCTTTTCACTTTATGCTTGTCCCAATAAATGCCCGAAAATTCTTTATGCCTCTTTCCAAAGGATCTGACCAAATCACAGATTTATTGCTCCCTGGACGGCCAAATTTCAAATAGAACAATGTCAGTAATAATAATAGTAATAATGATAGAAGGAGATGAAGAACATAAAGTAGGAAATCAAATCATTCCTTTCTTTCTATCTTTGGGGTTTTCCTAGAACATTTTATGTATTCAATTAAGTTAAAAAGATCCAATTCAATTTTGTTGCAGGGGTCCTGAGAAGCTTAAACAACATTATTTATTCTTTCAAAAGTTTTAACTTAGCTAAGCCACATAAAAGTCATCAAGGCTCTCTTCCCAATGCACTAGCCAATCACCTGAAACAAAACAAAACAAAACAAAACAGGAAGAACTATTCTAATTGTCAGTTCCTCAAAGGCGAAGCTAAATGATCCCGAACAAGTCACTTAGCTTCTGTTTACATCAGTTTCTTTATCAGGAAAATAGGTATATTAATAGTACCTACTTCCCATGGTTTTAAGGATCAAGTGAGTCAATAGGAAAATGCTTAACACAGTACTTGGCACATATTAAGTCCTATATAGATTATCATTATTATGATTATGATATTTATCATCATTATTGAAATAACAAATTCTAGTCCTTTTAAATCTCTTATGTCAAATATGGAACCATGAAATGGGTGTCTTTTGCCATATTTGAATAGTATAGCAATTCTTTAGTAAAATTAAACAAGCCATAGAAAACCAAGAGGAAATATGTTATCAGCATCATGGCATGGGAGAGAATCAGTCATCTTGAAGTAGGAAAATCTGAATTGGAGTCCCAGATATGATGCTTACTAGTTGTAGAACTTTGGCCCAATTGTTCAACCCTCTCTATGACTCATAGTACTGACCTTTAAAATGTGGATAATGACACAAATTCATTTTTTAATGACTTCTCTAAGTCTCAGAATTTAAGAAAAAAATACTTAGTAAACCTTAAAATGTTTTATAAATGAAAAGTCTTTGCATTTTCCCAAGGAAAAAGGAGCTGGGTTTTAAGAGGAATTAGGTGATTTTAGGGGAAAATTATTGGCCCTTCTTGTTTCTTAAATCACACAGTAACCTGTATATAAGTTGAACTCTGACAGAAACCTGGATTCATTGTTTGGCTCCAGTCACAATCCAAACAAGAAGACTGTATTTGAAGACAGGGAAGCAAAATATAAATTATTGTTTTGGTACAAGAAGGAGCACTGGGTGGGAGTCGCAAATAAACTAATTTAGGTTTGATGTCAGGAAAGTCATCCCAACAATTAAAGTTCTCCAAAGATGTGATGACTATCTTGGGAAATAGTGAAGTTTCCCACATTAGAGCTCTTTAAATGGAAGATGTGAAACCTCTGGCAAAGCAAGTAAAATGGAAGACTGCCTTCTGATACAGGTTTGATGATAACCTGTATAAAGAAAGAAAGATACAAAGAAAGGCAAAGACAGTGCCAACCCTCAGAAGAGCATAGATTCTAATAGAGGAAATAACGATATGAATAACTAGGTACAGAGTAGATGGGAGGCAATCTTAGAGGGACAGGATAGCTACTAGTAGTGAGCAGGTAGGGGAAGAAAAGCATCTGGGAAAACAGAATTTGATCTATCTTGAGGGAAGGCAGGAAAACTAACTGGTAAAGGGGCAGAGAATTTCAAGATTGGAATATGCAAGTACAAAGGCATGAAGGTGAGAGATGGAGTGTCATGTGTGAGGATCAGCATACAGGCCCATTTGATCAGTTAGTCAACAAAGTTCCTACAATGTTGTGCTCTGCACACAAGATATAAAAAGACACAGGAAAGATAGTTCCTACCCTTGATTAGCTCTCAATCTAATGATGGATATAGCAAGTAAACAATGTGAACCAACAAGCTATATAAAGGACAAATAGGAAATAATTGAGAGGTAAGGTTCTAGAATAAAGAGGGGTTAGAAAAGCCTCTCTGTAAAAGGTGGGGTTTTGCTAGAGACTGCGAGCAAACCAGACAAGGCAATAGGTGAAGAGGAGGGAGGCGTAAGATACAACTAGAGAAAAATATGGAGTTGAGAGGAGTGTCCTGGTCTGGGAATAGCAAGAAGGTCATTATGACTAGATATAAGAAGACCATAGAGTCCAAAGGCCTTGGGGACAGCATAGATATGGGGGGTGCATATGGGTGAGCTTAGAGACAATGAGAAATTAAGAATGACTCCTAAATAGACAGGCTGGGGGATTGAGAGGAAAGTGGTGCTGCATAGTAGAATGTTCTGGAATAAAATATAATCTAGGAAGTTATATCAGTAAGCACCCTAGCATACCCAAGGGGGCCGCTAGCATAGGTTTTTAGATCTGCTTTTCTAAAGGAAATCAACTCAAAATGGATTAACAATCTTATTTTAATCAACCAAACAAATATCATTTACCTAGTTCAGGGGAAAAAGTCAGCACCCTGAACTTCAGAGAATACAAACACAACTTACAAACAGAAGTTACAAGCGGTCAAAGAAAGAGATCAGCAGATGGGCTTCCAACCATCTGACCATTACATCCACACCTAATCAGTTACCAGAGAGGGAAGCATCAACATCTGGGTTTTTCAAAGCCAGGGGGCTCAACAGCTTCCCAGAGTCTCATCTGGCCAAATCACACAATTCTTCTTAAAGTGAGCCTCAAAGCAAAACCTCACATCAGGGTGTATATAGCCTTCTCCTGGATCAGAGAATGTCACAGCTCTCTTGACCCACTGCCCAATCACAAAGCAACAAGGCGTCAGGCATTCCTGAAAAAGAAGCCTCCTACCACAGGCTCCACGGGACCACATTCAGCCTAGGGGGACAGAGCATACTTTCAAATCAGGGAAGATTCTCAGAGCCACTTAAGCCACTTAAGCAAAGGGCCTAGGAGCAGGGAAGATCTTCAGATTCCCATAATAGCAGCTGGAGCAGAATTTAGTCTGAGTGACTCTCACACTTCAGCATAGTTGGACCTTTTGTGTACAGTGCTTAGCCAGCTGGAGGGAGAGGGTGGTCCACTCAAATCTAACCTTGTCTCTTTAGCTCTAATCCTATGTACCAAAGGGGAGAAGTTGATGCAATACTAATCCCACCTTATAATTGAGAAGTTTACCAATCATCAATGGTTTACCCTTATATGTAAACTGCTTTCGTCCAGTCTATACAAGCAGCTCCCAATTTGAATTCAGCTGTTGGCTGCACCTCAAGTGCAAACTGCCTTGGTGTGCTGATAAACTCTTTTGTCTTATTTCCTGAGTTTATCTTATTTTCATTATGGAGAGGCCCCAACCAGGATTTTCTTTTAACAGAAACCTGGAAAGACAGGAAGGGGATAAATTATGAAGAGCTTTAAGTGACAAACAGAGGTGTTTATTTATGGTCCTGAAAGTAATGGGAAGTCAATGTAGCTTAGTTGGGGGTGGGGGTGGGGGTGGGGATAGGGAGTTTGGAACATAGTCAAACCTAAATTCAGAAAAATAAAATAAGCAGATGAATGGAGGATGGATTATTATGACTACGAGGTTATTATAATAGTGAGAGGTAATAAGGGCCTAAACTATCAGTCAACTAGCAATTTTTAAATCCCTGCTATATGCTTAGCAATGTGCTAAGCCTTGGGGATGCATAAAAAGGGAAAAAACAAAACAAAAGAACAATATTTAAAAAGTCCTGGTTCTTAAGGAGTTGACAGTCTAGTTCAAAAACAATTATGTAGAAACTAGATATACACAGGATAAAAAGGGTGCTGTCTCAGAGGAAGTCACTAAGGTCTGAGAAAGACTTCTTGCAGAAGGTGAGAATTGAGCTGAGACTAGAAGGAAACCAAATAAGCCAGGAGGCAGAGATGAGAATAGGAACCAGCCAGTGAAAGTATTCCCAAGTCAGGAAATATAGTGTGTGTAAGAAATAGCAAGTACAGTGTCATGGATCACAAAGTACTCAAAGGTATATGAAGGTTTATGAAGCTCAGAAAGATAAGAAGGAGTCAAGTACTGAATGAAGGTCTTTAAAAGCTAAAAAGACTTTAGGTTTCATCCTGGAGATAATAAGGAACCACTGGAATTTACTGAGTAGGAGGAGAAATGATCAGATCTGAGTTTCAGGAAGATTAACAGCCAAGTACAGTAAAAATTGGATTGGAGAGAGAATTGATGCAGAGAAACTGTATTTTGGAAAGGTCATATTTGAAGATAATTTTGTATACTGGCTACTTTAATTTGCTACATTTGTTCATTATAACCAAAAAGGCCTAGTCAACAAAATATTGACCATGGAATTGGGATGACTTGGATTAATATCTGGCTTCCAGTTTCATGATGTTGGACAAGTTAGTTCATCTTTCTCTGAGATTTTGTTAAAAATAAGTTGCTGATTTGCATCCACGTAGAGAGTTTCTTTTTGAGGGATTCCCTACATTGATGACATCATAAAGCCAAACCTGTAGCCTTTCTAATTGGTTACACATACATTCACCAAAATATATTATTCATCTATTTGAACCAGTAGGCTCTTGTTGAGATAGTAGAGTTGAGAGGTGATTAAAGCTTGTCACATAGCACTGACAGCATCCCAAAAGAAATGGGGCTGAAGGTAATGGATTGTGTAAGAAGAGAAGAGGATATGCATATAAGATATGTCATGAAGACAGAAATGTCAAGATTTGACAATTGATTGGATATGTGGTAGAGTGGGAGTGAGGAATTGAGGGTAACACTGAGATTAGGAGTCTGGCTAAGAGGCATCTTGGTGGTTGAGTAGGCAGAATTCTGGACTTGGGATCAGGAAGCCCTGAGTTCATATCCTCTCTCACTGGTAGTTTGGGAAATAATGATGTCAGTTGAATAATGAGATTAGAAGCTAGATTACAGGTTTAGAAGAGAGTGTGAAGACAGCAAATGTGATCAGAAGATTTCAGAGTTCATCTCCTTGTTTGGTTAAGTTGCATCCCTTTCTTTAAACTGTGTATTGAAACTTTCATTCAAACATTTAACTTTTTTTTCAAACAATTAAAAAAAAATACCAGCTTCAATTTAGAATGTTTTACAATATGCTGTATATTCTCACATTTATACTTAAGCTTTTAATTTTAGCAATGCCCTGTTACAAGCACTACAGCAAAGACTGAAAATAGCTTATAATTTGCTCAAAGCTAACAAAAGGCGATTGGATTAATGACAAACAACCACCTGGTTTCATGAAAGATCTCTAACTACCAGAGAGAGACGTTTTATTACTGTATACACAAAGACATATGTGAGATATTATAAAGTTCTGAATTTCAGTACTGATGTTTACTCTACCCAAATCTGCTTAATGACCTAAGACAATAAATGGATTCATCTCATAATAATACATCCCTATTTAAAAAAAAAAAAAGGAACAATAATGGCAATGCACAAATTCCCTTTATGTGGGACCTTACTGCTTCCTTTATATGTCTCTTTTCCCAGGCTTGAACCAACAAATAAATGTAAATGCTGTCAGCCAAAGAATGTATAACCAAGGAGTAAGAGACAAAGTCGCATAAAATGCCAGAGGTGAACAGATTGCAATGACTGCTGGTTCTCCCCCATTGAATTTTATTCAATTTATTCGTTCTTTTGGAGTTTGTCACCAGATTTTACTCTTCTCACTTCACACTTTCTTGGTGAGTAGCCGAGGCACTTCTGGACAAGTGTGATACTAAGTTCTTACTAGGGTTCTTACAAATTCTTGGCTTCATAAGTCAAGCCTCTATGCTAAGCAATTTCAATCACCTTTATTTTATTATTTTATTATGTTATTTTATATTATGTTACATATATATTCTCCTATGGATTTTGTCCTTTCAAAAAGTATCTAGATTTTTAGTTGCTAATATTTTCTCTTTCAGAGATATATTCTTTAGTTTGTTTGTTTGCCTTGCTTTTGCAAATAAGGTATAACAGACTACATATAAAGTTAATTATATAACATACATAACTACATATAAAGTTAATTATCAATGATATAACAGACTACATATAAAGCTAATTATATAACATACATAACTACATATAAAGTTAATTATCAATGAGGGGTACCTCCACCCTTCGTTTTGTAAGTTCATTTTAATTCAAAGGAATGATGGTTTTAGCTGATTAGAAGGAAAAAGTAAAATTATTTTAGACCTTTTCAGACCATAGGGATTCCTCTGGACTCAAACAGAGTCCAAGATGTATTTACACAGAATGATTTTCATTTTAAATTAAAGTAATAAATGTAATTTAATTAAAGTTTTCATTTTAATGTGCTTTAATGCATATATGTATGTGTATATATATACATATATATTATATATCTTAGATAAAATGTAGGATGAAATAGAAGTACTTGGAGATTTTTTTTTCTAATAGTTTATGCCATACTTCCCCCCCCCCCCCTTAGAACAGATATGAAGGAACTTGTAGCTCTATAAAAACTATTATTCAGACAGGCACAAAATGTCTTGTTTTTCTGTGGGCATGTCTCAATTAACATTCAATTCAACAAATATTTATCTGAGCACTATTTGATTTCACAACACTTTCAGGGTGGTGGTGTTCATAGAATTTGGTTGGATTTAGAGAAATTATAAGTTTCTATTCCTGACTTAAAGTATTTTTAATTTATTTTGGGGAGGGCATAGTAAAACAATACTCTGTACATAGTACTTTGGCTTTTTAAATTTCCTACGCTTGTTGATGAGAGGCAACAAGGGCTAGTCAATAGAATATTGGCCTTAGAATCAGAAAATCTAATTACGAATTAATCTAGTTTTGTGATGATGGACAAGTTATTTAATCTTCCTCTGAGATTTTGTTAAAAATAAGTTGCTAATGTTCATCCATGTAGAAAGTCTCTTTCTGAGGGATTTCCCATATTGATTAAATCATAGGTCCAAACTCTTCTGCTACACTAGAGTGTTTATGACATTATTTAGAGATGGGTAGAAAGCAGTTTTGAATTCATAAACATGACCACTACACTAAACTTTTCATAAAGACTTTATGGTAAGTTTATGAAAGTAGAGGGTTATTGTTTTCCAAAAAATGTGTTAATTTCGGTACCTTTGTCTATGATAACATAGAATCTCTAGAATAGAGTTTCAGGAATTATTCTAGGAATGATCCTCTCTTCCCTTCATCTTGTGTCCCAAAGGACATGGTGCCATGCTTGAATAATGAAGATTGGGTTTAATACTGTGAAAGATTCTCAAGTTCATATGAATGAATAATCTTCTCATTGAGGCAAAAACAGAATGTGAATTCTGTTGTATGTAGATGGATCTTTTCCAAAATCATAGACTCTCCAATTAAAAGGGTCTTCAAAGTCTTTAAAGTCATCACTTGATGACTTGAAATCATAATTGAAAAAAAAATTCTTCTATACATTATTGTGGACAAATGTTTTTGTTTTTGTTTTCCCAATACTTTCTTGAAATTTCCAGTGAGAAGGAACCAATTACTTCAGAGAAGAACCCATTCCATTTTTAGATAGCCCTAATTATTAGGATTTTTTTTCCCCTAATATCAAGCATTATTTTGACACTTTGCCCTATCTACTCATTGCTCCTCACTTTGCTTTCTGAAGTAAAACAGAGCTAGTCTAATCCCTTTTCTTGGTGATAGCCCCTCAAATATTTTCTTTTTCTTTTTTGTAGTGAATTGCTATTCACTACATAAGTGTTCCCATATTAAAGAAGACATATATTCATTTGTTTGGTCAATCAGACAACAAATCATCATAAGGAAGCCAAAATGAAATTTAATGAACTATTTTCTACAGATATATTTGCATAAATATATTATTTGGTGAAGTATCTTACAAAGATATTGGTATGCAAATTCAGAGAATAAAGGTAATCTAATTACTGACATCTGTCTTCATCTCATACAAGTTAAATCTTTTTTTTTCCATTATAGGACAAAGAAACATGGGCAGATGGATAAGAAGGCATGTAAGTTATCTATCTACAGATAGATGTATTGATAGATGATAGATAAACACATAAATTATTCATTTGATAAGTATTTATATTAGAGATAAAAAATAACAAAATTCATCGGAAAGATCAAAATGTCAAGCCTATCAAGGGAATCAATGAAAAATATGAAGGGAGGCAGCCTATCAATACAGGTTTTAAACAATATTACAAAGCAACAATCATCAAAACAATATGCTACTGTCTACAACATAAACAGATGAATCAGTGAAATAGATTAGATACACTGTATACAAAGATAAATGAGCATAGTAACCTACTATTCAATAAACCCAAAGATCCAAGCTTTGGAAATAAAAACTTACTATTAGACAAAAATTGCCAGAGAAACTGGAAAACAATTTGGTAGACTCTAGGCAAAGATCAACATCTCACACCATTCTCCAATATAAGGTCAAAATAGGTACACACTTTAGAAATAAAGGGTGATATCATAAGTAAATTATTGAAGCACAGAATAATGACCCTGGCAGATCTGTGGGAAAAGTAAGAGTTTATTACCCTACCAGAGATGGAGGGGAATATGGGAAGTAACATGGATAATTTTATTACATGAAATAAAAAATGTTTGCGATGACAAAACTAATATAGTCAAAACTAGAAGGAAAAAAGGACATGGAGGAAGGAAGGAGTAAGTTATAGCAAGTTTCTCTGAGACTTTATTTCTCAAATATATAGGGAATTGAAACACATACACACACACACATACACAGACACACACACACACACACATATAATTCCCCAATTGATAAATGATCAGAAGATATTAACAGGAAGTTTTCAGAATAAATCAAAGCTCTCAACAGTCACATAAAAATGCTCTAAATCACTAATAATTAGAACAATGCAAACAAAAACAACTCTGATGTACCACCTCACACCTATCAGATTAACTAACATGACGGAAAAAAAAAATAACAAATCCAGGAGGGGATATGGAAAAGTTAATACATTAATGCATTGTTGATAGAGTTGCGAACTAGTTTAATCATTTTGGAGAATAATTTGCAACTATCCACAAAGAGATATAAACTATGCATTTCCTTTGGAGCAATAGCACTACTAGATTTGTATCTCAAAGAATGAAAGAAAAAGAAAACAGACCTTTATGTACAAAAATATTTACAGTATGTCTTTTGGAAAGAATTAGAAATTTAGAAGATACCCATCAGTTGGGGCTGAACACGTTGTGGTATGTGATTGTCTTGGAATACTATTGTGCTATAAGACATGATGAGGGGATGGGTTCAGAAAAATCTGGGAAGAGTTTTATGAAGTGATGAAAAGTGAAGCGAACCAGGAGAACATTGTACACAATAACATCAATATTACAAGAATGGGCATCTGTGAAAGACTTATCTATTCTGATTTATACAGTAATCCATGGTAACCTCCAAGGACACATGCTGAAGAACGCAGAGAGACAGAGAGAGAGAGAGAGAGAGAGAGAGAGAAGTAATGACATCTGAATACAGATGGAAGCATATTTTTTTTCAAAATGGCTAATATGTAAATATTTTTACATGTCTTCACATGTATAATGAATATTAAATTTCTTGTCTTCTCAATGGATGGGAGAGCAGATGAAGGAAGGGACTCAATGGAACTCAAATTTTAAAAATGAATATTAAAAAAACGAAACAAACAATGATAACCTTTATTGAACTTTACTATATTTAAATAACTGTCCTTTGCTTTGTACTTGCCCATAGCATCTCTTAAGGATACAGCCTCCCTGGGGGGTGGGAGTGAGGGGTAAGCAAAGTCAAGATAGAAGAGTAAGAGCAGGGATTTCAGGGATTTTCTTGAGCAAACCCATTCAAATTTCTGTAAAAAAATGACTCTAAACAAATTCTAGAGCTACAGAATCCACAAAATGACAGAGTGAAACCCATCTCCAGGGCAAGAGAGCCTAAAAGGTTGACAGGAAGGTTCTATGGCATTGGGCTGGGAGTGGAGCATAGTCTAGCTTGGGCCTTGTCAGCACAGACAGGGCTAGAGCAGGCCTCAGGGAACTGAATCACTGGTAGCTGTGGCAGTTTTCCGTTCTTCTCAACCCACAAATGCCAAAGACAGCACAGAAAGTCAGTGGAAAACTCTGTGGGACCTGGGTAAAAGAGGAGTAAAGTCTGACTGGGATCTGGCCCCAGCCCTGCAGTGGTAAAGATAGCTGTGGTGGTGGCAGTGGCAGGAGCTGCAGCAGCAGTAGTAGCTGCTGTTTGTGGAGCTCTGGGCCCACAGATAGTGGGGGATTGAGCAGTTAATACAAAACCTCTGAAGCCTGAGACTATACACCACCCCCATGACCCCCACTAGAATCAGAGTCCTACCTTAACAAATAATTAGAAAATCAAGTATTTGACTGGGAAGAAAAGCAAACAGCTTTAAAATACTCAGACTTTAGAGTCTTACTTTGGTCACAAAGAAGATCAAAACATACAACCAGAAGAAAACAACGAAGTCAAAGATCCTGCATCAAAAACCTTCAAGAAAAATATAAATTGGTCTCAGGCCATGGCAGAGCTCCAAAAGGATTTTGAAAATCAAGTAAGAGAAACAGAGGAAAAATTGAGAAGAGAAATGAGAGTGATGCAAGACAATCATGAAAAAAGAGTCAACGACTTGCTAAAGGAGACCCAAAAAATACTGAAGAAAATAACACCTTAAAACAGACTAACCCAAATGGCAAAAGAGGTCCAAAAAGCCAATGAGGAAAAGAATGCCTTAGAAAAGGCTGCAACATAAGAAATATCTTGGGACTCATCCTTCTCCTTCCTATGTTTTGGATTTATTTTTTTCTTCCTAACATGATTGACAGTAAACCCCAAAATGTTATAAACACAGTATCATACAGAGTACTGCTTTACATGGGGCAAAGTCAAAAGACAGATGGAAAATCAAGCTAAGGAATCTTTTTTTTTCCCCATAATTGTTCCATATAGACAAGATTCTATGATGATCATAACTAACAGGTTATTTGGGCATCCTAGAAAGGACCAGTAAAGTAGTGCTTGTCTGATTGACTTCCTTTCCCCTTAATGGCTTATAATGGCTTCCCCTAAATGGACAGAAGAAAGAATTCCACGCAACGTCTATTTCCCTCTTTTCAAAAAGAAGGTTGGTAAAACTGTGTCCTGCAGGAATTATCCTGCATGGAAGATAAAAAGAAGGAAAGAAAATATTCCCTTCATAGACACCCTCCTTCAAAAAAGTCATTGTGGAGATATACCTTCAAGATGCAATGTATTTCAGTGGACAGAATACTGCACCTGGAACTAGAACAACATGAATCCTGTATCTAATACTAGCTTTGTGATTCTGGTCCAAACATTTATTTTCTGTCACCTTTTCATTAATTCATTTATACAATGGATCTAATCATATCTGTAGCATCTTACTCATAGGACTGTGAGAAGACAAAATGATAATATATGTAAAGCACATAGAAATATTTAAGTTCTTTATAAATATTAGTGATTATTAAGATAGCAACAGTATTGATGTTCTATATTAGGATTTCTAGAAAAAAGATAATTGTATTTGAACCGCTAGTTGTTTGAGTGGAGAGTCAGGAAAGTTCAGGTTCCACCTTTGCCCCTAGGTTAGGTTTTGCCTCTCTCTGCCTTGGGCTAGACATGAATCTGGCACTCAGTTTCCCTATCTGTAAAATGTGGGAATTTGGGTTGTATTTTAAGACCTCTTTCACCTCTAATATTCTGGTATTCTATGAATAAAAAGAAATGTCTCACTTTCATCTCTTGGAAACTTTCTTCCCCACTCTGAAGACATGAACCATTTTAATTGTATGTCTTACTTTAGCTTTCGACCAAATTCCCAGTATTGCCTTGCTTTAGAAAGAGAAAATGTGTGGAAATCAGAAACTTGGAATGAGCTGGGGTATGGTACAGTATTTCTAGCCTCACTTTGGGAACGTTGTTCAGTCTAATTATTTAAAATGTATAAATATACACTCATCGTCTAAGCCTCTGGGTGCAGTTTAAACAAACAAAATCAGACTCTGTAGACTACTGGGGCAGTATCAATGGACAATTGTCCCTGCTCTTGGACAATAATCTAACCATCTGTGTTATGCAGTCTGCTTTCAGTTCCCAACAACCAGTTCCCCCTAGACAGCTCTGTTTGTTCATCTGGATAGTATGACTCCCAGCCTGGCAGGGGAGCACTCTTTTATAAACCCCAGTGTTGGGACTTGAGCTTGCATACAGCAAGTGGAGTTTTGTTCCAAATCAAGTACTCATTTACACACAATTATATCCCTATTCAGTGGGGAGACATTTTCAAAGCAGTGTGTGAGTAAACAGAGGGAGAACACAAGGAATGTATGCATATTAATCTGTTCCAAGAATTCTGAAAGAAAATTAGAGTCTTCTCCAGGCAGTTTGACTGTTTTTTTATAAGACAATTCATAGTATATAACCAAAAGATTGTCAAGTAATATGAAGAATGCAGTTGGGGTGGGTAGTTAAGGCTAGAAGACTCAAGTGCTCCATCAGCAAAACTTGTTACTTAGGTGTGAAGGCGTTGGTGAAAATGTTGAAAAACAGCAACTAAAGCTGAGGATAAAGTAATTCTCTGGGATATTATATTGATCATTATTTTCAGTATCACAACTCTCAGTCTGTAGTGTTAGTTCCTCTAAGCCAGGGGTGGGGAACTTGCTGCCACATGTAGCCTTCTAGGTCCTGGGGTGCAGCCTTTTGACTGAGTCCAAGTTCAACAAAACAAATCCGTTTATTAAGAGGATTTGTTCTGTGAACTTTGGATTGAGTCAAAGAGCTACACTTAAGGACATAGAGAGCCATATGTGACCTTGAGGCTGCAGATTCCAAACCCCTTCTCTAATCATTTCAATCTTTTTGTGACTTGCTTGCCTAACTAGACTGTAAACTTCTTTGGGAGGCTGTTGTCTAGGTCTGATGGTTCTTTTATGAATGCTACCATGTCAGTGAAAGAACTAGGCACAAAGTACAGTCTCAAAGGATTAAGGTCCTACCTTTGGAAGGTGATTATCCTGCCCAAGTCTCTATTTTACAGACAAGAAAAGAAAGATTGGGGAGGTGCGCCTGTGTGGATGGGGAATGAACTGTTAAAGGACAACTCAAGGTCAAACAGGAAGTTGGAATCAGAAAAAAAAAACCGCTGAGATTTTCTGACTACACATTCATTACTTATTGACTGGTTAAATTTAGGAGATTTCTTTTTTATTCCTAAATTAATCTGAAGAAATGTTTTGGTAACCTGAGGCAATCTAAAAGCAAAGTTCTGACTAAGTTATATTAGGATTTCTGACTGCATGCTCAGATGGAGAATTTGAGCATTTCAATAGACAGTTTGTGGGTGTGGCAATCTGTAATTGTCATGGATCTTGGAGTAAGGATTTAAGTGTTAGGGACAAGATAAGCTTTTGGGTCTCTTCCAATTCTAAGATCTAATGATATTAAGGTATGCCATAAGCACCTTGTTGGAAATGAATTTATCTGAGTATTGAGCATATCATTGTTCTTATAGAAAATAGCTATTATGAAAGGAAATCAGTGTCTGGATTTTACATTTGAAACATCTTTGTGCAACCAATTTTTTAAAAACTCTTTTTTGTTATCTTTCACTGTGTGCTCTCAGTCATACAGCAAGAACAAAGTACAACAAATGGTTCAGCCTTACTTCATTCCCTAGTATCATTTTATAATAAGATTAAACATACTGATCTGATTTGATTATCTTCTTTCAATGCCTCTAGAAATAATATGACATCAAGCTTCTAATTGTCTATAACATTGTTTATTCAGTTTATAATCATGACCCTTAACAAGAATACAAGTCCAATGAAGGCAGGGACTACTTTATACCTTATACCTTCCTTCCTTCCTCTCTCTTTCCTTCTTTCGTCTTTCACAAAACCTTAAACTCAGTTCATGCTGAAGCTCATACACTGGACCACAATAAGTCCCTGTCCAGGCTCCACTTCATGGCAGTATTTTTTGACCTTCTGGCTTAGAGCGATTGTCAATGTCTTTCTCTTTGGAACAGCAACCCTGAGGGTCTTGTCTCCCAGCTTAATTATTTTTCTTTTTTTTCTTTTTTCAAATTAAAAGGGCCATCCCTTGACTCATTTAAAGAGGCCTATTAACTGAATGGGCACTAAGTGAGTACTCTACGTGAGTACCTGAAAAGGCCTTAGCCTAAAAGGGCCAGGGTCTCCCAATGCATCCTGGGCCATCTCCAGTCATCTTGATGAATATCTTTTTTGTTGTTGTTTTATTTTATTTTATTTTTTATTTTAATTCATTCATTTTCTCATTTTTTGGTTTACGTCATTGATTTCCACAAGATTTTGAGTTACAAATTTTCTCCTCATCTTTCCCCCACCTGCCACCCCAAAATAGTGATCCCACTGTATACCCCCTCCCCCAATCTGCTCTCTCCTATATCCTCCCCCATCATCCCTCTGACTTTCTAGTAGGGTAAGTTGGATCTCCCTATCCCAGTGCCTGTATATCTTATTTTCCAGTTGCATGTAAATAATAATAATATATATAAATATATTTTTATCATTTGATTTTAGAACTTTAAATTCTGGATTCTTTCCATTCCTCCTTTGTCACCCACTGCCACTGGAAGTCAGGTAATTCAATACAGGCTGTACATGTGTAGTTACACAGAACATCTGCACAATGATCATTTTGTGTAACACTGACTATATTTCCCTCCTTCCTATCCCATCTCCCCCTCCTTGCTCTGTTCTCTACTTTGTCCCTGTCCCTTTATTGAAGTGTGTGCTTCTAATATCCCTCCCCTACATCCTGCCCCCTCTCATTCTCATCACCCCAACTCTCTGGTAGGGCAAGATAGCTACTTTAGAGTGTGTCATTACTTCCCTAAGCCAAATTCAATGAGAGTAAGGGTGACCCATTCCCTTTTGCCTTCCTCTTCTTTCCCTCCATTGTAACAGTTATCCCTTGCCTCTTCTATATGAGATGATTAACCCCATTCTGTCTCTCCCTGTCTCCTCTCATTCTATTTCTCTCCCACCTCTTAATTACACCTTTTAAAATATTATCCCACCCTATTCAATTGATCCTGTGCCATCTGTCTACATACACATAAATATCCAGTCACACATGTATTCATATGCATATATACTCTCCTATATAGACATATGTGTATGTATACATTTTCATATATACATATATATATATATATATATGTTGGCATGTAAATAGTTCAACTTTGATAAGTTCCTTATGATTTCTTTTCTACATTTCCTTTTGCATATGTCTTGTGTTTGAATGCCAAATTTTCTGTTCAGTTCTGGTTTTTTCCCCAAGAATGCTTGGAAGTCCTCCACTTCATTGAATGACCATATTTTCCCTTGAAACATTATACTCAGTTTTGCTGGGTAGGTGATTCTTGGTTTTAATACTAGCTCCCTTAATCTCTGCAATATCACATTCCATGCCCTTTGATCCCTTAATATAGAAGCTGCTAGATCCTGGGTTATCCTAATTATGTTTCCACAGTATTCAAATTGTTTCTTCTTGGCAGCTTGTAATATTTTCTCCTTGATCTGGGGACTCTGGAAACTGACTATAGCATTCCTAGGAGTTTTCTTTTGGGCATCTTTTTCAAGAGGTGATCGGTGAATTCTTTCAAGTTCTATTTTGCCCCCTGGTTCTAAAATATCTGAGCAATTTTCCTTGAGAATTTCTTGAAGGATGATCTAGGTTCTTTTTTTGGTCTTGGCTTTCAGGTGGTAAAATAATTTTTTAATTTAATTTTATTTTAATTTTTTAATTGTTTCTCCTGGATCTATTTTCCAGGTCAGTGGATTTTTCAAGGAGATATTTCACATTGCCTTCTATTTTTTCATTTGTTTGGATCTGTTTAATAGTATCTTGATTTCTCATAAAGTCATTTGCTTCCAGTTGATCCCCTCTAATTCTGAAGGAATTATTCTCTTCAGCAAGCTGTCGAGATTCTTTTTTCCATCTGGCAAATTTGACCTTTTAAGGCATTGTTCTCCTCTTTGGCTTTTCTGGGCCTCCTTGGCCATTTGAATTAGTCTATTTTTTAAGGTGTTATCTTCTTCAGTCAGGTTGGTGACTCTCTTATCACGATTTTCTTGCATCATTCTCATTTCTCTCGCCAATTTTTCCTCCACTTCTCTTATTTGGTTTTTAAAATCCTTTTTAAGCTCCTCTATGGCCTCTATCCACTTCATATTTTTCTTGGAAGCTTTTGGTGTGGGAGTTCGGACTGTTTTGTCTTCCTCTTGCTCCATGCTTTGGTCCTTTTTATCCGCAAAAAAGGAATCTAAAGTTGGATTGCTGGGCTTGCTTTTCTTCCTTTTCCTGCTCATGTTGCCAGTCAATTACTTGGCTTTTGGGCTCAGTAGTAAAACTGCTTTCAGAGGGGAGAGCTCTCTCCGTAATCACTGGGGTTTTTGCAGCCACCACCAGCTTTGGCTCACTGAAAATGCACCTCAGGACCACCACCCAAGATGACGATCCAATCCAGGCAGTTCAAGGAAAGAGCACTTAGCCTCTGAATGATCCCTTGGCCCTCCTGCAATCTGCAGGTCGGGAACTTCTGAGGCAGCTACATGGAGGTGGCTGCAGGGCTGCCACTTCAGAATGCTTTTAGCTCTAGAGGCAGTTTGGCCAAACCATCTCCCCCTAATTTAGCTGAGTTCCACTGACCTTTTCCTTTTGTCCTTGGCTCTTGTGGTTTGGCGATTCTGGAAATCGCAACAGCTGCTGGTGATCCAATCTCCTGAACACTATAGCCGTGGCTTCTCCTGGATGCCCTGGGGCTGAAACCATATGGGGTTGGGCTCTGCTTCCAGAGTGCTCCAATGACCAACTGCCTGGCTGCCTTTAGTGGGAACTTTGTTATTCTGTCATTTTTGTAGAGTCTGGAGCTCTAAAATTTGTTTAGAGACATATTTTGTAGGGATTTGAGGTGGTATTGGGGTGAGCTCATGAAGTTCTCCTTTTTCTGCTCCACCATCTATATTGATGAATATCTTGTCACTGGAGGAGAAAGTGAGACAGATGACTTTGCACAGCCCTCCCTCACTCAAATCAAAGTCAACTGCAAGTCATTGCATCATTTCACTGATGTCATGGTCCTCTTCCAAAACCAAAAGACAAACACAACAAAAACAAGTCAGATGCCAGCAATAAGATACAGCAGGTTTTCATACTTGTCACTGATGATGATACTAACAATTTATTTAATAAATCTTATTGTGTACTGATTATGAGGATAGCGCAATGCCAGCCATACTAGGTATTAAATTTGTGATAATGTTCTTTAATGCCAAATCTAATGACTTTTCACCCTGGATCTTTAGCTTTCTTGACTGTTTGCTGTATGTAATACTAATAAATAATAATAAAGGACCTAATATGTGCCAGGCATTATCTTATATGATCCTCAAAACAACCTTAGGAGACAGGTGCTATTGTTATCCTCATTTAATTGGTGAGAAAACTAAGGGAGAGTTAAAGGGACTTGCTCAAGGTCACAGAGCCAGAAGTATCTGATTTCAGAATTAAATTTAGGACTTTCTGACCAGCAGTCTGCCCACTGTCACCTAAATGTATCTAAATGTATCCTAGTGCATTTGACACTGTTGTGTTGACTGCCCCCTTCTGGCTAATCTCTCTTTTCTGTTTTGTTTGTTTGTTTGTCTGTGTGTGTGTGTGTGTGTGTGTGTGTGTGTGTGTGTTTTATGTTTATTCCTCTTCCTTTGACCCAGCAATCTCTTGTTTCAACTTCCACGTGTCTAAACCTTGGGACACGCACTTACTGTTTGGGGGCACAATACGGACACTGATTTAGCAAAGCTAACTGAGAAGGACTATCATTCTTTCTCATTCCAGAACTCTATCTCCATATATGAAGCCATGCTCCAGGCTGCTCTGTATGTGGAGTACAGGAGGCCAGGCCAGAGCCAGGGTAATGGAAGCTGAGGCTGAGACCTGGGTCCCGGGAATGACACCACCATGTTCCCGGTGAGTTCATGCCTGGGTGCCAAGGCCAGCCACAACCATACCAGCAGGAGCTTCCAGATGCAGCTGTAGGTTTCCAGCTCAGTTGGCATATGTGCGACATGATGGTTCATCCATATTCCAATGATGACAGGGATTTGGACTTCGAAAGCTTTATCCACTGCTTGGTGCACCTCAACACCATGTACCGTGCCTTCAAGTCTCTGGAAAAAGATGGCAGCAGGTACATCTATCTGAATGCCCAAGAGTGGCAGCACATTACCCTGTACTCCTGAGACCGATGTGTCTGGTCATCAGGAGGGGGATTCCCAGGAAGCTCCCCTAGCCTCGTTTCACCCCTTGCACTTCTGTTGGTCTCAGGCCCTGATGTGGGAACCCTCTGGCGAAGGCACCACCAAACACTGACATTGTTCCTTGTGTAACCCCCACCATGGCCACCACCAAGGAGCCCTTGATCCCACCTCAGCCCCCACTGCTACCTCTCAGCTCTAGAAGGTGCCAACCACAAGGTTCCCTACCCCTCATCCCCACCCAGCTTCCCAGCATCCTTGGAGATACTTATACTCTAATATGCTGCCCATCGGCATCCCTGTAAACATGTAACATGCCAGTCACATGCTTCCCAGAATTCTTGAAAATATTCATACTCAAATATGCAACCCACCAACATCCCTATAAACATGCCACACACAAGCCATATGCCACTGACTCCAGCTCCACTCAGAACCCCTGCAAATTCACACTGCATGCTTTAATGTGTTAGTCACATGCTTTAAGATGCCAGCCAGATGCCATCACATATTGTTCCCACAGGTTTATCCTATATCTAGTGTTTTCTCCCATTCCCTACACACTTCTGGCAGTGTCTCCTCCTTTCTCAGAGAGAAGAAGAAGGAGAAGGAGAAGGAGAAGAAGGAGAAGGAGAAGGAGAAGGAGGAGGAGAAGGAGGAGGACAAGGAGGAGGAGGAGGAGAAGAAAAGGAGAAGGACTGTGTGCTAGCAATACCAACATGATTTTAAACACAGGGAAATAATAATTTCCACAAATGCAAAGAATCCAATTGCTTTATTGAAAGTAAATTATATTTTATAATGATCCCAGATCTTCCACCAGTTGTTGGTGGAAGAAGGCCCATAGTTAGATGGGCATGAATATTTATAAATAGGGGCAATTGATCTCTGAATTATCCTTTTTGCTTATTGGTGAAGAGAGATGATTATGAGTAATGACAAGTCTGAGGCAAAACTTTGAAACTGGCACAGTTTCACTTTTATCGTAACAATGTCTTTCTCCTTCTAAGGAGGTAGTACCTCCCTTGTACCCAGAATTCCCTTTTTCAGTTCTTCCTTCACAGATCTCTTCATACCAAATAAAACTTCAGAAGTTTCCTTTCAACCTCCTCCCATAGTCTCTAAATCCTGCTATCTTACTGCTACGTTGGGAAGTTTTCTGATAAACTAACCCCCAGTATAATGTTAGTTACTGACAGGTTAATGTGTTGATAGGTTAATGTGTTCATGATAGGTTAATATGTTGCCCTGAAAAGCAACCTATTTTTGTTTTTACAAAGGTCTCTTACACACAAAAGTCTTAAGGTCCAAAACATTACTGTAGGATTTTCATGTAATTCAAGATATCAATGGGGCCATAATTTGGAAAAGGCTAGGTGTTTCCTGTGCCTTTCCAAGAGCATCACTTAGGTGACAGATTTCCTGACTATGAGTGAGATTGTTCCTAACCCATTCATAGCCCATGCTGACATGGTAATATGCAGCTATAGCTACAGTAATCCTACTGACCTATGCTTAATAAACAAAATTTGTTCTCAGGAAGGTGTTTATTTGTTTTAAATTATTCTGTTTTTCTCACTTTTCTGTACATTGAGGGATAATAAATTTCTTTTCCTAAAGGCTAAGTATGTTAGTGCCTTGTTTCATTACTAGATTTCAGGCATTTATATAGTAAGGTTAGCCTTTTATACCAAGGTTAACCACCTCATCTTGATGGTTGGGAAAACACTAAGTAGCTTTCCAAGGTACATCTTTTATTATCATATTATTCTTATAAGCGCTACCGAGGGATAAATGGGAAATGACAAATTTCTCCTTCATTGTATTATTACTATTATATTTCTGCCATGATCTGTGATTTCATCAGTAAAGGGAGTACTTTGTATGGAAACTCTCTCCAATGATGTTTATTGACACCTGCAATTTATATTAAAGCAAGGTTCTTAATATTGTCTCCCCCAATCCCTAAAGAATCCATAGATAAATTTCATTAGGTCAATGAACTGGAATGAGGAAAAAATACGTACCTACATACACATATACTCATACTCATTTATATTATAGGTAGCTTCAGCATTTCCTTCATTTATGAACTACAAAAATATGATTATTCTGAGAAGCAATCCATAGACTTTACCATATGGCTCACAAAATATTAAGAATCTTGATCTTAGAGCATTATCTGGGGCCTTGAGAAATTAAATGTCTTGACAACAGTCATATATGAGTCCTAAACGTAAGATCTGAATAAAGGTCTTCCTGATTCCAAGTAGACCTTCAATCTATTATTATAGTGCATAGGAAGGTAAGTGTTTTCACTTCATATGAAAAAGGAAGGTATTTGTCCATGAGGATCTTTGTATGTTAGCTAAAATCTTTGGATTTTGTTTAATAGATAATAAGGTACCATAGTATGGTTTTAAGAAAACTGGTGAAGGAGGAGGCATGGTCAAAGAACCAGGGTTTGACTCCCAGTTCTGCTATTTACTACTTGTATGACTTTGAGCAAATCACAGCCTCTTTGAGTCTCTCTCTCTATCTCTCTCTGTTTAGATGTCCTCTAAACTGCTTCCAGTCCCAAATCTAGAATCCTATAAACCAAATTTTCTAGTGGCATGAAAAAAAAGATGGTTTGGAGGGATTGAGCCCAGGAGTGGTGTGCAGATCAAAACCAAGAACACACATTAAAGGGTTGCTCCAACTTGTTTCACCTAGTAATTTATTGATTAATCAGTTTGCTTCTATTTATTAAACGTAACACCTGCCAGTCACTATGCTAGGTTCTCAAAATACAAAGACCAAAATGAAACAATCTTTACCAAAGAGCTTGAATTTTTCCAGGAGGAGGGAACATGTACACTTATAAAATCATATACAATATTTAAAAAAAAATACAAAATTTAAGAAACAAAGGGAATTAGCACTTGTACCTGGGGGAATAAGGAAAAGCTGTATTGGGATTTACTGTTTGGGTTCAGCTTTGAAGGGATAAATGGTTTCTAAGAGATTCCCTCTAAGGAGTGAATGTAGTCCAGGCAGTGGTCAGAACAGCTTATGCAAAGACACAGAGATAGGAAATGAAATGACATTTGTGAAAAATAGCAACCAGGTGAATTTGACTGGACTACATAACTCATGAAGAGGAGTAATGTGTAGTAAGCTTGGAAAGGTAGGTTGGAACAAGATTGTGAAAGGTTTTAAAAGCCAAACTGCAGAGTTGGTATTTATTGGATCTTAGAGGTAATAGGGATTCACTGTACTTTACTAACAGAGAAATGACAAGGCCATGCTTTAGAAATTTCACTTTGGTGATTGTATGGAGGACTGACTGGAGTCAGGAGAGACTTGAGAGAGCATGAGTGATTAGGAGTGCTATTGCTGTTCTCAAGTAGTGGAATGAGAAAGAAAGAAATCATGGTTCTATCAATGTGTTTCTTACATTGATATTATATATAACAATAAATACACGGGGAAAGTTAGTGATTCACTTGCAATTAGCTGCTATTAAACATTAAATGATGTGTTTATGACTTGGACAAGTTTACATAGCTTCTTTATTGTATTGAAAACTGTGAATGTAGCAGGTTGTGAAAATAGAACAGAATAAGGAATTTTAAATCTGTTTTTGGTAACTATAGTCATAATCATCAGGTTGATATTTCTTAGTTAGGTCAAGGCCTCTTAATTCAGTTGGAGGCCTTTAACCCTTTAGATCATCATTGCTTAGATGTGAGAAAAGCAGGATGCTAAAAATACGGCTTTAACAATGTGATCTTCTTTTATTTGGGGGATTCTTTTTCTTGAAATACCTTATGCATACCAATTGACTTTGCATCAGTTGTGTATAGGTATGGGGGTAACTGGGGAGCATCAATCCACCTACTACATATTTTCATTTTCAGCTCATAATAGCAATAACAACCTCAGTGCAGAACATTTCATGGGAATTAATGACTGGCTGGAGTTAATGGACCAGAGTGCAACTCCTCCCAGGTGATCATTAATCTGTAGGAAATGCCCAGCATTGCAACTGTAAACCCTTAAATAAAATAAGCTCCCTGGAGAAGGTGAGGAGGAGCTCTCTGCTTGGGATTGTCGCCACTGGATAAGCAGCAGTGTCGATTCGTAAATAAATCTCTTGAGAAACAAATCATCTGTATTGCAATTGTTCTATTTCCTAAACCATTGTGCAGCATTTACAACTTTTCCGAGTGCCCATGGGAGGTTGTATTTTTTCAAAATTTACCATGAGAAAGATCCTCAGAAGAGGACAGGAAAAGAACTTTGTACAGTGTAAAAAATCAATGTGGAAAATTAAACTTTGGCAAACCTTTTACATCAAACCTACTCCTGGATAAGATGCATTTATTATTTCATTTCTTAACCTTTACAAAACAAATGGTCAATGATCCCAAAATGTTTTCAAACTCATCGTTTTTTACCTCCATCCCCACTTTCTCCATATAAACACATAGAATTTCCAAATTTAAATTACCAAAATGTATCAATCTATAAACACTGTAGAGTAATTTAGATAGACCGTTGGGATTAGAATCACAAAGATCTGGGTTCAAATATAACCTTCCTAATCATTTGAACCTAGGCAACTTACACTGATTCTATGTGCCTCAATTTACTCTTTAGGATTTAACCTAAGTTATAAATCGAGAAATTTAGCCTGGAACTGCATAGATCTTAAATGTATTTCTATTTATCTAAACTTCTTTATCATCTCTCTCTCATTACCATCGTCATCTTTGTAAAATCAAGCACTAGCAGCTTTTCAGAAGAATGCTACTGTGAACAGCTTTTGAGATTTTGATTACACAGTATAGTGAATACTCTATTTCATAACAAATCAAAGCAAAACACTCACAGAAACCAAGTTACAGCATTCACAATATTACAACTTATCCCAGATAATCAAAGCACTGCATTCACAACAACTTATTACAGAAAATGGCCACATAATTTCCATTACATTGGTCACAAAGTTTTGAACAAAGAACAATCATTTTGTAACTCAATCATCTTAATCATTCAATCATCTTTAGGGAGGTTGCCTCCTAAAGGGACACAAAGTACAATACATAGTAAGTTAGAAATCAATTACTTATTCAGTCATCAGTCACTAAGTACAATCATTTAGTCAATCAATCATCCTTCATCATTCACTATTCAATCATCAGAAAATACACACACACCCTTCACCCCTAGGTCACTAGTAAATTATAATCTTCTTAGTCAGTGCGCAGTATCCAAGTAAACTCTTCTTTCGGCTTGACTCAGGGTGGTCCCTCAGATTCCCTGGATCCCCTTCCATGGTCCCAGATCCTACCTAGATTCACCAAAGTGTCACCTGGGTTTGAAGGCAGACAGCTCCCAGGTCTTTGTCCAGCTCTCTGTGCAGTTCCTGCTCCACATTGGAACTCACAGTGTCTAGTCCATCTCAAATCCTTCACAGTCTCTGTTCTCCAGAAGTCAAGGCTTAACAAAGTCACGAACAGACAAAGTCTTAAATCCTTCACAGTAATGCTTCCTCTGTCTTTTGTCAGCTCCAGCTGGCCCTCAGACTCAACAAAAGTTTCAGCTGGTTCCCAGAATCAAAATCACTCCATCCAGGTTTTCAAAATCAAATTCATTCTCTCAGCCTGGGAGGGGCTTTCCTCTTTCGCCTCCTCAGCTCCTCTTCAGCCTCCCCAGTGGCAGCAGCTTCTGTCTCCACGGAGTTTGCTTCAAGAAGATCTTTCTCTCCCAGCCAGGGTCTTTCCTTATATACACTGTGTTCCAGCCAGATTGTATCTCTTGTTGCTCTTTGCACATGACCCTAAATTGAATGTCTCTGTCTCTGGAGTGCTCTCTTCTTCACATCCTGCCTTTTGGAATTTCTTTCTTTTTTTTTTTTTAAACTCCGCTGCAGCATTAGCTTCAACAAACACTCTTTCCTAGTTCTCACAAGTGCTAGCACCTTCCATCCCAAGTTACTAATTAACTCAAGTGCATGTATTTTGTGTAACAGGGAAATAGGTGATGAGAACCCAGCCCCCATAAAGATGTGTACTGAATTTGACCTGATGCGATCTCCCACTTAATATTTGGTGGTTGTTTCACAACCATTTAACACATGGTGAAGAGAGATGTTTTTATGGAGCTTTTCAGCGAGAACTGAACCTGCACAGAAAAGTCCCCAGTGACTCAACCTTGTTCACTTTCCTGTCTGGCTGCATTTGAATGAAAAGGAAAGGAATATTGTAAGCTTTGGGGAGAGAAAAGAGACCTAGCTCCAGTGACCTTTCTGTCTACCTTTGATAATATGCAGCTATCAGCAAATAGCCTTGATGTTGCTTCTGTCCTTGTATGTCTATTCTTTTCTACCTTAGATGAAGGTGTATTTAGTTATAGAATGGACTAGACTGCAACTTTATCAGCATCTAAAGGTCAGAAGAGCAGTACGATAAAGGTCCAGGACAGACGGGGATGTAAGAATTTGCTGGCAGTCAAGCCTTGTGAGGGGTGCTGCTTGCCCCAGAATGGCAGTTTATCAAACAGAGCCAAGAAAAAATGACTTGGCCATCTATTGTCCTTTGTAACAACTGCTTTAAATTGGAGCCCACTCTTCCCAAGGACTAAGGTGATAAAAGAAGTGGTGGGGTGGGGGTAGAGGGGGTAGCAGTGGATATGATGTATTTCCCTTCTTGTTATTTTCCTGCTAATAAATATCCCTTTATAAAACCTAATTGATGTTAATGGGTTAATGATACTGAGTCACTAATCACTGTAGCTTGATACTGAGGGACATATACCGGAAGGAGAGGTCAAGCCAATAGAATTTGGAATACACTTTTCAACCTCTCAATATTTGTTGTTGTTTGTCCTTAGTTTTTGAAGAGGACCAATGACATAATGGGATGATGTCTTGACTTGAATGTGAATTGGATTTAAGTGATGCAGAGTTACACGAAGTTGTCAGTGTCACTCTCTCTTCCTGAATCACTGAAGTCCAGTGACAGGACAAAAGTCAAGACAAGTCGCCATGGCTAAGGATGCAGTGGACGACCTTGGCATCTTCCATGTCTGACCAAGCTCTAAGAGTTCTGCAGAGCTTTTCAGATACCTTCATTGCCATTGGAAAAAAGTCTTCACATCTGCCCATTCTGCCAAGGAAAGTCTTCACATGCTTGTGGTATCCCCATGCTTCTCTGATGAGAGGCCTGTTAGTTACTCTCAGGCTGGTTAAGACCATATGCTAAGATGGTTTTACCAGGGTTTAGATGCTATTCATGCTACAACTCCTTGGAGCCACAGAGGAGAGTTGGAGAACAGGTGGACACCAAAGCAGCTCTAAAAGGGTTTAGCAAGCTTTTAAAGTAGCAGGTCTAATTCATTCTGTATCCCCCATATACCTCAATATCACCTCAATGGTATCTCCAGACCAGAGTAGGGCATAAAACTTGCTATGGAAAATTAACTTGCTAGTGAGTGTGGGTAGAGAAACTTAAGTCCAGAGGCTCAATATATGTGTGTAAACAGATCTTTATACCTTCACCACTGGACTATGAGATTTCAGACCAGTGACTCCTCATTTTTGTCTTTTTATCTCCTAACATTTAGCACAACATCTTTTACATGGTAGGCATTTAGTAAACAGTTGTTCATTGATTGAATGATTGATCCTAATTATACAATCCTAAAAACATGTTTAAGAGTATTTTAAATAAAAGTTTTGGGGCAGGTTTTTTGGGGGGAGAGAGGAGGAGTGAGTGTTATCATGGGAAGAATGATTTTATTCAAATAATATTTCACTTCATTTTATAACAAAATTTCAGTAAAATGGCCTGCACATTCTAACTTTCTAATAAATGCTGATTACAGCTACTTCTTGAAGCTTTCTCTGTTTCTGACAACATAAATCTCCCTACCTAACTTTAGGAAGACTTTAGTATTTGATCTACATTCAAATCATAACATTTTAAAGCCTGAAAGAATTATAGAGGACATTTAGAGTCAATCTCCTTTTGATACCTACAACTTTCTCAGAGAATGCTGAAGCCCAGAGAAGCTGCAGGTACCACATTAACACAGCTAGGGTCAGAGTGGTGGTTTTGAAGCTACATTTTCCTGATTCCTAATCCACTTCTCTTTTCAGTAGACTATACTGCCTCCCTAAATACAAATCACCTTGCTTGTTCCCACCAAATAATTTATTAAACTGGACAATTTATTTAGGTGTGATGTTTTGTTAAACTCTCATGCATAACTAATTAAGGGATGGCTGAGACTCAATCCAGATGAATTAGGGGATAACATATAATAATTGTACTGAAATTTATAACAGGTATATGCAGTTTATGGTAACATTGTTCATAGCAGGTGTTCTATCACTTCTGTCTTTTCCTGTTCTCCTATTTCTCTCTTTATATCTTCTTTCTTCTTTTTATTTTCCCACTTTTTTTATCCTCCCCCCTTTTCTTTAGCTAACTTTTCTTTCTCTCTGGCACTGTCATTCAGCAGCATAATAGTCATCTGTCATTTTTGATTAGTAACAGAAAGCCAAGAAATTCCAATTGATGCAAAATTTTATCATAATTTTATTTTGATGTAAAGATTTTTTTGCCTTATGGATGGAAAATGCAAATGTACTACATTAATTGATGCAGCTTGGTCCTTTAAGATATTCTTAAACACCAATGCTTCTTGTATTAACCCTGCTGCTGGCATTCTGAAGTAATGAATTTGCTAACCCCCATGGAAATGAAGATCTAAGTTACCAAGCCAACAGTCACAATCACTGGAAGGAGTCTGAAACCTACAAGCCTGCTTTTCACTGAATTCATTCTTTTACTTGACTTTTCCCATCAGTTATCATGATAACCTTCCCATTTTCTTCAATGAGGAGATAATTAAGTGTTAACCCAGGTGCCTGAAGTAAAAAAAGCCATAACTTCTGGTCTAGGATCTTGATATAAGATGTGTAGGAGACCATGGAACTATTGTTCTTATTATTTCTGGATTTGGCACTTTGTAAATCCTTCTAAGCACACATTTAAAAGATCATCTGAACCCAAAACAACTTGCAAATGCCAATCTATGAATGTCTTTCCTTTTCCTTTTTCAAAGCTGTTACCATATATCTAACAGAGAATTGTCTTGCCCCTAAAGTATAGCAGCTTCAGCATGTAATTCAAGTCAGGCAATAAAATATCAACAAAATTCGAAAGTATGCCTATCAAAGGAGGTATTAAGTGCATATTCAGTAAGTATATCCACTCTTTGAGAGGATATCCAACCACTATTTCAGTGAAAGGATAAATAAAGGGACATCATAGTTATGATGGGAAATATGAATGAAGCACCAAAAGTGAATATATAAGAATATGAAGAAATACATAAATACTTAATTTTGAAAGTAAAAATATCACACAAAAGCAGATCTTTGACATTGGAGAGCACTCTCCACTCCAAGATTTATGGATTTGGCGGTTACTATATGAAATGATTGCAGTTCCTGTTTTTCAGATTCATCTGGCCCGTAATATGTATTTTTCTTGACTCTCCCCTTTTACTTCTTTTGTTCATTAGTTTTTTGGGGGAAAAAATTGCTATTCTTTTTTCTTAAAAAAAAAGTATTTCTCTCTCTTTGTCTTTATTACTTATTTCTCCTCTCCATCTATTCCAGACTTTTGCTCTTTGATTAACTTCATTTATGCTTATTTATTCCTTTTTTAGTCTGGATATTCCTCATACGATTAAATATTTTAAGTTGCTTAGTTGGAAATTCCTCTTCAAAACAACCAAAATGTTACTTTTTCCTTGTATATCTTACAACTTTACCCAATTTTTCTCTTGTTCCTTGCCCTTAGAAATGCAGTTAGTTAAAATATATATTACTCCTTGGTGTCAAAAAAAAAAAGTTTCCCATGCCCCTAATTAAATACACTTTTCCCTGTCCATGGTTATTTTATGCCCCTTTGCCATGAAATCACTTCTCTATTTACATTATGTTTTCTGTATTCAGAAGGTCTAAGCAATTTTTTTTTGGTCTTTATTAATTTGTTTGTTTACTTTTAATTTACAAGATTCAGTTGCACAATCACTTGAGTTTCAAATTTTCTCCCCCTCCCTCTCCTTAACCCCTCTTTCCTTTCCCAGCACCCCCATGGTGGCATGTAATCAAGTATAGGATCTGAAAATACTTTCACATTAGACATTAGTCAGGTTGTAAAGAAGGATTATAACTCATGGAATGAACAATGGGGAAGAGGAAACAAAACCAAAGAAGAAAAAGAAAGAGAACAGGTAGTTTGCTTCAATCTGTATTCAAACTCTGTAGTTCTTTGTCTGAATGTAGACAACCCTTTCAATCATGAGTCTTTTGTAGTTACCTTGTAACCTTTCATTGCTGAGAAGAGCCTAGTCTATCAAAGTTGGTCATCACACACAGATTGTATCTTTAACTGTGTACAAATCACTTCCAGTTCTGCTCTTCTCACTCAACATCAATAAGACTTTCCAAGTAAATATGAAGTCCATTTGCTTCTCATTTCTTATAGCACAATAGTATTCCACTACATTTCATATACCACAACTTGTTTAACCATTCTTCAATTGATGAGCATCCCTTTACTTTCTAGTTCTTTGCCACCACAAAAAGAGCTGCTATAAATATTTTTGCACATATAAGTCTTCATCCCACTTCTATGATCTCTTTGGGATACAACCCTAGAAGTGGTATTTCTGGGTCAAAGGGTATGCACTTATTTATAGCCCTTTGGGTATAGTTCCAGATTTCTCTCCAGAATGGTTGAGTCAGTTCACAACTCCACCCACAATGCACTAGTATTCCAATTTTTCCACATCCTCTCCAGCATTTGTCATTTTCTGTTTTGTCATCTTAGCCAATCTGACTGGTGAGATGTTGTACCTCAGAGTAGTTTTGATTTGCATTTCTCGAATCAATAGTGATTTAGAGCATTTTTCCATATGCTTATAGATATCTTTAATTTCTTCCTCTGAACACTGTCTGTTCATATCCTTTTACCATTTATCAATTGGGGAATGACTTATTTTCTTATAGATTTGACTCAATTCTCTGTATATTTTAGAAATGAGGCCTTTATCAGAGATAGTGGTTGTAAAAATTCTTTCCCAATTTTCTACTTCCCTTTGGTACATTAGCTTTGTGTATACAGAAACTTTTCAATTTGATGTAATAAAAATGATCTATTTTGCATTTTATAATGCTCTCTAACTCTTGTTTGGTCATAAAGTCCTCCCTTCTCCATAAATCTGACAGGTACACTGTTCCTTACTTTCCCAAACTGCTTATAGTGTCAGCCTGTATACCTAGGTCATGCACCCATTTAGACTTGATTTTGATATATGATGTTAGATATTGGTCTATGCCCAGTTTCTGCCATACTGCATTCCAGTTTTCCCAGCAGTTTTTTTTTTCAAATAATGAGTTCTTATCTCAAAAACTGGGGTCTTTGGGTTTATCAAACAGCAGATTAGTGTAGTCATTGACTGCTGAGTCTCATGTACCCATTGTATTCCATTGATCCACTACTCTATTCCTCTGCCAGTACCTAGTAGTTTTGATGACTGATGCTTTATAATGCAGATTAAAATCTGGTATAGCCAGGCCACCTTTCCTAGCATTTATTTTCATTAATTTCCTTGATATTCTGGATCTTTTGTTCTTCCAAATGAATTTTGTTACTACTTTTTCTCTAGCTCTATAAAGTAATTTTTTGGTAGATCGATTGTTATGGCACTAAATATGTGGTTTAATTTTGGTAAAATTGTCATTTTTATTATATTAGGTTGACCCAGTCATGAGCAACTGATGTTTTTCCAATTAGTTAGATATGACTTTGTTTGTATGAAAAGTGTTTTGTAGTTGTGTTCATACAGGTCCTGAGTTTGTTTTGGCACGTAGATTCCCAAATAATTTATAATGTCTACAGTAAACTTTAAATTCAACCTTTTCATTTTTGATACTCATAATTTGGTTTTCTTCTCTTTTTTTATCATTTTGACTAAAGGTCTATCAATTTTATTGTTTTTTTTTCCCATAAAAGCAGATCTTAGTTTTATTTCTTATTTGAATATTTTTCTTAATTTCCATTTTATTAATCTCTCCTTTGGTTTTCTTTATTTCTATTTTAGTGTTTAATTGGAGGTTTTAAATTTCTTCTTTTTCTAGCTTTTTCAATTGCATGCTCAATTTATTGACCTCCATTTTGTCTAATTTATTCATGTATACATTCAGGGATATAAAACTTATCCTAAGAACTGCTTTTTCTGCATCCTACAGGTTTTGATATTGTTTCATTATTGTCATTTTCTTGAATGAAGTTACTGATTGTTTCTATAATTTCTTGTTTCACCCACTCATTCTTTAGGATTAAATTATTTAATTTTCAATTAGTTTTTAGTCTGTCTTTCCATGGCCCTTTATTGCATATGATTTTAATTTCATCATGATCTGAGAAGGATGCATTTAATATCTTTTGCCTTTCTGTCCTGACTTTTGATGGTTTTATGCCCTAGTACATGGTTGATTTTTATGTATGTGCCATGTACCTCTGAAAAGAAGATATATTCCTTTTTATCCTCACTCAATTTTCTCAAGAGATCTACCTTATCTAGCTTATCTAAAATTCTATTTGCTTCCTTAACTTCTTTCTTGTTTATTTTTTTAAATCCAAACACAAGCAGCCTTCCAGAAGAATGCTACTGTAAATAGCTTTTAAGGTTCTAATTACACAGTATACTGTGTAACAAATCAGAGCAAAACATTCACAGTAAATCAAGGGATAACATTCACAATGTTACAACTTATCACTAATATGGCCACACAGTTTCCACCACAGTGGTCACAAATTTTTGAACAAAGAACAATCATTTAATAACTCAATCATTCAATCATCATTAAGGAGGTTTGCCTCCTTAAGGGACACAAAGTACAATGGCTAAAAGTTCTCCACTCATGGGGCACACTAAGTTATAAATCAATAACTTATTCAGTCAACATTCACTTAGTACAATCATTTAGTAAATCAATCATTCAATCAACTCAATCATTCAATCATCCTTCATTATTCACTATTCAGTCATCAAAAAATACGCAAGCCCTCCACTCCTAGGTCACTAGTAAATTCCAATTTCTCAGTCAGTACACACTATCCAAGTAAAGTCTTCTTTCAACTTGACTCAGGGTGGTCTCTCAGATTCCCTGGATCCCCTTCCATGGTCCCAGCTCCTACTTGGAATCACCAAACTGTCACATGGCTTCAAAGGCAGACAAATCCCAAGTCCTTTTCCAGCTCTCTGTGTAGTCTCTGTTCCTGGGAAATCAAGGCTTAGCAAATCCACCAACAAGTTCATACAAAGTACCAGCATGACAATCATGCTTCTTCAGTCTTTGACAGTTCTAGCTGGCCCTCAGAAATCCTCAATAGCCTCCTCAGCAGCTCTGCCTGGACCTTGGAAACCCTCAGCAGCTCTGGCTGGCCCTCAGACTTAGCAGAAGTATCAGCTGGTTCCCAGAATCAAAATCACCTCATCGAGGTTCCCAAAATCAAAATCATTCTCTCCAGCCTGGTGGTGGGGGGTAGGGTGGGAGAGCTTTCCTCTTCAGCCTCCCCAGCAGCAGCTACTGCCTCCAGGGAGCTTTCTGCAAGAAGATTTTAATCTCCATCTCTGGGGCTTTCCCTTATATACACACAGCATTAGCTTACTGTTTCAGCCAACCCCTTCCTCTTACATCAGCAACAGGTATTCATACCTTCTGTTTCTTTAACAGAGGTTTGATTAATTGCTAAGTGCTAAGTACTTGTTGCCTTTGCCAATACAAAGGCATCTTCAAATTCGTATTACATTACTATTACAATTTTAAGGTTAGATTTATCAAGTTAAGAGAGGGGGAAATTGAGGTCCCCCACTAGCATAGTTTTTCTATCTTTTTCTTCCCCTAATTCCCTTAACTTCTTATCTAGGAATTTGGATGTTATACCTCTTGGTGCATATATATTAAGTAATGATATTACTTCATTCTTGATAGTGCCTGTTAACAAGATGTAGTTTCCTTCCTCATATAATTAGATCTATTTTTGCTTTTGCTTTTTCTCAGATAAGGATCGCTACCCCTGCTTTTTTTTTTACTTTAGCTGAAGCATAATATATTCTACTCCAGCCTTTTACCATTCTCCTGTGCATATCCCTTTGTTTCAAATGTGTTTCTTGTAGACAGCATATTGTATAGTTGTGGTTTTTCATCCATTCTGCTATCTGCCTCCATTTTATGGGAGAGTTTGTCCCATTCATATTCACAGTTATGATTACTATATGTATCTTTCCCTCCATCCTATTCCCACTCTTATTTACGTTTTTGCTTCTTCCTTCTCCCTTACCCTCTTTAAGAGTTTTCCCTTGGACCACCACCTCCCTCAGTATTCCCTCCCTGTGCCCCTCCTTTACCTTCCCTTTCTCATTACTATTATTTCCCTCCCTTCTAATCACCCCCACCTTTTTTTTACCCCCCACACCTCCTTACCACTCCTACTGCCTATAGGGCACAATGGATTTTTATACTTAAGGGAGTATGTTATTCCATTTTTGAAACCAAACTGAGGAGAGTAAATTTCATACAGTGCTCCTCTCCCTCCCTCTTTTCCCTCTATCATATGAGTTTTGTGTTTTTATCACATTAAAATCCCAAACTTAACTGATTATGTTGATCCCTCTTTGAACCAGAACCAATGAAAATAAAGTTCATATGATGTTCATTTCCCTCCCTTCTTCCCCTCTACTATAGTATGCTTTTATGCTTCTTTGTGTGGAATAATTTACTTTTTTCTTCCTCATCCTTTCCTTTTCTCCCATTATATTCCCTTTGTAGCCCTTAATAAGTTTTTTATCATCATATCAGTTCATTTATACCCAGATCCTTTATCTATCTATCTGTCTACCTATCTACCTATGTATCTATCTATCCATCTCTCTGTCTATCTATCTACATCCTTTTTAAATGCCACAAAAATTATATAAATTTCAATATTGACAGGTATCAGCTTCTCAAAAGGGGATGTAAACAGTTTGCTCTTATTGAATCACAAGTTATGTGTCTGTGTGGGCATATGGCCATGTGTGTGTGTGTGTGTGTGTGTGTGTGTGTGTCTGTGTCTGTGTGTGTGTGTGTGTCTGTGTTTTCTTTGTTTGCCTTTTTATGTCTCTCTTGAGTCTTGTATTTGGAGATCATATTTTCCATTGAGCTCTGGCTTTTTCATCAGGAAAGTCTAGAAGACCCTTTTTTCATTAAATGACCATTTTCTTGACTGAAAGATTATGCTCAGTTTTGCAGGGTAGTTTCTCCTTGGTTGCAGTCCTAGCTCTTTTGCCTTATGAAATATCAAATTCCAATCCCTCTGATATTTTAATGTAGAAGCTGCTAGGTCCTGTGCAATCCTGACTATAGTTCCATGATATTTGAATTCTTTCTTTTTGGCTGCTTGCAGTATTTTCTCCTCAACTTTGTAATTCTGGAATTTGGCTACTATATTTTTGGAGGTTTCAATTTGGGATCTCTTTCAGGAAGAGTCCAGTGAATTCTTTTGATAACTATTTTATCCTCTGATTCTAGGACCTCAGGGCAGTTTTCTTTGACAATCTCTTGGAGGTTGTTGTTCATGCTCCTTTTTTCATCATGGCTTTCTGGTAGAACAATAATTCTTAGGTTATCTCTCCTGGATCTGTTCTCCAGGTCACTTGTTTTTCCAGTGGGATATTACACACTTTCTTCCAATTTTTCAATCATTATGTTTTGTTTGACTGATTCTTGATGCATCATAGAGTCCTTAACTTCAATTTGACTGGTTCTAATTTTTAGTGAATTGTTTTCCTTCATTAGTTTTTGAAGGTCCTTTCCCATATTTTCAGATTTCATTTTTAGGGAGGAATTTTCTCCAGTTAGATTTTGACCTTTTTATCCCAGTTCACAAATTTTACTTTTTTAAGGATTTGTTTTCTTCAGTGAGATTTTTTTCATCATTTTTGTCAATATAGATTTAAATTTATCTTCTCCCTCTCTAATCTGACCTTTTAAATCTTTCTTTAGCTCCTCCATGAATGTTTTTTGGGCTTTAGACCAATTCATATTTCCATCTATAGTGTCAGGTGTGAGTGTAGAGTCCATGGTGTCCTCTGTATTTGGTTGTTCTTGCTCACTATAATAAGATTGGCTATTTTCTCTTGCTCTCAATTACTCAGCTTACTTCTTAGCCATTGTGATTGCCTATTTCCTGACTGGGCTGGGAGCTAAGGGCCTGGTTGTTGACTTGTGTTCTGTAGCCTCTGGATGTCTAGACTCTCAGTGTTTCCCCTGAGTTACCTTGAGGCTCACAGAGTAATGTGAGGGGAAGGGATGGTCTGGCCTCTTCAGGTTTCCCCTCTGCTCCTGGGTTACAGCTCAGCCAGGCTCAGCAGATGCCAGATGGCAGAAGCAGTGCTGGTGTCTGCAGATTCCCCTGGTGGTACTAAGGCACACCTGGGCATCTGTTGTTAGTGCTTGCTGGTTCCATCCCTCTTGGCTTAGGGAGTTTCTTCTGGTTGGCTGAGGTGGGTATTGTTGGGACCCTTCTTGCCCTTCACTTCAGACTCTGTACTGCTTCAGTTACCCCTTTCTTCAAGGACTCTGAAGCCTGAGGCTATTTCCCCTATTTCAGGATTTTACACTGGGTGGGACATTTATCTCTGGGTTTTCTGGATCAAGGAGGGGGAATCAGAGCAGCTAGAGTTTACTCTACCATCTTGACTCCTGGACGTTTAAGTAAGTGATTTTTAGACATCAAGATTGTGGGTCAATTGCCCCAGGAGAAGCTGCAGTCACTGTTGCAAGTTCTGTGCTTTCTCTTACCCAGCTCCCACCGATCATCTGTCCTGTGGGGAGACGTCTGTGAATCATCATTGGGGTGCGTGAGGGGGCTGGCTGGGCCTCCCTCTCCCTATGTTGTAGTCTGCTCTCAGGTCCACACAGGTGTATCCTCCACATGCTCCATGCTCCCCCTGCCCAGACCTACATGGGCACTTTACTGGTCTGGGAATCTGCCATGCTCTGTCTCCCAATGGATTCTGTCACTCTAAAATCTGTTCTGACTCACTTTTTAAAAGTTAGTACAGAATTCAGGGAGGAGCTTAGAAAACTTCTTGCTTCCATTCCACCATCTTGGCTCTGCACCCTCTTTTTGTTATTTCTTCAATTGTGTTTTTGAGATTTTTAACTAGTCATGTTTTTTCTAATAGATTATAATCCTTATGTAGAGTAACTCCTTGACTTGTAAGGCCTTGTACACCACAAGTAGCATGGAAGTGTTGCTATATGGGTGGAAAGGAGGCAGAATAGACATTTCTAACCACTTTTCCCCATCCCTCTTCTCCAAGAGAGACTTTAATTTCTGGAGGGGAAATACGAAAGCAGGGACCAGCTTCCACTATGTTCTCCCCAAAGATAAGGGACTGCCAAGCTAGAATTTTATCTATTTACTTATTTAAATATTGTTATTAGTTTAGAGGATGTGGTTTTCAGGATCAAGCTAACTGCTGATTGCTGTCTTATTACTGGGGTGAAGCAGGACCCCAACATCTATAGCTAAAGCTTGACTCCTGTCCCACCATATAGCAGTTCCATTATGGACATGTACATAGCAATTAACCAACAAATGTATTTATCTAACTGTCAAAAACGAAAATAAGAGAATGCATACACAGGAAAATATACCAGACAATTCAAATTGATGAAGCCGCTCCCATTGGAAATGAGGAAACTAAACTCAGCTAAAAGAGGGAATTATGGCTCTTACCCAAGGTGAAGTTTCTTTTTATTTTTTCATTTTTTTCTTTTTCTTTTTTTAATTTTAGTTTAGTTTATGTCATTCATTTCCATTAAATTCTGAGTTACAAATTTTCTCCTCATCTTTCCCCTACCCACCACCCCAAAATAGCCATCCCAGTGCATCCCCCCTCCCCCAGTCTATTCTCTCCTATGTCACTTTTTGGTAGGGCAGGATGGATGTGCCAACCACAGTACCTGTGTATCTCGAGTTCCAGTTGAATGTAGTTAATAATAATAATAATAATAATTGCATATATATACATATATATTTTTAACATTTGATTATAGAACTTTAGATTCTAGATTCTTTCTCTTTCTCCCTCATCACCCACCCCCACTGCAAGCACAAGCAATCAAATACAGGCTGAACATGTGTAATCAAGTTGAAGTTTCTTTTTTTTTTTTAAATTTATTTTATTAAAAATTTTTTTTGAGTTACATATTTTCTCCCCATCTTTCCCCCGCCCACCACCCCAAAACAGCCATCCCAGTG
>CM053582.1:428337967-428369108 GCA_028627135.1 Pseudochirops cupreus
TTTTTTTTTTAAATCTCTGTGGGGCTCTGCTTCCAGGAGGGAAAGCTCTGTCCCAAATCGCTGGTGTCCTCCCGACTGCCGTAGCTCTTAGGGAGAGGCTGGGAACTCTTCCTATATACTTCTGGCTGTCTGGATAGTGAGGACTCCAAGACCAAGGCCCAAGACTGCGATCCGTCCAGGCCACTCAACGCGAGAGCTCTGGCCGAGAACAATTGCTCAGTCCCCCTGCTGCCTGCAGGCCGCGGGTGGGAAGCTGCAAGGTTGAAGTTTCTTAAAGTCTTAACTGTGGTAAGCTGGGGATAAGAAGATGATGGAGAATACCAGTTCTTTTCTTTTCTTCTAAGAGTTTATAAAAAAATTTTAGCAACTAAAGTAAGGTTGACATTTTTCACCTTCTTTCCAGAAGCCAGAAGTGTTCAAATTCTAAAGAGATACTATGACTGGAAGCTTGAAGAGCACTTGAAAGAGATTGAAGAAATCTCCACTCTCACTTACTCCAACTCTGCCCCCTCCCTCAGATAGTACAAGGCATTCATCTCCACTAATGAGGAGGGAGTGCCATACCAAGGGACTTTGGGATTGGGGTTAGACTTATTTCATAGCCTCCTATCTTTGAGATCAATGTTTTGCGTGTATAGAGACAATGCTTTCTTTTGTTTTTGTTACTTTTTGCTTCAATCCTTCCAGATTGTCCTTTACTTTTTGTGTATTTCAATTCTTGAGTAAAATTTCAAGTACTTGAATTGATTTTCTTCTCTTACAATCACACACATAGAAAATTTCTAGTATTGTTAAATTCTGTCTTGCCTCAGGATGGCTAGAACAAGATTCAGGAAAAAGATGTCATCACTAACATTATTATCTATAGAAAAGAAAACACAAAATCATTAGTAGCTTGAAACAAACTTGATGTTTTTCAGGGTTTGAGCTTAAGCTTATGCAGTTTGTAATGTCTGGACAGAATAAATATAATATGGTTAATTGAGAAGCATCTGACCATTTGCATTCATATATATCTGCCCCCAGAGGAGATTTTTCACATTAGCACTAATCATTCACAAACTATACCAATCC
The DNA here is from genome assembly GCA_028627135.1 of Pseudochirops cupreus. Taxonomy (NCBI): domain Eukaryota; kingdom Metazoa; phylum Chordata; class Mammalia; order Diprotodontia; family Pseudocheiridae; genus Pseudochirops; species Pseudochirops cupreus. The sequence continues at coordinate 428,339,042 of CM053582.1, forward strand.
AGCAATTTGAGGTTTTTGAGTGCCAGTCTTTGAGTCTGATTGCTGTGCATTATTGAACTTGGTACAATGCCTAAAATGTGCCATCAGGTTCCATCAAACACATTAAATGAGAAATTAATTTCCCATAAAATATTGTATGGTTATCTATATTAGATCTTAAAAAGAACTCACTTTAACTTCCAGGGAAATTATCTGCAGAAATCTAAACAAGCTTAGACATGTTCAAGAAACTGAATAGCTGCTGGGCAGGCAGATGGAAAACTTGAACTACATTCAAGAGTGTTTTGAATAATAGTTCGGTAGGCTGTTAAGTGTGTATGAACTGTAAAAGTTGCCTGCAAGAAATGTTAAAAGATAAGGATTATATTACTTACTATACAGCAGCATAAATGAGATGGAAAAATAAATGGCCTAATATTTAATCACTTTATATCCATTAAAAAGTAGAGATTCTGACAGCATGTACGTCACTTCAGAGTGCATGCCCCAAATTTAATATATAATGGAAAGCATAGTTATTCATCTCAATCACCACCACGAAGATTCTAATGTCCTCTTGCAAGGAACTGGACAAGACTTGACGTGACATAAGAAATGTAAGCATAGCTGTATGGAGTCACAGGCTAAACAGGCAAATAAGGAACCCACCTAGAAATGACTAAGGACTCCAGTAGTCAATTTATCCTGCTAATTACCTGTCAAAGTTTTAAGTGTATTTTTTTATGGATTTTTATAAATATTAATTACACGTAACCAGTAACAGTTGTACATAAAGGCAGTAAAAGAATGGGATGGAGTTACTGAGGAAGAATAATACTTGGAAGACATTTGTGCTCTTGTCAGCTGCTTTGCATTAAGGAAGGGTCATAATTTCCCAACTTTGCTAAACAAAGCTATCAAAACATTTTTCATTTTATTTTGTTTAGTTTTTCTTTATGTATGCACGATTTTCAATGTTTTTTGGAGCTTAAACCCCACAAACTAAAATAGTATTGTGCTGTAATAATTGAATTATATTTCCCATAATAGTGACCTTAATTTTTAGAATTTACATATATTATTCAAGTTGTACTCCCAGATCATAAGTGCTGATAAGGATCCTTCATCTCGACTCCACAATGCTCTTATTTTTTCCACCAGAATGTTCAAATATAAGGTGAGAATACTGATTCCATGTTGATATTTCTGGAAATACCCTTACACTATTTTTTTTTAAATCATAAAATCAAAAGTGAATGCTTCAAGGAGCTGTGATTAGGAACAAGATATTCCCCAGTGTGTTAGATCTATGATAAAGAGAAATGGAGGCACAAAATCTCAGCACAATAAGCTTATTAGCAAGGTGGCAACTATCAGTAGATTGAGATCTAATTTCCCAGTAGTCAAGCATACCTCTAACAGCCAGAGTAGCCTTTTTTATATAGTGGATAGATAGGTTATATGAGATGCCAAAAATGTTTCTGTAATGAAAACTAAACTAAGACTGTAATTTGTCTATACCAGAAGGTAAGCTTACATTTGTCCTGACTCAGAAGAGGGGATCTCCGAGACCCATGGTAATAGGGAAAACACAGAATCAAACAACATCCTCTGGAAAGTCCCACATCAAGCAACTCCCTACAGCAGAGTGGTCTGGTGTTAGGCAAAGCATCTCATGATTAGGTCGACTTATCTCCACCACCATCACCACCACCACCACCACCAATGCCCCCCGCCCCTTTCTGGGTTGAGACAGATTGAATCCAGACTGTAGCCCAGAGGAATCAGGGAGTTAAACTTTTACAAATTCTACTGCTAAGACTTCCTAAATCTAAATCTAATTTATAAATACTGATTCCAGTAATTTATTATAAGTGTTTAAATATGACCAGAACAATTTCTAACTCTTCAAGGATTCTTTTAAGCAGTGAATTATGATATAAGAGGTGTACATTCTTCCACTTCTACTTGACATTATTAAGGGACCAGTTTGCTGGGACTCAGGAACAAATGTATTTGATGATATTGGAAGTCCCTTCCACTTTTGAACTTTCTCTCTCTGATTGAATGTTTCCTTTCAGAATTTCTTTTTTAGGGAGGGCTCCTAGCCCAGCCAAATATTCATTCCTCTCCAGTATGCAATCCCAATTCTCTTCTAGACTTTCTCTACCATCATCTTTCCTTCTCTACCATTTTTAGCATCCTTTCATGTTTTGTTTTCTCTCATTAGAACGTAAGCTCATTGAAAGCAAGAACTGTCTTTCAGTCTGCTTATATTTATATTCCCAGTGCTTATAAGAGGAATAAACATTTATGCAACATCTTTATGTGTTAGGCGCTGAGCTAATTGCTTTTTTTAAACAAATATTTCAGTTGATTATCACAACAGCTTTTTGATGTAGGTACTGCTATTATCCCTATTTTACAATTGAACAACTGAGGCAGATAGAGGATAAATGACTTATCCAGGTTCACACAGCTAGGAAGTCTCCGAAGTCAGATTTAAACTCAGATCTTTCTGACTCTAGGTCAGTACTCTATCCACTGAGCCATCTAGCTGCTTATCACAATTGCTGGCCCAAAGTAAGTGATTAATAACTGCTTGTTGAATGACTGCTACTGGAATCTGTTATCTGCATTTGAAAATACTGGTATACACTAATGTTATGAGACTTGGTTATAATGGGAATCCAGTGACTAAACTGAGGAACTTTGCCTGTGATCTTAATTATTAAAATTACCTATTGTTGATTCATCTTTCATTTCACTGTGGAGCAGCCTGTGCAATTCTAAATTCCATGCAGACACTTTTAAACATTACAAACTTAACATACTTTATCCACTGTCTTACTTCCCTCTTTATTTCTATACTACATCTTCATTACAAACACACTGGATCAAGCTATTGCTGTAGGGTTTAAGCAGGAGGTATTTGTTTAAACTAAATTCAGACAAATGTTAGACAGCTTAGAATCACTACTGGAAAAGCAGAGATAAAAGGCCATTTGTTGGCTTAATTAAAATTAATCAGAAATAATGAACTGGCTATGAGAAGAAATAATATAAACACATAATGCTAATCTCCCAAATCAAAATTAACACAACAATTTGACTCCATGTATCACTGATTTGATATTTAAGGACAGGAGATGATATCTGAAAGATCAGAACAAGTTAGCATACATGAAAGCTAATACTTGAAGGCTTTGGTTCAACATCTTTCTTTAATGTTTTTAAACAATTCATAATTAAAAGTCCTTCTATCCTCAATACTGAAAATCATTTCTTAATGCAAACTTAATTGGCTGTTATTACTAGACTAGATTAAGTAGGTTGTTGTCTTCATGGTGAGTTTACCTATTATACTTATAATTGGAAATAGGGCATGCTCTCCATCTCTCTCACAGCCTAAAATACCACATTCAGCTTTTTTTACTATGAACCTCTAGCACATTTTTAAATTGGTAAATTCATAAGCCAGCTCTGCTCTCTCTTTAGTTGTAACCTACAATATGGATTAATTTGCTCTCTGGGAGTTTAAAGGCATTGTGGGCTTTGTGACTGGGTGTATTTGCATTTCTCAGAATAATCCCTAAAGATGTGAGAACCTGATGTTCATGTGGGGATAGGAATTGCTCCACAGTTACCTTTAAGCATGGAAAAAAATAGTTTTTACATCTTTAAAGTAAAGATTTAAATTATTTAAATTTTGGCTTCAAATAATTTTCTAGCTAAATTGACTTTCAACAAACTATAAGCAAGGTATAAAGGTGATATTAAGTAATTTTATTGCACCCCCAAATATTTCAAAAATAGATTATTTTTACTGTTGAGTCTTTTTTTTAATGTAGCTAAAACTCACTTTCCTAAATGCTTCATTTCTCTGAGAACCCTCACTTGATAATGAAAATGCTCAAATGTATCTGTCTATGGTCTTATCAACATTTGTGTTCCCTCATAAGCCATCTATTTCCCTTGTATCTCTTACCCATGTCTTTCTACTAATTCTCTACAAGGGATATATTCTACACATTGGAGGCCTTCCTTATTTTCTGCTGACGTGTTTTTCATAAGATTTGAAAATTTGATCATGTTAATTAAGCAATAAATTAATGAACATTGAAAGAAGAGATAATGTTGAATGACAAAGATCCATTCCTTAGAAATAGTCAAAGGATGTGAAGATTTTTTTTTAATTACGAACTCTCCAAAGGAACACAGAACAATATGTTCCATTTTAAGAAAATTAAAAATTAAAACATCTTAGTACACTGCAAACTGGTGAAGAAAATACAAGTTTCAAAGTCAATGTTGAAAGACTACCTGAACCTAGGCATGCTTTAATGGAACTGAGGTTTTATATAATCTTTTGGTATAACAATTTGAAATTATGCAAGAAAAATGATTAAATTATTTATAACCCTTTGCTCAGAAATCCCAGCAGTGGAGTTTTAAATCAAGGAAGTAAATGGCAAAAGAAAAATATTTATACTTGTATTCTTTGTGGTAGAAAAGAACTGAAAAAAGTATACAGCAATTAGGGAATGGGTAAAAAAAGACAATGGGATATGAACGTCATTTAACATTATTATGTAGTAAGAGATAGCTTAAAGAGAATTCAGAGAGATCTGGAATGATTTATGTGAACAAATGCAAAGGGATATTAGGAGCCATATAACCATATATGCAACTATAGAAGTTACAAGATCACAAAAATTACTGCATGGGTCTCCTTATTAGAATTTCATATTCATAGTACAAATGCCTGGTGCACTGTAAGCCTTTATTGACTGCTTTTTTTGACTGGCTTTTGGATAAGAACTTATTCTTTTTAAAATACAGATTTATTAATGTACTTTGTCTTTATATCAGTTATTTCTTATAATGTTTTATTATCATCAATTACATAGAAATAAAATTTTTAACATTTTTGTTTACTTTGAGTTCCAAATTCTCTTCCTTCCTTCCCACCTCCACCTCCCCCTTGAGATGATAAGCAGTTTGCTTATCATGTGCAATCATATAAAATACATTTCCATATTAATCATATTTTAAAAGAAGACAAAGTAAAAAAAAAATATAAAGTGAAAAATATTATGCTTCCATCTACGTTCAGACTCCATCATTTCTTTTACTGGGTGTGGATAGCATTTTTTATTGTGAGTCCATTAGAACTGTACTGGATCATTGTATTGCTTAGAATAATTAAGTCATTAACAGTTGATCATCACCCAATATTTCTGTTACTGTGTACACTGTTCTCCTGCTTCTGCTCACTTCACTTTGCATCAGCTTATGTAAATTTTTCAAGTTTTTCTGAAGTCATCCTGCTCATCATTTCTTACAACCTAGTAGTATTCCATTAAAATCATATATCACAACTTGTTCAGCCAGTCTCCAATTGATGGGACATTCCTTCAATTTCCAATACTTTGTCACCACAATAAGAAGTGCTATAAATATTTTTGTACACGTAGGTCCTTTTGCCTCCCTCCCCCCACTCCCACCTATTTAATCTTACTGGGATAAAGACCTAGTAGTGGTATGGCTTGATCAAAGGATATACACAATTTCATAGTCTTTTGGGCATAGTTAGAAATTTCTCTCCAGATTGGTTGGATCAGTTGACAACTCCATCAACAGTATCATAGTTAATTCTGTTATTGAGGATGTGGAAAGCATATCTTGCCTCTAACTTTCCCCCATATTTCACATGGATAGATTTTAGCGAGGCTATATAGATAAAGGAGGGGGGAAATAATGTTTATTTTCACTAACCCCATTGAAATTTAATATTACCTTCTATCTTCAATTATTTAAAAATCATATAAGCAGGAAAATGCCAAAAAAAAGTATAAGAACACTTTATATGTTGTGACTACATCTGATAAGGTACATTGCATTCGGCTAGTATTCTCCTTTTCACTATTAGGTGAGAAGTAAGTTCCATTATGTAATCTCTCTCAAACCAAAGCAATTTCACAGAGGTAGGAGTGGATAAATCAGAGAATGCTGAAATGAAATTTGCTGGGGAAAAAGATTGTACACTTTATGAGGTAACTTTCTGCAAGACAGTATCATGCTTCTCAATAATACGAAAAATGTATGGAACCCTGACCAGGGTGGTGGTGGGATGGTAGGTTGGGGTTTAACTACTGTTAAGGGAGATTTAAAGCTCAAAGGGAGTATAAAATAATGATGATAGACAAAAAGATAAAGAATGGGATTGGATCCCCTAAACTCAGATTACAGAGTATTTCCCAATGTCTTTAATAACCCTGTTAAAGAACCCTATTCATCCTATAGAAATTTGATTTAGTCTAGAAGAGGAGGAAAAAGAAAAAAAAAAAAACAAAGAAAGGACTTCTGATATTCAAGATGGTGGACAAAACAGTAAATCCCTGTAACTTTCTGATATTTACCTCCAACCAACCATAAAAGAGAGCCTTGAAATAAATTCTGGAACATCAGAACCAGTAAAAAGATAATGTGAAACAATCTTTGAGCCTAAGAATGATGAAATATTGAAAGGAAAAGTCTGTCTCACTCAGATAAAATGGAAGTCCAGTGCAGAGCAAGAAACTTCCCAGCAAGTCAGCAATAAGTCCCACCTCAGCAAACTATGGAGAGATACTGAGCCCTAGTGCAGTGGAACATGCAAATAACACCAAGACCCTGTATGTGCCTCAGCACAGTCAGGGGAATGGCCAGATTCCAGCTGTGAGAACTGTCAGGTGCTTAAGCATAGCCCTGAGCAAACAGGAAACCTTCAGCAATGAGCACAGCACGTGCTTTAGTTAAGCCCAGAAACACCCCATCAGCCTCAGCACATGCCAGACACCAGCATTAGGACTCCAGCTCAGCACCAAGTGAGATGCCAGACACTTACAGAGTGCAACAGCCCCAGCCCTCCACACCCCACACCATGCCCTCAGCACAGTACCACACACAAGAGTATGCCATGGGCCTCAGTGCAACATCACCACAGCCAGTGCCTGCAGCTTCTGGCAGAAGAAGCCTAAGGCAATGCTCCCTTCCACCCTGGGAGCAGAGTTCAAATTTAAAAGAAAGGAAAAAGGTCAAAAAAGATGAACAGAAAACAACAACAAAAGAATTTGACAATAAAAAAAAGTTATTATAGTGACAGGTAAAATCAAGACACGAACTCTTAAGGACAATATTATCAAAACACCTGTGGCCAAAGTCACAAAGGGAAATGGGAAGTGGTTTCAAGCCCAGAAAGAACTGATGAAAGAGCTCAAAAAGGAGTTTAAAATCATATAAGAGAGGTAGAAGAAAAAATTGGGAAAAGAAATCAGAATGTTGTAAGAAAATTATGAAAAAAAAGGGGTGAATGGCTTGAAAAAAGAAAACAATTGTTAAAAAGTAGAACTGGCAAAACTGAAAAGGAGATACATAAATTCACTGAAGAAAACAGCACCTTACAATCGGTACAATTGGTTAAATGGAAAAGGAAGTACAAAAGCTAACTGAGGGAAAGAACTCCTTAAATGTTAGAAACTAATGACTTTGAGACATTTTGACTCAATCAAACAAATTTGGAAGAATGAATAAAAAAGAAGAAAGTGTAACATACTTCATGGGAAAAATGACTGGCATGGAAAATAGATCCAAGAGAGACAATGTCAGAATCATTGGAGTAAATGAAAGTCTTAATCAAAAGGAAGACCTGGCCAGCATCTTTCAAGAAATTAGCAAAGAAAACTACTCTGCTATCTTACAATCAGAGGGCCAAAAAATAAAAAAAAACAGCATTGAAATAATTCACAAATTACTTCACGAAAGAGATCCCAAAATAAAACCTCCAAGGAACATTATAGCCAAATTACAGAAGTAGCGGGTCAAGGAAAAAATGCTGCAAGTGGTATGTGATGAGCAACTCTGACTGACTCAACTCTTCTCAGCAGCACAATGATCCAAGGCAAGTACAAAGGACTCATAGGAAAATGCTGTCTACATCCAGATAAAGAACTTGTGGACTCTGAATGCAGACTGAAGCATACTTTTTCACTTACTTTATTCTATTTTTTTCCTTTTGTTCTCTTTCTTCTTTTACACCTGTGACTAATATGGAAATATGTTTTACATTATAGCATATGTATAACTTATCAAAGTGCCTACCACATTTTAAAAAGGAGTGTAGAGAGGAGGGCAGGAGAAAAATTTGAAATTCAAAATCATGTAAAAATGAATGCTAAAAATTGTCTTGATATGTAATTGGGGAAAAATAAAATACTATTAAAAGAAAAAAAGAAAAAAGTGAATGAAATAAAAATAATATTTCTGAAAAGGGGCATTGTGAATTAAAATAATTGAAAAAGACATAATCAATGATTTTATGGTGAATTGGTTACCAAATTTGTATTTGGATTGAGAAAGTAAATGAATGAATGAATAACTAGATAGATAAATGGATAAAAATGAATGAATAGTTATAAGAAAAATAAAATGAGTCACCATCATCATCTCACATCAGTCAAAAATATAAAAACAATAATGAAAAGAGAGACAAACTCTTTTAAGCATGTAGGCACCATAGATAACCCTCCAAATCATTATCAAATTTGAACACTAAATGACTTAATCTCTAAGGTTAAAAAAAGTTACATTACTTGCAAAAAAAAGATAGAAATAAAATAATTAGAGGCCTTTAATAATCCACATCTCAGAACTGATGAAATCTAATGAGAATGAAAAACAATATTAAAAAGACAATTTAAAGCCAGACAGATTGCTGGAAGAAATAGATTTGATTTATTTATGATGATTTCTGAATGAAGATATTCAATATCAGAAATATTTCTCATACTTGTGGTATCTTTAAAATAATGATCTTATGCCAGAAAATGTAAGAATCTTACAAAAATATTTAAAAAAATATAAAAAATGATCATTTTCTTTAGAGGCTATAATTCAACAAATCACAGTTTAAAAAGGCAATATGCTCAGAAAATGCATATGTTAATTGACAATGAGTATTGATGTTCTAAATAATGAATTGTTTTAGCATAAATCTTAGAAAAAATAAAATTATAAAGATGATAAAAATGAAACAACATACCATAATTTATGGTATGTATCTAAAGCTGTCCTCATATGAATTTCTTTTCATCTCTAAAAATATATTGAAAATACAAAAAGAGGAGGAAGAGAGAGAGAGAGAGACAGAGAGAAAGAGAGAGAGATACAGAGTGAGACAGAGTGAAAGAGACAGACAGAGAGACAAATACAGAGAGACAGAGAGAATGTAATGGCAATTTAATTTTGAGGACCCCTTTTTTTGGTCTGGCAAGTAAGCAGGTACTTAGCCCTTAGTAACTAATCAAACCTCTGTGAAAAAAACAGAAGGTGTGAACTCCTGTCTCCTGTTGCTGATGCAACAGGAAGGAGTTGGCTGAAAGAGGAAGCTAATTCTGTGTGTATGTAAGAGAAGCCCCAGAGAGGCACAGAGAGAATTTCCTGAGAAATTGTGGTGGTGGAGCTTCTTCTGAATAGGAGCCTAGGAGGCCAGGAGCCCAGGAGCCCAGGAACCCAGGTGACAGAGGAGCCCACAAACCCATGTGACAGAAGAGCCCAGGACCCCAGAGCCCAGGAAAAGAATGAGGAAGCAGAAGACTGAGGAAGCATGACTAGGATGCTAATACTTTGTTTGTTTGTGACTTGGTCCAGCCTTGAATTCTCGGGGAACAGAAATCATGAAGGATAAGGGATGGACTGGACCCTGTGAACTACAGTGTGGAGCAGGATCTACCTGGAGAGCTGGACAAGGAACTGGGACCAATCTGCCAGTGAACCCAGGTGAATCCAGTTTGTTGAATCCAGGTAGAATCTGGGACCATGGAAGGAGATCCAGGGAATCTGAGAACTGGTCCCAAGTCAAGATGAAGAAAAGCCCTCTCCTTGGGTATTGAATGCTGTGATGACAACATGGTTTACTAGTGACCTAGGGATGGGGTATTTGTGTATTTTCTAATGATTTTACTTAGTGATTAACAACACTTAGTAACTGGTTGCTAAATAAGTGACTTATTGAGTTAGCCAAGTTGCCCCATGAGTGGAAGACTGACTATTGTACTCTGAGATGACTGAATGACTGAGTAAGGAGGCAAACCTCCTTAGGGATACCAGATGACTGTTTTTTGTTCAAAGCTATTGTGACCACTTTGGTGAAAACTAGGTGGCCATTTTAATGATAAGCTGTTGTGAACACTATATTGTAATTTTTCTGTGATAAGTTGTAATATTGTGAATACTATCCCTTTATTTACTGAGAATATTTAGCTTTGATTTGTTATGGAATATATGGAGTGTTCACTATACTGTGTAATCAGAGCTTTAAAAGCTGTTCACAGCAGCAATTCTTCTGGAAAGCTGCTCATGTATGGCATTACACAGAGACAGAGAGAGATGGGAAAAAAATAATTCTTTGCCTTCATTGATCTTGCAGGATAATTGGCATGGAGAAGGGAAGATACCACATTTAGAGTGTCATCCATTAGTTCATGTCTATACATTGTCTAAAAATTGTGATTCTCTAACATTTCTTACTCCCATCTTTTTTACCTCTGTTATCATCACTGCAGAAACCCAAAACAATAGAGAATGGCTGTGTTGTTTTGTATTTTTTCTTTATTTTATAGGTTTCCATGTCAACAATTTCATCACCAAGTTACCAGCCTTTTGGAACTTAGATACTCTGGCTGTTGTGGCTCTAACAGACTTCTGCAAGACCCATATCTGAAGAACTTACAGCATGATTAAACTACTAGTGTTTGTGCTTCCTGACATCTCCTTTGAAAAAATGAGTGTCTCTTATCCACCATGATGGGCCACTGAAGTATGACCTTGTATACTCTTACACAGCTATCATGGTATAGATTGGGGTCGTAACTAAATAGTTAATAATAATAATAATAATAATAGTAATAATAATAAGTGGATTAGAGTCTTATATTTGATTAAATGTTTCTTTTCTGTTTTGTTTTTTAATGAACTCAAATTATGACCCCTATGAGCCATAAGAACTTTCTGAAAAAGAGGATTGAATGACCTTACTATACAGTACAGTAAAATGACCATAATTCAGACTATTAGTGTTTTCTGGAGCAATAGGGCTTTGTTACTTTTCCTCTATATTTACAAACTGCCTCTCATTCTCAACTCAGATAAAGTAGGGGCAGGTTAGGAGGGGAATCTTGCTATTCCCAGGGTGCTACAAGAGACAGAGAAATGGATTTAGAGTCAGAAAAAAAGACAAGGGCAAATCCTAGATCTCTCATTTACAGCATGTATGATAATGGGTAAGTCACTTTACCTCTGGAACTCAGTTTCTTCATCAATAAAATGAAACGTACTTGACCTCAAAGGTGTTTTTCTAGTGCTAATTCTATAATCCTCTGATTGTTCTTGTCCAGTCAGGCCACATTACCTGCAGAGATTGCATTAATTTTTCAGTCATTCAGTCAGTTTTTCCTTCCCATCAATTGTGTGTCTATGACATACATCACACTGTATTTTACTAGTCTTAGCATCCTGACCAGATCCCAGCTTCACTTACTTATTTCTCCCTCTGCTATAATTAAATTTTGTGGCCACTGGTTTGGTTTCTACAAAACTCTTGGTATCAGGAAAAATGAATAGAGTCATTGTGCTGCTTCAAGGCAATACCATGTGTGGTAATTTTATGTGTTAGCGAAAGGATTCCCTCCTCCAAAACATGACTTGATTCCCTTGCTTATACAGAAAGCTTCATCTTTTCATTTTGCCCCTTGTTGTTTTCCCAGCTGATTTTTGTTTCATCCCCATAGGTACATTGCATATGGTCATAGGTCTTGTAAAGTCCGTGTTATTAGCAGCATGGGAATGTCCTATTTCAGTCATGACTTTTCCTTGTGTACTAGGCTGGAGTTGCAGAAGTGTTCTTTTTCTTCCCTTCCCGGGTTGGAGTGTGGGGAATGGAGGGAGAGAGCTGAGGACCTGATGGGGTTATATACTCTCTAGTATGGTATTGGGTGTCATAAAGAAGAATGGACTTTGGTTCATTTGGGAGCCAGAAGTCTGCAGTAAGCTCACAGCAGAAGTACCAGCCTCAGGAGAGTCATCCAAATGAAAGTGTGCTGTGAGCATGAGTACATATTGTTTGACAAAGCTTTATTGCATGTTATTGCAAAGTTCCAAGCTCTACATCTCTCTTTGAGTTTAGTAAGGATACAGCATGTTGGTGATTCTACTGTGATCAGATGATTTGGGACAAAGGAGTACAAAATGGATTCTCAGAAGGGCCAATTGTTGTAGTGAACTCTGTTCTGGTGAGGTAAGTTTGGTGAAAGTGAATCACAGAAATAATAGAAACATAAGTTCTCTTTTTCTGAACCTTGATCCTATGAAATTCTGGACTTTGGATCAGGAGAATGATATTGAAACAATTATTCATGATCCTGAACAAGTCACAGCTTGTTTGATGTTAAATTTCATCAGTAAAATGAGAACAATAAGAGGATCAAAGGAGATACTATAGGAAAAGTGCTTTACAAACCTTAAAGTCAGCTTTTAAAGATAACAGAGTTACTGGAAAGAGGTTACTAGGTTCAAGTAGTTGATGTGATTTTTTTTTTTAGGCTTCAACTACAATATACTATTGCTATAAAGTTATCAATATAATTGCATTCCACTTATCTTCTCAAAAGTAGGATGACATAATAGAAACAAAACAAAATAAAATCCATAGAACATTAGGCCTCAGGATCATAGATTTAGAGTTGAAAAAAATTTCTCGGTCATATAGATTGGCAAATATCTCATTTTAAAGTTGAGAAAACTTAGACTTCAGGAATTGGGACTTACCCAAGGTCACACATGTTTTAAGTATGAAAGAGGGAATTTGAACATGGGTCCTTTGACTCCAGAGCTAAGTACTTTTCCACTGTGCCTTGAGGCTTCAAGGATGCCTGGTTCAAATCCTGGTTTTGAAACTTATTAGCTAGGAAATAGATCTAACCATGGGGCCCCAATAAGTTCTTAGTCACTTAGGTACTTAAAATCTCAGTTTTCCCATTTGTAAATAATCCTTATACTGCCTGCCTCACAGGATTGCTATGAAGAAAGTTCTTATAAACCTTAAGGTACTCTATAAATATGAGTTATTATTTTTTTCCATCTGCCACTACATAATAACATTTTAAAGCCAGAAGAGACCCGAATCATAGAATGTTAAAACTAGAATACAGTTTAAAATGATACAATAATAGACTTTCAAAGATGGAAGAGACCTTAGATAACTGTATCTAATCCATTTTCCTCTAGTTGTAGCAGAGGAAATAAAGCCTAATGGGTTAAGGCGACTTTCTCAAGGTTATACAATTTATTAGTGGCAGAGTCAAAATAAGACCTCATGTCCAGTCCAATATTCTTTTGATCACACCACAATGTTTTTTGTTGTTGTTTCTGTGTGGTAGAGCAAAAGTTCCTTGAGAGGCATAGACAATTCAATTATACTTTTTTCCCCAGTTGTTAGAACAATACTGTAATTCTAGTATTAGTTCTATACATAGAACAATAGATAGTGCTAGCTAGTAGATTTTGGTTAGTTAATGATTGATTGACTGCAACACATGAAAATCTGGGCTTCACATTATGTCAACTCCATCACTTCCCTTCCCCCCCAAAAATCTGTTAGATCACTTTATAAGTGACTTCAATGAATGAATTCCTGATCTCAAGAGGCAGAATGATGCAATGAAATTAATACCAGTACCCCAGTCACAAAACTTGGATTCTTATACTAATGCTACCATTTATTAGCTGTACAATTCAGTTATTTTCTCTGAGTCTGATGGTTCTCATTGATAAAATGAGAATGATAAAAACTTAGACCACCAAGGTTGTTATAGGGAAAGTAAGTATGGAAAAAATTAACCATAAACTATGATTGCATTATTATCGATCTCAAAGCTGCTAATGTCTCCCCCTAAAATTACATTATTTACAATCAAATATACATAGTTGGTTTCCTACAATAGAATGTAAACTCCTTAAAGACAGGAATTGATTTATTTCTGTCTTTGCATCCCCTAAGTGGAGCGTGATGTCAAGACCATATGGAGGTACTTAAGGAAAATTTATTAATCAATCGATCATTATTATTTTGCTTATTCCTGGATGTGGTTTCATCCCTCAGACTCAGTAGTTCAGTGTCTTGTGTCTTGAGAATGTGTTGTACAACAACCTATGAGTCACTGCCATGATGAAAGATCAGTGGGAAGTGGGTCTTTGGCCAGAAGAAATAGGACTGCCCAGGGCCAAATAGAATGCTCAGCATAAGAGCTTTGCCTCAATATCTGGGAATGGATACAATGAATAGAGCAAGAGACTGTTTATTTTAGTTTTTCTTATGCCCTCAAATATTTACATTCCCAGAAATCCTTACCCTTCAAAGTGGTTGTGATTTGCTGCAAGATCAGCTGCTTTAAATTAAATCTTTTATGCCAGGCTAATTACACAGCCCTTTCTTTTCATATGGCAGGAACCAATGAGGCAGCTTCCAATTTTCTAATTCTCTTGGCTGTTCCTTTGTCTTCATCACTATGTCTCCCTTTCTTTGGAACAAGGGGACATTGCAGGCTTCCAGCAAGTAAGTTCTTGTGACCTCATGGCAAATGAAGAGCTAGCATTTTCCTAAATATGGACAAGATGACCAGCCTACCACAAAAAGTTCTTTAGAGATTTAAACCCATTCTAGGGTTTGGTAGTACAGAGAAATCATATCTTCACCTTAGCAAAAGTCCCTATTCTTCTGACATTATACTATGTCTCCCACTGCTATAAAACCCACTCCTGTAAAACCCAAGATGAAACACTTTGCCTCTCTGCTCCTCAGTTTCTCATCCAAAAGGAGGGTACTGTGCCTCTGAGATTCTTCCCAGTACTAAATTTCTGGTCTGCGACCTTGGTTTGTATAGCTCAGTCTTCTCAATTTCTTGGTTTCTTTGTTAAAATGGATTGCATTTTCTTATCCACCTGAGTGCTCAGAATTCTGTCTGCCTAATGCAAGTTAAGTATGCAAGGTGCTATCCCATTTCTTTTCCCTCTGAGGTGATAAATATGTGCTTCTTCCTGTGGAATATATTTTAAAAAGGGAAAGCAGGGCCAGAGAGCACCTGTGCATAATGTGTCCATCATGAGGATAAATACCACAATATGATAATGCCTTCAACAGACCCGTCTTTACTATGCTGATATCTTGGCCTAGCTGAGAAAACAGTTTTAGGTTTAACAAAGCTAACTTGGGGACTGGAGGAAGGGAATCTAAAGGTCTATATGTGAAATGTGTGAGGAGATGATGTATCCTTAAGTATTACATAATGAAAGGTATGACATTGCAGCTGGTGACAGAGGAAGAGAATTTAGAGTTTTATCTTTAAAGAATTTATAGAATTTACTTTGAAAATCCAGATATCATCAGACTGTCAAGGAAGGCAAATTATAGTAAGTACTGCAATACAGCAAAGCTTTTTCTGGTGACATTCCAGAATCGCAGGATTTGAGAGTTGGAAGGGAGCTCAGTGATCATATAATTTAGTTCAACCCATCCATGAAGGAATCCCCAACAAGAGTGTTCATATATTCTCTCCTTGAAGATTCCCAATGAAGAGCCACTCGCTACCTCTAAAGTTCATTTCATTTTTGGACAATTTCAATTGTCTGGGGCTTCTTCCCTAACTCCAATCAATATTGAGTCTAAAATGGGCATTTTTGCTCCTGATTCTGCCCTTTGAGGTCAAACAGAAAAGAATAAGTTTAACCCTGTCTCCATGTGACAGGTCTTCAAATACTTGAAGGCAGTTGTCATCCTCTGCACCATTCTGTCTGAGTCTGCTTCTCCTGGCTAAATGTCCCCATTTCCTTCAACTGATATCAGTTGAAGAGGAGTATGTCAACGAACATATGGCAAGTTACGAAAGGCAGCAATTCATCTATACTGTTGGAAATACTATACATCTGCTCACTTGGAGATCATTATCAATGAATATGACAATGTGATGCCACTGTCATAACCACATAAAGCTTCAAGGAAAGAGTACCACCAGAGAGCAGAATGACAGCTATTGAGGAAATTACAAAAATTAAGATTTAAGAAAGAACCAGTTAGAATGTGGGGAGCAGAAACTGAGTAAATAGTAGCCCACTTACAGGGGTTGCCGCTGCCTTGGCAAAAGTGATAGCCAGGTGGTTTCTTCTCTTGGAAAAATTCTCTTGGATCCTACTGGGGGCTACAGGGACACATATTTACATACTTAGGAGATCTGAAGATCCTGGAAGGGAGTTGTCAAGCCACCAGGCATTTATTAAGAACTTATTATGTACCATACATTGTATTAAATGCTTGGAATACGAATATAAGTAGAAAGAAAGATGATCCCCACCATCAAATAGCTTGCATTCAAATGGCGGAATGTAATAGAAAAAAATGGGGTTGAAGTGGAGTGGGGTGGAAGAAATAAATGGACATTGTAGAGAAAGTCCAGGATACTGGACCTCTTCCTTATGACAAAGTTTGTGGGAGGAACTATCTGTTTAAGAGGGAGGGGCTACAGGGTAGAAGATATTCCTAATGTGTGGAGTCTAAACTGGATTCAGCTTTTAGGTGAAGAAATTCTGAGGGCATGCAGAGAAAGTCCTAGAGAGTAAAGATCCCAACCTGCAAAGGAATGATAAGAGAGAACATAGGTGAGGACTGCTAGCATGATCTGAGGGATGGAATCCCCAACCTAGAAGTCGTGCCTACAAAGGAGCCAAGCCACCCATCTCTTCGTGAGCCAGAGAAAGGAGCAAGTAGTTAGGTGGTTATTGCTGAGCATTCTAAGGTATTAGTGGGATTGAACACTTAATTGACTCTATAAGCTCTGTCCCAAATTGCTGAAGGTTTCCCATACAGTGTCATAGATGTTATAGCATAAAGATCATAGCATAAGATTCCTTCCCTTCTACTCTTTCTTAAAGGTTATTCCATTTTGAATGAAACTGAGCAAGAAAATATGTCTGTGCTAATCATAGTTTCTGTTCATCCTATTTACCATGTGAAGAAAAAAGAAATAGCATGAAATGGGAAGATGAATTCGAATTTTGCTCAGTACTGTTGACTGCAAGAAATAGAAACATTTTAACCTCTAAATTATCTGTCAGGGGCAGCTAGTTGGCACAGTGGATAGAGTGACAGTCAGAAAGACCTGAGTTCCAATCCAACCTCAGACACTTTGTGTCTAAGCTGTGTGACCCTGTACAAGACATTTTGCCTTAGTTGCCTCATCTGTAAAAGGAACTGAAGAAGGAGATGTTACTACTCTAATATCTTTGCGAAGAAAACTCAAATTGGGTCATGAAGAGGTGGGCACAACTGAAATGACTGAACAGCAACAAATAGTCTGTTTGTTTCAACTTTCTCTTCTCTCCAATATATTCTCCACAGAACTGATAACATGATTTTCTTAAAGGTGTGGGTCTGATTATGTCAATCTCCTACTCAATAAGCTTCATTGAATCCCTAGTATCTCTAGGATCAAATAGAAACACTAGTATTTAAAGCATTTCACAATCTGACTCAAATTACATTTCCAGACTTGTTTCACATTCTTTCCCTTCATGAGGACTATAGTTCGTTCAGAACTATATCTTACTTTTCATCATGCATAACACTCCATCTTCCACATCCATGTGTTTATACTGGCTGTTCGCTATGCCTAGAATGGACTTCCTCCTCGTCTCCTCCTCTTGGAATGTCTGGTTTCCTTCAAGACTCAGTTCAGCCTCTGCAATCTACATGTGGCCTTTGCTGATAGCCCTAGCTTCTGATGCCTTCTCCCTACCATCATGAACAGAATTTGTATATATGTACATGTTGTCTCTTCTAGCTACATCATAGAGATTATTTTTCTTTTGTTTTTGTCTCTTAATTTTCTTTCTACAAGGCAGTTACTTGGAGCAATGGCTTCAGGAAGACCTGAGTTCAAATACAACCTCAGACACTTAATAGCTATGTGACCCTGGACAAGTCGCTTAACATGTCTGCCTCAGTTTCCTCCAGGATAAAATGGGGATAATAGTAATATCTGACTCTACAAGTTGTGAAGATAAGCTGAGATATTTGTAAAGCATTTAACATACTACCTGGCTCCTACTGGCAGCTAGGAGACACAGTGGATAGAGTGCTGGGCCTGGAGTCAGGAAGACTCAACTTTCTGGGTTCAAATCTGACCTCAGACATGTGTTAGCTGTGTGAATAACTGGGTAAATAACTTATCTCTGTTTGCCTCATTTACCTCATCTGTAAAATGAAACTACTCCAGTACTCATCCAAGAATACCCCAAGTAGGGTCACAAAGAGTGGAACTTGATTGAAAATGACTGAAACAGCAACAGCAACAGTGGCCTCCTACTAGGCACTTAATAAATGTTCATTCCCTGTCACTTTTCCCTTTTTCCATCACAGTGACAGGTCCATAGAATATATTCAACAAATGTTTGCTGTATGACCCATTAACAAAAATAAATAATATTAGAGGAACAAAAGTCAAGGTTTCTTGGATTATTTGACGAATTGAATCTAGCATCTGCTCAATTTAAAATAGTGATGGGAATATGAATGTGGTGAAGAAAACAGGCAACAAGCTTGAATAAATAAAATCCCTTGAGATGAAAACACCTCTTTTCTGGGCACAGAAATAACAAAGGATGACTTTGTTGGGGAACATTACTCTGTCATGCTGGTAAGACTCGTTACTGACCCAGGATACCATATACCAGGCCTTTTTTGAAATAGCAGAGGTCCCAGAATAATTTTCTCAGAGGTACCTTACTCCTAAGAACTCATCTGAAAGAAAGGATTAAAGGATGGAATTACCTGACTTCTTAACCTCCTCACAGGTAGTCAAAAAGTGATTTTATGGAAGTAGAAAGAGAACAAAACAAGTTATTTAAGCCAGTATTATCCAGGGAATAAAGTACTTGAACAGAAGAACACTATTTTCATTCTCGCTCTGCTATTGGAAGCTATCTCAAAAAAAATAAAAACAAAAACAAATATTTAGTCTAACTGGTGCCAAACCATACTGTTTTGTGTTTAATTTGGGTCCAAACCTATGATTTCATTGGCTTAGCCAGGGTTTGTTCCATTCACCTTGCACCAGAGAGGAACCAATTATTAATTTTTCCATGTGAGCATTCACACCTGAGAAATCAACAAACATCGTAAATCCAGTCTTTGTTGTTGTGTTTGTTGTTTTTCTGTTGCTTGGCTAGACTTAAGAAAACGATGGAGCATATATTAATAGTACAGATTAAATTAAAAAGTATACTATGAATACTTTTATCCTCTCCCCCTCCACTCCCAGAAAGCTGATTGTTAAATATTTAGCAGCACGCCACTGGGTATAGGGGACTTTCAATGAGGATATTATTTCTATTAATGCCGGTCAGTACTGGATTTGTAATTTATTACATTACAGTGTTGCCTAGAGACACTGAAAGGTTAAGTACACCTTCCAAGGTCACTCAGCCAGTAGGCATCAGAGGTGAGATTTAAACCCAGGTTTCCTGACACCAAGGCCTGCTCTATACCATATTGCTGTACTTCCATATTGCATTGTTCTTTCACTAGAACTGAATTGTTAGTTATTCAGTCTCTCTATCGCACTTTTCCCTCCCGTCAAATAGGTAAGATACTGGCTTTTTCTGTGTAATTCATGGAAATGTGTAACTAATTTAATCTTAAATGTAATGTGCACATTTTTAAGATTTGGTGGAAATATTTCAAATTAAATTTAATCCTCTATGATTCTTAGGCCCTGCAGTGGGGCTTACATCTTTTGTGATTAATAGTTCTTTTTTTTTTTTTACCCCCCCTCCCAGGTAAACTAACTGGCAACACAAATGTGGTTAATCTCTCAGTGAACCCCATAGTTAAAAAACTGAACTATTAATTCAAGGACACCATTGATGGACTCTACTGTGATGCTTCTATATGACATGGAGATAACTCTAGGTTCTTGAAATCTGTGCCATCAAAAGAAAACTTGGATTCATCTTTATGAAGCTTGAAGGATTTCAAGTACTGGCTTGGACTTTGACTGTATATTATCTGAAGACCAGCCTAGCCAAGTTCCAAGAGGCTACACAGGGTTTGTGTTAATCATAACTTGAAGATTTGTTTGGCCCTTGGAATTTGTAAAGACCAGTCATTCAAAGGTAGAAAAGTTATGAGCTTCATTTCCTCCTCTCCAGCATTCTTGCCCCCATTATTATAATTTTACCCAGGGGTCTGCTCTTCTGATTGGTGACTCTCTGGCCAGGATTGGAATTTCACAAGGTACCCTAGCTATGCTCACTTCACTCAACTCATTCTTTGGAGCTCTCTAATTCTTCATCCACAGCCTCGAAATATTATTCACACTCCTCCTGTCCTACACACACACGTGCACACACGTGTGCACACACGCACACACACACATGCACACACACACCAGTTTCAAGATCTCTTTATGTTGTCTTTAAATATACTGTATGATCATTGAGAGTAGTGATGTCTTGTTTGTAATGAAATCCCTAGTATTAAGAAGAATACCTGGAACGTAGTAAATGCTTAATAAATGTTTTATTGAATTAAAAAAACAAACAAAAAAAACAAAACAAAATAAATGTTCTACCTTTTGCCCTATCATAGATAGTGTAAAAAACCAAAGGTCATTGAATTATCAAAGTCTGTTATCAATGGAATGATAAACCAGAAATATTGGCACTTGGATTTTAGTCTTTTTTTGTATTCTTCCTTAGAATCCATTAGATTGGGGAGACTAGGTGGCACAGGACTCTAAGAAACTTCCAAAGATTATAAATTGCATACAAAAGTATAGCCTTCGTTGATGAGTGGTGTTTTCTATAGCAGTGGAATCATAGGTCTGATCTGTATGTTACACAGGTTCAAGCTGGCAGGTCGGAATCTAGGTTGTTGAATCTGGGCACTGGTAGTGCAGTGAGCCAGTCATCTTGACCTTTGTCTTGCAACTGGGCTTCAGTGACTCTGGAAGAGAGAGTGAGGCTGACGATTTTGCACAGCTGTGTCCCACTCATAGCCAATTCGCTCTCAATTCAAGACATCCCCTTTATGATGTCGTTGGTCCTCTTTGAGAATGAACGACGAACAACAACAACTAGGGCAGCGTTCTTTTGAATAAGGAGAAGGGGAGGGATATGAATGATATTTTGAACAACAATCAACAAAAGTTGGCAACTAATTAGATAAGCAGGTCGATGTAGGCAATGGCTGATAATGTCAAAATCTGAAGAGAGGACAGCTAGCAAGGAAAAGGTCATTTTACTTAGCAAGTAAGATCTAATTAGTAACCTTGGTGCAGGGAGTCCCAGATGAGTGGTGGACTTGGAAGCTAAATGTCTTTCCTGTGGATTCATAAAAACCTAAGCTCAAGTCCAACCTCTGACACGTATGATACTAGTTGTGCAACCAAGGGCATTAATGCAGAGATTCTTCACTCTGGTTATTGCCCCCTCCCACACTCCGCAAGCTACATCCTCCTCCATTATCTGTATCTTGTACACTTGCACATAGTTTACATTTAATAACTTCATGTTGAGTTGAATTATATAACACACAAATGCACAATGACCTCCCTTCAGATTGTAGAGGGCAGCTCTATGAATGTTGTTTCATTACAACCATCTTGGAGCCTGAGCTCTAAAGGAAGTTATTCTTAGTTTTCCCTGTACAAGACTAAATGAAAGGAAACAAAAATGAATCAAGATCACATACTACTATGGTGGAAATCAAAATATAAACTAAATCCAAAAAAGATGAGTTTTAGAGGTTTAGGTGAAAAGAGAGCCAAAATGGAACCAAAAGGCCTGGATTTGAACTTTAATTGTGCTACTTTCTTCCTGTATGGATTTGTTAAATTCCTTTCACCACTCTTGCACATCTGTATAATGAGGAGACGTAAATAGATGGTTGCTAAAATTCTGTCCAGTTCTGAACTGCATGGTTCTAAGTAACTTAAATCCAGAAAAAAAAGATCAGAAAACAGAGAGGGAAGAAATAGATGAAGCTCAAGCCGCTCCTGATAACTTTAGTTATTTCATGATGAAGAACCTCTTTCATCCTAATTTTCCACTTTTTGTTTTTAATCAGAGCTGAGATGTTCTCATTTTTTCCTAAAACTTCGAAGTCATGGGATCCAAGAAGCAGAAATAGGTTGGTTTGATGGCCAGTCAGTCAAGTCAAGGGATATAATTGCATGACTTTCAAGTATGAGGAGAGAATCAAGGCCATCACTAAGCCAAAGTAAAATACTTTTTGATTTTGAATTATTTTGCTTCACTTTGCCCAGAGAGGACATCATTCATTAGAATTAAATTTTGTACTACAGACAAAAATTGGATTTTTAATCAAGCAGGGCTTCAGAGCTTTTGTGTTTTCAGCTGCTGAGATCTGGTATTTAGGATATGATGCCAGAGTGCTCCCAAACTGGATGTTTCAACAGATGTTGGAAAATTTTTCTGACTCACCTACATATTTTTTCTCATGCACTATGCTCCACTGAGGTAATCTTAAACAGTAAACTTTCTTTGAAGTCAATAGGACCTCTGAATTTCTATCTATTTGGCAACAACCAACACAAAACCAGACATGAGTCCTAGAGAAAAAAATGTCAGCAATTCTGTTGTTCAAATATTTGATTTTGGTGACTGGATGGCTCTGAAAAAAAATAGAGAAGCCTCAGCTTTAAATCACAGACTTTTGGATTTTGAAGATACTTGTCCACCTGATAATGCAGATAGAGAAAGTGAGTCCAGAGAGATTAATGATCTGTTCAGAGTACCATACGTAACAGATTAGAAAGCTGGGACTAGCATGAAGTAGTTAAATTCATTTAAAATTCAGTTTCAATAACATCACAAAAACAACACTGTTCTCAAATTTTTTTTTTGGACGAAATAAATGGTCTCCTTACTATTAACCAGTAATCGGTTGAACACTGCACTTTTTGGGTGGTTTTCTTCTGCCAAACGTTCTCAGTTATTAGAAGGAAAATTCCAGAGAAAGATAAATCAATTAATATGAATCCAGAACTCTGGAGGTATATAAAAGCATTTCTTGTGTTACTAGAAGTCATATTATTTTATGTTAGGAATTGTTACCCTTTTTGTGTGTATGTGTTGCAGAATATTTGGAATCTGGTTCCATGGGCTCCTCAGAATATTGTAGATTTTTTGTTTTATTTGTTTGTTTTAAGAGGAAACATAATTGGACCAAATGCTAAATTTCAGTTAGAGGTTATAAAAGATCTATTTTTCCCCCTCATCTAAGGTTTTGAACCCCCAACTTCTATTCATGCAAATTTTTGGGTGGTATGTGACTTCAGGTTTTGAATCTATGTAGCTGATAAACCTATTATTTTAAGCTGGTACATTTTGTTTTAACACAGCGGGCCTTTCCCAGAAAACACACATACAAAGCTAATCAACAGAGCACATTCCGTAAACATAGTTAAGCAAGACAGTGTAATAATGTGATTGAGACAGATAGTACATGTCACTTTCCACATTATAGTTTGCTGATCACTGACTGAAAAGATATGCACCTTAATTTTGGTGTTATAGTGATAACATGGATTTACTTCAACTGAATTTTGCTTCCTTTCATACTTGTCTTTAGATTGTTGTAGTCTTTTAGTGTTTATCATTATTTTGGCTCTGCTTTCTCCATGCTGGATCATTTCGTATGAGTTTTCCCATAATTCCCTTAATCCTTCATATTTTTTATTACTTGAAGTATTATTCATCATATTCATAATTCCCAGTTTGGTTGGACATTCTCTAATTTTACTATACACACATTTCATTTCCAGGTTTGGCTATCACACATAGGAAAAAAAAAAGTTCTACAATGAATATATTTTACATATGGATGTTGTTCATGTTATTAAGCTCTTTGAACCATAAATCTAGTAGTGAGATAGCTGTGTCAAAGGAATTCAATGATTTGCTAATTTTTTCTTGCATAATACCAAGCTATTTCCCTGAAAGTTTGACCAATTCATAGCTCCAGCCAGCAACGGATTTGTATACCTTTTTTCCAATATTAAATTTCCCTATCTTTGTTAATTTGATGAAGTTAAACTGTTTTAATTTTCAGTTTTCAGATTATTAGTGAATTTGAACAAATTTACAGATAGTACTTTATAGTTTTAATTTCTTCTTTTGCAAATTGTTAATATCCTTTGATCACTTTTCTATTGTAAAATGTTGTAAAAATATTTTAAAGGCTATTTTTCTTTATTATGCACTGTATCTGGAACAAGGCATATCTGTGAAATAAGTACCATAAATTAAATTGATAATAAGGGAGGAGAGAGGAGGAAGTTGAGTATTAAGAAGCAGTATACGGAACTCTCCTACACAAGCTCCTCCAAACATATATATAGAAAATGACCTGACCACATCTTGATCTAGAAATCCATAAAAAGACATAGAGAGTCTAGCCCAGTCCTTTTCCCCCACTGCTGACAATTAGGTAGTTCAATAGAACAGAGTGCTATGTCTGGAGTGAGGAAGACCTGAGTTCAAAGCTGACCTCAGATACTTACTAGCTGTGTGACCATGAGCCTTTGTTTGACTCAGTTTCTTCAACTGTAAAATAGGAATAATAACAGCAACCACCTCCCAGGGTAATTGTTAAGCTTAAATGAGATAATAATTATAAAATGTTTAGCACAACACTATATAAATATTAGTTTATTAATATTATAACCGTTATTATTTAAAAGGGAAATAGAGAAGTCTGTGGACACTAGGGAGGGGCTCAGGTCTGACACTGGTATGAAGCACCCCAGCAGAGGCCGTACACCAGGGAGAGAGGTATGTGCCCATACCATGGCACCACCAGTCAATGTGATGAGATCAGGTGTAAACTGGCAATTTTGTCCTGTACTACCCTATTCCAGGCCACAGATTCACATTGCAGTGAAAAGGAGATTCTGAAGTTAAGTGGTGTTTCCATGTAAAGAGATACTGTGCTGTGAAGTGCAGGTGAAAGTTTGAAAGTCAACAGCAGTAGCAACATCCAGCATAGTTCAATTCCCAAACACAAAGCAGAGTCTCATCTCTAGTAGGTAACCCAACCTGCTGTGGTAAAATCAGGGCCACAATTTCAGACCAAATCAGAGCATACTATTCTGCCACCCTGAATGAAAAAGAACTTTCAAGATGCTGATAAGGATGGACTTAAGCAGCTGTCTAGTCTACTACAGACCCCAAACCAGGTTAGAACTTGCAGAACTGGGGCAGGGAGCAGAAGTTGGAGTTTTCTCTTGACTAAAAGAATTAGGAAGTCATGAAAAACTTGTTGGTTCTCAGCCTGTCTCAAGATCCTGAAATAACAACACTTAATATCCCCAAGAAATCAATAGCAGGATACGTCCAGAAATTCCTTCCACAAGTGAGGGTAATCCAATTAGGCAAGGCCTGGGAGTGGTTCTGGTAAATCTTGATTATTTTTTTTTAATGTAAAGAGAAGGGAAGAGGAATATAAATGGGTGGTGGAAGGGAAAGGAAGGGATAGGGAAAATGGTTTTACATAATCAAGATATACAAGTAGACACCTATATAAACAAGAAAGTGGAAGTGGGAGAAAGTAGTTGACACTTGAAAGTCACTATCATCTACACTGTTCAAAAGAAGAAAGAATACACACACATACAAGCATACACACATACATACACAAATTGGATATAGAAACGCATTTCACTCAGTAGGAAAATAGGAGGGAAAGAGGAGAAGGGATAGGAATTAGAGGGGTGATAGATTAAAAGAGATCAGTTTAAAAAACAAAGCAAAACAAAAGATTGGTTTAAAAAAAAAGTTCGTAGCTTTTTGTGAGGTGGGAAAGAATGGGAATCTGAAAGGATACCCAAATAGTAGGGAATCGATGGACAAGTTATAGATAATAAATGTGATGTAATACAATTGTACTGAACTATCAGCATAATGACCAACCAGGATGCCAGAGGACTAAAAATGAAAGATGCTATACACTTCCTGATTGAAAGGTGAAAGATTCAGAATGTAGAATCAATAAACCAAATAATCAATAAATGTGTATTTAGTATCTACCATGTGTCAGGCTCTTTGCTAAGAACCGAGGATACAAAAAGATGTAAATATTGTCTTTGCCATCAGGGATCTTACAATCTAACGGTGAGAGGTGGCCAGTGTGGAAATTTGTAGTGATTGACTATCTATATTTGTGATGAGTTTTATTCTTTTATATTCTCAAAATGCACAGTTGAGGTCATGGGTTCTGGAAGAGTGTGAGAAGACAGATCTTGGCTTATTAAAACAAGCTATTTTCCAAGAAAATCATCATAATGAAATTCATGAATAAAAGATGAGCCAGAGTAGAACTCTTGGGACCAGGATAAAGTATTTTAAGAGAGCGGTGCTCAAAAGCAGGATTATAGCAAAAGACCTAGGAGTATTTTTTTTTTCATCTTGGTTCAAAACATGCTATAAAAGAGCAACAAATTATTGAATTGTATCCAGGTGAGTTTTAATTTATGTGTTAGTCATTAATCCAGAAAGGATCTTATTTCATCAAAGGTCTAAAGAGCACACAGAGATAATTTACTTTAAGCTAAAAGAGAATTGAGTTAGAATTAGATAGGAAAACAACAACAACAGACTTTTCTGTTATTTATACAGACAAATTTCCCATCATAGGAGGTAGCCAGGTAGAAGTTAGATAACCCTTGTTGTGAAGAGAATAAGAGCGAGCTGAGGCCTGGGTTCAAGATAAATTTAGGTGTGGATTTATTAATTAAACGTTTGACTACCCGAGTGTATTCACTCAAATGAGTAGTAATCTTCTGGGAGTACAGACTTGATTATATAGGCTAAAACATCAAAAACCACAATCAGGGAGGGGAGCTAGCAGAAGCCATGATGTACAGAAGCCAAAAACCAGCCACTGGTTAGAGTTACAGCTCAGGGCTAATTTGGGAATATGGCGCAAGGGTACAAGGGTACAAATTTCCTGTGTCATGGAGGTCCCTCCTAGAACAGGGTGGAGGGCACAGGGTGGAGGGCCATAGTCAGCACTTTCCAGCACAGGGTGGAGGGTCATGGGGTAAAGAGGACTGGAATTCCCCAGAACAGGCTAAGGTCATGCTCTGGGTGAGGAAGCTTGGGGGTCCTGCTTGGTCAGTGGGACAAGACAGGGTGGTCCCTAGATAAGATCCTTGCACCATAATGAATCTTATACACTATAATAATTCAAGGAGAATATATAAAATGCTGATTAGGGAAGGAGGGCTCAGGGAACTATGCCTTGAGCAACATGCCTAGACATGCCTTAAGCAGTTTTCAAGCTATGACAAAATGTAGAATAGAAATATAAAAGGGGCTTAATGGTGGGCCACAAATCAGGTGGTGTGCAGTGACCTGGAATTTGGATTTGGGTACAACACTCTCAATAAAACATTGGAAATCAGATTTCAGCTTCTGTATGTGTTGGATTAGTTGGACTCTGTAGTTCCTTCTAACTATGATATTTTTTGTGAAATGCCTGGAACAGGAAAGGTTTTTTTTTCTTTTTTTGTCTTTCATTTTTTGTATTATTATATTGTCCAGCCTGAATATGGTTTCTATATGTTTATAAATCCATAATGAGTGTTATTTCTGAAAACATGGCCTAAAATGGAAAACTCTCTCCTCCCATACCCTTTAAACCCTTAGCTGTCACATTAGATTTTGATCAATGGAGAATACAGAGAGCCTCCTCTTTGAAGGGACATACTCATTAGCAAAAAAAAAAAAAAGATCTCAAAATGTTTCCTCCTTCTAATAAATGCTTCAATGTCTTCAGATGAGATTTCCTGCCAAGTAGACCAGGGCATAGTGATTGTGAACTTTGATATAAATGCATAATTCATTTCATGAATGAGAGTTCATTTTGATTGATAAGGAAATGATATTGATCTTTGGCATAAAACAACAAAAGGTGGACTAAATTTGCAAAAAAAAAAAAAAGCCAAGCATGAATCTTGTTATTTATGTGACACATTTACTACCCTAAATGGAAGAAAAATCTTGAGGGAGAAGGACAGAAAGGGAGTAGGGGAGGGAAGAGGGAGGGAACAAGGCATAGACAGAAAGACAGGCGGGAAACAGAAAGAGGGAACAAGGTGGGGAGAGAGACAAGAATAGAGAGACCAAGAGAAACAGGGAAAGGCTAAGAGACAGATATAAAGACAATGGCAAAGGTAAAGAAATAGGTAGAAAGAATGAGGGGAGGGAACCAAGACAGCGGCATAGGAACAGAAAGGAACAGCAGCTCCCACACAGCCACCTAAAAATACCCATAAAATATGATTCTAAATAAATTCTAGAGTTCTAAACCACACACAAATAAACATTCTGCTGAAGACAGCTCAGATAGGAGGGACCATCTCAGCACTGGGAGCCAAAACCAGCCCAGCCCGAAATGGCGGCTTGGCCCTGGGGATGGCCAGACAGGCCCGAGCAGAGCCACAGCTTGAGCATCAGGAGAGTGGATCTGTGGCAGCTGTGGCAGTTTCCAGAATTATCAAGCCATAACTCAGTGGAACTCAGCTAAAATTGGGAGAGAAAAGAGGGTCCGGCCAAATTGCCAAGGAAGTGGCAGAACTGGAGGCCCTACAGCCACCTCCACGTTGCTGCTTCAGACCTCCTGGCCTGCAGACTGCAGGGGGGCCAAGTGATTATTCAGAGGCCAAGTGGTCTTGCATTGAGAGGCCTGGATCTGGATCGTGGTCTTTGGTGGTGATCCTGGGGTGTGTTTTCAGTGAGCCTGCAGCAGCCTCCTAAAAGTGCCGGCACCTGGGAAAACCCCAGCAATTTGGGACAGAGCTTTCCCCTCTGGAAACAGAATTCCACAGAGCTAAAAAATCATTGACTAGCCAACCATGAACAGGCAAAGGAAGCAAACTAAGAACAGCAACCACACTCCAGATTTCTTCTTTGGGGAAAAGAAGGACAAAAGCAGGAAACAGGAGGAAGACAACACAGTCAGAACTCCCGCAGCAAAAGCTTCCAAGAAACATGAAGATTGCCTAAAAGCTAGAGATCAACTTAAGAAGGATATTAAAAACCAAATGAGAGAAATGGAAGAATAATTGGGAAGAGAAATAAGAATGATGCAAGAAAATCATGAAAAGAGAGTTGACGACCTGACTGAAGAAAATAACACCTTAAAAAATAGATTAAATCAAATGGCAATAGAGGCCCAAAAAGCCAATGAGGAGAAGAATGCCTTAAAAAGTTGACTTTGCCAGATGCAAAAGGAATCTCAAAAGTTTTCTGAAGAGAATAATTCCTTCAGAATTAGAGTGGAGCAAATGGAAGCCATTGATTTTATGAGAAATCAAGATACTATCAAATAGATCCAAACAAATGAAAAAATAGAAGGCAATGCGAAATATCTCCTTGAAAAAACCACTGACCTGGAAAACAGATCCAGGAGAGACAATTTAAAAATTATTGGACTACCTGAAAGCCATGATCAAAAAAAGAACTTAGAAATCATCCTTCAAGACATTCTCAAGGAAAATTGCCCTGATATTTTAGAACCAAAGGGCAAAATAGAACTTGACAGAATTCACTAATCACCTCTTGGAAAAGATCCCCAAAAGAAAACTAGGAATATTATATCCAGGTTTCTGAGTCCCCAGATCAAGGAGAAAATATTACAAGCTGCCAGGAAGAAACAAT
Organism: Pseudochirops cupreus; assembly: GCA_028627135.1. Classification (NCBI taxonomy): domain Eukaryota; kingdom Metazoa; phylum Chordata; class Mammalia; order Diprotodontia; family Pseudocheiridae; genus Pseudochirops; species Pseudochirops cupreus. Next base: position 428,368,850 of record CM053582.1, read on the forward strand.
TTGAATATTGTGGAAACACAATTAGGATAACCCAGGATCTAGCAGCTTCTACATTAAGGGATCAATGGGCCTGGAATATGATATTCTGGAGATCAAGGGAGCTTGGATTAAAACAAAGAATCACTTACCCAGCAAAATTGAGTATAGTGTTCCAGGGGAAAATATGGTCATTCAGTGAGGTGGAGGACTTTCAAACATTCTAACTGAAAAAATTAGAACTGAAAAGAAAGTTTGACACTCCAACACAAGAAGCAGGAGA
>CM053582.1:428369608-428395884 GCA_028627135.1 Pseudochirops cupreus
TGTGGGGCTCTGCTTCCAGAAGGGAGAGCTCTGTCCCAAATTGCTGGGGTCCTCCCGGCTGCCGTAGCTCTTAGGAAGAGGCTGGGAACTCTTCCTATATACTTCCAGCTGACTGGATAGCAAGGACTCCAAGACCGAGGCCCAAGACAGCAATCCGGATGCAGGCCGCTCAACGCGAGAGCCCTGGCCTGAGAACAATCGCTCAGTCCCCCTGCTGCCTGCAGGCCGCAGGCGGGAAGCTGCAACGCTGAGGCGGGTGCAAAACCTCTGCCTTTTGCTTTTCTACTCTGCAGGCCTTCTGGCCAGACTGCTTATCTCCCCCTTTCACAAATCCCATTCACAGCTGCCGCTAATCCGCTCACCTTAAGCTCCTCAGCTCTTCCCGTCCAGCCGCCCCCAGGGCACAGCCGGGGCTTCAGGCCAGGCTGGTTTCGGTTCGCAGTGCTGATATGGTTCCTCGTAGCCGAGCTGACTTTAGTGGGAAGTATCTTTGTGTGCGTTTTGGAGTTCCAGAATTGGTTCAGAGTCCTATTTTATGGATATTTTGGGGTGGCTATGTGAGAGCTGCGATATGGTGCTGCTGCTACGCCACCATCCTGGCTCCGCCCGTGCTTCAACTTCTTGAAGGAACAGGCAAAAATTAAGCGAATCAGATGAATGCAAAAGGTTGATGAGCATGCTTGAAAAAGACTTGGCCAGTCCTCATACCAAATGTGCTAGCACTGTTGAACACCCCACATACCCTCCATTTGATTTATTCAGCTTATCAAGGCATTAGCATCATCACAAAGCTGAAAAAATCAGCTTAGTTCAGTAAGACGTCACATTTTATGTGGGTATGTAGCACAGGGGTACAATTAAGATCCTGACTCTTTCCATTATTTCTTGAGGATGCTAATCTACTACTTTTTTTCCTTACTATTGAATTCTAGCAAACATAGCCATTGCCCTAGCATTGACTTTATTCCCCTCAGGTCTATGTTGCATCAATAAAAAGGTCTAATACGTGATTTGCTTCTTTTTCAGATGTATTTTACCTGCCAAAAATGTGGAATCAATGTTCAGCGTAAGGGTGGAACTAATTGTGTAATGATATATATGATTTTTTTTTGCAGTGGTAAAAATGTTTCCACATCATCTTCTTTTTAAAAATTTATTTAAATTTGATTTTCAACATTCAACATTCAACACAAGATTTTGAGTTACAAATTTTCTCCCTCTTACTCCCCCCCCCGCACCCACAGCCATGGTGGCATTTAATGTGATATAGGTTCTACAAATACCTTCACATTAAACATTAGTCAAGTTGTAACGAAGAATTATAACCAAAGGAATGAACAACAAGAAAGAAGGAAAAACAAAACAAAACAAAATCAAAAAAAGAGAGAGCAAGTACTGTGCTTCAATCTGCGTTCACACTCCAAAATTCTTTCTCTGGATGTGGATAGCTTTTTCCACCATGAGTTTTTCGGAATTGTCTTGTAACCTTGTACTGCTGAAAAGAACCCGGTCTATCAAAGTCAGTCATCACAGATAAAATGTGTCTGTAATTGTGTACAATATTCTCCTGGTTCTGCTCCCCTCACTCAGTTTATGTAAGTCTCTCCAGGTTATTATGAATTTTATCATTTCTTACAGCTAATAAATATTGTATCACATTCATATACTACACCTTGTTTAGTCACTCCCTAATTAAAAGTCATCCCCTTGATTTCCAATAATGTGCCACCACAAAAAGAGCTGCTATACTTTTGTTCATATGGGTCTTCCTCCTGTTTGTATGATCTCTTTGACTTACTTTCTTTTGCTTTTTGGAGGGGGAAAGGCAGGGAAATTGGGGGTAAGTGACTTGCCCAAGGTCATATGGCTAGTAACTGTTAAGTGTATGGGGTCAGATTTGAACTCAGGTCCTCCTGACTCCAGGGCTGCTGCTTTATTCAATGTGTCAGCTAGCCACCCCTTATGATCTCTTTGAGAGACAGCCTTATAAGTGATATTTCTGGGTCAAAGGGTATGCACATTTTTACAGTCTTTTGGGCATAGTTCCAAATTGCTCTCCAGAATGGTTGAATCAATTCACAACTCCACCAACAATGCATTGGTGTTCCAATCTTTCTACATCTTCTCCAACATTTTTCATTTTCCTTTTTTGTCACATTAGCCAGTCTGGCCTATGAGATATGGTACCTAAGAGTTGTTTTGATTTGCATTTTTTGAATGTAAATTATAGATATCTGTAATCTCTTCCTCTGAAAACTGCCTTTTCATATCCTTTTACCATTTATCAGTTGGAGAATGAAATGTCTTCTTATAAATTTGAGTCAGTTCTCTTTAAATTTTAGAAACGAAACCTTTATCAATGACACTGATTGTAAAAATTCTTTCCCAATTTTCCACTTCCCTCCTAACCTTGGTTACATTGGCTTTGTTTGTACACAAACTTTTCAATTTAATGGGGTCAAAATTATCCATTTTTTCCATGTCATTTTCATGTAGCATTTAGCCTACCAATATAGATATCATTTTCCTTTGTAAGGAAAGAAAAACCTATCAAACACCTTTGAAGTAGCATAGAATCAAAGTGAGAAAGCTGATCTTGGAGTCAAGGAAAACTGGGTTCAAGCCCCAATACTGACACATACCATGCTCTTAGCATTCCAGGCAACTCTCTGAGACCAGAGATTGCAGAAAGGGCATGGATCTGAATTGCTGCAAGAAATACTTAAGTGTTTCTAAGAGGTTCCTCCATTAATGAAACCACAGATTCAGTTAAAAGCAAATGTGCAGTTACTATGTTAAACAAAAAAGCAGCTGGTCACACATTGAGTAGAGCACTGGGTCTGGAATTGGGAGGTCCTGAGTTCGAATGTGATCTCAGATACTAACTAACTGTATGACCTTGGGCAAGTTACTTAACATTTATTTTATTCAGTTTCCTCAATTCTAAAATGAGAATAATAATAGTACCTATCACATGGGTATTGTTAGGATAAAACAAAATAATACTGTAAAACATCTGTAGCCCAGTGTCTGGCACATAGTAGACAGCGTATAAATGTTTATTCCCTTCCCCTGTCCTTCTACCCCAGACATTAGATTATTTTTCTTATTGTTCAGTGATGTCTGACTCTTCATGACCCAGTTTTGGGATTTTCTTGGCAAAGATACTAGATTGGTTTGTCATTTCCTTCTCCAGATCTTTTTATGGATGACACAAAATGAGGAAAACAGGGTTAAATGACTTGCCCAGGGTCAAACAACTAGTCACTTTTTGAGGCCATATTTGAACTCAGGTCTTCCTGACTGCTTGAACTACTTGTGGCCCCACCCAGCTACCCTTCCTTAAGACATACCAAAGTAAATAAGACATAGGGCCTGCCTCCTATATAATCAAAAATAGATAGCAAAAATTCAAAACGGAATTCAAGTGCATAGAAGAGGTCAAAAGACTGTACCATATGATTTCTAAAGAGAAAGGGGGAAATCAGAGAATGTGGAATGGAGGAAGAGGTATCAGAACTGGATCTTGGAGGATGGGGATGGAGAAATGAAGGTGAGAAAAACAGGGCTGAATTATATTGTGCAATTCTGAGATCTCTCAGAACTACTTGGTCAAATTTAGAGTAGATGTCAAATGTGTCACATAAGTAAATATTATGCTAATTTCGCCTAAGAAATCTATATTAAAAGGATACGTGCAGATGTACCAGTACATTTTTCCATAAAAATTAATTAGACAAAGATAGAATATGGTATGGCCACCAGGAAGCCAAGGATAATTATTTACAACAATTCACTTTGGAGCATTGTGAAGGAGACTTGCCATGGTTTCTACTGTTATTTTAACATGAGATAAAGTGTCAGGAACAAGTCTTTTAAAACCTGAGTCTCAGTGTCCTCTTTTGCAAAATGAGGGTGTTAGACTAGATGGTCTTTAGGGTTTCTTCTAGCTCTAAAATTTGAAGTATTAGTCTAGACATAGTCACAGTCTGTGTCTACATGGGTAAAGTGAAATATTGTTATTTTATATAAACACCTTGGCATGCAGTCATTTCTGCAGTATGATTATTCCATAAATATTAGCAGTGCTACAAAGTATCAACAGCACTGGCAAAACACTGGTTATGTTGGGCTTGTTGGCACTTCTGTCCTTAGCAGATTAGAGACAAAACTCAATTTTCTATGGTGTGCAAAAGTACTCCTGTATGCATCAGGTAACATAGAGTTATTTCTTTCCTGGATAGTATCTTCTTGGGGTCAAATTATAGCAAAACATAATACTAGTGGTGGGGGAAGAGAATGTTTGCTTTGTGGAAAGCAAATGAAATAGATATCTGTATTTGTATCTGTTAGTTTGTTCAGTGTATGGAGAAAATCACTGAATCTTAAATTAAAGGATACTAGATTAGTGCTCAAAAGGTACCCATATACTAATAACTATCACACTTTCATTTTGTAGGAAGAAATTCAGGCCCATCAAGGTCAAAATAATCTTCACAAGGTCAGGTGTCAGAGTCGGGATTCAAACCTAAGCCCTCTGCTTCAAGAGTGAATGTACTTTCCATAGAAAGATGTAGGTTCCAAATATATCATTTACTATGACCTAATAGCCCTTAATTTCCTAATTTGTACAGTGGGAATATATTAATGCATAAAATAGAGGGATTTCTCTGTTCTGTGCCACTAGCTCTTGCTAGAATACAACTTCAAGAACCATGCACTAAAATCCCCTGGAAATTTCTGATGACTCAAGTCTTACTTGAGCCACTTCCCATGAAATGCTGGAGTCTGTACCCTGGCTTCTTCCAGGGTAATATATACACAGTGCTAAAGAACTTGGCAACTGAAAATGTAGGAAATTCTGGCCCCAAGATTGCCACATGGAGAGTCTCTTTCAGAGAGCCTGTGCCACTGAGCCAGGAAGAGTTTCCTACTCAATGTTTTTAAAAGGAATGAACCTGCCCTGTGTTTCTCCCTTCTCCTTTTTGAAAAGTGTAACAACATTAACAACATCATCACCATTAATCTCCTCCTCCTCCTCTTTTTCCTCCTCCTTTTCCTCCTGATTCTCCTCCTCTTCCTTCCCCTCTGTCTGTCTGTCTGTCTGTCTCTGTCTCTCTCTCCCTTTGCTCCTGTCACAGTCTCTCTTCTTCAAAAAGGAGTACACACGGCAACTAGAACAGAGGTTCAGTTATGTGAGATTGAGTATGGGACTCTGAATGTCTTTTGCTTTGTGTTTTATTATCTAATCTCTGGTGATTAAATAGCGATCTTTGTGATACATCCTTTTGATTTCAAGAATTCAGATGTTTCTGGGTTTCTCAGTTTGTGCTGGTTGCTGATTTAGTAGCTAAAGTGATAAATGCTATAATGGTTCTTGGAGAAGGAGAACCACTGAGAGGAAAAGGAGCATAATTCATGGCTTTTCTTGTTCAATTATCTGTGCTCAAGGGAAAAAAATTAATAAAGTTGTTGTTTTTATGGGGGTGCTCTTCATGATGTATGAACAGTTTCATCTGACACACTTTTATAATTTTGGCATTCACCTTCCCCCTCTACTACATCTCACTGTAGTAATGGAATGGACAAGCGGTTAGATTTGGTGAGGACATGCAAAGTACCACTTAGGATATGTGATTATCAGCCTAAAAGGCTAGTCAGGGTGTCTCTGCCCCAAACCACCCAGTATTTCACTGGGATTGTCCCAAACATGTCACATAAAGTGATCAGGTCAAGGCCTGTCTCCAATGCCACTCCATAGGATAACCACTCTTACACTAGTACAAATTACCTCACAAGATTGTTGGAGTTATTGAGAGAGACGATAAATGTGAAAGGACTTTGTAAACAATGAAGTCATTGAGACTAGGAAACTATCCCCAAATTTTGTTACCCATAGTTTTTTTGATGTTCCAGTAAGTCAATGCCTTTAATACTGACAACCCCCTCCCACCTCCAGCCCCACCCCCTACAGCTGCTGTTGTTTCATTTTGTTAGTACATTAAATCCACACAATAAATGAATCAGTAATGATTTATTAAAACCTCCCATGTGCCTCACATTCTGCTAGGTGCTGAAACTTCTTAAATTAATAAAAAATTACCTATTATCAGAGCATTTTCATAAGAGTAGCACGGTCAAAATATGTGAATGGAAAAAGCATCTTAGAGATAAGCAGGCCAAGCCCCTTCATGTACAAATGAGGAAACTGAGGACCAGGGTGATTAAGTGACAATATTTAAATAGCATTACTATTCTTTTAATTCCAGATACAGAGCTTTCTCCCCCATAATGGGGCTCTATTATTATATGAAATGAGGATAAAGAATTTCACATAATGCAAGATTCTGTAGATTCTAATTATCTACTTATTGTGGAATGTTTCTTTCTTTCTTCTAACCATGTATATAATTAGTGAAGGAGTTGAATAATGTTGAATTCAATTGCTTTGGGAACTAGGTTTACTTCATCACATTTTTTATTATGCTTAATATTTAGTTACATTCTCTCACTCTCTTTTTCAAAAATAATTTCCTGTCCTTGGTGCTGAGGCACTACTTCAGTGTAGTTATAGAAATAGCTGTATTTCACATTGCCTCCCACCCACCCCTACCCTGCCCAAAGTAGCTGCATTCAACGTTGAAACCTGACATTTAAAATATTGCATATGCATTAACACCACTTCTCTAGTTGATTTATAGATTGTTAGAGCCAAAAGGAGCCTTAGAGATCATTTAGGCTTGTCCTTTACCTTTACAAATGAGGGAAATAATGTCCAGAAGGGTTAATGTTATACAGATAGCCAGTGTAAGACTTGGGATTGAAACTAAGATCTCCCTCTTGACAACATCTATTCCTCTAAATAAGTTGATTTCCTTTAAAAAAATACTACTGTCCTTTGTTTTTTGGTGGAAAAATCCTCCCTGCCCCAAATCAGTGTGTCACTCCCATTTACTAAGGCATGGGATCTGTGATCTGTTCAATGTGAGCAATATCTCAAACAGCACAGATCATAACCTTATTTAACAGCCTGATTTCTGAAATTCTCATTCTTTCCTTTACATAAATCCATTTTGGAGTATTGACATAATGTGCTATGGACAATTCTAATTTTCTCCTAACATTATAGTGATATAAATAGAACAACCTGTCCATGTTTGCCTATTGCTCTCTCTATGTGAATCGTCTCTCTCTGTTGTAATTGTATATTACTCTGATTACATTGTTCACCCAAATTTTCCTACATGAACCCTACCTCTATTGTTGCTTTAGAATTAAGTGTGCAACTATGCAAAGTTTTCAGTATTTCATGCCACCTCTCTCTGGATTCTGTAGCAATTAACTCTTTTTACCCTTTAAAGGACTATTTAAGAAAAATAAAGCAGTAGTTTTGAATTAGTTCCTTTGGCATGCTAATAAATAATGTGATTTCTAAAGACACTTAACTTATAGGAGTAAATGGCACTGGTCAAATCTACTCTTTTTGGGTAATATAAAAAAAGTGAACTTTTCACCTTTCAATTTTATATTTTTCCAAGATTTTTCATTTTATTTTTCATTGTCTCACTTACTAAGTTTTCTTTAATTGTGTAAATCTTGTTTTCTGTCAAATATAAATTTCTTGGATCTTGTCTTATACGTCTCTATTAGCCACAAAACCTGCAAATACATCATTAATAAATGAATACAGGAAGGGTACTATAAGAAAAAGACAAATTTGACTGATTTCCGTTCTGAGTGAACTCAAGAAATACATTTAATCAGTCCCTCTGGGACCCAGTTTCCCTATCTGCAAATCTGCAAAATGAAGGACTTGAACTACATGACTTCCAAGGTCCTACTGAGCTCTAAATCCATGATCCTAGGATGAACAAGAGGTTAATATTCCTCAACTGCTTGCAATTAATTTGTCTTCTAATTTTACATTAGGATGGAAACTGCTTTTTCCAAGGTTACCAAACTCATAAACATTAAAGCAGATGCTCTTTTGTCTATGCACATCCTTCTTGATCTCTGACATTATTGCCTCTTATATAGCCTTAAACTTTTTGTGACCAAGTTCTCTCCTAGTTCTCCTACTAATCAGCAAGTATTTATTAACCATCTTCCCCTACCAGCCAAGAAGTATTTATTAAGCAGCATCTGTGTGCCAGGAACTGCATGGTGTTAGATTGTCATCAATATACTGTTCATTCACTGTTGATTATGAGTGAATCTCAGGGTTATATTACATCTCTCTCTTTTTCATGTCTCTCTACCTCTCTATGTCTCAGTCTCTGCCTTTTTCTCTGTCTCTCTGTCTCTCTCTGTCTCTCTCTCTTTGTCTCTCTCTCTGTCTCTCTCTGTCTCTCTGTTTCTGTCTCTCTGTCTCTCTGTCTCTCTCTCTCTCTCTCCCTCTCTCTCCCACACATCTCACCCTCCTCATTACTATCAATGGTGATTGCTATCAAATCTTCACATTCAGCATTTGTTCTCTTCTGAACTCTAATCTTGCATAACCAACTCTTTAGATTCCCTTTATAAGCATTTCAAACTTCACATATCCAAAACAGAGCCACTGATCATCTTGAAACTCATCCCTCTTTATTTCTGATAAGGGCACAGACATTCTTTAAGCCTCCAAGGTCTGAAACCTCAATGATTTTTTACTCTTCCTTCTTCCTCAATTTCTATGTTCGTTCAGTTACTGAGTTTTGTTCATTCTATTTTCACATCTCTCACCTTTTTCCCTTCCTCTACTTACAGAACACAAGCCTTCATTACTTTTCACCTGGACTATTTTAGTAGCCTTCGAATTGTGGTCCCCTCTTTAAACAATTTGTCACAGCTCTCAAAGTGATACTTCTAAAGCACAAGCCTAACCATGTCACTCATTTGATCAAGAAGCATCAGTGACTCTCTAAGAAAATCTAAAATTCCCTATTTGACATATAAAACTTTTCATAAATTGGTTCTAACTAATCCTTTGGATTGATTTCCCGCTACATGTATGCTCTATATTCTAGCTAAACTGGCTTGACTATTTTCACTTACACTACATTCTACCATTTTTTCACCCAGAATATTCTCTATCCCCAGTTGTACCTCTAAGGATTGTTAGTTTCTTTCAATATTCAATTGAGTTACCACCTCCTATTGAAGGCCTTTTCTGATCCCTACGATTGTTAGTGCTCTCTGAACTCTCCATATTTTGTATAATTATACTCACATTTTTGTAACAAATATGCACCATCAAATCTGACTCTAGCTCACACCTTCTCCTCCCACTCTAGCTTCTTCCTTCCCCTACAGTTAGAACTTTCCCTAAGTTTTTTTCCCCCCATAAGGATACTATTCTTACCTCTCTCCAGGCTCTCTTTTGGTAATTTCGTTTGATTACCTTGATTCTCATGTTCCTTTATGCACACGGCTCTCCATCCATCTACTACTTTCCAACCATTTTTACACTGTATTACCTATATTTTGGTTCAGCTTAACTTTTACTTTCTACAAGAATCCTTTCCTCGTCCTCTCCATCTATTAGTGTCTTTCTTTTCCGGGTTATGTTATATCACATATTGATGTACATATTTGTCTCCCATATTAGCATAGAAGAGTGCTTTGAAGTTAGGAAACATTTTATTTTGTGTTTGTGTCCCCATGCCTAACACAGTGCCTTACACATGGTGATTGCTTAATAAATGCATCTATATTGATTCATTCATTGATCTAATATAGTCCATTGATTTTTTCAGGTGAAGTAAATGAGGCTCCAAGAAGTTAAATAAATTGCCTAAGGTAATAGAAGTTAGGAGCAGATTTGGAATTTGAGACCAAGTTCTCCCGTTCAAAATCCTACACATTTTCCCCCATTTTCATGATACATTAACATAACACTATAAATAGCTCATTTGACTTTCACACACACACTTTGAAACTTCATTTGATCCTCAAAACAGTATGAAATACCTGGGTTGTGAATTCTTATTCCTATTTTATATTCAAAATAACTGAGTCTCAGAGGTGAAATTACTTGTTTAAGGGAACATAGCAGGAAAGCCTTGGAGCCAGGATTGAAAGACAGTCTGGAATTCAAGTCTAGTGCTATTTTCTTTGCACAGTAAGGTACAATCAATCAAAAAACTGCAAGTGTCTGTCTCTGGAATGGGCTGTCATTTTTGTCCAGACTTATTCAACATGGACAGGTAGGGCAGCTAGGTGGCAAGTGGATAGAGTGCATGTACTTGGAGTCAGGAGAACTTGAGTTCAAATATAGCCTCAGATACTTGCTAGCTATATGACCCCGGGTAAATCGCTTAACCTTTTGCATCTCAGTTTCCTCATCTGTAAAGTAAACTGGAGAAGGAAATGGCAAACCACTGCAATATCTTTGTTAAAAAAATCCCAAATGAGGTCAGAAAGAGTCAGACATGACTGAAACAAACAACTCAATAACAACACCTCAACATGGGCATGACAAAATATTATTTCATGGAATCACAGATGAGGGAACCTAGTTGAAGTTCTTCTCTGAACGTGGAATCATTTTTTCAACACTTTTGGCAAGTATTCATTTACATTGTTGTTGTTCAGTTGAATACTGGAGTGGTTTGCCATTTCCTTCTTTACCTCATTTTACAGATGAGGGAACTGAGGCAAACAGGGTTAAGTGACTTGCCCGGGGTCATACAGCTAGTAAGTGCCTGAGGCCAGATTTGAATTCAGGAAATAAGTCTTCCTGACTCCAGCCCCAGCATTCTATCCACCGTGCCACTGAACTACCCCCATTTACATTTGTAGTCTTTGCTTATACACTTTCAGTGATGCTGAGAGATGTTCTGCTGAACTTTGCCCTGCTCATACTACATCCAGAGTTGGGCATTCAAGAATCAGTTCCTTTTGGCAAGGGTTGTTGTTGTTTGTCCTTTGATCTCTAGGAGGACCATGCCACCAGGAAGATGATCCCATGACTTGAAAGGGAACTGTATTTCAGTGAGGGAGGGCTATGCAAGGTCATCAGCTTGCCTCACTTTCTCCTATACAGTCATCTTGGTCCAGAGGCAATATATATATAGGTTAGGATACATGGAGATGTCTCCCTTTGGAAAAAGTACTGATAAATTGGAGACTGTACAGAAAAGTGTGATGAAGACAGTGAAGGGTTATATGTTCATGGCTTTTGCAGGTTACCTTGAAGGAATCTGATATATTTAGCTTAGAGAAGAGAAGCTATAAAAATAGATCACATTTAAATAGTACCTTAAAGTTTACAAAGTGCTTTACAAATAGTAGGTGACTTAATTGTCATGATAACCGTGGAAAATAGATGCTATTATGACCCCAATTTTATAGATGACAGAACTGAGGCAGAACAGAGTTAAATGGCATCTTAAATCATAAGAGTTTTAGGCAGGTCTTGAATCTAGGTCTTGCTCACTCTCAGTCCAGTCCTCTACGCACAATTCTACCTAGCCGTCTGTCAGCAACAGCAGCAGCAATAATTGCTGATTGTGATGTTATGGCTATTGTTATCATGACTTATCAGAGACTTGTGATTTTTATCTATTTCAAGAGTTGCCACGGGGAAGAAGAGCTAGACTTGTTCTGTTTGGCCTAGGAATGATGGATAGAAGTTGGAAAGAGATAGATTTGGAACTGATCATAGGAAACAAAACAAGGCAAAACTAAGAACAAAAAAAAAATCTTCCTAGCAATTAAAGGTTTTACAGTTGTGATTAGCTCAATTGGTAGATTCTCCCTCATTGGAAGTATTTAAGTAAACCATTGGTTGAATACTTGTTGGATCAAATATGGGTTGAACTAGATGACCTCTGCCATCTCTTCTAACTTTGAAATTCTGTGATTTTGGGGAAATGTGGTCATTCTATGCTAATGAGCAGCATTATTATTATTGGACAATGTCTACAATGTTTGTTTGGAACCCTGGAGTGCAAAATAGAGTAAATATTTTCCAACAATAATGCCAAATTTCACAATTTGAAAGGATCTTAGAGATAATTTTGACCAAGACTTTCATGTTAAAGGTGAGGAAACTCAGGTTGAAATAGTCAGTGACTTGCCTCATAGTTACCCAACTAATCAGCATCAAAGGCAGGGATAGGGCCTAGATTTCTTGGTTCTCAATTGAGCATCTTTACCAATACAACATGGTAAGACTTTTTACCAGTCCCTCCTTTTCTCTTTCCCTGCAAGCATAGCATAGGGTAACAATAATTGGTTTCGTATCTGTGCCTCTATCTATCAATCTCAACTCTCTAGGGCCTCAAACTTATTTCAATTTCTTAATGTCTCTTCTCTTTTAAACTGACATCAGGAAAATTCTCCTGATGATTCTATACAGTCCTGAGGCCAGTGTCATACTTTTGTGGGTTTCCCGTTTTCATCAGGAAGAGACTATAAGCCCTGAAACTATCTTATCACTCACGAAAATTTCCTGGCATTTTTATGACCATTAGCAAGAACTTTAAAAAAGAAAACAAAAGAAAATAAAAGCTTATTTACTAGTTTTGTGGTTAGATGTACAAAGGCTTTTATGAGAACTCTACTTATCTGGTCTATTTATTTCATTTTTGGAGTTTATCTTCTTATTTTCACAAACATTATAACCTCAGTTAAGATCTATATCCTAAAGTGGTTTACAGGTGACTGTCAGTCTGTATGATGCACATTAACAAACACAAGCATGTACCATTTCTAAAACAGTCTCTCTCCCAATAAAATGTGCATTTTTGATTTTTTGTTTTTGTTTGTCTCAGAAAATTATTGAATACTAGTAGAGAATGGAACCCACTCCATTGGACTCTGTTATGCAATTTTTCTTGATAATAAGCAGTAGCACCTAAAACATTTACTCCCTTCAGTGAGATTTAATGAAACTATTCCCCTACTCAATATATCAAGCGTAGACCATCATGGAGGGTTGAAGCTATTTTCATTAGCTTAAATTCATTGATCTCTTGTCTTTTTCATACCAGTTGACAGTCTAGTTAGGGATATTTAAACTGTCCTAGGACTATTCATTTGCCTACACAAAAAGCCAAATTATATATTTCTTGCATTTTTAAAACATTTGAATTCCAGGATTTTGATCTCTGACAGTCCTGAATTTTCAAAGGTAAATATCCCTGCCCCAGAAGAAGCTGTTTGAGCAGTAGGTAGAGTTCTGGGCATGGAATCAGAGACCTGAGTTCAAATGCAGCTTCAGAAGCTTCTTAGCTTTGTGACCCTGGGCAAATCACTTCACCTTTGTTGTTTTTCTGTTTGCTCAATTATAAAATGGGAATGACAATAACACCTACCTCACAGGGTTAGAGTAAGGATCAAATGAAATAATATTTGTAAAAAGCACTGAGTACAGGAACTCAAAAACTTGTGGAACTGAATATTGTAAACGAGTAGTAAATATTTTTTAAAGCACTGAGTACAGTGCCTGGAACATAGTAGAGCTATTTAAGTGTTTATTCCCTTCCCTTCTCCCATAGAGTCCTCTTTAAAAATAACAATAATAATAATTCTGCAAAGGCATGTTATGCTTTGTAGAAAACATCCTTACACAAGCAATTTTGTTGGTGTTGTTTTTATAAGTGTTAGTAACATAGACTATGATGGATTGGTGATGCTGAAACCTAGAGTCGTCATCATCCTCCATTAGACAGTGAGAGAAGGCATGTGATTATGATGATATTTAGTTACAGTTTCCCACGCAACTGAGATTCAGCAGTATTATGTCTGACATGTCAGGAAATTGAAATAATCCAAGAATGTTGGAACTAAATGGGACTTTAGAGATCATTTAATCGAACACACTGGTGAAGTGACTTGCCTAAGGTCACTTGGTCAATTAGTCATAGAACTGATACTTAAAACCAAGTCATCTGACTACTTATTGGGCATTCTTCCCATTATATTGTGATTTCTCCTTCCTGACTCCCAGCCTAACTTATAATTATAGAGCAGCTCCATAACTAGAAATGTGACTGGCCAAGGAAAGACCTATGAAACATTTCCATAAATTCACTATTTACGTAATGTTTAGTTCTTATTTGCTGGTAACAACTCCTGCATGCCATGAGACAACAACTGAATTAGCTGCTTCCAGTATGTTTGTGGAGGAAAGAGAAGAGCTTAACTAGAGTGTGGCTGCCAGGGATAGGTGGAGAAGAAATGGTTACCTGCTGGTTTATTGTTTTTACTAATTTTACTTGCTACTAGGTGCTAGGCTTACTTCTTCCTGCCTTGTTTAAGGAGAATGTGAGTGCTATTATTTTATTCTAAATTTCAGTACCTAAGGACAAAGGTTTAATTGGCTTGCTCTAGATATGGCCCTGAGTTTAAAAATCTTTACATTTTTGACTTGTTAGAAAAGGGACATTTGTGATTTATTTAATACGTAGAACTTCTATTTTGTCTACACTAAGAGTGATGCTAACTCAGAATGTGTGTGTGAGGGAGAGACAGAGAGACAGAGACAGAGACAGAGAAAGAGAAAGAGAATATATTTGCATGTTTATTTCATGTAAATAACAAGGATAACTATATGCTAAAGAAATAAGATGTTTATTTTCAATGACTTTCTCAAACAACCAAAAATTGAAAACGTGTGTAAAACCTGGGAAAGTATAATTATTTTCCTCATGTTTTGAAATATGTGAAAATGCAAGTCAAAAATAATTCTTAGAGAGGGAAGACAGGATGGTGGAACAAATAGAGCTTGGGATTTATATTCTAGTTCTGGCTCTTATACTGTATAGCCTTGAGGAAATCACTTAATACCTCTGGGCCTCAGTTTTCTCATCTGTAGAATGGGGATGGCAACCCCTATCTGTCTGCTTCAAGGGCTTGATACTTTTTATGGGAAATGAATGAAGAGTACAGAAGAACATACTGTGAAACGTATACATCACTCTACACATATATAAGGTGGTGACAGGATTATGTATTTGGCTCCAAGTCACAACTTGTGCCTAGATGTATAGTTCTTTTGAAATTTGGATATTTGGATTAATTCATTGCTGCAGGTTTTATTTCTTTGCTTATTTGTTTGTTTCTAATGGAAGAAAACCATCTCTCATTTGAAACCATCCTACGCTTAAGTATAGATAAGTCTGACTTGAGTTTTAAATTAAGATGCTAAATCACTGGGAGGTAGCTCTGTGTGTGTGTGTGTGTGTGTGTGTGTGTGTGTGTGCTTATGGAATCATAGCTCTATATGCACATCATTGGGGAAAGCAAAGTTGTGTCCTTGAGCAGAGAAAGAAATGAACACATTCATCCTCTCTGTACATTGCAGAGTATCCTTCATCCAGATAGAGCCAAGCTAAAAGTCACTAAGAATTTGTCCTAAATGCTCATTTTCTTCTGGGGAAAAATAGATATAGGAGCATAGATTTAAAATTACGAGGAATTTTAGAGGCCACACAGTCCACTACCCTCATTTTAAATATGAGGAAACTGACTCACAAAGAAATTAAAGGATTTGTCTAAGATCACAAACATAAGTGCCTGTTGGTGTTTGGACTCATATCCTCTGACCTCAGATCCAGGTCTCTGTCTGTGCGTTGTTGTTATTTAGTCATTTTTCAGTTGTATCCAACTCTTCGGGGTTTACTTGGCAAATACACTGGAGTGGTTTTCCATTTCCTACTCCATTTAATTTTTACAAATAAGAAAACTGAGGCAAACAGGGTTAAGTGACTTGCCCAGGGTCACACAGCTAGTAAGTGTCTGAGGCCAGATTTAAACTCATGAAGACGAGTCTTCTTGACTCCAGGTCTGGTATCCTATGCACTGTGCCACCTTACTGACTTTACCCATGGACTAAGGAATGTCCAAACGTGCAGAGTCAAAATGGATTTATAAAATAATGACTTCAGCCATCAAAGTATGGTTATTTTAGCTGTACTCCAGACCTAGCCTTAGGGGACAGGAAAAAGATTCAAAAGACAAGACAGAAAAGACTAACAAATCAGCAAAAAAACTCTGGGATATAACTCAGTGAATGAGTTAAGAAATTCTCAGTTGGGACTAGGTTTGGGATACTGCTATGAGAGCTGAATCTTTTCTTTCCTTCGATGATTTCTTATAAGATGGGATCAAAATATTTCCCCTCTCTAATATGGTGCAACTTACCTCTCTGACTAGGCCATATGGTGAAGAGATATGCCTTACTGCTACCACACCATTACAACAATCATGAGAAAATCAGATAGATTGAATCTTCAGCTCCACATCCTAAATCTCTTCACCAGATAGACATAATTTAAATTCTTTTTCCTTCCTTCTTTCCTTCCTTTCTTCTTTTCTTCCTTCTTTTTTTCTCTCTTTCCCTCCTTCCTTTCTTTCCTTCCTTCCTTGTCTATCTTTCTCTTCCTGTCTGTTCTCTCATATTTCCTTCCTTCTTTCCTTCCTTCCTTCCTTCCTTCCTTCTTTCTTTCCTTTCTTCCTTCCCTGCCTGTCTTTCTTTTTCTTTATTTGTTTTCTTACATTCCCTTTTTTCCTCCCTCCTTCCCTTCCTCCCTTCCTTGCCTATCTTTCTCCTCCTGTCTTTGTTTTCTTATATTCCCTTTCAGAAGACTATTATAGAAATGGAATGTAGAGGAAGTAAAAGAGAGAATGATTCATCTAGCCACAAGAAACCTTTCCAATTTGTAGTGTACTTTATATTGAGTCTAACTCTGATAGTGTATCCAGTTTGTATTTCGTATAGGAAAACTAAAGAAAAATAAAACCAAACCAAAACAAACAAACCTTGGATAGGGTATTTTAAATTTATGTCACTCTTCTGTTGTCCAATGATTGACTTCTTCAAAGAAACTCTATTACAAGGTGTCTCCTAGTCTTATATAGAAAACTGCCTCAAAAGGAATACAATTGAGAAACACTGAAATTTTGTTTAAGGGCACTAAATAGTCAAGAGAGGTACATTCATTTCTAGCTCCTGATCTTAGACAGAAGAGGAAAAAAAAGAAAAAAAGAAAAAAAAAGGTTTCATATCCCCATTATAGTCCCTTTTAGATATCATGGTATCCCTTAGTGAAACTTTTAAAATGTTTTATGAGGAAATAGCTATTCTCCCTTATGTTATCAGTGAAAATATATTTTCATGAGGTTCAAAGGACAGCTGCCGGGATGAGTGCCTCTAAACTTTAGACAGAAAGTTTTGTTTTTGTCTGCTCTTGGGATGTCACTACCTTATTTTACTCCTAGTGTTAGGGAAATTATATGACCTTTCCATTTTATTTATCTTCTATTAGACTAATGCACCTACAGTATGGTACTCTTGACACTGCAAGACTTGCTATTCTAACAAGTTTAGTGTGTGTGTTTGTGTCTTGGTGATACACTGTCCTGGGATGTTTTATATTATGTTTTCAAATTTTTACAGCTTTGCAGCTAGGACTGTATGAATTTTCCATAAATATTGGAGAAAGAAAGCAATAACCTTGATATTTGAAAGAAGTAGTGCATAAAACAAAGAGCAGACGGAAACATTTGTACAAGGGAGTTTTTTTTTCTTAGACAGCAATGGGTGACATTTCAAATATTCCTGACACTGAAAGTAATCCCTTTCTCTGATAACGGGCATTACTCATGCTCTTTCACTTTGCTTCTTTAATAAAAGAACCATTACAAGCAGAATGATCCTGTCTCCCTTTCTTTTCATTGTTTTGCTCTGTCATTGTGTGTGTGTGTACACGTGTGTGTGTGTGTGTGTGTGTGTGTGTTTGTGGTGTCA
This sequence comes from Pseudochirops cupreus, assembly GCA_028627135.1. Lineage (NCBI taxonomy): Eukaryota > Metazoa > Chordata > Mammalia > Diprotodontia > Pseudocheiridae > Pseudochirops > Pseudochirops cupreus. The sequence goes on from CM053582.1 coordinate 428,387,343, forward strand.
AAATGCAAGCACATATCAAACCAGACATTTATTTACTGAAGGCAAGATCACCTCAGTGGTCAAACTTTCTTTTATTTTTAATCCTGTTTTACTATTTTCTCTCGTTAACTCTTTTTTTGTTCCTTTCTTTTATCATTATTATTTTAGACTCAAACACAAAAACTCAAACACATACTAGAGAAAAGAAAAAAGAAACATGTTATACACTTAAATATTGAAACTTGAATACAAAGTAAGAAAAGGAAAACATGTCATATGTACAGCAGAACAAGAGGAGATTCATAATATATAGCAATAAAGTTCCTTCTCAAGAAAGCCTGTATAATAAATACTACATGTTGTGTTGGGAGGCGTCCATCTTTTCTTTGCTTCCTTGTAAGTCATTAACTCTTTTTTTAGGGATCTCTTTTATATTTGCCTTTCCCACTCATCTTTTTGTTTTAATCTTTCCTTTATCTTTTTTTCTATCTTTAGTTTAACTTTACTATAAAGAGAGATAATCTACTTGATAAGGTTGTACAGAAAAGAAGACTGAAGTCTTAAAAAAATCCAACATTAGGAAATATTCCCATTAATACTCTAATATTATTTATTTGTTTATGGTTTTCAAGCTGCTTCTCTCTTCAGTAAGTGGTCAGAGTTCTGTTGCCCATACCCTCATCCCCAGAAGCTGTGTACATATAAGCTTTCTTAATAGTTCACATCTCAAGTTTCCTCCCCTTGCCCCTAACACCCACACACACTCAACACACTTAGGTAGTTACTAGTTACTAAGAGTTGTTTACTGGCAATGGATTTGCTCACTTAGTGGATTTCAGTTTATAAGGAGCAGATGTCATTTCAGAGAGGAATTGTTAGGTTTCTGGTTTTTTTTATGTTTTGTAGATGAGAGAATCTCCCACTGCCAAGGGTTTCATTAATAGTTCATATTAAACATTTATTCTAGAGGAGAAATGTATGATTGTGGAATTGACAATGTTCTAACATAAGTATTGCTGAAAGAAGAAAAGAAAAGAAACAATTATTTATTAAGTGCCCACTAGACACTGTTCTAAGCATTTGCAAATATTGTATCAGTTGATCCTCAAAAATACCGTGTGTGATAAGTATTAACACTATCTTCATTTTACAAATCAGGAAACTAAAGTAAAAAAGAGGTTAAATAACTTTCACAGAGTTCCAAAGATATTGTGTTAGAGTTGGAATTTGAATGCAGGTCTTCCTTTCTTCCTTTCAGGGCAGCTAAGTGGCACAGTGGATAGAATACCTGTCCTGGATTCAGGAAGACTCATCTTCCTGAGTTAAATCTGGCCTCAGACACTTACTGGATTGTGATCCTGGGCAAGTCACTTAACCCTGTTTGCCTCAGTTTCATCATCTGTAAAATGAGCTGGAGAAGGAAATGGCAAACCAATCTAGTATCTTTAGAAAACCCCAAATGGGGACACAACTGAAATAATTGAAAAACAAATGTGCATTGACTCCTGTTTCTTTTCTTTTTCTTTTTCTTTTTTTCTTAGCTAAATAATATGACTTGATAAACAACCCTGGACTTACTCTGGTCCTGATTAACTACCATAGTGAACACAGTAAGAAACTATGAGTAAACCTATTAGTCAAAATCACATTTGCTATTATAAAAATTGGATTCAATGTGTAATTTTAATACAATTTTGAATACAGTGCTCAGGACAGAAAATGAGTACAGAAATTCAATGAACAAGAATTAAGGAAATTTGATCTAGGGAAATTTAAATCATTCCTGTTCCTACTATTCATGTCTTGTTTGAGTGTGAGTAAGACAATTCATTACTTATTTTCTTTTCTGGTGATGCTGATACTTGGTAATAGATTATCAGGCATTGTTTAATTTTAAAATAGAAGGAAAAATTATTGAGCCAAAGTCTGCTTTTCTATTTCTTCCAACAATTGGTCCTATTTCTATTTTCTGCTTAGAACAAACTTAATCCCTTTTGTACATGAAAGCTGTTAAAATATTTCGATACAGAGATCATAACACCTCCCCCACAAAAAGCAAAGAAACAAATAAAGCAGTTTCTCATCCCTAGGCTGAACTTCCCTAGTTCCTTTACCAATTTTCATAGCCAATCACTGAATTTCACAGTTTCACGTCTACTCGCCATTTAAGAAGGTGAGTTTAGTATAGGATTGTCCTGGACCCCTAATGATGTCATTATCAGTTCCCTTTCTGAATGTTCATATTCACCCCTTTAAAAAGTCATTTGTGAATTTTCAAAGGAATCAATATCAAGGGAAAAGGGCAAATAGTTCCTTCTAAGGCAGTGTGACATTCTTTTACTTATCCTGTTATCTCTGACACCTCCTTTCTTCCATCCACATTCTTGAATGTTCTCCTGTCAACTAAGTCATAATTCATTTGCTTAAAAAATTCGTGATTTCATAGATATGGGTCCTTCCTTGTTTAATTTCACACATACATATCTTTTTGTTTCTATCAGTAGAGATTTCAACCCTACCATTCCATTTCCTTGGTTTCTATGGCAAAACCCAAAAGAATACTCCAAAAGTCCATAGCAATAATTATAATTAATAATCACAATAATATTGTGCTTTAAGATTTGCAAAATGTTTTACATATCTTATCTTTTGATCTTCATGACAGCTCTATGAAGTAGGTGCTTTACTATTATTCATATTTTTACAAATGAAGACATGGTAGCCTGAGGGAGGTCAAATTATCAGGTCCACAGAGCTAGTAAGTATTGTAGTAGGATTCCTGATACAAACTCCATTGCTCTATTCAATAAGTGACCTAGCTGCCATGACTTGAAAATAAATAATAAATAATAATAATAATATTATTTATATAGAATCTTAAAAACTTGCAAAATACTTTACACATATTATCTCATTCTATCCCCACAATAATCCTGTAAAAGAGGTCATATTATCCCCATTTTACAAAGAAAGACACTAAAGTTGAGGGGTTTAAATGACTTGCCCAAGGTAACACAGCTGATAAGTGTCTGATATGAGATATGAACTCCTATGTTCCTGTCCCTAGGTCCAACATTCTATCTTCTATGCCACCTAACTGCTAATGGTCAGTTTTCTGTTAATGAGTCTTTACTTATGCAGAAAAGAAAAATATTCATAGGACTGATAAACCCTCTATTGTAAGATCCAAACATTAAACTATTTACTCTTACTATGACCACTGGCATTCACATTCAACTTCTTTAGTCTTTTGAGATTTCAAGGTCAACCCATTTCTAGAATGAGGTGGTATAGTCTGTATTATGATAGAGTACTAAATTTAAAATCAAGATCATCTGGGTTTGAATTCTGCTTCTGACATTTTCTAGGTGAGTGACCATAGGAAAGTCACTGAACCACTTTGAGTTAAATTTTCCTCATCTGCAAATTGGGGATAATAATACCAAAAAGTAGTAGTACCTACTTTAAAGGCTTGTTTTGAAGCTCAGTTGAACTAATCTACACAAAATCCTTTACAAAACTTAACATACTATGGTACATCCTCTGTTATCATAGTAAAAGTATGTAATACTTTTTGTATTAATTAGTAGTAATACATTTCAGTCCAAATGGGGAAACTGGTCCAGAACATTTTGGACCACTCAAAGTCAATGGAATTGTGTATGTTAGTAAATTAAACAAAACCAACCCTCCCCACCCCCCAAACAGAAACAAATAAAAGCTTCTGATTAATGAGAACTAGTCTGCTATTTTCCAATACAGACTTTTTGTTTGTTTGTTTGTTTTGTTTTGTTTATCAGATTAAAACAGTTCAAGCCTGGATGACTCATAAAAAGTTGGTCTTGTAAGAAAAAAAAGAAAAAAAGACTGGGCCTAGATTCAGAAGACCCCAATTTTACCTTTAAATCTGAAACTTATTAACTGTTTGACCTTAAGTAAATAATTTAGCCAGTTTGGAACTCAGTTTCTTCAGCTGTAAAATTGATGCAATAGCCCTTGTCCTTTCTACTCCATAGAGATACTTTGAATGCCAAATACTATAATTTATGTAAAGCTTTTTACAGCCCTAAAATATGATATCAGCATAAATCATTGTTGTATAGTTGTTATATAGTCCTATAACAGCGGTTCTCAACCTGTGGGTTGCGACCCCTTTGGGGGTCGAACGACCCTTTCACAGGAGTCAGAGGGACACGTAAGACCACCGGAAAACTCATATCTCACTGCTCTTCTGTCCGTGTCCAGGTGGGTCCACCCACACACAGATATGCCCACATATGAATATTAAAGGGTCGCAGAATTAGGAAGGTTGAGAACCACTGTCCTATAAGGCTTTCAAAGCACTTTACAAATAATATCTCATTTTATTTTCACAACAACCCGGGGAAAGAGGTGCTAATATATCCTATTTTTCACACATGAGGAAACAGAAGCACACAGAAGATGTCATTTCCCAGTCTCCAAGAGCTAATAAGGGTCTGAAATAAGATTTGAACTCAAGTCTTCTTGACTCTAACTCTGGCCTTCTACCTACCGCAATACATAGCATTATTTTTTTTATTACATTTACTAAGTGGACAGATTGATAGAAATCTTTCAAAGTGTTGACATGCATGTTGTTTTTGGACAATCTTTAATGTTTTCTCCATATGGACTGTAAGAGATCAGATTAAAGGTGAGAAATGGGTCACAGGAAAAGGTTACTACTGCTTCCCCCCTTTCAACAGCTTGGACATCCTGCTACACACTCTTTTCATTATTTATTATGTTTTTGTTAGTGGGACAGAGACCCTCAAGAGTTTTGGCATGAATGAAATAAGAATTTCTCATACATCCCCCCCTCCTTTTTTCTTTCCCAGGTAATCATGCTGAATATCATTCTGTACATAGGAGTAGCTCATTGAATGTATGTGGGTTTAAACGAAAATGATTTTATATCGCGGAGGGAATTTCTTACATACTTTTTGGGCCCTTTTTTTCCCCTAGCAATAGAAAATGGAGAAGAGCTAGATTCCCACTGTTTTCTTGGCCCTAATTTCTGGGACCTGGCTGAAAACCATGGGAAAACTATGAGTCTTACATATCCCTACTGGATATTACACAGAGTATTGAAAAAATAAATTTGAGATATTTTGTTGAAATATACTCCAAACATACAAAGTCATATCATTGTTGTTATTATTTTAATGTGCGATGTATTCAGTGATTCTCCTACAGGCTGTAGTAAAGTTGCCGCAGATAGCTTCCCAACTTTTCCATTTCCCTTGGCAGATGTCTGGGTTCTTTAGTGTCTCAGTCTCAGCATGAAAGCAGTATGTTAGAGAATAATTTTTTTTCTCATCTTTTTTTGAGTTTGGGGGGGAAAATAGATCCAAATCTTGAAAGGCAGGCTTTTAAAAGTTAATATATTTGAAATTCAGCTCTTCCTCTGATTTCTTGTACTCCTCAAATTCTTTGGAAACGGAAGTTCAGAAGGGCTCTCCCCAGCATATTTGCTCTGGCTCTCACATATTTTCTTCCACACAGAAAAAGAATGTTGGGATTTTTTTCTGAAGTAGGTATCAGACCACAAATAAGGAGAAAATATGTCAAGCCCTTTCACATTTTCTTTCAGAGACAGGCTAGTAGGTGAGAAGGAATGGAGATATATGTCCCTGCTGACTATTCTGACTGCTTTCTATGAGAAATTTCTATGAAGACAGCAGAGGTTTCCTGGGTAGAGTGCTGTTAGGGTCAGGTTTTATAGGGGAGGGGATGGGAGCTTGTAAGTCCCCTGTGCTTGGATTGAAGCGTGCCTTCTTTAGTTCCTATGGATGGCTAATGTTTATATCTTTATAGTGAGGAAGTACCAATCTGAATGGAAACAAAATAAAACACCAAATAGAGAAGGCCCATATATCTTTCCAAGTGGTTTATAGTTGCAAACCCCCTAATTAGAAACTGCTCTACTCTGGAGGAGAAAATCTGATATGTTGCTACTTTGTCTTCGATGGGAGATATAAATTCAGAGTTTTGGGAACTTCACCAGTATGAAAGGAATCAAAGCCAAACCTTTAGAGAAGTCTGGGTTTTTCAGGAAATTGTGTGAGAAATGTCTGGCTTTGTGACTTTGGATTGTCTTTAGAGCATAGAAAGTAGCCAGCTCAGGACAGGAGGCTAAGGAAGTTGTGGTTCTGCCAGGGCCTTTGCCCTGAAATCTTAAATTTAAGCATAAATTTCTTTATGACAGGGGAGATTTCGAAGAACGCCCTTGAAAATTGAAAACCTCCTAATAATAACTGATCATCTGTAGTTATTCAGTGTTATTTTGCATAATGGGCAACACAGCAGTGACTAATCACTCCACCGTGCATCTGCTACCCTGCCTGGTTTCAACTCCAAGTAATAAGGTGCCCCTCCCAGGTGAGGTTCATTGTTTCTAAACTCACTGCCATTCTGTTAACTCAAGCCTTGGATGATTCCACCTCTCTCAGCCTCCTCTTCCCTATTTAGAGAGTTGGAGGCCATAGTACCCAAATCCTCCTAATACCTTCCTTTACATGCAGCAGAAATTGGTCTCAGATTATTACGCTTTGCCTGTGCTGTTCTGCCTGGTTTCAACTCCACAGAACAAGATGCCCCCGGTGTCCATTAACTCTGCCCCCCCTCCCCCCGCCATGTAGCTTACTTCTCATTCTCCCTTTTCTGCCTTTTTATATGTTGTCCCCCTCCCCTGCCCTGGTATTTAGATTGTAAGCTTGTTGAGGGCAGGTACTACATTTCTTTTTATTAGTTGTGTTACCAATGTTTAGTACAGTACCTGGCACATCATAGGAGCTTAATAAATGTTTATTAGATTGGATTGCACTGGATAGGGAACTGGTCTCAACCTCAGGAACATCCATGTTCAAATTGTTCCTGACACATATTGGCTATGTAACTCCAGGTGAGTCCATTAAGTTCTCAATGTCTGAGACAATTATCAAAGACTATAAGTTTCAAACCATCTGCCAACGTAAATCAATCTGGCTGTCTATCTATCTATCTATCTATCTATCTACCTATCTACTTATCTACCTGTCTTTCCATATATGCATATATATGATAAATTGGAGATAATTATATAGATAGATAGATAGATATAGATACATATATGTGTGAGAAATTGGAGATAATCAAAGATGACTATCATTAAAGGGGACAGGGAAAGGTTTTTTTTCTTTTGGAAAGTTTTCTTACAGAGGTGGGATTTTAGGAATCAAATGATTCCTGTTGTCAAACTTTGTTATTTCTACCTTCACAGCATCTTGTGCATAGAATACATCCTCTCTTATCTGTCCTATAGCAATAGCTCTTTTGATGGTCTCCCATTCTCAAATCTCTTGCAACTCCAGTACATCTTCCATTCAATAGCCAGAATGATTTTCTTAAATAATAGGTCATATGAACCCCACCTTTTCCATACCTCTCAGTTCCTCTGACCAATGAAGTTTTGTGGCTCACTATTTTCTCTAGGATGAAATAAAAATCCTTTGTTTGACATTAAAATCTTTTCATAACTTGGAACCTTCCTGACTTCTAGTCTTCTTGTGTTTTGCCTTTTCCATCACACTCTGTAATTCAGCCATACAGCATAGTCATGTTTCATTCCATCTTTTGATGTATTTACCTTTGCAGTAGCTATCCTCCTCCATGACTGGAATACTTTCTTCCTCATCTCTTGTAAGTCCTATTTCTTTTAACACTCAAGTAATTTATGTATATATATATATATATATATATATATATATATATATATATATATATCCCTTGAGTTCCAAATTTTCTCCCCCTCCTTATCCTCCATCCTCTCCCCCCATGGTGGTGTACAATCTGATATAGTTTCTAAAATGCTTTCACATTAAACATTGGTCAAATTGTAAAGAACAATAATGGTTGATGGAATAAACAACGAGAAAGAAGGAACAAAAAAAAAAGAGAGAGAGCAAGTAGTTTGCTTCAATCGGCATTCAGACTCTATAATTCTTTCTCTGAATGTGGATATCCTTTTCCTTCATGAGTCTTTTGGAGTAATCTTATAGTATTGCATTGGTGAGAGGAGCCCAGCCTGTCAAAATCAGTCATCACAGATACAATATGTCTGTAATTGTGAACAATGATCTCCTGGTTCTGCTCTTCTCACTCAGCATCAATTTATATAAGTATCTCCAGGTTATTAGGAAGTCCATCTACTCCTCATTTGTTATAGCACAATAATATTCCATTACATTTATATGCCACAACTTGTTTAGCTATTCCCCAACTAATGGGCATCCCTTTGATTTCCAATTCTTTGTCACTACAAAAAGAGCTGCTATAAAAATTTTTGTACATACAGGTTTTCCTCCCACTTCTATAATAATCTCTTTGGGATACAATCCTACAAGTGGTCAAAGGGTACACACATTTTTATAGCCGTTTGGGCATCGTTCCAAACTGCTTTCCAGATTGGTTGGATGAATTCCCACCTCCACCAACAATGTATTAGTGTTCCAATTTTCTCATGTCTTCTCCAGCATTTATCTTTTTCCTATTTTGTCATGTT
>CM053582.1:428395984-428406673 GCA_028627135.1 Pseudochirops cupreus
TTTTCTTGATGTCTCCAAATTCTTGCATCTCCCTCTCTCTCTCTCTCTCTCTCTCTCTCTCTCTCTCTCTCTCTCTCTCTCTCCCCCCCCACATACACACACACACACACACACACACACACACACACTAGTGTCTCTCTCGTTAGAAAGGGACTGTCTTAACCACAAGGTCTCTCACTTTTGTTTTCATATACTGAGCACTTAGTACAGTGCGTAACAAATAGTAAGCATAAAAGCAAGGTTGCAACAGGGAATGAACAAAGCTTCTCTTAATGATTCTGCCCATAGATATCATGTTTGCATACCATGAAGAAGATCAATGAACTATTTGACTTCTTTCTCCCATCCAAGTATGCCTTAGCACTCTTGAACTTTTGACATGTCAAAGTAACACTTTTATTGGCCACTGAATAGGATGATTGATGACTCAGTGGATTTTTAAAAGGGGAGTAACCCCAAAGCACTGTTTGCCTGCTTTCCTATTCTTCATAGAAAATTACTACAAACTGTCCTGATATGGTCTGCAATAATTAGAATTCAAAAGAAGAGAAGAGAGTTTGGAGTCTCCTTTTGCAAAAGTTCAGTGAATCATCAGCTCTTCTTTTTCTGTGGACAAAAAGAGGATAATTTTACCATATCAGACATAAGGGGTGTTTGTGTGGGGGAGGGGGATGAGGGATTATCATCACTAGAATGTCCAAGAGCCAAGCTACCATTCATGGCTGGAATCAGGAATGGTAGTTTTGTTGTTTCCTTCCTCTCAACTCATTTATGAAAACTTAAATGATTACTGATTGATTGATTGGTGTGAGGCTATGGCAACTACTATGAAAAAAACAATAAACCTCCACATGCTACATAAGAGAGATTTTAAAGATGTTAAGATCAATTATCTTTACTTATTTTTTTTTTAACGTTTTAAGAAAGAGTTTGAACTACTTAACAATATGAAAAGAATGTTCCACTATTCCTAGTTACCACATTGGTGTCTATTCACCAGTCAGCCAACGAGAATTTATTAATTTCCTGTTGTCTGTCTAGCACTATGCCAGACATCATAGAGAGCTGAAAGGAAAAGATCCATTACTAGAAATTATGACAACTAAGACAATCATTGATTTGAGGCCAGGGGTAATACCAGAGAAAGCCATCATAAAGCAACTGCTTAGGAATGATCAATGTGTCAAAAGACCTTATAATCCTACTTTCAAAGAGTGTTGACTTTAGTCTTCACTGTACCATGAATGAGATGTGTGCCAGCCACTAGGTTTGGAATATTGCCCTGAGAGTCTAGCCTTTAACCCCAAAGTACAGTCAGTGATCTCCAGGCTTTGCCAACATTCTAAATCCCCCCAAATGGTAGGGGAGATACAACAGACTTGCACAGTAGGAGGGGGTAAAGGTGATAGTCATCATCTTTGACCTCAGGATAAAGGAAACATGAGTGACAATCACAGCAGCATGTCTCTGAGGCCTAAGACAGAGAGAGAAAGAGAGAGATAGACAGAGAGAGAGAGAGAAAGAGACAGAGACAGAGACAGAGACAGAGAGAGACAGAGACAGAGAGATAGAGACAGAGACAGAGAAGAGTCCTGCCACTGTCGCGGATGCTAGCCTAGTTCTGGGACAGGGAACAGAGATGACTGAGATAGAGATGCAAGGAGTCATGTCAAAGTAGCAGAAAAGGGCAGCAAATGTACAAACCTTGAACTACAGGACCTCATATTAGGAAGTGGACCCTTCTAAATGTTGATTCGTTGAGACAAGGTCCACCCTAGTGCAAATGAGAAAAAGATGACTGGTGGGATAAAAAGAATAATGTAAGATCACCACACCCAAGAACCTTGGAAGTAATTGGAGGCCACCCTAGCGCTAATATATGAGAAGGTCTTGGAGAACAATAAGAAGTAATATATAATAAAAATGTAAAGGGTGTCATAGAGCCTTCAAATGAAACAGGAGCTGTGGAAAATGAGTTAGCGGAATTCATTACAGATTTCATAATACCACATCTTTACCACATGCAAGTGTAAAGTGTTTCCAGCTTCTTGGAGCAAAAAGAATGCTCATCTTAGAGTCGGAGATCTGAATCCCAACTCTTCCACCTATAAGTTCTATAAAACTTGGTATTTTATTTGACCTATCTATGCCTTAATTTTTCTATGACTAAAAATACTAACAACTGGGTTTTGGAGGATCCTGGCAAGACTAACTACTTTATGCAAATATAGATTAGAATTATTTGGAAAATATAAAATTTTCTATTAGCCATCTTGTGCAATATTAATGACATTTTATATTTATATAATACTTTATATTTAAATACAAAATACTTCACATTTGTAAATGTGGAATGGGCAATTTCCCACTTGCCTTTGGGTTATCATGAGCCAGATTTGATTATGGAGGTCCTATCCCAAAGGGACACTTTCTTTGGGCCTTAAGCTCTCTTGGAGTTCTTTAGACAGATTTCAAAAGTTAAAACTTATTTCTACATTTCATCCACATGTGGTTCACAGAGTCATCAATTCCCACAAAGGTTTCCAGTATTCCAAATGAGTAGCAAGTGTGGCATAACTCTTATTTGATCCACCAAGGAAAATGCACAAGGCAACTAAATACACACACTCACACACACACACACACACACACACACACACACACACACACACACACACACACACGGTTCTGTTATCTTCTCCTCTACTATGGCATAGATCTTATTCTCATTATTCTATAGTGTAATACTGCATTCACAGTCTTCTTCTTTCTCTAGAATCCCAGAATTGAATATATATTCTTTCTCTTCAAGACCATAGTGCTTGAACTCTCAAACTCAAAAACTATCAGACATACACACTCATTCTCAAGAACACCAGTCTCACACTTAGGCAAAAAATGAAAATATAAAAAATAAAAGTAGAAAATCAAAAGAAGTCAGCCAGGAATTGGAGGTCCATTGCCTTTTTTCTCAGGCTTCCCACACACTTCTCTTTCAAATTACCATTTTTTACTGGAGAGACAAGTAGATGGAGAAATTTATTTCTTCCTTGATCTCTTTCTCTTTCTCTCTTTTTATGTCTCTTTGCCTATTGCCATTGTTTCTGTCTCTGTCTCTCTGTGAATGCGTGTCTCTTCCATCTCCGTTACTCCATACCACCCTCTCGGATGTGGAAATTCAAGGGAGAGAAAGCATGGGAAAAGAAAGGGCAGAATCATTTCGCAATTTCGTTTTTATGGTGAATAGATGAATTTTTTGATGAAATTGTACCTCCTCTGCTTCTCAGTCATCATTTGTCCTGCAGGGATCCACATTGGAGAGCAATCAGAGGAGTTTCCTGCTTCCTGTCTGTAAGGTACTAGGACCCTTTAGATCTGACCTTCAAGCCATGTGTCCATACCCTGTAATCATGTATGGATGTATTGATGATATATTAGATTGGTCATGAGCTCCTCTGATACTTATTAATGCTGTGTATCTTAACTAAATGATCCTACAAATAACTTTTAGAGATATGAGGTTGAAATATTATTTTGCTTCCTTTCCAGATGAGAAAACTGAAGTTGAACTAGATTTAGCATTTGCCCAAGGTTATGGAGATAAGTAACAGAGGAAGATTCACACCCATCTCTATTATATGCCTATAGGAGAACAAAGAACATGGGCTATGAATATAAAATATCAAATATCTAGATGAAATTTTAAAATAAAAATAGAATTTATTAATATCATTTGACATCATAAAGGTCAAAAAGGAAAATATGTACATGAATATTCATTTTCATTTGTGTAGAATGAAATGTCTTTACCTTAGCAAATCCCTAACTGGGCCTAAACATTTTTTCCCATCTGTTTGTTAGAAATGATGAGTACATTCTAGACCTCTAGAATGCACTTAAAATAGGGGAAAATGTTTCTGTTTGTTTGTTTTCAGCATCACAAGCAAAGATTACAAAGCCGGCAATATCCCTTTTTGGATTTCATTCTCACTGTGATTCAAAATATATACAAACAGAGAGGCAATGTGTGTATGTGCGTATATATGTATATGCACATGTACATATATGTACACGCACATCTGTGTGCATATGCATAGGTATAAATATGTGTGTATGTGTGTGTGTGTCCATGTGTGTAGGTAAGGGGCTGTGTGTGTATGTGTGTGCATGTAATTGGAAGTTTCCATTCTTGGTGATCATAGCAAATAATTGTGATCCTGGATGCAAAGATTATGAGTAAAAGCAAAACATGGTCTTCCTTTCAGTGAAACAGAGCTAAAGCTGCACAGCCATGTCAGACAGGAACCTGGGACCTTATGAAAAGCAAACCATGATAGAGAACATCGATCTTTTTGTGTACCGTCATAAAACTAAAAATGAAAGCATGATAGAACCATGTGAAAAGTATGGCTCATGACAGATTACTTAAGTAGTGGAGTCAGGATGCCTTTTGTGTGAACCTGTCCCATGGACTAAAACATTTTTCAGAAATTCTGAAAATCAAGAAAAACCGTGCAAACAAGAACGTGAGGGAGGGTCCAACAGGTCAAAGTTAAGTCTGCCTTCATTTAGTTTCTTGATTAATGATCTGGACTAGGGGGCAAACATATATATTAAAATGTTAAATGCTACCAAATAAGGAATCTTTGCGTATACTAAAGATGAAGGACAAAATGAAAAGACATGGGAAGGTTAAACATAAGGAGGGAAAAATCAACATAAAGTCCAAGCTGATTAGCACAATAAGTAAAACAGCAGCTCCACCTTAAAAAAAAAAGTAGAAAAGAAAAGAAAAAAAGGGGGCGATTACCCTGAGGCTTAGGCCTCAGTATTTCTTAAATTGAGAATCTCTTTAAAATAGGAGTATCTGCTGGCGAAAGAAATATGGGACTGGAATTTGGAGACTTGTTCTTGGCTCTCACATAATTTAGACTGGGAAAGGAGTAACTGGCTAGTCCAAACACACCCCTGCCATGTGATTCTCATCATATTGCATCTGGCAAGTGGGTCTCCAGGCTTTGATTGAGGACCTCTAATGAAGGGAAACCCATTCTAGTGGGGGTTAGGCTTTAATGAGTGAACCCCGGGAGACAGATAGTTGTACTCTAGGATGCTCCTAGAGGCGGAATGCAAAAGCTGATTAAGGAAGTTCCTTAGGACCAATACACACATGCATACACATACATTATATATATATATGAGTATATGTGTTTGTGTGTATATGTTCACACACATGTTTATGCCTTACAGTAGAGCACCTAATGATTTCTGCTCTCACAGAAGTTTCCTGTTTGTGTATTTGACTGTGTGTTTCCACAGTGCTCAGGAAGATCCTGCCCTTTTCACATCTTCCAAGGAGCATTTCCCTCCCCAAAAGTTTGTTTTCCATTTGCTTCAGCATATCACTTAGTTCTAGAGGCTTACAACCCGCAAATTTTGCCTTGTCATCATGAATTCCTCTGACAATTGAGCAGGGTTAGTCACATGAGCTAAAGGTAATTCCTTGACATTCATGGTGGTAGAATGGATTGGGGATGCAAGAAATCCTATACCATTGTCATGTGCTACAGAGGGGAAAATCTGTGGCTTCTGACAAATACATTATGGCAGAAAATATCTGTCACTCAAATCTATAAGTATTCTTCAAACCCTACTTTGTATTCAGCATTGTACTAAATGCTGGGTCATCTAAGTAGAGCAGTGGATAGAGTCTAGAAACCAAAATTAATTGCAGAGACTAATAGTAGTAGCAGAGGAAAAGGAATCATTGTTCTCTTGCCAATTCTTTTGAAGTTTCTTTACAGGAAGAAGACATATCCTAGCTAAAAACTATTCAAAGCCAAGGAAGTTTGAGAACTCTGGGAGACTCACAGATCTGACATGTTAGTGCTTTCATGATATTAAACCCTCTGAATTATTTTTAAAGGATTTAACATCAATTAACCCTCACAAAGGTGGAATAACTGATAAATGCATTGGACTTATAATCAGGAAGATGAGACCAAATCTGGCTTTCACGTTTATTAGCTATGTGACCCTGGGTAAGTCATTTAACTTCTGTTTGCCTCCTGATGCATACAGGGAAGATAATAATTGCATCTATCTTCTAGGGTTGTTGTGAGGATCAAATAAGATAATGATTTTGAAGCGTTTAGGGCAGGGCCTGGGGCATAATAAGTTTTATATACTTGTTAGATATTATTATTAGAATTAAGAAATCTGAGAGGGAAAAAATGTTCCTACCCTTAATAAGTATGTAATGTAAAATTGCAAAAATAAATAGAATATGGCAAGGATTGCATAACAAAATTATATGTATACTTTATGGGTTGGAATTCGGGGGTGTTAATTCATGGAATTCGTGTTCATTGAAGTAATCCTTGAAAAGGACTTAGATTTGAGATAAGTGAAAACAGGAGAAAGGACTTCTAGATGGAACCAACAACATGAGCAAAGTCATGGATTCATTTAGATTGTTTTAGGAACTTACTTAGCTATCCTGTGCCTTAATTTTTCCCATTCCCAAATGGTGAGGAATATACTTCTTTTTTGTCCTGATCTTTTGTCTAGAAATATGTGAGCATAGAGGTCGTGATCCAACTAAAAGCAGAAAGTGAGACATGAATTTTGAGTCTTTTTTTCAAAGTGAATTATCTGCCAGATTCATATTCTGATTTTAAATGAACTTTTAAGCTCACCTACATCCTTCACATACATAGACTATGTCTATAAGCTGGATTCTGAGAAACTCAAACCCAGAATAAAGTCACCTAAGAGAAGAAACTTAGTGAAGAATATACAATCTAAGAAAGATTTAAGTGTGCCAATTTTTAAGGAAAGTTTAGTAAAAGCACTTGAAGGAATGTAATAGAGATTATAAAATGTTGGCCAAGGATGAATAGAATGCCAATCTTCCCATATTTTAATCATGCGTGGGAGGAAGAAAAAAGATACAAGGGAGAAAGATGATTTCTGATGTTGAAAAACAACTGGCTGTTCTAGTACATTTCATTCCCTATTTTTATGAGTCGGTCTAAAAACTGATTATTTATAGAAATTATACTAAGCCCATAACAGTAGATACCATTTAAGCATCCCCTACATTGGAGGAGAATCTGCCCCTCTAGAGATATAGGAGTATGGACGTATTCTAAAACTTTTCAAGGGATCAGACTTTACATCATTTACTAGGCCTAAGCGACACTGCCCTACACACACACACACACACACACACACACACACACACACACACACACACACACAACGGAATATTGATACTTTGATTAACAAGTACACATTTAACATATGTTTATGTGCATATGTTTAGATGTTAACAAATTAACTAATACAGAGACAACAGACTGGAATGAATTAAAGAGCTGGGATTTGAAGATGATCTGGATCCAAGTTCCGCATCTGACAAAATCTGGCTTTGAATCCCCCTCCCAAAAGTCACTTTTTAGCTCTCAGTGTCTCAGATAATTCATTAAGGTTATAAGTTGGGAAAGGTTTGTCAGTTTGCATTGGTAGAAAGACTTTCCTTGGTAGGAATTTTCTTTAAGCACCTCCCATGTGCTGAGCACCATGCTAAGCACTTTATTCTCACAACAACCCTGAAAGGTAGGTGATGTTATTACACCCATTTCACAGCTGAGATAACTAAGGCAAATAACTGAGGCAACCTTGCCCTGGGATATTCAGCTAGTAAATATTAGGTCCAATTTGAACTAAAGTCTTCCTGCCTCCAGGTTCAGTGCTTTATCTACTGTGCCACCAAGGTACTCAAGATAGGGGACCTGAGAAATTGTCACCTTTGCTTAGTTATGAGCTACTTGTGTAACTGAGTTCAGTCACTTAGCTATGCTGGCTCTTGGTTCACTTTCCTATAAACACCTGAAGTACTCTTACACGATTGCTAGAATCCTCTCCAGTAATCATGTTTTACGGTTAGCATGTTGTAAATGGGCTACAAGAATTTTAACTATCTCATAGCATTTTTTTGTTCATTTGTTTGATTTTGTCACCTTTTTCTTAGTATACTTGATCATTTTATTCTCTGTCTCTGTCTTGATCCTAAGCCCAGAATTAAGAATTTCCCTCCATGCTTTGGCTGGTCAGAGAGAGAACAGACCGTGAATACATGGGCCAGGGGCCAACTGGCCAGAAAATTAGACCCAGAATGTAACTCATATAAAATTTGTGTTTATGGCTCTGTCTACACTCCTGATCTAGCTTAAGTGAATTTATAACAAAAAAGTCGAATACAGAAGAACTATATTTTGTTTTGAATAATGAATAATTTAATGAAAGGTTTAATTTTCCATCCGGTTCCTTTGCCATTATGTAAATACAGCCAATGTACCACAATGTCCAGATATAGAGCTATGCACAAATCCGTACGTATCTACGTATACATTAAAGTAATATACATGTGTACAGATATATACAGACAGAATTTCATATATTTGACAAAGTAACTTTCCATTTAGATTCATATCTGAGATAAAAACCTTGATATATCTTTTGCGTATTTGAATTTATTTATGCTTATTATATTATGAATTTCTTCAAAAGTTTCTGTCAGGGTTTGCAGTAAATTTGTGTGCCAGACTGAATAGAGTCATGTTAAACCAGCCTCATGCCTTATCACCACAGTAAGCAGAAATCCTACCTTTTAATTTCTCTCAATCACTGAGGGTTGTGCTCAAGGATATGGGATGGGAGATTTGTATGACTTGTCCAACCAGTGGCTCGCCACACATGTTTCAAATTTCACAGAAAAATGACTCAAAGTTTATCAGAGCCCTTTGAAAGCTAAATTACAAGCTCTGTCATATTCATTTTCCTCTTAACACAGCAGGAGCTTTTCAAGAAAGAGTACTTTCTCAACTCTCAACTGGGAGACCAGAACTGGGTCAATGGGCATGGGAAGAGAATATTGGATTCGGTGACTTGGACAATACACAATACATACAAACATACCCACATACCCATTTACATGCACATCAAGGCCTACGCACACGCATACACATAAACAATCATATACCTGTGTATCATGTATATCTTACATGTACACACATATATATATATATATACATACATGCACACATATATACACACACACGCACATACACACGTGCCAGCGAGGTAGCTCAGTGTAGAAAGTGCTAGACCTGGAATCAGGAAGACCTGAGTTCAAATCTAGTTTAAGACCCCGAGGAAATCTTTTAACTTCTGTTTTCTTTAATCTACTGCAGAAAGAAATGGCATATTGCTACAGTATCTTTGCCAAGAAAATTGCATGTAAGATCACGAAGAGTCACACATGACTGAAGACTCAACCAGTAACAACAAATACATATTGGTATATAAAAATCATTACACAAAATAGCTAAATAGCATCTTAATTTAAATGTTGTGTCTCATCTTCTAGACTACAGGATCCCTGAGTGCAGGGAGCCTTTTGCTCTATGTGCTCCTAGGACACCGACTAGCAAACCACAGGTATTCAATTTTGGTAAGCAATGATTGTAATGAAACATATTCATATTGATAACCTTATGGAATTAAACCTATTATTGATCTGACACTATTTCTTATCGATTGTCATTTCTATGGATCTGTGATTTTAAAGAGATATGCCGTCTCTCATGATCTATGATCGAAACATATCTATTTTCTCTCACCCTGACTCTTAGCTTTATTTTCTTCCATAAATCTTTCATGTATGGAGATTTTCTTTTATTCCCCTTGATTCTTTCATATTAGGGACTTTCTTATGGCTTCCTTGAACTTGTGCTGGGAAGCTTTGATTGAAATTCACATTAATGCTGTAAGGACAAGAAGACAAAATTAAAAATTAGGAAAGGGAAGAAAGGAGCAAGCATTTATCATGCAATGCAGTACAGTACACGAACTGTCAGTTATCTCTCTCACTTCCACAAGATCAACCCATTTTTATTTCTGATCATACAGCTATTTATCATCTTTTATGCTCCATATCTTGCACAATTCTTCTTTGTCAAACCTCATGTTCTCCATGTGTTTTTCCATTGTCCTTCAAATCCTCCCACCCTGCTCCAACCCTAGATATTTTAAATTCTTCAGAAACTTTGGTAACAAGGTGGTACAGTGGAGTCAAGAAGATGAGTTTAAATCCAGTCCCAAATACTTAGTAGCTCTGTGAATCTGGGCAAGTCACGTAAATTGTTTCCATCAATTTCTTCATCCATAAAATGGAGATAATGATTGAACCTATGTCCCAGGGATGTTGTAAGGATAAAACAAGATAGCATTTGTAAAGTTGTCTTACAATGTTTGACACATACTCTACTATGTCCTATGTAGTACAGATACTTATTTCCTTCCTTTTTTATCCAAAAATGGATAGAACATGCAATTCAAATCCTGTATTTTCTGCTTATAACTTTTGACATCTTATCTTTGACTCATAATTATTATAAATTCTACTAATTCCTTATGAAGGAGTTAGTAGACTAACATGTCTACCTGTTACTAATGTAGCCACATTTGGAGGTAATTGCATCATCATTTGGAATATATTAAAAAAGAAAAGACATTGATTCATTAAAAATTTTTTTTTATGATAAGTTTGATGTCTTTGGGAAAACACAACACTGGCTGAGATTTTGCATATTTCCTAACAGAACATAATCTAAAAATTGTGAT
>CM053582.1:428407173-428424110 GCA_028627135.1 Pseudochirops cupreus
ATAATAATAATAACACCAATTTATATATCATTTTTAACCTGTAAAGTGATTTCCATAAATTATCTATCTAATCTTGCATAGCATTCCTGTGAAGTAGGTCAAATGTGTGTTTTTGCCCATTTATTATAATGGATGAGAATATCAAAATTAATAAGTGATCATAGATACAATCTTGTCTCAGAGACTTCCTGGAGAAGTCATTTAACTACTCTGTACCTAAGTGTCTTCATGTATAAGTGGGAATAATAATAGTACCTTTTTCACAGGGCTATTTTGGGGATCAAATAAGATAACACACATAAAGTAGTTTGCAAATCTTGAAGTAGTATGTAAATGATATTATTATATGTCATCACCCTCATATTATATGTAACATCATCAATGTATTATGTTATCATCATCATCATCGTCATCATCATTGTTATTATTAAACTTGTCCAAGGTTAAATAGCTAGTGAGATGTATAGCCAAGACTCAGATCCATGTTTTCTGATTCCAAGCCCAGTGCAGTCGGTTGGTCCAACGCAATAGAGTGCTAGAACTAGAATTAGGAAGACCTCAGGGTTCAAATCACAACTTAGAAACTTTCTAGTTTTGTGACCCTAGACATATCCCTTAAACCTCTGCCTGCCACAGTATCTTCACCTGCATAATGATTGTGGCATCAAGATTGTTGTAAGTATAAAAGAAGATATTAGCTAACCACTTTGTAAATCTTTATTATTATTAATAAGTATTTTCACACTCACCCGTATAAGACTTCTATTCTCTCTTTTCCATCAGTGACTTAACATGAGAATAGTTTTGTCTCCATGACACATACAAAGTATCAGGGTTTTGTTTCTTTGGTTATTTTTATTTGTTAAGACAGTCTATGTAGAGCAAAGTCTTACAGTGTATGCCAAGATAATATCAAAATGGGTATATGATTTAGACATAAAAAGTGATAAAATAAGCAAATTAGGAGAGCGAGTAACAGTCTACCTGTCAGATTTATGAGGAAAGGAAGAATTTATGATCAAACAAGATATAAAGAACATTATAAAATGCAAATTTCATAATTTTGACTGTATTAAATTAAAAAGTTTTTGCACAAACAAAGCCTATGAAAAGCCGATGAAACCAAGTTTACAATGAAAGCAGAAACCTGGGGGCAGGGGGGAAACTATACCTGTGTTTCTGATAAAGGCCTCATTTTTAAAATCTGTACACAACTGAGTCAAATTTATAAGAATACAAGTCATTCCCCAATAGATAAATGGTCAAAGGATATGAATAGGCAGTTTTCAAAGGAAGAAATTAAAACTATCTATAGTCATATGAAAAAAAAGCTCTAAATCACTATTGGTTAGAGAAATGCAAATTGAAGCAAATCTGGGGTACAATCTCACACTTATCAGATGAGTTAATATAACAGAAAAGGAAAATGATGGAAGTTGGAGAAGATGTAGGAAAATTGGAACACTAATGCATTGTTGGTAGAGTTGTGAACTGATCTAACCATTCTGGAGAGCAATTCAGAACTATGCCCAAAGAACTACAAAATTGTTCATACTCTTTGATTCAGCAGTACCATTACTAGCTCTGTATTTCAAGGAGATCATGATAAAGGGAAAAGAATCCACATCTATGAAAATATTTACAGCAGCTCTTTTTGTGCTGGCAAAGAATTAGAAACTGAGGGGACATCTATCAATGGGGGAATGACTAAACAAGTTGGGTTATATGAATGTAATGGAACACTATTGTGCTATAAGAAATAATGAGTAGATAGATTTCAGAAAAAGATCCGGAAAGACTTAGATGAAGTAAGGCAAAGTGAAGTGAGCAGAACCAGGAGAACATTATACACACTAACAGCAACATTGTGTGATGATCATCATTGATATACTTGGCTCTTCTCAACAATATTGTGATCTAAGACAATTTCTCTTTTTGTTTTGTTTTGTTTTTTTAATTTATTTATTTTCTTCTGTACATCATTCATTTCCATGAGATTTTGAGTTACAAATTTTCTCCCCATCTTTTCCCTACCCACCACCCCAAAACAGCCATCCCACTGTATAACCCCTCCCCCAATCTTCTCTCCCTTATGTCCTCCCCCATTGCCCTTCTTACTTTCTGGTAGGGCAAGATGGATCTCCCTACCCCAATGCCTGTATATCTTAATTCCCAGTTGCATGTAGTTTAATAGTAATAATAATAACAATATTCATATATATATATATATATATATTTAAACATTTGATTATAGAACTTTAAATTCTAGGTCCTTTCCCTTCCTCCCTCATTACCCACCCCCACTGGAAAGACAAGCAATTCAATACAGGCTATACATGTATAGTTACGCAGAACATCTCCACAATAGACGTATTGTGAGAGACTGATTATATGTCGTTGCTTCCTATCCTGCCCCACCTCTTGTTCTATTCTCTACCCTGTCCCTGTCCCTTTACAAAATGTGTGCTTCCAATAACCTTGCCCTGCCCTCCCCTCCATCATCGCCCCTCTCATTCCCATCCCCCCTATTCTCCTATGTGGCAAGATACCCAATTTAGAGTTTATGTCATTCCTTCCCTAAGACAAATTCAATGAGAGTAAGGTTGACCCTTTCCCTTTTGCCTTCCTGTTCTTCCCCTCTACTGTAATAGTTATTGCTTACCTCTTGTATATGAGATGATTAACCCCATTCTGCCTCTTCCTGTCTCCTCTCATTCTATTCCTCTCCCACCTCATAATTTCACCTTTTAAAGTATCATTCTTTCCTATTCAATTGATCCTCTGCCCTCTATGTACACATATATACACACACTCAGATATGTATTCATATGCATATATATATGTGTATACCTTCCTATATAGACATATGTGTATGTATACGTATTTATATATTTGTATTCCCTTCACCTATCCTCATACTGAGAAAAGTTTCATAAGTTACAATTATCATTTTTCCATGTTGGCATGTAAATAGTTCAACTTTGATAATTTCCTTATGATTTCTTTTCCATGGTTACCTTCTCATGCTTCTTGTATCTGAGTGTCAAATTTTCTTTTCAGCTCAGATTTTTTAAGCAAGAATGCTTGAAAGTCCTCCACCTCATTGAATGACCATATTTTCCCCTGGAACACTATACTCAATTTTGCTGGGCAGGTGATTCTTGGTTTTAATCCTAGCTCCCTTGATCATATTCCAGGCCCTCTGATCCCTTAATGTAGAAGCTGCTAGATCCTGGGTTATTGTAATTGTGTTTCCACAGTATTCAAATTGTTTCTTCTTGACAATTTGTAATATTTTCTCCTTGATCTGGGAATTCTGGAACCTGGCTATAACATTCCTAGGAGCTTTCTTTTGGGGATCTTTTTCAGGAAGTGATTGGTGAATTCTTTCAAGTTCTATTTTGCTCTCTGGTTCTAAAATAGCAGGGCAATTTTCCTTGAGAATTTCTTGAATGATGATTTCTAGGTTCTTTTTTTGATATGGCTTTCAGGTAGTCCAATAACTTTTAAATCATTTCTCCTAAATCTGTGTTCCAGGTCAGTGGTTTTTTTCAATAAGATATTTCACATTGCCTTCTATTTTTTCATTTGTTTTGATCTGTTTAATAGTATCTTGATTTATCATAAAGTCATTTGCTTCCATTTGCTCCACTCTAAATCTGAAGGAATCATTCTCTTCAATGAGCTTTTCAGATTCTTTTTCCCGCTGGCAAATTCGACTTTTTAAGACATTATTCTCCTCATTGGCTTTTTTAGGCCTCCTTTGCCATTTGAGCTAGTCTATTTTTTAAGGTTTATTTTCTTCAGTCAGGTTGGTGACTCTCTTATCATGATTTTCTTGCATCATTCTCATTTCTCTCCCCAGTTTTTCTTCCACTTCTCTTATTTGGTTTTCAAATTCCTTTTTGAGCTCCTCTATGGCCTCTATCCAGTTCGTATTTTTCTTGGAAGCTTTTGGTGTGGGAGTTCTGACTGTGTTGTCTTCCTCCCATTCCATGCTTTGGTCCTTTTTGTCCCCCAAAAAGGTATCTAAAGTTGCATCACTGGGCTTGCTTTGCTTCCTTTGCCTGTTCCTGTTGCCAGTCAATTATGTGACTTTTGGGCTCAGTAGTAAATCTCTGCTTTCAGAGGGGAGAACTCTGTCCCAAATAACTGGGGTTTTTGCAGCTGCTGGAGCTATTAGGAGGCCACTGTTTTTTGCAGCCCCCCACCAGCTTTGGCTCACTGAAAATGCACCTCAGGACCACCACCAAAGACCACAGGCTGTTCTAGGCAAGAGCACTAAGCCTCTGAATGATCATTTGGCCCCTCTGCAATCTGTAGACCAGGAGCTTCTGAAGCAACCCTGTGAAGGCAGCTGCAGGGCCATAGCTTCAGACTGCTGCTAGGTCTGGAGGCAGTTTGTATAGCCCCTCCCTCAAATTTAGCAAAATTCCACTGATTTTTTCCCTTTGTCCTTGGCTTTTGTGGGTTGGTGACTCTGGAAATTGCCACAGCTGCTGATGATCCATGCTCCTTAATGCTACAGCCAAGGCTTCTCCTGGACACGCTGGGGCTGAAACCACATGGGGCTGGGCTCTGCTTCCAGCACCCTGAGATGATTTCCTGCTGGGCTGCCTTCAGAGGGATCTTTGTTACTCCGTGTAGTCTGGAGCTCTAAAATTTGTTTAGAGTCATATTTTATAGGTATTTAAGGTGGAATTGGGGGGAGCTCGTGGAGGTCTAGTGTTTCTACATAGCCATCTTGACCAATCTAAGACAATTTCAAAAGGTTCAGTAAATGCTATTCACATTCAGAGAAAGAAGCATAAAGTCTGAATGCATATCAAAGCATGCTATTTTCACCTTTGGTTTGGGTTTTTTTATTTCTTTCTCTTGTATATTCCCTTTTGTTCTGAATCTTCTTTCACAACATGACTAATGTGGAAATATGTTTACTACAATTGTACATTTTTAACCTACATCAGATTGCATGCTGTCTTGGGAAGGGAGAAGGGGGGAGGTAAGGGGGAAGTAAAAAGTTGGGAACTCAGAATCTTATAAAACTGAATGATGAAAACTTTCTTTACATGCAATTGGAAAAAGTACTATTAAAATGATAGATTGATATGGTGGAACTAAATTTTGACCATAAAGGAGTTAACAGGCTAAAATGACTTGTCCACTCAAGCATTTATTAGTTATTAGGTGTTATGCTTGGTGTTGGGTGTTAAATGGCAAAAAAAAAATAAATAAATCAAAGCAATATTCCTGACCTCAGGGAGTTTGCATCCTACTAGAAGAATACAACTTGCATATAAATACGTATATGTGCATATGTCTACATATATATGTAGACATATATATATATGCGTGCATAAATATATACAGATATATGGGTAGATAGATAGATATGGAGTGTACATAGTTAGAGGGTAGGGAGATAATCTTAAAACTCCCCTTGATAAGAATAAATTGTTTATCTTTTCCAGGAATACACACATATGTGTGTATGTATATACACACACATATATGTATATGTACATATGTATATATGTATATATACACACACATATATACAGTGGAATTGGAGTCTATAAAATTTGACTTATTTGTTTTTTTCTGTTACCGCAGGACTCTCTGTGCCTCAGTTTACTTTTTTGTAAGAAGAGATGAACTCAAATTCCTTTAAAGTCCTTTAAAATATAATGTTTCCAGTCCTATGATAGATTGCAATTTAAAGGGTGAGGAAGAACGAATACCTGAGAGGCTTAGCATAGAGCTCATGAGCTATGAATAGAATGAAGCTGGGAACTTTGGAACTATGACTGCCAGGCTACAAAGAGGGAGTAAATTCCAGACATGGGATACCACCTGCTCCTGTGAAGACATGATTTTTCATATATAGGCAACGCTTTGTAATCTTTGACTGTAATGCATGAAGAAGAATAATGTGAAATTGGACTGGATTGGTAGGTGGGAGCCAAATTGTAAAAGGAACAGATTTCTTGAATGAATATTGATTTTGTAATTATTATGTGTAATGTTCTTTGTGTTAGACATATTGTGAGATAAATTGGGCATGGTCACGATTTTCAATGAGCTTTCAGTTGATCTGAATTCTGTTTTTAGATTGTAAACTCCTTCAAGACAGGGGCTATTTTTTGGCCTCTTTTTGTATTCCCATCATTTAACAGAGGGCTTGGTATATAGAAGGTACTTTTAAATGCTTATTGCTTGATTGAAAATTTTGACTACTAAAACTCTAAGATGAATGTTCTTAACTTGTAACATAGACACCTTGAGGATTTATGAAAAGATTTCAGGGAAGGGAAAAATAAATCTTTATTTCAATATAACTGGTTTCTTTTGTAATCCTCCATTACTATATTTAGGTTAAAACATTATTCTGAAAAAGGGTCCATAGGCTTGCCAAATTGTCTTTGAAGGGGTCTTTAAAAAAAAATTAAGGACTCTTGATCTATATCCTTATCTCTTCTTAATCCCTCACTTTTTTTCTGAGATTTGTGTAGCCTTTTCTGTTTCCTCCTCAAGTAAATGTAAATATGTTATCAAAGATCTGGACAAATAAAAGGGCATATTTCATTTATTTTCTTTTATGTGGAATAACTAGAGAAAACATCTTCCTAAGTGCATATGGCCAAAAAGAAAAAAAAATTGATCAGAGGATGATAATGGTTAGTTTTGTTTTTTCCTTTGGGGGACTTTCTGTTTGTTTGTGTGTTTGATGTGTGTGTGTTTGATGTGTGTGTGTGTGTGTGTGTGTGTGTGCATGTGTGTGTTCGCACAAGCAAGTTCCTTATGAACAAATATTCTACAATCAAGTAAGTAAATTAGGATTTGGAAGGCAACAGACAATTTGTGTTGGAAAGCTAATCCATAGAAAATAAACACAATCTGGTCATTGCCTACCCTTCCTGGTCTTACTGCTCATAGAAAATTAGTAGGTGCTATATGATTTACACTGCCTTGAAAAAAACGCAATTACCACAGTTATAATGAGCTCTTTACCTTTAAAGGAGACCTTATAAACTACAAGGAATATGCAAAACTCAACACTTCAAAGGTAATTGAACCACAGGGATGAAGCACTCTTTGGAAATAACTTGACAGGGAAGTGATCAAATCCAGAATTATTTAATACTTTATACATATTACCTGCTGTCATCTGCCCTGTAAAGACACTGGATGGTACATACATACTTGTATTCATTACATATACTTCTAAATTGATTTTAATGAATACATACATATATGCATATGTGTATTATACACACATGTATTTACATATATATGTATGTGTGTTCATATATATATATATATATATATACACATGTGTGTCCATACACAGACTAAAACCTTCTTTTTTTTTTTTCTGACTGAAGCTCCCCATATCCCTCACCACCAGCTGTAGGCTTGAATTAATGGTGTGTCCACAATGCCAGGGCTTGATGATGTCTGTATTGCAAAACTGTAACCATGACTTCTCTTATCTATTTGCCTCTAGCACCACTCCCCTTCAATCTATCTTGCAACTTAATGCCAAAATAATTTTTCATGCTATTGTAATAACTATTTCATCTCACTCACGAAGAATACTTCAATAGTCCTGTATGACTGCTTCCTAGATAATCTCTCTTCTCTTCTTGGACTTTCCACCAAATGTCACGAGTTAGCCCAGTCTACTTTGTGACCCCTCTTCTGTCCACTTCTTTTCTACTATCCAAACCACATTCCTTATCTCCTAGTTTTCCTATGCCTATAATTCATTCATATATTCTCTCTCAAAAACATACATGTTTTTCCTAGTCAATCAATTAATCAACAAACATTGATAAATTACCTACTATGTGTCAGGCAATATGATAGGTACTGAAGGTACAAAGACAAAACAAATGCTTCTTCTTCTGAGAAAACTTCCGTTATGTCAGAGGAAACCATGCACATGCAAATGTATGTGGAATAAATTCAAAAGGAATGAAAGTGGATAAGGAAGAAAAAAAAATAGTAGTTAAGAGATATGGAAAGGCTTCACGTAGAAGATCATGATTAAGTCAAGTCTCGAAAATAAGTCTAAGAAGCTGATGTGAAGAACATTCCAGGAATACAGAATAACTAATACAAAGGCAGTAGTAGTAGTAGTAGTACTAGTAGTAGTAGTAGTAGTAGTAGTAGTAGTAGTAGTAGTAGTAGTAGTAGTAGTTGGTGGTAGTAGTAGTAGCAGTACTTGTTATTGTGGTTGTTTGTCCTTCTTTCTCAAAGAGGATAAATGGCATCAGAAGGGTGATGTCTTGACTTGCAAATGAATTGAATTTAGTTAAGGCAAGGCTGTACAAAGTCATCAACCTCAGTCTCTCCTCGAGAGTCATCTGAGTCTAGTAACAAGGCAGGTCAGGATGACTGGCAGTGACCCCAGGTGTAGTGAGAGAACCTGACATTTTTAAGGTCAGATCTTTCCCAGGTCTCAGTGTGTCTGAGAGAATACCCCAGAGGGAATAACAACAAGATGAACAGATTGATTTGCCCTCAGATTATGGAAAAAGGAAAATTATATAATGAGACTGGAAAAGTAAGCTTATCATTGCATCTAAGTGTATCAGTTCTTCTTCACTCTTCTCATGCTCCTCCTCTCCAATTAATGAAATCTTCTTCAAGTCAAAGTATGATACGTGTTCTAGTACCAGAAACCAAATATTAGAATTTAAAATCCTGGGATGTTTATATGAAAAATCTTTTATGAATTGATTCAAAGAGAAGTGAGCAGAACCAGGAAAATACCATAGAGTAGTAGCAATATTATAAACACCATCAATTGTGAAAGACTTAGTTATACTGATGAATATTGTCCTCCAAGAAAGCTCCAAAAAACTCATTATGAAAGCATTCATGTTATCCATCTTCAATAAGTGACTAATGAACTCTGAGTTCAAATTGAAGTATATTTTTTTTCGTTTTTAAAATTTATTCTTTTCATTTACAATATGGCTAATATAGAAATATGTTTTATGTGATTTCACAGGTTTAATTAACATCATATCGCTTGCCTTCTCAATGGGTAGTAGAGAGCTTATAGGGAGGAAGAGAATATAGAATTCAAACTTTTCAAAATGAATGTCAAAAGTAAATGAATAAATAATAGGTTTTTAAAAAGAAAATAAATTATTGCCAATTGGGAAAAGAAAATTTTAAAAATAATTTGTTCGATTATGTATATTGCCATGCCTTGTCAATGTACTGGTTAATTATAGTGAACAGTCTTTTGTTTCCTTTTATTTTTATTCTTGATTATAAGGAATGACATTAAATTGAGTCATTCAGAAATGATGATGATGTGAAAACAAAAGATAAAAAAGAAAAAAAATTATGTTGTCTTTGTATCCTCAAACAAGGACAATACCTTATACTTAGTGAATAATAATGATTTACTTGAAGCAAAACTTCTCTAGTTTCCTACTTCTTTTTTTTTCTTTTTAGAGGGGGGAGGCAGGGCAATTGGGGTTAAGTGACTTGCCCAATGTCACAAGGCTAGTAAGTGTTAAGTGTCTGAGGTCAAATTTGAATTCAGGTCCTCCTGACTCCAGGACTGGTGTTCTATTCAATGCACCACCTAGCTGCCCAAGTTTCCCACTTCTAAAGGCAAATGCGCTTCCTCCTAAACTCCAAGGCACTGCATTTGAAACTTGGCGACATCTGGAAGCCCAATCCTGTCTGGAGTTACTCAGAAGAAGACTCTTCCAGTCCAAAATCCTCCCTCATTTGAGATCAAATTGGGACATAACTGAATTGTTTAATCCAGACAATTGCATAAACATGCACTCAAACTAATCTGCAGTAGATAGAATAGAATCTGGCATTTTAAATTTTATCTCAGTCTAGAAACAACAACAACAAAAAGTTTGGACCTGATGTATCATAGAAACTAGGGAGCAAACCTGGCTTCTCTGAGAACTAAGTCAGTAAGTTGGGTATGGAGGATATAGGATAATATTAGTTACTGATTTAATTAGAAATGTCCTTTAAAATTACTTACTAACTTTACTTGCTTGAGTAATACAGTTGTTTCATCCATAGGAAGGCATTAGAAAACAGCTGATTCAATTTGAAGAAAGAGTAGCTTACTATGTTGTGGCAAAGCCACAAGGCACATGTCAAGGACTCTTTGTAGCACTTGGTCTCCTTCAGCAGCTAAAAACAATAAAACTTGGGTAACAAAAATAGTTTGCTAAACTAGGAAGATATCAGATGGTAGACAATTGTGAGCTTCAGTTTGACCCCACCCCAGGCTTCCACTCCCCCTTCTTTACTCAATTAGCCTAATGACAGTGATTCTCTACTTGTCACCACCCTTTAATAATTTATAGTAACTAAAATCATCAAACTAAGGTGGTTTTTCATATTTGTTCCATTCCCCAAAATCTAGCAGCAACCTACAAAATTATGATAATTAAAAATCCTCCTCACTACCTTCAGCATAGTCAAATCATTGCTGGAAGGTTCTGCTTAATTTCTGTTTACACCAAGAATTCCTCCTCTTTAAGCAGACACAGGATTGAAGTGGTATATAATGATAAACAAAGCACCCAACAGAATTAACCATCTTCTTCTGTTATTTCAGATCTATACTCAAATTATCCCTCACTTAGGACCAAATCTACTGTTCCATTTCAGAAAATGTACCCCCAAAAAACCTACCAACAAGTCCCCCAACAAATAAAGACCTGTAGTATTACTGTCATAACAATATAGAATATGAGCCAAAGAAATTCCCTGTTATATAAATTATATAATTGAGATATACAAGTAGCTGGGTGGCTGGGGTGAAATTCTCCTTTAGAAGAAACAGGAATCAAATATAATCATTATTCTGTTTGGGAATGAGGACCTTATTTATTTTATTTGGGGAGTCAAAAGAAATAGAATATATGAAATGTCATAAAATATATTGAAGTTTTCCTTCAGATGTGTGAAAGTTCTAAAAGCATTTTTTTCCTTCAAAATCGGGTGTCTTTGTGCTAATGGGTTTGACTGAATGACAGTTTTCAGTTCAATGAAAAGGAAAGACATTACCTTTGAAAGCAGGCCCACTGATAGTGAGGTTGTGTGCACACCCCAGGTATCTGGATGAAAATGCAAGGAAGAAAAAATAAAATACTGTGTATATGAATATTTCCAAAGATGAAAGTGTCTGTACTGATCCAGAGGAATGACAAATTTCATTTTTTTTATGTGGAGATTTAAGTTAATTTCATGGTATCACAATAAAACATACAGCTGAACTGATTGAAATTTACTGGCACTAGTGAGAAACATATATTATTTGTATGGATAATACATATTAATCTGCCTGGATAATTTCTCCCAATCAATTTTCCTTCATTTCCATTACTTTAGAATTGAATCATTAAGTCAATAACAACACATGTGTTTATAATAATAATATCACATTTATTATTTTACTTTACCTTCCAACAGCACCCAGATCTAAAAAGAACAAGTACTGTCTTTTGGTTGAAAGAATTCCAAGTCAAAGTTGAGAGACCTGGGAGTGAGTCCAATGTACAATGCTGAATGGATATATGATTATGGTATAGCACATGGCTTAATTCATTTGCATAACACCGTTCTCACTACTGGGATTTGATTATTCAATGTCCTAGGACTCAAGGAACAACAGAGTTGGAAAGAGCTTGGAAGATGAGAAATTTTCCTCTTCTGTCTTTGAGAGAGAGAGAAGACAATAGTTCAAGATTCTTTTTGAGGAGAGGTCTCTGAAGAGAGAAAGACTCTTAGAACAAGCTGAAACATAGAGGAGACTTAGATCATGTTCCTATCCCCAACTTACTACACAAGAAACTTAGGACAATTTCCTTTTGGAAGACATGTGGGACTCTCTCTCTCTCTCTCTCTCTCTCTCTCTCTCTCTCTCTCTCTCTCTCTGTCTCTCTCTCTGTCTCTCTCTCTCTCATACTCTTCTTTCATTGAGATGAGCTATTGCATCCCCAAAGAAAGAATTCCTTTACTCTGTTTATTGCCTGCTACACTTTATCCTATATTGCTTCTATGATTTCTGTTTGCTATTGGCTTGGATAAATGGTCTTATTTATTATTATGTGTGCTCTGTGAGTAACTTCCTTTTGGTTAATAGGGAATCAAGCCCTGCTATGTAGTCTAAGGTACTCCTCCACTAAAAGATAGCAATTAGGGTGAATATTGAATTTAAAATTATTTCTCCTAGACCAACAATACTTAGAGAGTCAAATAGTTACAATTTTAGACCACTACCACTTTCTAATGTGAACAGAGTGGTCCACTTCATCATACTCATCTCCTGCTTCCCCTATTGGCAGAAATCTAAGTTGTCCTTAGAGAGGGATGGATAGAAGAGACTCTAGAAACGTCAATTTCTTCCTCCCTTTGAGCCAGTAGACAGACCCTTGTGGACACATACAATGAGCAGTCCACATACAACATATACCTTACTACAGTAAATCACATAATCTTTCTTTTTCTCAGTTTTATTCACCTGCAAAATGAAGATAATAAAAATATCTAAAGGTATCCTGGCAGAGTATATAAGAACCAGATTCAGAGTCAACAATACTTGGATTCAATCCTATAGTACTTAGAAATACTGGATATGTGACCTTGGGAAGGAGAAGTGAGCAGAAAAGTGATTTTTATGCTTCAGGCAACTATAATTAGCAGAAGACTAGTCAATATTCATGATAAAGGGTTTACTAAACAGTAACTTCATATATCAAAGAATTTATATTTTATATGCATATATATGTATATACATAAGTATTTTTATACAGTTATATATGTAGAGGTCTATATGCATGTGTATTTAAATATGTATATATATATATGTATTTATATATACATATACAATTATCTCACAGCATGGTTGTAAGATAATCTTCAAGTTTGCAGTTATTAAAATGTTATATAAACTATTGCCATCCACATTTTATAGATATGGAAACTGAGGCATAAAGAAATTAAGTCATAAAAATGTTTAACCAGTAATGGACCAGTTTGGGACCAGAACCCATCTCTCCTGACCCTGTCTGATATATGAAATGTGATCAAAATGAAGGGAGAATGGTTTTAAGTAGACATAAGGAAGAACTTCCTGTCAGAAACTATGACTCAGTCATTGAACAGATTGCCTAGAGAAGCTATTGCTCCTTTTTTCCTTTTTTATTTTTGGTTTGTCTGCTAATGATGGTAACCAAATCCAACCAGAAGCCCTCTCTGCATGGAGCCGTTTCAGCACAGACGGAAACTTTTATTGTACCACAATTGACACAATCTGAAAGTGTCATCTTGTGCCATGTTGAACAGGGTGACCATGCTAATTCAGGCTGAAATAGGCCCAGAGAGACAGATGGCTAACTGAACCAAACCGAAAATTTTCATGGAATTTAGTTCAACTCAACAAACAGAGTGAGTACCAGAATAGGCAATGGGGAAGACTTTGTGAAAAGGAAAAAAAAAGTTTAAATTAAATAAGTTTTCTCCCCTTATGGAGAATCTTCTTTTTGATTAACTCTAAATCTTATAGACTCTATAATATAGAGTCATGCTTACTTTAGAATAAAGTGCTTTGTCTTAATATGCGTTCAGAATGTTTCAGGATACAGAATGCCCAATACGAGGAAACACAGCTCACAAGACAATGAAGAAAGTCAGCTTTATTGAGAGATACAAAACAGAGGACCATAAGAGAGAAAGATAGAAAGAGATATTCAGGGCTTCCTGGGTGTAGTTAAGGACCTTTCTGGGCCCCACATAGAATGGAACATTCTCTTCCAAAACAGTAAATTCTTGCATCTTTTTATAGGCTCCTTATCTGGGTCAAACAAGACCAGGCATTGAGGGAAGACAGCAAGAAACCCTGACCTGGGGGTTGAAACTGATTCATTCTGGGTTGAGGGAAGACGACTTAAGAATCTGAGAGGCAAATGAGTTTTGGGTAGTTACTGCTAATCTTACTCTGACAAGGTCATTGATTTTTCCTCTTGACAGTTTTTAAGTTTCTCCAGGACTTCATGTTTAGTGGATCTTGGTGTACTCTTATATGCTTAGAGGCAAGAGGGTCACTTTGATCCCTTACCAAGATGACATCTGATTCCTCAAAGATTTAACTCTTGATTCTTAGGTGGATTAAGTTCAGCACCTTGCTTCAAATATGTAGATTGTCTTGGATTAAACAGGCTTGCACCCTGATATTTGTTGTACTTGATTTACAAACAAAAAGTAAATGTGACCACATCAGAAACTTAATGTGGATCTTGAAATTATTAAGGACAATAGCTTCATTAAAAATAAAACAAAACATCTTAACTAGTCACTGTCATGCTTGTTTTCTCTCAAACATTTCTTTTTGTTTCTCAGTTAACTCTGAAAAAGTTGTCTACAACTCATGCTTCCACTTCTTTTCTCAGCTGTTCTAAACTCTGCAAACTTGGTTCACATTTCATCATTCAACTGAATTTGCTCTCACCAAAGTTACCAATCATTGCTAATTCTCATGTCTAATGGAT
Organism: Pseudochirops cupreus; assembly: GCA_028627135.1. Taxonomy (NCBI): domain Eukaryota; kingdom Metazoa; phylum Chordata; class Mammalia; order Diprotodontia; family Pseudocheiridae; genus Pseudochirops; species Pseudochirops cupreus. The sequence goes on from CM053582.1 coordinate 428,421,723, forward strand.
TTTTTTACAATCCTAATACCTTTCTAGGCAACTCTCTAGCCTTTGATGTATTTTAGGATACTCCATGTTTTCATGACACTGTTTTCTCCTGGTTCTCCTTCTATCAGTTTATTTTGTCTCAGTTTCTTTTGATGAATTTTCATCTATGCCAAGCGTCTGCTGTGGGCCCTTCGCAAGACTCTCTCTTAGGCCCTATTCTCCATTTGCTCTATACTATTTTATCTGGAAAACTTAGCTATTCCTATGAATACAATTATCATTTCTATGTAGAAGGGGAAAACTCAAGGAATATTCATTTCTATTGCATCTACTATGAGTCAGTCACTGTGATAAGCATTTCTTTTCCTTTTTTTTAAATAGTACCTTATTTGGCTGATTGTAGATGATTCAAAGAAATATATATCCCTGATTGATTATTGGGTTTAAAAAAACTAGATGTTATATAGACATTGCAAATTCAACATGTCCAAAACAGAACTCATCTTTCTTTTTTTAACATTCATTTTTTATTTTGAGTTCCAAAATCTCTGTCCTTTCTGCCCCTCCTTCACCCATTGTGAAGTCAAGCTACATGACACTCATTATAGATGTGAAGTTATGAAAAATACATTTTCATATTAGCTGGGCTTCAAAAGAAAAGCAAGAAAATTCAAAAAGTAATATTATATATGCAGATATAGATATATACTAATGCAGTCAAAATAAGTAAAACAGGAAAATGAGGGTGGGGATTAGAGCAGGTTACTCTGATAATGATCTCATTTTTCAAATATATAGGAAACTGAACCAAATTTATTTAAAAAAAAACAATGATCTGTTCCACAATTGATAAATGGTCAAAGGGACAGTTTTCAGAAAAAGAAATCAAAGCTATGATCAAAGTCACCTGCAAAAATGCCCTCAGTCACTACTGATTAGAGAAATGAAAATTAAAACACCTATGAGATTACACCTTACACCAATAAGATTGTCTAACATGACAGGAAAGGAAAATGACAAATTCTGTAAAAGATATTAAAAAAATTGCCCAAAGTCACAAAGCTAGAAAGTGTCTGAGGCCAGATTTGAACTCAGATATTCCTAATTCCACGCCTAGCACTCTAGCCATTGTGCCACCTAGTTGTCAGATTGTTTAAATCTTTCTCTGTGAAAAGTGTTTTGCAATTGTGTCCATAAAATCCCTGGGTTTGTCATGGCGGAGAGACTTCAAAGTATTTTATATTGTCTGTGGTTATTTCAAGTAGAATTTCTCTATTACACTGGTTAAATATTATAATTTCTTTCTCCACAGAATCTTTCATGTGTAGCCCATTCTCTCTGCTCACATAATCACATCACCACTCTACTTTAGGTATTCATCTCTTCTTCTGGAAATTATTGAAATACATTTTGGATTATTCTTCTTTCTTCAACTCTCTCCACCCTCCAGTCCATCTTGAATGCAGGTGCTGATGTGGTATTTTCTAAAGTGTAGGTCACATCACACCCATACTCAATAAACTTCAATGACTCCCTAATATATCTAGCAAGGGATTGGAATAGGGGATAGACCTAAAAAATCATTGCTACAAGGACCTTCCACATTAAGAAACTCCCTCTACCCATAGATATCAGCACTTTTCCTTCAACTTACAGTTTTTAGGATGTTGCTAAACCATTGAGAGATTAATTGATTTGCCTAGTTTCACAAGACAAGTATCTTTTAGGGCAGGACTTGAACTTAGGTCATCCTGGCTTTAGAGACCAATTTTCTATCCACTATGAAACACGACCTCTTTATTCCCTCTGATATTGAATACAAACTCCTCTGTCATTTAAAGCTCTTCCCATCTGTCATTCTTCATCTTTATCGTTCTCTTCGACCTACTCCCATGTTCTACTTGCTACTGTTAAATACACAACATTCCATCTTCTGCCTCCAGACTGTGTCACATGACTAGGATGCTCTTCATCTTCATTTTCAGTTAATGGAATATATGTATTCCATCAAGACTCCATTTAAAAGCTTTGAGAGGTCTTTCCAGGTACCCACCTCCCACCCTGCAACCTCAGTTCATTTTGTTTCTTCTTTAGAATGTATGTTCCTTGAGGGGAGAAGTGTTTTTTTTTAATTTTTTCTTGGTATCTCTAGCGTATAGTACAATGTCTGATAAATACCAAACGCTTTTAAGGGCCTGCTAATTAATTGAGTTATGGCATAGATAGACATGAGATTTAAATAAACAATGAAAAATTGGAAAACTAATGCATTGTTGGTGGAGTTGTGAATTGATACAACCATTCCGGAGAGCAATCTGGAACTATGCCCAAAGGGCTATAAATAATTGAATACCCTTTGACCCAGCAATACCACTGTTGGGATTATATCCCAAAGAGATTACAGAAGTG
>CM053582.1:428424610-428440583 GCA_028627135.1 Pseudochirops cupreus
CTTACTCTCATTGAATTTGGCTTAGGGAAGGAATGACATAAACTCTAAACTAGGTATCTTGCCACCCAGGAGAGATGAGGATAAGAGGTGGGAGGATGGAGGGAAGGGCAGGGTGGGGGGAGGTTTACTGGAAGCACACACTTCTGTAAAGGGACAGGGATGGAGCAGTGAAAAGAATAAGGGGGGGGACATGGGATAGGAAGGAGGGACATATAATCAGTCTCTCACAATATGCCCACTGTGGAGATGTTCTGTGTAATTACACATGAGCAGCCTGTATTGAATTGCTTGTCCTTCCAGTGGGGGTGGGTGCTGAGGGAGGAAGGGAAAGAATCTAGACTTTAAAGTTCTATAATTAAATGTTAAAAATATTTATGTATATATCTATATCTGTGTCTATCTATCTATCTATATTATTATTATTATTAACTACATGCAACTGGGAATTAAGATATACAGGCACTGGGGTAGGGAGATCCATCTTGCCCTACCGGAAAGTCAGAGGGGCGATGGGGGAGGACATAGGAGAGAACAGATTGAGGGAGGGGTTATAAAGTGGGATGGCTGTTTTGACGTGGTGGGTAGGAGAAAAATGGGGAGAAAATTTGTAACTCAAAATCTCGTGGAAATGAATGATGTAAACAAGAAAATAAATAAATTAATTTATCAAATATAAAAAAAAAATTAAAATTAAAAGTGCTTAGCATGGTACCTGGAATATAGTAGGCCCTATGCTTCATGCCTTCCCTTCCCTCTCCCTTGCTATAGAAATGTGGTCTACTCTAGAATATATAGTTGTGTACAAAGTCTATCTGTTCCCTTTTCATGGCTTCATCAAGACTGCCTTAAATAAGACTGGCCTATTCTCATAAAGGTTCTATAGAAATGAAAATTTTGATTCTCAGAGTTTCTTGTTTTCCTTTTCCATGTAGTAATAACATTCATGATGTTTCCCCCTAAGCACTTGCTATCCTTCCCTTTCTTCAGCTATTTTGAGATTTGATTTATTAACACCCTCGAAAGTATAACCAGCAGGCTGGTCCTTTTCTGTGCATATCTGTAGTTCAATTGCACTGCTCATGTGATTTTCTTTGGAGTCATTATTACTTCCTTAAATGTAGTAGGTATTTCACAAACGTTGGCTGAGTTTAATTAACTAAGACACTCTTTCGAGTAGTATACTCCACAGGATATGAAACCATGCCTGTCAATGGCCTTTGATTTATCTTGTTTTCTATTATTTTTGAAATTTAGCCACAAAAAAAACATTAGTTCACAAGTTACATTCTTTATAAAACAATATTAAAAAAATTGATTATAAAGAGGGAAGGGACGGAATAAACATTTATTAAGTGCCTATATACCGATTTTCTATGTGCCGGGAACTATTTAAAATGTTTAGCAAATTTTATTTTATTTGATCCTCATCATAATCACGTCAGGTTGGTACTAGTGTTTTCCCCCTTTTACAGTTGAGGATACTGAAGCCAAGAGAAGTCAAATTATTTGTCCAAGCTCACACAGCTACTAAATGTCTGCATCCACATGTGAACTCACGTCTTCAGATTACAGGTTAGCACTCTACTGCACCAATAATTATTAGGCAAACAAGTTAACAATTTAAATGTGTAAGAAGTATATCCTGAAGTATATTCATTTTAAACCAAAATGAAATGAATTGAGCAAAAACTATAGATACTTTTGAGATAATATGGAAAGCAAATGATTGGTACGCTTCCATCTGATTTTCTTAGTGCAGCCCAGTGTATGTGGAACAGCTTCCCCATCCTGATTACCCCTTCCTGGAAATTCAAGCTCCAAGGCCCTCCAGAAGTCACAATTCTCAGCGTGTGGCTTCTTTCAGAAATGTACAGACTATGTAACAAACACTTATTATCATTAACTCTGAAAAATAATAAAATTGGTATAATTCAGTAGACTATAAATATATAGATGTAAGGGCATTCGTTTTGGAAAAAATCCCTCAGCCTTTACAAAGCTCAGGCCAAACCACTCATTTTGGAATGATGTTCCTATCATATTGAATCATGTGAATTTTTGTTTATAGATGATACTGACATAACTCTCCATGGGAACGAATGAGATGTCTGTGGCTTACCTATTTTCATAGCCAAGTGGGAATTTGCATACAGCTATCAATCTATAGGATTGTACTTTGCTCAGGTTATTGATGCTGTATCGGCTTTACACCTCATTTCCAGCTTTCCTTCTATGCTATTTTTATGCTCCTTTACAAAAGCACATTTTCAGAGAAAGGGCAACAAGGCAGAGATTGCATTGTATGTTTCTAAAAGCAGACCTGTTTTGAATCTATTAGCATATCTATACTGCCTAGAAGAATGTATTGTACAAAGATACTTTTAAGAATAGAATTGAAAAAAAAAAAGAATAGAATGGAATTACTAAAACCTGTTTTAGTAGAACATTTACTGTCCTAGGAATAAAAACCATAGTTTTAGCCCCATTTTTGCTCTCAACTAGGTGAATCATTTCGGGTTCGTCTTTTAACTTCTTTGGGCCTCAGTTTCCTCACTTACTAAATGAGGCACGTTAAACTAAGTGACTCCTGAGGTCCCCTCCAGTATAATCCCCTCTCCTGAAAAAAGCCAAAAAATAAGTATATACATATACAGACATACATATATACATGTATGTATATGCATATCTGTATATGTATATACACATATGCATTTATGTGTGTGTTATGCCTATATGTATATATATGTATGTATGTATGTACATGCATACATACACCTACACACATATGACACTATGTGACAAAGGGCTTTGAGAAGGTAATGTTGTTGATCAGTTGTTTCAGTCATGTCTGACTCTTCATGAACCCATTTAGCAAAGATACTGAAGTGATTTGCCTTTTCCTTCCTCAGCTCATTTTACAGATGAGTAAACTGAGGCAAAAAGAGTTAAGTGACTTGTCATAGGCCAAACAGCTAGTAAGTATCTGAGGCCAGATTTGAACTAAGGTCTTTCTGACTCCAGGTTCAGGTCTATCCACTGTGCTGCCTAGCTAACTCTAATGAGCTAATAGTGATATGTAAATTTTCAATATTATTATATGAACCTATCAATTATATGCCTATATAATGAATATCTTAGGTAGAATGGAGGAATAGATTATGGGCGTTGAATAGAGTAAGGAACTAGGAAGTTCTCCTTTTCAGACAATGCTGATAAATATGTTAGAGTCCTAACATGAGGGTGAAACTTGGTGCAGAGGAGACTATGAGTCAAGGACGAAACTCATTGAAAAAGGAGAGAGAATATCCTGAGAATTAGTACATAGCAGTTACCATGATCTGAATTGGGTGATAAATTTGGATAATGTGAATCTCATATCAGGAGAATTAAATAAATGGTGCCAGTAGAGGGAAAGCCTGGAAGTGGCAATGAGGAACAAGGAGTATTTTCATTCCGGAACTAATTCCAGTGAGTCTGGGGATGAACAGTATGAGAAAAAGTATAATCAGGAAAAAGTGGCAGCCTAGAACATAAAAGAATACTTGATCACCACATCACTCCAGGATGCCAAGCTTCTTTCAGCTTGGGGCTGGCTGCCTATCTTGCGTGATAACCCAGGCAGTTGAATTTCTAGACCTTTAGTTGGGTTGGTGTTTCCTTCAAGGCTTATTGCAGGAGTTTGGGGGAAAAGCGTGTGTCAAGAAATAAGCTGCCAGTTTGAGTGTGCCTAATTGTGCAATTAGGCAAACCATTGCAAACTTTATAGCATTACTGTAGGAAAGCAATTACTTGCTGCCATACAAGTCTTGTGAAGTGGAACTGAAAGAAGTTTGCAATGCCAAAAGAGGAGTGGCCAACTTACAAGCTTGTAGGTATTTGGAAAGGTCTATGAATTCTAGTAGGGGGCTAATTGGGGAAAACTATGTTTTTTGGAACATGATAATAAATGACAGACATAATTGTGTGTCTAGCCCACTGTAATTGTGTCACAGGAAACCTGTCTTGCAGCATATAGAGGTACTGTGTTGTATGGTGGATAGAGCAATGGTCAAAGAGTCAGGAAAAAGTAAGGTCAAAGCCTCATACACTTTCTTGTGTGAGCCTGGACAAACTGCTGCTTAAATTTTGGTTGCCTTAGGCAACTCGTGTGTGTGTGTGTGTGTGTGTGTGTAGCTATAGGACCCACAGCAGCCACATCCCAGTGAAACATATCCACAATCAGCTTTACCTAGGTTGAGGGTAACTGACAGGCTTCAAACTTGTGTGTAGGGGAATGCCTACCCCAAGCATGAGAAGACCTGTCCCGGAAGAATGGATGGACAAGAAATGTCTGTTCCAAAGGTCATGAAGGTGGTTCAAGCAAGTGCCATGGAACACTTAGAGCTTGGCAAGATATCAGACACTCAAGTCATCCCTAGCAACCCAGCTCATCACCAGTCATGCTGACTTTTGTTTTGCCCTTGGACTTTGATGACTCTGAAAGAGTTAGGCCCATGACTTTTCCCAACTCTACCTCACTTAAATCCAACTCACCTGCAAGTCACGTCAAGATATCATTATTGTTATGTCATTGGTTTTCTTTGAAGATAAAGGATGAACAACATGCACACATACTTGAAATATATGGTTACACATGTAGACTTATGTGTGCATTCATATACACATGTATTGTTTAAGGATATATGTACACATACTTGTGACATATTCACATGCACATATACTCATGTGTAATTTACATGTTGCCTCCCCAACTAGAATGCTGTTTTTCTGAGAACAGGAACTATTGCTTTTTTTCTTTTATATCCCCAGAATTTAGGATAATATCTGCTCATGGTAAATACTTAATAAATTATTGTTGATTTATCAATTTGGAAAAATGCCTTATAGGGTAATCATCAACATCATCATCATCATTATTATCAAACCATACTATGCTGGTCTTTAATTGGGGACTCTGTGTCACAAGAAATTTGCATATTGCATTTGGCATATTCTATAATTTTTTAATCAATGTTGAAGACACCCAAAGGACAAAAAGGAAGCTCTTGGTGGGCAGGAATAAACAAGCTTCAATATATCACAAAGAATTTATTTATTTATTTATTTATTTATTTATTTGATTTGCTTTTTGGAGGGGGGAAGGTAGGGCAATCAGGGTTAAGTGACTTGTCCAAAGTCACATGGCTAGGCCAGATTTGAGCTCAGGTCCTCCTAACTCCAGGGAAGGTACTCTGTTCACTGCACCACCCAGGCACTCCTAAAGAAGGATTTATAAAGGAGAAATAGTATACAAAATGCCCTGAAAGAAATAGAAACAAAAATGAGGTACTGATCATTGGGTGAGAATGAAAGATAACCACTGAACAACCTCAGTTCTCTAATGCTTTCTTCACCATCTCAAAAGAATGTGAAGGCATTGAGCATATTGAGTATAACCCTCGTAGTGATCTTAGGTGAATAAATAGTCAAGCATTGCCTAGAATGGTCAGAAATCAATGTTTTGCCACCTTCATTCATTTTTTTACACACTTTTAAATTCAAGATTGGGCATAGGAGCCAAGAATGGCATATGGAAGAAGTGGAATCAAGTGGGTTTTGGAGTAGAAATTTAGATAAAAACATCAGATTAAGAAGTCAGAGTTGGAGAGGGGAAGGCAGTTCCAGGCCCAGGAAGATCCCTCTCAAAGTACCTGTGCAGCAGTGTCTCCACTTGGTTCTCTTTGTAGTCCCACACCTGGAATTGTGTCCCATCGGCTGCACCCCGGATCATGGCTGCCCAACTGAAGGTGGGCAGGATTCTCTTGTTGGGGACCACGGTCCGGCTCACCTCATAACCAACACCCAAGGAAGTCTGGGTCACTTCAGCCACCACATCTGCCTGCTCTAACCAAGCCAGATCTCGCTCCTGGAAGCATCTGTCACCCCCTGCAGCCTCTTCCCCTAGCACCCAGCTCCGCTAGTGCCATGTGCTAGGTGAGCACTGCCCTGAAGCCCAGCAGTCTTCACAAGCTACACCAGTAGAAGGCAGCTCTGCCCCAGGGAGCAGGTGCCGGCTAGGCTCCTGCCCAGGAGCTGATGCCACTGCCAACCCCGCCTCTGGTATGCCTGCCCCATTGCCATCTTCATTCTTGAAGGGAATACCCATGTAAGTGCTGTCACAGATTCATGGCAGAATTGCAGTATGCTCTAAACTAAATCGCAGAATGCCTAAATGAAAACAAATGATAAGCCATTAAAAACATTTATATAACTTAGTCTTTCACTGTGGAGGCAGATACAGACAGGAAATCTTATCAGAGTCATCAGTCTTTACGAATCAAAGATGGGGAACTTTCTTTTCATTTCCTCGTAGTATGTGTCCCTCAACTTTTGTCTTCCAGTAAAGGCAGGGACTGGCTGAAATAATAATGTCATTATCTGTAACACCGGTGGAAAAGTGACTTCCATAGAAAAGCACCCATGCCAGGCTATAACAATGATCCCTAAAGTTTATTTTACCCCTAAGAAAAATGGAACTAAAGTAAATGAAGTAATGGCTTGGAAATTACTCATATCTCAAAGCTGTTTTATTCTGGAAATTCTTTGCAGTCTTGAAAAATCCCCTTCCATTCATTCCTTAGTTGAGATTGAAGAAAAAGTTTGAAGAAAAAGTCAAATTTCAATTTTGCACACTGAATTCAAGGACCATATTGAAAACAAATGTGAACCTATTCTAAAATAACAACCTGGTGCTATTTTTTTTCTATATGCTTTTTCCCAATATCCTGCCCCACCCCCCCCACAAACACACACACACACACACACACACACACACACACACACACACACACACTCACACACACACACACACACACACATTCATTTCTTCTTCTTTTTTTTTCCTTTCTGAAGTTCTCTCTTTCTTGCTTTAAGTATTTTTTAAAGAGGCAGGCTGCCTGGGTCTTGTGAAATGAAAGCTTGGCAAGCTATACAGGTATATAACATTAGTAGACAGAGACAAGAACAGAGGAAAATGTCATGTGTGAAATGCAGATCATCTGACTTTCTCACTAACTCCCTTTTCCTCTTTTCCCTTATTGGAGGCTGTCATTCTCCAGCTCCTTGTAGATGGAAGCAGAGCAGACCCAGGCCAAAATTGTGACCTCTGGGAAGTTTATCTTTCCTGTCTTCCCACTTCCTTTCCCTTCATCCCTCTTCCTCTTGGTGGAGCTCCTGCCCCACTACCACACACAGGCTACTCAGACTGGGTCTTACTCTCTCAGATGTCATAGTCTTCACTAATGTATTAGATGACCAAAAAAAAAATAAAATAAAATAAAATTACCCACATTCCTGGGGAGAGTAACGTTAATTAAATTCAGCAAGTATTTACTTTCTCCTCTTAGAAGATAGTACTGAAAAGCCATCAGAATCTGAAAGAATGACTTCAAACGCAGGGCATTTAGACATCCTGGAACTCTATTAGGGGCATCATAAAAATCACAGATGCTGATGTAAAAGGGGATTTTGAGGGTTAACTCATACAACTCCCTTGATTTACCTTTGTGGAAACAAAGTTCTAGAGAGGCAAAAGTCCCTTGCCCACAGTCACACACGTACTCTTTTTGGAATGTTTTGTTTGCTTGTTTTTCCTTACAGGTTCTTCTCTAACCACTATTTGATGATTTTATCGAAATCAGTTAAGTTCCCTGGAGTAGAGAATGTTTCATCTTTGTACTTGTATCTCCATCAACAAGCAGTGTTTGAACAAGCAGTGTTTGGCACATAGTACTTAGTGTTGTTGCTGTTTTTTATCAATTGATGAAAAAGAAAAGCTTTAAAGAAATTATTCATGAGCTACAAGCATTCTGTTCCTTAAACTCTCATCCCTTAGCCACTTTCTGTCCTTAAACCTCTATTAGCTTTGGGAAAGGGTTGAAAAATATACCCTCGATTGCTACTCATCCATTTTGGAGGCTCAGTTCCACATTGTATGTTGAAATAAGTACTAGATGGGAGGGTAAAACACCTGGGTTTCAGTTCCAGCTACCTTATTTTAAATAATCTTCTGTAACCATTGGAGATTTGTTTCCTCATTTGTAAAATGAGAGGATTGAACCTAGATTAAGAGATCTTGATCTTTTCTGTGTATGAGTGTGTGTATGCTTGTGCCTGTGTGAGTGTGATACATCCCATTGACACTCTAGGGAAAACTGTGGATTCATTTTCAAAATATGTGTATACATATGTCTATGTACATATACATACACACACGTCTGTGTGTGTGTGTGTGTGTGTGTGTGTGTGTGTGTGTGTGTGTGTGTAAAAAGGTCATGGACACCAGGTCAAGTGGACATAAACCTAATCATCTCTAAGGCCCATTCCAAGTCTATGAGTTTATTAAATTTTCTCATATTGATACATGCTGGTTGGTTAGTATTAGGATGTTTAACTTCTTAGCTTTAGCTGTTACACTATGAAAAAAAACTAGATTCTATTTTCATGAGTACTGATTAAATAATGTTTATTATGGACTGAGCTTTGTGGAGGTAAAGCACTTTATTTTCACAGCTGCCTTTGCCCTGGATTTGAGCTAAAGCTACTTATGCAATCATCAGAGAAGAAAAAAAAAAGAAAAGAAAAAAGAAAACTACTCTGGGGGTATGCTTAGCCCACCAGGAAGCAGGAAACACTGAAAATCTCATAAGATATCCCATTCTTATGTAATTTCCATTCTAATTATACTCATTTGAGAAGTCTTGATAAGATTTCCAGCTTCTTATTTGTATGAACCAACATCAAGCTCTGAACTTTTCCCAGTTCACCCATCACTACTGGGGCCCACCCACCTGTTCCCTATATTTTTGTCAATGCTAGTAATGTTTAGGACCAATGTTTTAAGGTGAAGAGCCTAAATAACAGCAACCACAAGGACATGTGTATACAGCTGTAACTGACTCAGATCTGAACAAAAGGTTTAGTTATTTCAATACCTCTTGGATTATCTGGATCACTCTGCAAGCGATTGAGTCACAGAGATACCACTTTTTCTTCTTCTAGGATGGCTTAACTTGACTAAATTATATCATTCACATTTACATATGAAAGTTTAATTCTGTTTAAATTACATTGACTTTGTCTGTTAAATGATTTTTTTCTGGAATCTTTAAAACATATCTCATTAATTGTCCAGCATTCTTTTGAGGTGACTTTTATACAAAGGTAGGCCTAGATGAAAATGATAGAAAAAATGTGAAAATAATAACAATGTCAGAAAATATGTATATTATTATGTCCTTTTACAGATGGATAAACTGACAGGGAATAGGCTAATTTCAATGATGGAACAGCTATTAAGCATCACAGGTGGGCTTTGATTCTAGAACTAATCATAAGTCCACCATCAACTACCTCATTAATTTAAGAATGGACATCCACACAACTTATCACCATTTCTAATAAAGTTTAACTCATATAAAAGCATTACCAAGTTAAGAAGAATATGAAAAGGCTAGAAATGGCCTTAACCAACTAATATTCAATCTCTCTGGGGAATAGAAAGAGATGGGAGTCAAAGGCAACAACACAATTTTAGAAGAGAAGCTTCTCTGTAAAATCTTAAAGAGGATATAGTGGAAGATTATGAGCACTGTCACTTCATAAAGTAGCAAGAGCAGACTCAAATAAGTAAATCATCTGAGTGGTATTAAAAAATGAAACTGAACCGAGAACAACAACCAGGAGAGAAATGGAAAAGATCTGCAAAGATTTCGATAAGAAATTCTTTTCCCTACCAAATAAAATGTAACCACCATATTTCAGCTGTAATATCATGGTTAGAGATGAGCTGTATGAGAAAGCTGAAACTGCACTGAAGAAAATAAAGATGGAAAGAACAGCTGAAGTAGACCAGATATACACAAAGAACATCATTGTTATTAGAGGGAAGATAATTTTGAAGGTATGAAGGTATGATAGATGTAACAAATTAGTAGCATACATGCTATGTGTGGTCCTCAGTACTCCCAAGTGCAAACTGAACCAGATTAAAATGTAATTCAGAAAAATTGAACAACATATGAATGTGTGTATACATCCATGTACATACATATGCAATTGTAAAAGCAAGTCAATCTGTGACCCACAGCATGCTAATATATAGATTAATGGCGCCCATTTCCAATTCAGTTTGACATTATTAAGATATTTATTCATGAGGTATATGGAAAAAAGAGAGGAAAACAGAGGTTTAGGATAAGAACATATTTAATTATTACAAGAAATAACTATTACAGAGACTATAGGATTGCATTTTGACTTTCATATTTCTACAGAATATTTATAAGAAGAATCATACATAAAAAGGAAACTTTTGGTAAGAAACTAAGAAAGAAATAGTTATGCTTTCTCAATAGTTTTTCTATATCAGATCACATCTGTAGCATTATCCAATTTACAGAAAGATGTTGAGGGTAAAATATACCTTTGTGATTATTTATTCAATATTAAAAAGAAAATTATTTAGTAGGAAAAAAATAATTAAAAGCTCTCTTCAAGTAAAGTGTCTCCTTCCTGGGTGTCAAAATTACACAGGTTCTTTGAAATACATAATAAGAGAAGTAACTTTGATCTTTCTGGTTATCATTATAAAGGGATATATATCATCTGGGGAGGTTTTGTTTGCCAAATGTATTTGCTTTTACCACAGAGGGGATAGAGTGTCCAAATAAAAAGAAAGTCTCTCTGAAGATGATGATGTCATCCAAATGCTACCATTTAGGAATAATATTATGCTGATTGCTCCAAGTCCAAGCAGACTAAAGAGTGGCCAACACTAAAGAGACCAATTGTGCCAAATGATAAAAAAGTTTACTTGGTTCTTGTGGTGTTCTTCAACTCTGGTTCTTTTAGTGGAATGAGATTGGTATTCTTTCAAGAGTCTGGCCTAAATAATAACAAGAAAAGCTTTTTGTTTAAAAATATTTCTATTTTCCAGACTATAATATTCATTTGAGAAGACATTCAATAGACACTGCAAATGAGTAATTAGCTTGTCCCAGAATTGAACAGGAGAGGACAGTGGATTGAATTTCTTTTATTAAAAATTTATTACGGCTTTTCAATGACCCTGATGTTTTGCTGAAACAAGGGGGCATGTTTTTATAGTCACTACTCTTCAGGCAGTGCTATCTGGCAACAAGACATGAAACACCATAGTCTTTGGAAAAACAAATCTGAAGGTCACGCCAAAAATAATAGAAAGGAACCAGGAAGGCATAAAAATGCAATGCATTATAAATAAGATCATGTAAAGGACATAATTAGCAAGGTGTATGAGAAGGGGGAAAAATGGTTTGTTCTGGTAGACTGGTCATGGAGTGAGGGGAGAGGATAGTAAAAGGACAATTTGGTTGTCTCTCTGATGTCAATAATATATTTCTTATCTCTCTTGTGCCATGTACATAGTAGGTGATTAATAAATACTTGTTGATTGAATGGTTTAAAAATTAGGCAAGAGTACTACAGAAAAGGCAGTCATGAATGAATTAGGGTACAATCTGCATTATCAGAGGGAGTATCCACATCATCTAACGCATCCTTTTGAAGCAATTAAAGGTAGAATGAATTATGGTGTAAAAGAAAAACAAAATCTGTATTAAAGAACCTGCAACAAAGTTCCAGCTTTACTATTTGGTACACATGTGATCTTAGGAAACAAAGCTCTGCAAAGTCAAGATGGAGGAATAAAAGCAGGAACTTGCGTGAACCCCCTCACCAAACACCTCCAATACCTATAAAATATCACTCTACACAAATTTTAGAGCTATAGAAACCACAAAGTGACAGAGAGAAATAAATCTCCTGCTGAAAGCAGCCTGGCAGGCCAGTAGGAAGGGACTATCACAGCAAGCTGGGAGCCAAGTGCAGACCCATGTGAGCCATGCAGGCCCAGGCCCAGGGAGACCCCAAATAGCAACACGGACTGGGAAGAGCAGACTGCAGGAGAGTGAATCATGGGTAGCTGTGGCGGTTTCCAGACTTCTCAACCCATGAACACAAAAGAGAAAGTAAAAGATTAGTAGGGAACTCTACTCTCTACTGGGTAGAGAAGAATGTGGTCAAGGCCCTGCTCCTGGAGTGAGAGGTGGCAGAAGTTCCCCAGCTGCAGCTGCTGCCTTCCGAAACTCCTCACCTGCAGATTGTAGGGGAACCAAGCGACAATTCAGAGGGTAAACACTCTTTCTCTGACCTGCTTGTATCTGAGTTGCAGTCTTGGGCAGTGCTCCTGTGTAAGGAATGGCAGTGTGCCAAAGCTTGTGGTGGTTATAGAGAGGGGCCCCTCCTCAGATCTCTGAAAATATTTCTGAAAACCCTAGCAATTGGGGACACAGCTCAGCTCTCTCCACTCTGGAAACAGAGTTCTACTTTGGCAAAGAGCTCAAAAGTGAAGTAATTAGCTGGCAAGATGAGCAAGCAGAGGAAGCAAAATCATACCATAGAATCATTTTTTGGGCACAAAAAAAAATCAAAACATGGAACCAGAAGAAGAAAACAAAGTCAAAACTCCTGCTTCCAAGAAAAGCTTCCAAGAATAATATAAGCAAGTTACACATCACAGAGGGGCTCAAGAAGGATTTTGAAAACCAAGTAAGAGAAGTGGAGGAAAAATTGGGAAGAGAAATGAGAATGATGCAAGAAAATCATGAAAAGTAAGTCAACAGTCTGCTAAAGGAGACATGTTAACATCTTAACAACAACTTAAAAAATGAACTAACTAAAATGGCAAAAGAGGTCCAAAAAAGCCAATGAGGAGAAGAATGCCTTAAAAAAGTCTAAATGACCAGATGGAAAAGGAATTTCAAAAACTCACTGAAGACAATAATTCCTTCAAAATTAGATTAGAATAAATGGAAACTAATAACTTTATGAGAAATCAAGATGCTATAAAACAGATCCAAACAAATGAAAAAATAGAAGACAATGTGAAATATCTCATTGAAAAAGGCACTGACCTGGAAAATTGATCCAGGAGAGATCGTTTAAAAATTATTGGACTACCTGAAAGGCATGATCAGACAACGAGCCTAGAAATCTTCCTTCAAGAAATTCTCAAGGAAAACTGCCTTGATATTCTAGAACAAGGGGGCAAAATAGAAACTGTAAGAATTCACTGATCACCCCTTGAAAAAAGATCCCCAAAGAAAACTACTAGGAATATCATAGCCAAATTCTAGAGTTCCCAGGTCAAAGAGAAAATATTACAACCTGTCAGGAAAAAATAATTTGAGTACTGTGGAAACACAATCAGGATAACACAAGATCTATCAACTTCTACATTAAGGGATTGAAGGGCTTGGAATATGATATTCTGAAGGTCAAAAGAGCTAAGATTAAAACCAAGAATCACCTACCCAGCAAAACTGAGTATAATGCTTCAAGGGAAAATATGTTCATTCAATGAAATAGAGGACTTTCAAGTTTTTTTGATTAAAAAAAAAGAGCTAAACAGAAAATTTGACTTTCAAATATATGAAGGAAGAGAATCATGAGAAAGTGAACAGGACAAAGAAATCATGAGGAACTTATTAAAGTTGAACTATTTATATTCCTACATGGAAAAACAATAATTGTAACTCATGAGACTTTTCTAAGTATGTGGATAGTTGAAGGGAATATATGTGTATACATATCTGTATGTATGTATATATGTATATGTTTTCATGTATATACACACATGTATATATACATACATGCATACATACATATATGTATGCATGTAATGCCAAGCAAAGGCAACTTCCAAGGTTTGGATTACCAGCATAATAACCCCATTTATTCAGCAAACATTCACAGAACAGAGAAAGTCAGAATACAGTGTAACTTGTTCCTTTAGTAAGTAAGTTCTCAATTCAATCTAGGTACTACTCCACCACTAGAAAAGTACATTCATTTAGTCAGTCAAAAGTCTCTTCTCAAATGGACATTAGTCTCCAACCATAAACAAAGTACATTCATTTGGTCAATCACAGAGCATAAAAAAAACTCAAAGGCTTCCTGCCCCTGAATCTCAAAAGGGCCAGGACAGCAAAAAGGCCATCCACCCTTAAGTTACAACAAGGTTAAACTCAGCATTGAATACCCTAGGAAAGGGCCTTCTTTCATCTTCACTTGAGGCAAGCCCTCAGCAATCTCAGTTCCCCGGGAGACAAAGCTCAACAAAGCCATAGCCAGTGTCCTCATCAAGTCATTCTCTGCCTGTAGAACAGCCCCAGAACACCTGAAAACACCAGCAAGGCCCACCAGGATTTCTGTGCAGGTACCATAAGGAAATCATCCTTCAGGGCTGCTGAACCAAAGGCCAGGTTCCAGGATCTGGACAACAGCAGCACTGTCCTTCACCATCAGGTGAATCTGGCAAAAACAATATCAAAACAGACAGACAAAATACCAGCATCACAGCCATGCCTCCTCAGCTCTTGGCAGTTCAGGGCAGCTGTTCTCAAAGTCCTGGGCAGCTCCCATGGGCCCTCAGCAGTCTTTCTCTCAGCAACTCAGGCTCCATGATACTGGATACTGCTCTCCCAAAGTCCTTCTGGCCTTCTCTAGGCTTGGGCCTCTCTCCCAATTCATGGCTTCTCCCAGTTCAGCCCTCTCTCTTCACGTCAAAAAGTCCAACCCGCAAGTGGGATTCATAAGCTCTGGGTTTTAACGTTTAACCCAAAACCCAAGCCAATATACAGGCATCTCCAAATACCATTACCAATGTAATGCATGGGAGGGTGTATGTGTGTATAAATACATAAGCCAGTATGTGGATATGTGCGTACATGTGTACATAGGTAGAGGGCACAGGATCAGTTGAATAGAAAGGGATGATACTTATAAAATAAATTTAGAGGTGAGAGAGGAATATAATGGGAGGAAGAGAAAGGGAAAGGTAGAATAGGGTAAATTGTTCTACATAAAAGAGGCAAGAGAAAACTGTCACAATGGAGGGAAAGAGCAGGAACCTGAAAGGGAATGGGTCAGCTTACTCTCATTAAATTTGGCTTAAGGAGGGAATAACATACACACTCAATTGGGTATCTTACCCTACAGGAAATTAGGAGGGGCAGGGCAGAGCCAAGATGGTGGCATAGCAGCAGTAACATATCACAGCTCTCACACAGCCACCCCAAAAGATCCATAAAATATGACTCTAAACTAATCCTAGAAATCCAAAACACACAGAAATATACCTTCCACTAAAGTCAGCTCGGCTACAAGGAACCATATCAGAACTGCGAAAAGGAAACCAGCCTGGCCTGAAGCCCTGGCTGAGCCCTGGGGGCACCTGGATGGGAGGAGCCGAGGAGACTCTCTGGTGAGCAGATTAGCAGCAGCTGCAAGCAGCGTTCAGAACTAGGTCGGTGAGACTTGTGAAATTGGGGGAGAAAAGCGGTCTGGCCAAAAGGACTCCAGGGCGGGAAAGCGAAAGGCAGAGGTTTTGCACCCACCTTTGCTTTGCATCTTCCGCACCTGTGGCCTGCAGACAGCAGGGGCACTAAGCGATCATTCAGAGGCCAAGAGCTCTCACGTTGAGCGGCCTAGATCTGGATTGCAGTCTGGGGCCTCGGTCCTGGAGTCTTCATCATCCAGTGAGCCTGAAGTAAGTAGGAAAGGGACCCAGCACCTTCCTGAGAGCTACAGCAGCTGGAAGGACCCCAGTGATTTGGGATAGAGCTTTCCCTTCTGGAAGCAGAGCCCTACATAGATTAAAAAAAAAATCACGGACTGACCAACCATGAGTAAGAATAAGCAAAAGAAGCAGGGTAAGAACAGCAACCAAACCCTAGATTCCTTCTTTGGGGAAAAGAAAGATCATGGCAAAGAGAGGGAGGAGGAGAGTGCAGCCAGAGCTCCCCCACCAGGGGCTTCCAATAAACATGAAGAATGCCCTAAAGCTAGAGATGAGCTGAAGAAGGATTTTCAAAACCAAATAAGGGAAGTGGAA
>CM053582.1:428441083-428476477 GCA_028627135.1 Pseudochirops cupreus
CTAGGAGATTTAATTTAAAAATTATTCGACTACCTGAAAGCCATGACCAAAAAAAGAACTTAGAAAGCATCTTTCAAGAAATTCTAAAGGGAAATTACCCTGATATTTTAGAATTAAAGGGCAGAATAGGACTTGAAAGAATTCACCAATCATCTCTTGAAAAAGAAAACTCCTAGAAATGTTATAGCCAGGTTCCAGAGTCTTCAGATCAAGGAGAAAATACTACAAGCTGCCAAGAAGAAACAATTTGAATGCTGTGGAAACACAATTAGGATAACCCAGGATCTAGCAGCTCCTACATTAAGGGATCCAAGTGCCTGGAATATGATATTCCGGAGATCAAGGAAGCTAGGATTAAAACCAAAAATCACCTACCCAACAAAATTGAGTATAATGTTCCAGGGAAAAATATGACCATTCAGAGATGTGGAGGACTTTCAAACATTCTTGCTTAATAAACCAGAACTGAAAAGATAATTTGACACTCATATCCAAGAAGCATGAGAAGATAATCAAGGAAAAGAAATCATAAGGAATTAATCAAATTCAAACTATTTACATGCCAACATGGAAAAATGATAATTGTAACTTATGAAACTGAAGGGAATACAAATGTCTATATGTGTGTGTGTATATATATATATATATATATACACACACATACTCATATGTCTATACAAGAGGGTTTATATATGTGTATGAACACATATCTTGTTGTGTGTATATATGCGTACACAGAGCTCACAGGATCAATTGAATAGGAAAGAATGATACTCTAAAAGGTGAAATTCTCATGTGGAAGAGGATTAGAATGTGAGGAGACAGGGAGAGGCAGAATGGGGTTAATCATCTCATATAGAAGAGGCAAGGGATAATTGTTACAATGGAGGGGAAGAACAGGAAGGGAAAAGGGAAAGGGTCAATCTTTCTTTCATTGGATTTGGTTTAGGGAAGGAATGACATAATCTCTAAACCGGGTATCTTGCCCCACAGGAGAGTAGGGGGGGATGGGGATGAGATGTGGGGTAACAGAGGGGAGGGCAGGATGCGGGAAAGGGTTGTTGGACGTACATACTTCTGTAAAGGGACAGGGACAGGGACAAGTTAGAGAATAGAAAAAGGAGGGTGGAGGGATAGGAACGAGAGACATAAAATCAGTCTCTTCCAATATGCCCACTGTGGAGATGTTCTGCGTAATTACATATATACAGTCTATATTCAATTGCTTGTCCTTCCAATGGGGGTAGGTAACGAGGAATGAAGGGAAAGAATCAAGAATTTAAAGTTCTATAATCAAATATTATATTTATCTATCTATCTATCAATCAATCTATCTATCTATCTATCTTTCTATCTATACATATATGTATATCTCTATCTATCTATATATCTATCTATCTATAATTAGTATTCTTATTAACTACATCCAACTGGGAATTAAGATATATAGGCATAGGGGTAGGGACATCCATCCTGCCCTACGGGAAAGTCAGAGGGTTGAGGGGGAGGACATAGGGGAGAACAGATTGGGGCAGGGGTTATACAGTGGGATGGCTATTTTCAGGTGGTGGGTAGGGGAAAGATGGGGAGAAAATTTATAACTCAAAACGTCATAGAAATGAATGATGTAAACAAAAAAATAAATTAATCAATTTATTAAAAAATAATCTATGGTAATAAAACTTGTAGATAGTTGTTTGAGGTATATTTTGAATCCACATCTTCTTGACTCAAAGTTCGTCCTTCAATTCATTATATGATTCTGCTTTTCCTTGGAAGACCATATTATAAACACTTCATTTTTAGATAATACTTTAAAGTATTCACTATATTTGTTCCCACAAAATCTTGTGAACAAGATAATGAAAATGTTGTTTTGCTCATTATACTTTGTGGAGTAGGGCTCTGAGTTTCAGTGATTTGCTTATGGTTACACAGCTAATAAGTGTCTGAGGCAGTATACGATAAAGTCTTTATTAAAGATTTATTTATTCTCTCATTTACTTATCTATTTGTTCATTTATTCACTTTGTTTTGTTTGTATTTGAACCCAGGTATCCTGGCCTACCTTTCTTACTATATACTGTTGCCTCTTTCTGGAACAAAGACTGGAACTCACAATCTAGAACTCACAATCAGGACAAAAAACTGTTGTGACAATTTGTATTGAATGCATAGTCCTGGCACCACTTGGGCTTATTCATGGATTAGACTAAATAACAACCTACCCCCTGATGCTAATATCAGTATCCAAACCTCAAGTGAAGATGGAACAGTACTGTGGAAGATGATCTAAGTACCCTGGAGCCATAGACTATAGAAGGAGGATTTATACTGAAAATTGAATTTCTTAAATGCAAAAATGATGTTGCCACTTCCTTGTGTTTCCATTGAAAAGACAGGTGCATAGGAAAGCCAAGATATCCTCTGTAAGCTTTTAGAGTTAAATTCCAAAGGCTGACCATAAAAAACAGGAAAAAACTAGACTTTACGGCTGTGTTTTTTCTTTATGTGAGCGTTCAAAGTGAAATAGTAAAAATGTAGACATTATTTTTAAGTACTCACTGTCCAAGATTAGGGACCCAGAGTCTACTTAGACGTGCATTCTTCTTTCCCTGCTGGGTAGGGATCAACTTCTTCAATACAACAGTTTATCCTAATTGGTCCTATTACAGAAATGAGGTGCATTTCTCTGACTGACTGCCCAGATGATAAGGTCCTGCTGTTTTTCCTTTGCTTGAGATAAATGCTCTCCGGCCCCCTCATTCTTTAGGGTTCCACATTCACTGACCTTAGGACCCAAGTATAGATCAAATCCAGAGAGGATTTTATATAAAGATTTCTATTCTCCCAGGAAAATGGCTTGCTTTCTAGAGAGGTGAAACTGCCTTATTATTTTGTAATATTATAGCTTCTAAGAAATATTTACTGAGTAAAAACGTATCTATGTTGGCTGAGTGCCACCAGTACTATGTCAGCTCATTGTGATTGGACAGAACTCACACACTGCATGTATCAACAATTAAATGGATTTCTTCATCTATATAACATATTACATATATAATACATATTCATTGTGTAAGTATATATGCATGTATGCATAAATACGTGTATACATATGTGTTTAAACATAGATTAGCTTTACCCTTCCACTGTGAATAGAGAATCACCTTGGCAGTGATATAGGGTTTAAATCTTGACTCTAATAGTTGTGAACTATGAGATCATGGGAAGGCAGTTAACATTTCAGTGACCCAAGATTCTCCTTAAGATATACATTTCTGACATGCATCTGTAGAGGGAGTTTCATAACAACAAAATGACAAAACTCTGCCAAAACACACATAGTCAAGAATTGATAGTAGCACCTGAAAAGTTGCATAGATATGGTTTGAAGCTATATGTGTGTGTGTGTATACATATATATATGTATACACACACACACACATATATATGTATATACATATATATATGATTTGTATATACTCATATATGTACATGTGTATGTCTGTGTGTGTGTGTGTATATATGCACATATATGAGAGAGAGAGAGAGTGATCTACTCATGTGAAAACAGCAATAACAAAAATAAAAAACAAAAAGAAAAGACTGTTTGTTTAGAATAGTGGTACTTCTCAGATACTTAAAAGCCAGGATGAATATGTTCAATTCATTGGGTAGATCTTTTTATATTTGAGTACTTTTAGAATATCATTTTCATAATCATGACATGAGCATATATATAATTTACATTATTGGAGGTAACAACCAAGTTAATGACTTTAGATTGATATCATATGCATTTTATAGACACTTAAAAAACACTTAAAACCATTTCCTTTCCCAATTACCAAAAGAAAGAGTTTCTCCCTGCTCCAAATATATCAAAGAAGCATAAGAATATTGGAAGAAGTCTTTAGCTCTTGGATATCCCAGACTGTACTTTTGCCACAAATAACATTGTTTCCTGTACGTTGGCTAAAGTGAGAGAAGTTTCTCTTAAGAAGTTTTATAAAAAGGAAAGTGTGCAGACATATCCATGTGCCTTAAACTAATAGAAAATAAACATCTCAGTTGGTAATCTAAGAAGTCCTATAAGACAAGTAGGATTTGAACAAAGACAGAAGGGAATAATGTTACTAGCAAAACAATGTTTCTGCAGCATTAATCTAAGGGATATGAATGGAGGGGTGGGGTAACAATTTTTTTCCCTCTTCCTCCTCCCCAGGTAACACTCATTGCTTTCCGCTACCCAAATATATTTCTGTAGCATCTTTATTGGTGGTACTAAGACATCTGAAGCAGTTGCTAAATACAGACCAATAAACCTGACTTAGGCATAATAACTGACTTTCATCTTTAGGCAGACAAAAATGATGTCTTCAGAGGTCCACATGTGATCTGTCGACATGATAAATTCTCAGATGAAGGGTCAGTTCACATTTTGAATAATTGATAATACCTTCTTCATAATATGTAAAGATCCACATTTGAATGGAAAATGAGAAATTTCATGACTATTATACATCTTTTAAATGTGCCACTAAAAGCAAATAGTTTCTATACCTATTCTCCATCCCTTTCTTCTCTTTTGAGAGCAGAATTCATTACAATTATGAATTAAAACTGTAACATTTATTGCCAACTAATGCCCCAGGCCTGAATATCATTTTGTTACCTGATACTATTTACTAGTAGAATCATTAAAAAAAAATAGGGTATCTGAAATCTGCTCACCAATTTTCCATTATCACCCTTTCTAACTCACATTCACACTCACATCCTCCTCCATCCCCACCCCCCAAACATACACACACACTCACTTCAGGAGTTATAAGAATTAAAGATCAGAGAGAAGAATCAGTTTTTTTCTCCATTCTTTTATTCTTTGAGTTGAAAGTTATAGTTCACTTGCAGATGGAGAAAACAAACCAAGAAGGTATGCTGGGAGAAATAAATAGATGTAACCAACAGTAGTCAAAACTGGATTTGAATGCACCCACTTTGGTATGGGCTGCCTGGAGAATCCAGTCATTTAGTAATTTTCTATTTTTTTTTTTCAGAATTACTTTCCATGTGATGAGATCTAGTAACACAGCACTTTACAGTAGTTTTCAAAAGCCCTTCAATTCATGTAAATACACAAAAGCACCAAATAAAATGAGACCAAAGTGTTTATTTTGTTTTAAAAGCTGAAGCCTTGAGTTACATTTCCTGTCACAATGCAGAAGCTTCAAAGCATAGATATATATACTGCAAGTCGACTTAAGAGACAAAAGTAGTTCTTTAATGCACATTTACCTAAAGGCACTCATTAGAGAGAAAAAAAAACAATATAAATGATAATTTTTGTTTGTTTCACAAGGAGTTCTAAAAATGAAGCTATTGACCAGGAGAAGGCCCTACATTTAAACTACATTTTAAGTGAGGCTTGGTGCTCACCACAACAGACTGGGAATTTTAAACCTTTAGAACCACCATCTGCCATTGGTAGATGATACTGTTAAAACTAGTTTAAGCTAGATTTATGAAATGAGCAGCAGATATGATGAGAGAAAAAAATAGAGGTTCTCAGAGGAAGCCTCAGAGAAATAAATGCGGGGACAGGCTTAAAACTGAATGCTAATCTCAGGCTAACAATTTTCAAAAAATAAAAAAAAATTGATCATAGAATCATTTCTATGAATGAGAATCATCGTCATAATTTTGTACAGAAATAATGAGAATGTACAGGATAATGAAAATTCCATTAAATCAGGAAGCAGTGACTATACTCTAAGCCCCCAAAACAAGTAGCAGACTTTAGTCAAGAAACTTCACCAGAGTCTTAAGACAAAAACCATACCCAAAACAACAACAAAAATCTCACACAATTTCGGGAGAGTGGGAAAGCTTCTTTTCCCCCTTAGTAAAACTCATATGGTTGTGATTCTTCACTCACCAGATTTTCATCTGTAATAATAAGGTTCAATCTTGGAGGATGTGGTCATGTCATTGATGATGAAATAGAGCTGTCCATTTCCAATGTAATTCACTCACATGACCCTCAGGGCATAAGAACTGGATTTGATCTCTATAACCTGCCAAATATGGATGAAAATAGGGGAAGAAGTAAAAAAGGAGAAAAAAAAAGGAAAGAAAGAAAATACACAGGACTTCTGTCAAAAATATTTTCTAAGAGGGAAATGGAAATGAAGAAATTCATTGTGTTTCCCACCTAAGGAAATTTATGATTTAGAAGAAATTGTCCGATTGCTCATTGATGTTGCAAACACCCATATACAGATTTATGCCACAAGTGGATCGAGTGAAGTTTTCCACTTTCTAATTTGGCTCTTTAATACTTGCTGGAAAATTCCTAGGAGTGCAGTATATTCATAAATGTAGGACTCTTTCTTCTCATCTCCCTGCCCAAATAGCAATCCTTCTGGTGGGTGGTCTAAGCACTGCAATTGAAGTTGATTGTTCCACACATTTTACATATATTCATTATGCTCCAGTAAAGATAGTGTAATACCAGTCATGTCACTTTTTTGTTTCCTCATTTCTTTGTTCACCCCAGGCCCTCTCTACACCAAGCCTCCTGAGAAAATCTCCATTTTTTCCTGACCTGAAAATTCTAATCTGCTTCTGGCATTATCTTATCGAGAAATAGGATTCCACACTACTTTGAATCCACCTTCACAGTACTCCACTTAATCTATCCATCTCCACCGCTAACCATCATTCCATATTGTTCCTGCTTTCTGTGACCAAACTCCTGAAGATAGCTCTCTACAATAAGTGTCTCTGTTTCTTCTCTTCTCACACTGTTTCTAACTCTCTACAATCTGACTTCCAGTTTCAACTGCTCTCTCCAAAACTACTAACAAACTCTAACCTGCTAAATCCAATGAATATTTCTCAATCCTTATCTTTTTTTTAACATTTCTACAATTTTTGTTACTGTCAATCACTCTCTTCTTCTTGACACCCTCCTCTCTCTAGTTTTTCAGCACAACACTATATCAGTACTCCTCCTAGCTATCCTGACCTATCATTCTCTGTTTCATTTGCTATAACTTTATCTAAGTCACTTGCATTAACTATGAATGTCCCACAGGGCTCTGTTTTTAACTCTTTTATTTTCTCCCTAGGTGCATTCACCCTATGATCTCATGGACTTAAATATCATCTCTATGCTAATGATTCCAAATCTACTTATCCTGACTTTAACTTTCTTTCAAACGAGATATTCTATAAATACCTTAGCCTCAACATGTGCAAAACTGAACTAATTATATTTCCCTCAGAAGCCTACCCCTTTTAAACTTCTCTATTACCCATTATCATTATCTATAATCAAATTTGAATTCTTCTTTTGGTATTTCAAGCTCTTCAAAACATGCCTTCCTCTACCAGACTTAAAACATTGTAAACCTTAGACCCCCCCTCCATTTTCTCTGTGATCCAATAAAAATTACCTGTTTGATGTTCCTCAAACAAAACACAGCATTTACTGACGCTGGACATTTTTGACTGTTTGGCATGCATGTAACACTCTCCATCTTCATCGCTGCCCCTTTCCCCTGGCTTTCTTCAAGCCCCAATTAAAATTGCATCTTTTTCACGAAAACTTTCTCACTTCTTAATTCTAATGCCTTCTTCTTTTGATTATTTCCGATTAATCCCATCTATCGTTTGTTTGTACATAGTTATTTACATGATCTTTCTCCCATTAGACTGCGGGGTCCTCAAGGGCAGACACATTTCATCCTGTGTTTTGCACAGCACTTGTCACAAAGTAGCCATTTAGTGAATGTTAATTAATTTACTAGATTAACTATATTGCAAAATCATATGGGAAATAATGCAAAAATAGTAAGCTATTTAATTGTTCCTGTCTCTGAGAGAAAAAAAGGAAATCAACAGGAAACAGAAGAGAAAATATTGACCTGAAAAAGTTATTGGAGAGGTTACACCTGAAAGACATTGTCTGTACTAAATAGAAATATTAAAGAATATGCGGTCTTCTCATAACATTTCAAAACTGGCAATAATTTGGGGCAGGGAAAAATTATAAATGATTAAAAATATAAATACCAAGTGTAATTATTATAGCAAATAACACCAAAGAATATTATTATGCTCGTTATTTGATAACCAATATAGGTAACATAAGCATTATTGATAGACTTAAATGGAAACCTAATCATCTTATGAACAGTGCTAAAAAAAATATAGATGCAAGGAATAAGTACGTGAGCAAGAATGATAATTCTTTGAAAATGTGCCATAATTTCTTAGATGCAGCAAAAGCAGTACTTGTGGGAGGGTGAGGGGGTGGAGAATGTATATCCCTGAGAACATAAGTTGACGTAACGGAAAAAGAAAATAAAAAGGGCAAATGCAATAAAATCTGAATTTAAAATTAACAAAGAACCCTAAAATAATCACAGCATTGTCTTGAAAAATTAGAGGGGAAAAAAGAAGAAAACATATTTTGATAATCAAAATTAAAATAGATTTGATGAACAAATATATATACTAGTGTTAGTACATATCAGTGCAATATTCATTTATGCTAAAAAATAAAATACATGGGCATAGAACAGCCATTTTATAATTAAAACCATGTATCAAAACAAAAATTTTGCCTTATTTAAAAATAAGAATATATTAGAAACTCTTCTAACAAATAATAGAAGTAAAACCTGTCCCCATATTCTACTATAGTTATAGAAATGGTAGCTATAGCACTAAGAAAAGAGAAAAAAGTGAAAGACATAATTGGGGCCAAAAGGAGACAAAATTACACTGATTTCCTTATAAATTTATTTACTTAGAAAGAAATGTCAAAAAACTTGCTGAGACAATTATAAGCTTCAGTAAAGTATTAATATAGAAAACTAATTCCCCCAATCAACAAAATTTCTACATGGCACTAGAAATATCCATGGGAATATAATAGTGACAATAACTTCAAAATGCAAAAAAAAAAATACTGTAATAAATTTACCAAGACACATTTAATAGCATGAGAATTAATATAATAATAAATCACTCTTTAAAGAAATGAAGAATGGCCAATAACTGAAGGGATTTTCATTCCTTATGGTTGAATGAAATTAAATTAAATAAATTGAATTAAATAAAAAAGTAAAATAATAAAAAGAAATAAATTATGCTTTCTGGTACGGTATTTCAGACCTATTGGGAAGAGATTGTTTTAATACTCTCTCCTCTATACACAAATATTTACAATAATAATCATGACATTTAATAAATAATAGCAAGAAAAGCAATGCAGACATTGAACACTTTTTTTAATTGAACTTGATGGATAGATGGATAGATAAATAGATAGATAGATAGATAGATAGATAGATAGATAGATAGATAGATTGATGCATGCCAGCAAAAATAAATAATGAAACAAAAAAATAACTAAATTAAAAATAGATAGATTGATGGATATTTCCATCAAGAATATAATGGATTAATATGTTTATTTTCATATTCTTTAAAAAGAGGGGAAGATGTATGTCCACGTGTAGGTCTGACAAAATAACTTGGTATAACATTACGTTTTCTGTTTTTAAGCCTTAAACTCTATGTATTTTATTTTCTCAAAAAATAGATCTTCTCATATTCATGTTGAATACATTAACCAATTTGTCTATTTTTCACTCACAGTTAGTCAAAAATAATTTTTAAATTAATTTTAATTTTAAAAAATATTCTTTCATATGAAACAATCAACAATCAAATAGGAAAAAAATAAATAAAATTATGTTTGGCAGAGACTCATAAAATCCCATTTTAAAAGTGAATTTCAATAATATCAAAACATCTACAGAAAGCTACAAAATGTAGGCAACTACTAAATGGTAGCATTATTATGACATTTTTCTTAATTCTTTTGTTTTAAAACAATGAACAACTTTCATAGAAGAAAATTTCAATTTTCAATATATTGTTCACATGCAAAAAAATTTTTCATTTATGGGCCAAAATTTACATTTAGCAAACAAAATATGTTACAGCTTTCATTTCATACTCTATTTTGCTGTTTTAACTCGTGAACACAAATAAAAACGCCAAGTTGCTGCATAGAATGACAGAATTGAAGTAACTCAAGTTCTTTTTGTTTATCTTTACAATCATCATCCTATCATCATTTATTTCAAATCCCCTCTTTAAACACAGGGATGTGTGGTCCTACCAGGATCGGAGATTTTTTTAAAAATGTACTTGATGCAAATTTTAAACTGTGTGGCTAAGTCTGGTGTGTTCAAGGTTAGCTATGATGCAGGAGCAATTGTTTAGAACTTGGCCCAACAAAAGACATTTTTTGTTTCTATTTTTTCAGGAAGAAATATTTTGTCACTGATTTTCCTTAGAATTGCTAATCTGTGGTGAAAATAAAAGATTAACGTTTTGTTGGTTTTATTTTTACTTTTATATTTTCTACAGACAAAACAAACAAACAAACAAAAAAACCTCTTACCTCTTGCCCCTAAGATGGACTGTCCCTATCATCCCTCCTTTGGCACACCAGACAAATACCTAAACTATTTCCAAGATTTAATCTCTCTTGATCAAGGTTTTGTACTTCAGAGACAGAAACAAAATATTGACAAAATGTGTTTGGAGAAACAAAAGGTCTAAATATAAAAGGAAATAAGGAGAGGAGTTTAGGAAAGAAGAAGAATAGAACTATAGCTCAAATTATTTTTGTAAGCAATAATTATCAAAAACTACTTGATACTGGTTTAAAATGTAAAAGAATATGAGTGGATGAAAATACACAAAGAAGAATTTTAGAAAATCAAAATCAATATGCCAGTGTCAAATCAATCCATAAATTATTTGGAGAAGAGCTCTTACTTAACAATAATTCTAGGAAAAAAAGAATGTAATTAGAAGAGGCCATATCAGATACCATTCACTGTTACGGGGAAATACTATGGATACATAGACACATTGTATATGGAATACTGTCTAATGCTGGTTTGCTAAACTAAATAATTAACTAACTCTCTCTCTCTCTCTCTCTCTCTCTCTCTCTCTCTCTCTCTCTCTCTCTCACACACACACACACACACACACACACACACTTATACACTGCTCTTGCTCCCATGCTCATTCTCTGTTTTCTTTCTTCTCTTCCTCCCTCTCACCTTTTTATAAGAGATTCCTTCCTTGATAAGAAGGGGAGAGCAAAGAGACATATTTGGGAATTAATGTGATATCAAAACAAAAGAAAATAATAAAACTATGTTTTAGAATCTCAGTGAGATTTTGGTGGAATGCTTTTTCACCAATTTAATGTATGTAAGACATATTGCTTGAACTCAGGATTTCCTGACTCTAGGTCACTACACTAGGCTACCAACCACATATTAAAGAAAAATCACTCTAAAATTGCTAAACCAATGTCTGTAGATTATGGAGGTTTTCTACTTTAAGGAACCTATTTTTATGTGTTTTTTTTTTCCTTTCATTTTATATGATTATATGATCATTGATAATCCAACTGCTTCCTACAAGTCTACTCCTATGATGGCTAGTTGGAGAGACACAACTAAGTCCACTTAAGTTTGCTCATTTGGCACATTTCAGGAGAACATTAAGGAACATGTCTTATAAATTTCCCCCTTTTCTTCCTTTTCATCTTGCTTCTCCTTTTCTTGCTTTCTCCTCCTCCTCCTCCTCCTCCTCCTCCTCCTCCCTCTTCTTCTTCTTCTTCTTCTTCTTCTTCTTCTTCTTCTTCTTCTTCTTCTTCCTTCTCATCCTTTTGCTCTTCTTCTCCTTCCTCCTCCTCCTCCACTGACTCCTTTTTTATCTTTTTTCCTCCTTTTCCTCCTCTTGTTTCTCTTATCTCTCACTTTACCTTATGATGAGTAGAGGGAAAGAAAATTGTGCCAAACAATTATATTGGATATTCATAAAGGTGGTCTGTGGAGGATATATGAAGAAGTAACTTAAAAATGTTAAGGAGAGGAAAAAATTGGTAGAGTA
Source organism: Pseudochirops cupreus (assembly GCA_028627135.1). NCBI lineage: Eukaryota > Metazoa > Chordata > Mammalia > Diprotodontia > Pseudocheiridae > Pseudochirops > Pseudochirops cupreus. The sequence continues at coordinate 428,453,087 of CM053582.1, forward strand.
TTACCTTCTAAGTAGTCAGTATGAAAAATATATATATACCTGAAGAACTTGGCTTAATTTTAAGAACATTTTTTTTAATGCTGACTTTATTCTTTACCTCAATTGAGACAGTTTTGAAGTTATAAATAGCTGCCATGATTTCTATTGTTAGTTCAACCAATAATACAAAAAAATCCATCCTATTGGATGATTCATTTGTAATTTTCATCAACTGGAAGAATATTAACTCAAAACAGAGTTCAAGTCCATGAGTTGCTGATCAAAAGAGACTTAATTACTTAGCTCTGGAAACTAATGGTTGTGGTCTGTGATTCTTTTGGTATATGAAAAAGAAAAAGCTAGAGAGATGTGCCAAATGAATGCCAGCCAGCTGACAATTTGATTATATTTGAAAGGACAGTATTTTAAACAGGAGAAACTCTCTGGTTCACAGCCAGGGTCTTTCATATATACAAACACATATTAAGTATAAGATTGTGAGTCCATGCTTGTAAGCACATTGAATGGCTGGCTGTTTATGGTATAATCAAGGAGGAAAGAGATAGAGCCCTTGTGCTTAATTTCCTCTCCTTCCATCAAGCAGACCAGAATGTATTTGGCTTTCTATCACTTAACAGATCTTGTTATCTTTGAATGACTTAAATTGACATGTATTGCCATTATCTGATACACACCACATTGAATTCCTTATAAAAATATTCATAATTTTGGGGTATTCCCCTGCAATTATACTGCTATGGAACCACAGTCTTAGCCCTTTTTTCCACCTATATCCTTTATATTACCAAATAAAAGATTAGTAATAAAACCCTTGGGAATATCCTTCTTGTTTATTCAGATCTCAGTGCTAGGCATTTATATACTCCACAAGGGTCAAAAGAAAGAAAAGTCTGATATGTAACAAATTTTCATGCCAGCTTCTTTTGTGCTAGCAATGAACTGGAAACAAAATGAATGTCCATCAAGCAGGAATGGCTAAGAAGATAACTGAGTACTATACCAAAAGAAAGAATGAATATGAAATACTTCAAAATGCATAGTAAGACTTAAATGAACTGAAGTCTGGTAAGTAATTAAGGAGGTTCAGTAAAATAAGTAAATAAATATACAGAATGATTACAACAATCCAAAAAGGAATAGCCAAAGGACAAAGGCCCTGGAATAGAGTTGAGAAAACACACCTCCCTCCTTTTTTGGAGGAGGAAAGGACAAAGAATGCATTGTTACAAATGCTGTCATGCATAGATAATGTCATTGTGTTTTGCTATTTTTTAAAAATATTTTCAAATGGACAGGAAAGAGTACAGTAAGTATATACTAAAAAAATGAATGTTCTATATAAAAAACCAAGTAAGACAAACAAAAAATATTGAAACACATTAGAAAGTGATTTATAGACATTAACAAATGAAAGTTGCTCAGTCTAATATGTAAGTATTGGCCTTGGCCTTCCACCTTCTCAATCTGAATGAATTAGGAAGTGGGTATTCAGAGCATATTTATATGAGGGTAATACCCATGGTTTTGGGGGTTTTTTTTTGTTTTTTTTTTTTTTTTTACACATTGCTGTAATTCAACACATGGACTTATAACTTTCAAGCACACAGGTCCTAAACTGGAGTGACTAGGGAAGCTGTATCAGAGTTTGGGAAAGGAATAAATGTATGAATGTAAATGACAAATACATATGTATGTATGCACATATATGTGTATGTGTACCACTTACTAGATGTAAAGGAAGAAGAAAGACCAGAAGGGCCAGAGACTTAGCATGCCAACACATGTGGCAGCCCATCATTTTGGCCCCGCTTTAACAACTAGATTTGATTGACAGGATTGGCAAATCCCCCTAGGGAAACTCTTTGTAAAATGAATTGGTGACTATGTAAATACAGAGATTAACCTTAAGTACCCTTAAGCACTCAGCCTTAACCTTAAGAACTCCAGGAGGCTCCCTAGAGCCCCACAATTTACTCAAAAGTACAAAGAAGCAGGACCCTTGACTGCCTTGTCTTCATAGGTAGATGCCCCATCCACACGAATGTTTTCTTGCCCTTGGAAATGTTTTTCTTGCTGTCATGGAGATGGAGACCAAAATAAGGTTTTTTGACTAGTACCTAAAGCTTAGGTCTAAGTAGATGTAGTCTTAATTATTCTCTCATTTGGAATACATTTTACATCCAACAAATAATGGGAAGAAGTCTTCATTGCATGGAGAAAGAAGACTCAGTGAAAAATAAAAGAGATAGGATCCTAAGGACAATTTGCACTTCTGCTCTAACTTTGTAACCTATTAAATTTCACCATTGATTAAACTAAAGTAAATCTTTATACAAATGTGTAAACAGAGAGTAACTTTTTTTTTTTGCTTTTCTAAAACGAAACAATCATTGATTTGGAACTCAAAAGGAATTAAGGACTTATCTAGTTCTACTTGCTCATTTTACAGATTTTAGCATTAAGACACAGAAAGGTCCCCAATGTCAATAAATAGAAGGATGAAAATTTGAACTCAGGGCTTCTGACTCTATATTCAGCACTACTCTGTACCACATGCCTGCAAGCTTCCAAAAACAAATGTTAATAAACCTCCCATTGCTGTCATTATCAGCATTGCAGATAAACCAGAGGTGGTGAAACACCTCTTCAAAAAAAACAAAACAATTTTCAGTAAGTCTATAACTAACTTTGGCAACTTCCATTATTTTTCTCTTTCTTCATAACTACTTTAAATTATTATTCTTCAGTGGATGACACACCAGCAGGAACTCAGCAACACCTGTGTTTATTTAAGAAACCAATGCCTCCCTGTTATCATTTTTCAGCATAAGTGTATCTGAATGGAGGTAATAGTGCCCAATAGCACTATTATAATTAAGATGCTGCAGTATTTTCATAACAAACGGCAGACTTCCAAAAATGCAACCTGGAAATTATCTTGTTCAAAATATGGTACTGAAGATTTCGTGTTTTTAAAAACAACCACAAAAATGTTTTCAGCCTGATCCTTTGCTTAAGTGACACCAGTTCACAAGATCATTGTGCTGCTAATCTACTTCTTTTATTTTATTTCTTAAAATAAGGTGGAGGGACATGTTGCTTCAGGGTAGAGAATTGTCAGAGAGGGATGCAATAAAGGATAGAAATTGGTTGGTGTTTTGATTATTTTGTTCTCCCTAATGTGTGATCACTAGAAGGAACACAAGGTATATGTATTCAGACAGAATAATGTCCAAGTACACGTTTCTACTCACATGTCTCATTACAGTTTCATAGAAATTGTGGGTTCTTTAAGGTTACAGCAGGGAAATAGAAATTCTAGCAGCTAGAAATTTGGAAAGACTTCAAGAATGACCCCAACAATGGTCTGTACCAACTTTGCCCTAGGAACAACTCAGATGTAATCAAATGCACTCATTTTAGAGACTTGATCATTGTGTGATTTTTTTTTTCCTTTTTGTCCTGGACAAACTCATGAATTTCATGAGTAAGGTATGGAACAGTTGCTACTTGGTAGGTGTTTAGCTTTGGTGAAGGAAGTTTTCAAATACCCTAACATGGACATAGTAAGAAGTATAGGAGCACCTAGATTGTACAATAAAGAGAGTATTGGCCTTCAAGTCAGGAGGGTCTGAGTGCAAATCCAGTCTCAGACACTTACTAGCTGTGTGACCCTGGCAAGTCACTTAACCCAGTTTGCTTCAATTTCCTCATCCACAAAATGATCTGGAGAAGGAAATTGCAAATGACTCTAGTATCTTTGCCAGGAAAATTCCAAAAAGAGGCACAAATATCTAGGTACAATTAATCAATGAAAAATCGCCAACATTGGAGCATAGCAAAACAGGCAATATCTAAACCTCATAATATCTGAAAAGCGTTAAGAGTATAAAAGAGCAAAGAAATGGTCAAAAAGAGCGGCAGAAAGTTGGATTTCTTGATTGTCTTACTAAAAAGGATAGGCACAGATGTGATTGAGTCTAGTTTGATGATTCAGTTTTGGAAGTAGAATACAATATCTAGCAGTTAAAGAAATGATGTTTACTCAGTCATATATTTAAAAGTACATTCAATAAGGGCACTACTTTGTTTTCATTGGATAAAGTTTTCCTGGCTCTTTGTTGTCCATCCTGAACAGCAAGAAACCTGATGGTTAGACTCTTCTTGCCTTGGCACATAGTTTACTAGGAACCTTATTTAAGCCTTAGTTCCTCCAGTCAATTGTATTTCTCTCTTAAAGAGAGAGTTGGTTATTAAACCTTGACCAATATACCCATGGTTGCCGCCTACCTTTCCATTTTTGTTATATATTACTCCTCTTCTTTAACTCTGTGGTCAAGATAGAGTGGCTTTTTTCCTGTTTCTCATATGTAGCCTTCCATCTAACATCCTCAGTCCTTTGCAACGGTTCTACCCCATGCCTTGAATGCTCTCCCTCTTCACCTCTGTCTCTTGGAAATATGTATGTATCTGATTTGCTTTGGGGTTTGATTCTAGTGTCAGTTTCTGTCTGTAACCTTTGAATTCTACCATTCTACCTTTACCTCCTTCCAATAGTTACCTTTCATTAATTTTGTACATATTTTGTGTTTTATATACTTCTGTATATATGCACATGTTGTCTCTTCCAATGGAATCTTAAATTTCTTGAGGACATGAGATTTTTGCCTTTGTATCCCTTATTGCCTAGAATAGGATCTGACATACAGTAGATGCTTCTTTAACCCTTACTCTTTGTTTTTGTTTTTTTCATGTTTCTGACATTAAAATGCAACTCAATGTTCTTCCAATCAAGTTTGGCTTGGCTAATCATCAGTAAACAAACAAACAAACAAAAAATCTTAAACCAAGACCAGTTGATTCTGAATTCTGATCCTTGACCAAGGTCACAGTTCTCTTTTGGTTCTGCTAGGCAGGGACTGGGAGTAAAGGGAAAGGAAAAGGGAAGAAAGCTAGAAATAAAAGAGTTAGTGAAAGGAGAGAGGAGAAGATAAGGCAATAACGACTTTGGAACTCAGAAATAGAAGAGGTAAAAGTTAAGATATAGTAAGAGGAATACAATAATCATTCTCAGCTCTCAGCTACCCTGGGCTTCTGCACAGTCACACACACACACACACACACACACACACACACACACACACACACACACACATAGAACAATGAATTTTATTTGCTTGTTTTACGCAACACTTTATGATTACAAAGTAGCAGTATGGTGTGGTAGTGAATACAATACTTGCCGTTCTTGGAGTCAAAAGGACCCAAATTTAAGTCCTTCCTCTGATTCAGTCTTGCTTTGTGACCCAGGCAAGTCACAGACCCTCAGTGCTCCAGTCTTTAGGACTACAAATTGTAGAAAAGGTATTGATATGCATTGTAAAAAGAGTTTCCTCTCCTGGGAGTTCCCCATAAATATGAAATCATAGATCTAGTCTCCGCATTCCTAAAGTTATGGTTCCAAAGCACTTGGCATATATCATATGTTTGAGCATTCTTAACTTGCAGAGATAGATTCTGTATTTCCTATTTTATGGATGAGGAAACATTCCGAGAGGTAAACTGAGTTCACCAATGAATGTCACCTAGCTCATAAATGGCAGAGCCAGGAATCAATTCCCAGTCTTATGACTTCAAATCCAGTGCTCCTTCCATTAGACTATCTTTTTATATGAGTGATTGTCATAGAACAAAGAGTTCATTATCACTTTCTTAAAGGGCCATAAAGGGGCTGTTCATATTGCAGTTTAGAAACCATTACAAAATGGACAGACCTTAATCTTCCTTTCATAGTGTACATTGGGCTCTGTTTTAAGGGTGAGAAATCTAGTAGAGCATGTTTTGGAGTAGCTCAGTCTTATCTACCTTTCTTCACTTGCGACCAGTAATAGTCAATGAAAGTTACTGTTACTTATCAGAAATCCTTTTTTTCTTACTATAGGGGCATTGTGCAGCATTTTCATTATAGTAAAACTTGTGACACAAAGCAATTTTGTTATCGATAGCCAAAGGCTCATTGAGTCCTCTCTTACTGGGGTCCATTTCATATAATTTTCTTCCTTCATAATGATTATTTTTAAATATTCCCTCAAATTCCCCAACTTAAAATCACCTTTCAAACTGCCTCCTGGAAAGAAAAAGACCTAAGCAATGAGCTCATGTTTGCATAATTATAATGTTCTAGCTCAGGGCATATCTTGCACCTCTTTGGATAGATAGGGGTGTGTGGGTATGAAATATTATATATGTTGTCAATAGTAAAAAAAAAAAACAATTTGGTTTTGATTATTTTCCCCTTGTTTAGTCTCTATTTAAAAAAGGAGGAGAGGGAAGAGGTCAGAAAGGAGAAAGGATATATTCAGAAATGAAGATGATATGTGAATAAAATCTGTAACAATAAGATTTTTTAAGCTGAAAGAATGGGCTATAATAAAATAAAATAAGGTACCTCTGGAATTTGGAGAAACATTGTATGAATGTTGTCTTATGAGTTACTGCAAAAAAAGTCTACCTTCAATCTATCTACCTGCACACACACACACACACACACACACACACATATACATGCATATATATAATCAATACTTTGCCAGAATATGAAAAATAGCCCAAAAGGTCAAAAGTTAGGATCAATTAACCCTATAGAAGGAAGCTCTCCTTAAGTTTGTAAGGGTATAGGAGAATTCATTCCTCCTTCTCATTCATCTCAAAAGAATACTGGAGAGAAGTTTCACTCACTTCATTCAATTCATTCACACCACAATCTTTTTGGTCTCCTATAGAATGAAAGAAAATAAAGAGAAGAAATTAAACACTCAATGGCATAAATGAACTTTTATGAGAGAGTCTGATGGATGTGGCCAAAATCAGTCTTTGAAAATCCAAAATCTGAACAATTTCCTACACGTTCAGACAATACATTTGGCTTTCAAATTGTTTTAAGTAATTTAACCACAAAATGGGAACTACTGACCAACTATCTGGACCTATTTTATAAGAAGGACAAATGACTAAGTTCCATGCTTAATTCAGCACTTATGTGTTTCACACAGTACCAGAGCATGCTTAAGGAAACATGATTTTCTTTATGGTTCTTAGACAACTGCCTACCTTAAAATGAAGTAGCCCTTTTTATAGGTCGCAGTATGTTTATCATTAGTATGAGCTTGTAATCTGTGTTGATTCAATCAATTAGGCTCTTTTATCTACCTCATCTACCATATTCCCCTTACCAGTTGAAAGGAATTTCCCAAATTTGGGAGTTTCAGGAACACAATTTAGGTGCTTGGACATATACATTAAGCATTTTCCACTGGGAACTAACAATTAGCCCAAATGCTGTTCTACTCCTAGCTTCTTAGAAGGGAAATACAGAGTTAATAAGGAGAACTTGGGACTTGGAGCACTTAATTTTGTTTCAAAAGCTTTTCTTCATTCACTGGACTGTCACTAGCTAGGACCTTTAATCCTGTCCTGCAAATGCTTTCTGACATGTTTAACTGGAAGGCTGGGCTATGTATAAGTGCTATTGCTTTGTGTACTATGTTTATCATTAACAGTGATCTAATCTCAAAGGCAAGTCTTTGCAAAGAGAAAGACTATACCAGGCCTAATATTCTTCCTTCTCTCCCAGGAACTTCTCTTATAAAACAACACTTTTTAAACTGTGGGTCACAAGGATTGCAAAAAATTTGGCAACGGTAAAAGGTTTTGGAATGTGCTACAACCAAAAATTAATTAAAAATCAAAAACATAGTGAACTCAAGGTCTTTCTGGCAGCACTTGCCTGTGTTGCATCATGCAACTTCCCTGCAGCCTGTGGTTCTGAACACGACATGCATACTTTACACTGAGCATGCCGGCATCCCCGACACAGCAGTGAGAACTCTGCAGAAACATGAATAGGAGCCATGAGAGGGAAAAAAAGTTCAAGAAGCTCTGTTATAGAAGATCAGTCACAGGCTGATCATTTCTTGAAATTCCCTTCGCTTTTTTCTTATAGTAAGCCTTGAGGGCATACAGATCTTCAAACTTTATATGTGGGACAAACCTTAAAAACAAAAAAAGCTTCGGGTTCATTCATCCCCTGTCCTGTACCTGCTGCAGTAAAATTTGCATTTCTCTTTCTTATTTCTCTTTATCATGAAATTATGAGCCTTTGTCAAAGCTTCTCTAACTGGGGCATATTACTTTGGATAATCTAGTTTTTCATTAGTTGTTACTGAATATGAATATTCTCTATGAGCTTTCTTGAACAATTAGATCTTTAACTTTATTTCCTAAAGGAAGAAGTAAAGTATTTTTTTCTGAGCATTGAAAACTGACTTGGTTGTATAAATCTAGTCAATCTTTGTATTTTTCCTGAAATCATGTGATTACAGACATTTTCCTGCCTTGCAGTGATCTTTATACTGATGAATAATGGGACCATTGGTGTTTCCAGGAAGAATAGAGTGAGTGTTCTGAGTTCATCTGAGGTATAGTTTTAGTTGGGGAGCATGCCACCACCAAAACTGTCCATAGGGAACCATTACCTGACTCATTGAGGCCAAAACTATGTTTTTCCCTTAATTACCATGATAATTCAGAAGAAAGTATTGCATAGAAAATTACCCGCAGTTCTCCCTTTTCTCTGTTTGTCTGGACATAGTCATCTAATATGCCAGATAAGTATTTTAGTGCTAACGCTAAGCAACTTTTTAAACTTAGTTCCCCAAATGACCTTCAAGTAATATTTTAGTATAGAGCTACTAAATTATAAGGCTATTCTGTAATTGCAATACATTTATCACTCATGTAAATCATTCGATTTTTTACTTAGAGCCAATACCAAAGCTAATGATATATTTTACAGAATCCAGGGCCTCTTCCAAGTTATTGATGAAAAGGAAAGTCACAATTTAGAAAGTTATATAAGTTTATAATGTGAAACAAAGAAAATAAGCAGTATTTGTGTTTTTTCCTCTAACAAGGAAGCTTTTAGAGGTAAGTGAGCAGCCCTTATTGCTATCAATAAGTTGACAATTGAGTGGGCTAAGGGGAAAAATTAAAGCCCTTTAATACAGTTAAAGTGACTGTAATTGAGTTTTGGCAGGCTTACCAATGAAGTGATCATAGAATCATAGACCTTATAGTTTGAAGGAAGCTGAGCGATCAGGTGGTCTACCTCCCCCCCCCCCATTTTATAGATGAAGAAATTGAGACCTACTAAGTCCAAATGACCTGCCAAAGGTCACACAGCAACAGACTCATGACTAGACCCTGGGTTTTTCTGCCTCCCATTCCAGAATTCTTTCCAGCATGCTCTTGTACCCTCTCTTTTGGAAAACTATGAAAATCAAACTTGTTTTACTTAAATAAGTGTAATAGCTTTGACCTATGCACAGTGTCTTTGGATCTCGTATTATGGCCCTTGTGCCAGCAAATGGTTGATTCATTTCAGTAAAAAAAAATCAATAAGTTCAAGATGGAATATTAAATGTTGGCATAGTACATACCTCCATGTTAAACCTTACATCGTTTTACCGATTTGTAAATGACACCATTTCAATAGAAATTGAATTATAAACCCCTGCTTGCATGATGGTGCTTCTCTCACATAGAATTCTCATCAGTTAAGGAAGACTCTTATATTTTACCTTGAACAAGTAAGAGAAATGGGAAGATGAAGAAATATGCTAACCTGCATTTTGGCAAGTACAAATAGGTGGTTTAGTGGATAGAGCCCTGGGTCTGAAATCAGAAAGACCTGTTTTCAAATTTGGCCTCAAACATTTATTACCAAGTGATCCTGGACAAACCACCTGACTTATATTTGCCTCAGTTTCCTCATCTATAAAATGAGGAGAATATTAGCATCTACTGCTATGGGTTGTTGTATCAAATGAGATAATAATTTTAATGTGCATTTGGGATAATTTTCAGGAGTTTTCAGCTGAACCTCAGCAGAACTATAAAGGCTATAAGATTTGTGCCAAAGTTAAATTGTCCTTACCTCTCTCTGTCTGTTACACTTTGCTTTTACTGTCTCTTTCCTTCTTCTTTCTTCAGACCCCATCCTTATCTCTTCCTTCTTACTATCTAACTTTCTTCTCCCACTACTGATGTTTCTTCCTCTCTCTTCTAATGGGCTACTTTACCTTACCTTACCTTACCTTACCTGGTAAGTAACATACGTGCCCATGTTTTCTGGATAAATCTGAGGAATACCATAGTCTGAATTTCAAACAAAAAAAAAATTTCTTTTTAAAAATTGTATTAGTTTTTTAAAACAATTTTTATAAGCTTAAATTTATTAAAAAAAAACCCACTAAACAAATAAACCAAATGTGGAGAAAATATCTAAGTAAAACCCTAAATTAATAATAGCTAGCATAAAGCATGGTGCTTTAATTTTAAAAACACAATATGCTTTTTAAGCAAATAAGAACAATAACCACGCATTTACCCTCTTCCTTTCTGAAACCATCTGTGTACTGTTAAAGATACATTGCTTTTGCTATGTCTTGTCAGCCTTTTCAAATTGCACCATGATTAGGAATGACAGCCTGAGTACTTCCATAGCAATTACAAAGAGGATTCTTCCTTGGAGAATCAATTAGGTCCTTCTTTCCTAAGAAGGACCCAGGATCAAAGCCTAATGCAATGCTAGAATATACATTATGACAGAAGGTCATTTTTTTTTTTGGTCACGGACTCCTTTGGTGAAGCTTAGCAATGCCTTCTCAGAATAATGTTTTTAAATGGGTAGAATAAAATACATAGGATTACAAATAAAACAAATTATGTTGAAGTGCAGTTGTCAAAATATTAAAAAAATGAGATCTGATTTAATAACCCTTGATTAATGAGAAGACAGATGGAATATGTTCTGGTAAAATTATTATTAATAATTATGGCTAGCATTTAGGTCACTTTAAAGTTGCAAAGCACTCCCAAATTTATATCTCCTACTTAAAACTCTCTGCAGACCTTTAGCTTTATATTTTAAACTGCCAGCTAGTTATCAGTTTTGTTTTCTTTCAGGACAATCTGATACCAACGTATATTTGACATTTCTGAAGCCTAAATAATCTTTTTTCTCCTCAAACTGGCTCTGTCTCTCAATAATTTTTTTTTTAAATTTCTTTACATAGCACCAGCATTACCGTAGTCCAATGGCTTGAAACCTTGTAATGAGCTTTTACTTGACCCTCTGCTTGGTCCAATTATTTGGTAAGTTTGATAGTTCTCTTTTATCAATGCAATGTTTCTCATATTATCTCAAATCACACCATGACCATCTTTGTTTAGAAATTTTGCTTTCATTTCATCTGTCCCTTCTCCAATCCATCTTTTCTGCTGTTGCCCATTCTTCCTAATATGTTACTAGGGGAATGGAACTGCTCTTTTCTGTTGAAAAAAAAATCTGTTTTAAAAATGTATAAATTCCTAACTCTGCCATTTAGTTCCTCCATAACCCATCTCTGACCTACTTATCCTTTATGACCCTACACTGTTCCATTCATTTATTCTATGTATGAGAGTACCCCTTTTTCTCATCCTTTTTCCTATTGTTACATTTCTTTCCTGATGTTCCCATCCATGGAATGGGATCTATCTCCCGCATCTTTATGTGTGAAAATCCATTCAAAGTACAGCTTAGATTCTACCTATTCAAGAAGTTTTCTCCTCTTCCTACATCAGACAAAAGTAATCTTTCCTTCGTCAGATATCTTACAATAGCTGACCTATACCTCTCCCTTCACATTATTATTATTTTTCCTTATACTACAGTCATTTGGAGTACTTGATTTTACTTTTTGTTAGACTTTAAGTCTCTTGAGAACAAGGTCCATTTCAAATATCTTTCTATTGGAAAGTTACTCAAATCCTAAAAAGCATTGATGATCATACTAAATTGGATTCATATCCCAACCCATCCATGCTTGCTCTTCCTTTGCAGCCCATTTTCTTCTATAAGATCGTAATAAGACTGCACTGTTATAGCTACTGCAGCATTATAGGAGTGCAGATATTCCTTACTTTTCCCTGTCACTATGAAGAAACTAATGAAGCACTAAAGCTGTCCACATAATGAGTTCTTATGTGTATTCAGATAGATAATACCCATAGTTTTACTTTATGCGCAAACATTTTTTATTTACTTTGCCTATATCATCTGAGTTATAGTATCTTTGGAACATGGTCCATAGTGAGGGTAGGACTATGTCATGCAATTTTCTAGTTTTCTAGTAGTAGGCCTTAACCTTCCCCTTTCCAGGGTGCGGTGGGTAGAGCAACGGGTTTAGGGTCTACAAAACTTAAGTTCAAATTTGGCCTCAGATACTCACAGACTTGTGACCCTGACAAGTCATGTAGTTATATTTGCCTGAGTTTCCTCAATTATAAATTAGAGATAAAAAGAGCACCTAATTAGACATTGCTTGTTAAGGGAAATGTTCAAGCTACACTACATCATATAAAAGATCAAAAGACCTACAGATTAAAAAAGAAGAAAAAATCAGGGAATTACTAAGAACAGTTTAGGCCTGAGATCAGATGAAAACATGCAAAATGACAAGTTTTCATGAGCAAGTCAGTTTCCTGTTGTGGTGATGAACGTGAGTGAAGAGGATTGAATGTGAGTCTTTCCTGTCTTCTGTTCTGTGCATCATTTTTTCTCATGTTCATTATTATGGTAGTGTTTACTGTGCAGCAATCCCGATTACCCACTGACTTTAAATGTGAATGTGATTCTCTTCCTGTGTGTTGTAAATCAAGAGTTCTAATAAAGATGTTAAAGTATATGTTTATATGTACTTAAGAAATCAGAGGCAGAAGTCTGGGTATAAATGGGTTATGAGTTTGTTATTAAATGCAGATTTAAATTACCTCAAGTAACGTCTGACATATGTTGTTACTCTCACTGGAGACTATGCTATCAATCAATTTAAAAATTCTATGAACTGCAACTTATGACTTCCTACTACATGTCTTTCACAAAATAGCCTGCTCTGCAATGAGTATATACTCTGTACATTGCTTTAAGTATTTCTGGTTGCTTTTCCCTCTCCATGTCTCCAGAAGAAGTTTTCAAAATAGCACATCTTTATTTTTTTTTCTTCTCTGTTTCTTCTATTAGTTCCTGTTAATTAATTATATGTGACAATTTTAGGGCTAAGAGGGACCTCATATATTTACTAATCCAATCCTCTCACCATATTATTTCAGGCCTTCATTCCCTTACTCTTGTAATATAGTCGTAATTTTTCTTCTTGCCTCAAGTCTCTCCCCTTTCTAATCCATTCTTCATGAGACTACCAAAATGATAATCCTCAAATACAGACATAGCTATATCATTTCCTTACACGATAAAGTCTAGTGGTTTCTACTGCTTCTAGTTTCAAATATAAATTCTTATATTTGGAATTTAAAGCCCTTTATCACATGGCACTGACCTAACTTTCCAGAAATATTATATATTATTCCATTTCACACAAACTACTGGTCCATCACATTGTCCTTTTTGCTGTTCCTCATACATGATATTCAATTTCTCTCTCTTCCTTTGAATGGGCTGCCCCTTGCATTTCAAGTGCATATCCTCCTCACCTCTTGGTCTTAGGATCCAAAGTGTAATGAAATCACAGTTCAAAGCTTTCTCTTACCTGAGGACTTTACTGACCCTGTTATCTTCTAATGTCTCCTTTATGCAGGGTGCCCCCTAAATCTTAGTGTAGTTTTAAGTTTTATTATGTTAAAACTACAGTAATTTTGGGGACACCCTGCATGTGCATATATAAACATATGTATACACACATATGAGCATACACCCATAAATTTATATACTTTACGTATATACATATATGTATTCTTATGCACATATATTTACATACATATAGACACATCCATATGCATACATATATGTAAATGTCCATCTATGCCCAGACATATGCATATGCCATCTCTAAAGAAAAGGTCAACTTCTTGTAGGCAAAGGATATTTTATTTTTTTATTTTTGTAACTTTAGCAAATAATATAATGATTAGCACCTAGTAAGAATCAATGCTTGCTGATTAATTAAGGAAGAAACTGAGGCCCTAAAAAATGAAGTGGCCTAGCCGAGATCACCTAGTTAGCAAGTGGTAAAATTTGAACTAGACCTTAACTCTTCAAACTCCCTTTCCCATGATCTTTTCACTACACTGTGCATTCTCATGGCCACAGATAAGAATGTGTCCTATGCCAAATAGGGATGTAGGAGTTGACAGTTCTCATTCTGCCATAATTCTAATGATGGGCAAATCATATACAAGGACCAGCTTTGCCATTTTTCAGGACCCCTTTACATTTTTAAAACTTGGCAATCGATCCCCTCCCCCCCCCCCCAAAAAAAACAACTAGAGCTATATCTATTGCCATTTACTGTATTGTAATATCCAACATCTTAGTATTGTTGTGAAAATAGTTCTGATCTTGGAGATGTCCTGAACAGATCTTCGAGACTTCCAGGGGTATCTCTGGAACATATTTTGAGAACTGTCAGATTAGATGATTTCTATTCCTTGCAACTCATATATTCTATGCTATGCATATAGAAATTCATGTTAACCTTTCTTTTCTTAAATTCTTCATTCCAAAACATGACCTTAACTTCTCTTCAAGAAATCAATTAGGGTGGGTGCAGAGGGGTGGGAACACTCAATGTATTCTGTTGATAATGTCTGGGAAGAAATTGTCAGCCAAAAGGAAGACTAAATGTTACACATTTCTTTTTATTTGCAAACAGAATTCCTCTGGGGTCCTTGCTTGAGAGGAGTTTTCATTAATTACATCAGAAAAAGAATATCTGCACTAGGATTGGGCAATTCTGTTGTATGGTGATTGGGCTAGAACTCTATCCCTGAAGCAGTGGCAGAGGCCAGCCTCATTATTCATGGGGAGTGATGAAATGAAATCGAGCCCATAAGGAAAGATGTGTGGTGCTCTGAAATGCTCAGTAGTAGTAGTACATCAATGGTACCTCCAGGGTTCATCTGCTACTTAATCCATTTTATTTTATTTTATTTTTTTCTGTGGGACATTGATACATTGATAAATTATGTGTCAAGTTCAAATTGCCTTATGTAACTTTGCAATAACATCATGTCTCAAGATTTCAAAGCATTGTATATTGATGCATTAAAATCCAAAGGACAAAATTTCTATATCACTAGGTCTTCCCAGAATTTTCCTTGCTATCCAACACAAACACACAAACACACACACACACACACACACACACACACACACACACACACACACTGCAGAAAATTCATCACTAGATTAGAATGTCAGAATTGCCATAGGATTTGTTTTTCTCCAAGGATACTATGGTATAGTGGAAAGACAAATGTATTTAGGAAAACAATACCAAATATAAATTTCTTCATCATTTGTATTACTAACAATCATCATAGATAATAATGCCTCACATGCAAGGATTTCACATATTGCAGTTTTCCTTTTAATGAGCCTGTGGGATGGATGGTGAAAGGATGTTTGCCAGTCTCTCTTCACAGGTGAGATAATCTGTCTGAGATCACAAAGCTAGTAAATATCAGTGCTGAGGTACTCAGCATCACTTCTTCCTGTTCTAACATTGGTATGCATTACACTATACCCATATTGACTCTTTTAAAAATAAGAATATGTATTGGATGATGTTAGTTAAGAATCCTTATCTCCAAGTGGCTTTGACAACCATTTGATACAAGATTTCAACATTTTAATTCATTTGTTTATTTATTTTGAGCTTTCAACTTTCACTTCCATAAGATTTTGAGTTTTTAATTTTCACCCCTACTCTCCCATACCCCCCCCAAGATAGTGTGGAAGTTGGTATAGGCTCTACATATACATTCATATTGAACCTATTTTCACAGTAGTCATGTTGTAAAAGAGAATTAGAACAAATAGGAGAAAGCATGAGAAAGAAGAAACAAAAAAATAGAAAGAGAGAGAGTGAGAGAGAGCAAAAAATAGACTTCAATCTTCATTCAGATCAATGGTTCTTTTTCTGGATGTGGGCAGCATTTTCCATCATGAGTCCTTTGGAGTTGTCTGGGATCCTTGCTTTGCTAAGAACAATCAGTCATTGTACACTGTGGCTGTTACTGTGCATAATGTTCTGGTTCTGCTCACTTCACTCAGCATCAGTTCATTTAAGTCTTTCTAGGTTCTTTGGAAGTTTTCCTGGTCATCATTTCTTATAGCACAATAGTATTCCAGTACATTTGTACACCACAACTTGTTTAGCCATTCCCCAATTGATGGGCATCCCCTCAATTTCCAATTCTTTGCCAAGGTTTCTACTTTAGCACTTTAAGACTTGCCTAAAGTCTTGCCTGAAAATTGTGATGATGTGTTTAATACATATTTGTTTAATTTCCCCAGTCATTGAAAAGAAATTTAAAACATCTGGTCAAAATTTGAGATTTCAGTAGAATTATTAATAAATTACAATCTACTAGGCATGTATTAAACACATTTTATTCAAGAAAAGAGCCTAGTTTCTAAGAAAAAAAAATAAAAAGCAGTTCCTGCCTTCAAGGAACTTTTTCCATTAAAAGATTTTTTAAATATTATTGTTATCATTGTTAGCAGTAGTTTTAGTAGTAGTAGTAGTAAAGTAGACATTGAATTTTTATATAGAGGCCAATCTTCTTTGAGAAAAGCAAAATAAATTTTTGTTGAAAAAAATTGTTCACAAAGGCATAAGTACAAAACACCTTTATAAAAAAAAGACATATTTATGAATACAAATACTCTTGGGTCAATATACAAATATACAATGATAGATAAAGAAAAGAGAGGTTTTCATGGGAGTCAAGAAGAAGATAAAAGACATTTCACTGCTGCATCTATTTTTTTTTCCTGTATTCAGTTCTTTGTTCATTGCAGATGTAAAGGAAAGCACATTGACATCAATTTGTAGACCTTTACTTACCAAACAAGTAAATCCTTCCCACTTACTTTAAATCACTTTAACAATATTATCGATGTATCAATTTTGCTGTTAATAAATCATTTAGTTTTAGGTCAAAGTAGATACTGTGTCCTATGGTAGTCATATCATAAACTGAAATGTTGGATTGCAATTATCTCAATAATTCTTCCACTTCCAAGAAAAGTAACACCATTGCCCAGATTGTATATTCAGTTCCAGAAGCTTCCTGTTCCCTTAAGGAAGATCCTGTGAGTCAATTTGATATGGGATTAGCACATCTAAAACATCCTTTCTGCAAATATATCATACCATTTTATGACTTTTTTATTCATTCTTAGGAAACCGCAAAGAGGAAGTTAACTCCCAAATTCCTGTGGCAGATAGGTGTCTTAAAGCTTGAGGAGATAAGAGAAGGGAAGTGAGTGAGTGACATTCATGCATGTAAAAGCAAACCTGGCCCATTCTTAAAACCATGTGATTGTTTTTTTTTTATTAAAAGAACTATTCTTCTAAATGCTCATAAAAAAACAAACTCAGCCCAAATAAGGATCCCCCATTATGCAAAGGCACTTAACAATGAATATTTGATTAAAATGATTGTGTAGATACTCACTGAAAAATAGAATCTATATCCTAGCTTGTATCTGTTTATGATTAAAATAAAAATGCATAATTTTTATATAGCAAAGAACATAAGGGTCAGTAAAAATCATTTCATCATGTACACAAAAAAATATAATATGCATGAAAAATAAATGAAACACAGTACATTGAGTTGATTCTCTCTCACATAATCCATACCACAAAATGCTTTTTAAAGTAAAACAAATAAATGCATGTTTTTATGAAAGTAATCTAGACTTCGTGTGACTCAACTGCCTGTTTATAGCTTCAGTGAAGGTCTAAAAAATTTTTGTTAGTGTATTTTTTTTGCTGTATAAACACACATATACATATATGTGTGTATATGTATGTATAGATGCATGTAATGTTCTTCAATAACTCAAACACTTGGTTTATCAATATTTCTAACTTATCCTTTACCATTATTATCAGATACTTCAGTATGCATGTTGACAATTTCCTCCACATCCTCCATAGCGTCAGTCTCCTCCTTAACCACACACTACATTGCGTAGAACTGTATCACTTTCAATACTCTAAACTTCAACATTCTATTCTACATACCTCCTCCCTTTTACCACTCCTAATTTATCATTCACAATAACCTTCTAATTCATTGTGTCCCCTGGGCCCTTATTTCCTACTTAGTCTCTAAGGTCATCTCACCAGCTCTGACTTTAATAGGTAACAGCCTTGAATCCATGATCAATTTTAGATATCAGTGGGTCTAACCCCACAGTGGCATGTCTCTACTGTTCTCAATCTCATAATTTTCAATGTTACATAATCTATTCTGACACACTCAAACACACACACACACACACACACACACACACACACTTTGATAAATTTATGACCATTGTCAGAAGATAGTAACATATCTTAATTATAGATGTATTAATATCGTCATTAATTTAACAAAAAATGACTGATACATATTAATGTAGGAGAAAAATAAATAGCAGAAGAACTGCCTTAACATCATACTCTGAGTATACAATAGCCTAGAATGCAGTATGCTAGATTTCTTATGACCAATTTGTAGTCAATAGTGATCCAGAAAGGATATAGACCAGTTATATGAAGCTCCTTACAAAACAAAATAACTCCTTAATTCCCAAATGTTGAGGTTGTAGGACAACGTAGAACAAAATAGTTCTGAACCAAATAATCGTGGCACTAAAATGTAGTGAAATTTTATGATCTTATCTATCAATAGATACTTACCAATGAGTGTCCATTATTTATTTAGAGTTGATACTCTATTCAGGTAACTAGAAAAGACAATAATGGACAAAGAGGAGAGACAAAGGCGAAAAAACAAACAAAAAACAAGTTTATATACCATTCCAGGCAACATACGCAAGTGTGAACCATACAAAACAAAAGAGAGGCTGTTTAAGATCAACAAAACCTACAGAAGAAGTTCAGGCCCAGTATGCTGGAGGATGTATTATCATGAAAGTAACTTCTGACAGAGAGGCAGAGGGATCAGGGACTAGAGGCTGAAGTGTGCCATTTAGGGAGCAGCACTGACAAAGTATAGCCAAAGAGGTCAAGTTCTGTTTGACTAGATAAGTGCATGCACTTTGGGTAGGAAGTCAAAGTTAGCCAAAAAAAAGTGAAATTGGTAAGTCCACACTAAATTCCACTGAACCAGGACCAGGAAATAACAAGAAATCAGAACAAGATGTCTTCCAGGTCGCAAAGAATTTAACCCATGTCTTTTCAATCCTTCCTGGGTTTTTTCACTGGTACTAAAAAGAAACCTTTGAACCAGTGATAGTAGTAATGGTAGGCATTAGAAATGTAGCATGTCCCATTGTAGACAACACATTCCAACTGACATTTACATCAGCAATTTTTATCAAGCACATTTGATATAAGTATTTCATTTGCTACCTCTTTGGAAACAATTTCTTTTAACCTTTCCTCAATTGCTCAATATCTATTGTTGACAGATATGATCTGTCACAAAATACATTTCCCAGTTCCCCCAATTGTTGGCACCAGATGTTAGATTATATTTATTTTGTATATTTTTTGTATTTACTTACACATATGTAGATATACACATATGTATACGCATACATAAATATTTATATTAAATTTAATTTCCTCTGAGTAGTATTGAGTTCCTTGAAGAAATGAACCATTTCATTGTTATCTGCGAATACCTAGCACTAATAAATGCTTTTAAAATTAAGGTTCTCTTTGTGGTCCTTACAGCATTATTCTCTTTTGGATATTTCTCCTGGTATTTCTTTGTGACAGTATTTCTTCAATTTATTTTGTATGATCATTTCCTCAAATTAAGACAAGATGAAGGCCCATATAGGAGAGGATACTTACATGTGATCTCTGAGACAGTATCAATGATATTTTTTCATGTGAATCTGTTTTATGATTTTGTGTGTTGTCTAATTCATTTAATTTTATATGGAATACTGTATACTTGTGTAAGGCCTAGATATTTGAGATAAATGGTTGTGACTGTGACATGTGTAAATTAATATTTTCTGATGAGTACTAGCTATGCATATATTCCTTATATGATTTCCAGGGAGGGAGAGAAAGAGACAGAGGAGAGAAAGGGAGAGAGAGAGAGAGAGAGAGAGAGAGAGAGAGAGAGAGAGATTTTCTAATTTGAGGATTGTGAGTTTCCAACACTAGCCATTTAGGAATGATATTCTCTGTGAGTATGAAAAGATAGCTTTGCCTGGTTGCTTTAGTCCCAATTAAATGTTTGTTTTCAAAATATATGTTTCCCAATTCTAGCAAGATGGCTGAGTGGGAGGTTGTGTATAATCCCCACAACAGCCAAAAAAGGGGAACTACAAAGAATTCTTCATGAGTAAATCAACAAAGAAAAACAAGCCAAAAGACAGAGGAAATAAGAAAGCAAAAGTACAACTAAAACAAGAAAATATTATATAGCAAAATATTTCCAGAAGAAATCTGCAAAAGATAATAGTGCAATAAGGAATACAGAATCTAAGAAAACAAAATGGACTCACTACAAGTACCCTGAATGGTCCAAAGTCTTAAGAAAAATAGCTGGAGTCTGGGTCATGTGAGCAAAAAGATGAAAGAACAGACATTTAATCTGGTCCCCACTAACTCTCAAATAAAAAGGGCAGGGGAATATTGCCAACAGTAGAATAATTACAACTGAATCCATAGGATAAGAAAGCAAAAAGCCCAATACTTTGTCATTTTCATGAATTCTTAATGGAAAATATAAATCCATTATGCTGCACCTCAATTTCCTCTTGTACTGACCTCCATGCTGGAACAGGGTATAGACAATGACTCAGGGCTTATGATTCGGTACTCACTCAGAGATTCACTGGATTCTGCAAAGAGTCTGCTCTACCACACTCTTACGCTTTCCTCATTGTCCTCTTGCCAGAAGGAATTAACATTATCTATACACAGCCATAGAAGGAAAGGGGGAGCATGGAATTGGACTCCCTTCTCCCTCCAGGAGCCCTTAGGTTAGAGAATCCCAAACCTGAAGAGACTTTGCCTAGAATATATCCTTTCTCAAACTTGAAAAAAAAAAAGGCAGATTCAAACTGTATCCAGACAATGGACTAAAGAAAGGCACCAGAGAAGAAGGCTGTTGTTTGTTTTGGACCTGGAGGAAAAGGAACTGGAAACCACTGAGGACATACTGACCCTCTGAGAGCTCTTTGGGAGCTGGTGAAAAATACATACACTGTTAGATGAGTCTGGGGAAACCTAGGAGGAGTACCACCTTTGGGATGAACTTTCCTTTAAAGAAGGAGAAATCAGAAAATTAACTAATAAGCAAAACCAAATAGATTACAACAAAAACAGTCATAACTAACATTAAAACAACAGTTACTATGTGTGTCATGTTCAGTTGTTTTCAGTTGTGTACAATTCTTTGTCAAGTCATTTGGGATTTTCTTGACAAAGACGCTAAAGTGGTTTGCCATTTCCCTCTCCAGATAATTTTACAAATGAGGAAAGTGAGGCAAACATGCTTAAGTAATTTGCCAACGTCACATAGCTAACAAGTGTCTGAGGCCATATTTGAACTCAGCAAGAGAGAGAGAAAGAGAGAAAGAGAGAGAGAGAGAGAGAGAGAGAGAGAGAGAAAGAGAGAGAGAATGGACAGAAGGACAGATGGACAGACAGATTAGTTAGATAGATAGATAGATGGATAGATAGATGGATAGATGGATAGATAACCAATAAAGGAAGGAAGAAAAGGGTGAAAAAAAACCTGGAACACAAGCAGATCTAAGATGTTTGTACTGCTCACCTAGGTGATGTTTCTAAATGGATATGCTAAATGTGGGTAAAAGGAAGGTGTGCATAAGTATTTCAAGGCTCTCTATCTTTCTGAATAAAACTTTTATTCCTGCCTGGGCAGGATCAAGAGATTGAGCCTTGTGATTAGCTGCTATGCTTACCTGTGCAATAATGGAATTATATCTATCTTTCCCATTAAATAATGTACTGGGTAACAATTTTTAGGTTCAAGCCACTCTCTTTGTCATTGTACCTTAACCAGACAGAGACCTAAGATATATCTGAAATATTGATTTATTTAACATCCATACAAATTATTACAAAGACCATCACATAATGGGTAATAGTAAAATAAACCCCAAACAAATAAACTAACTGTTATGGGAATCTGAAGATCTTCCCTGCCCCTAGGCCCTTTGCTAAAGTGGCTACGTGACTCTGGGGACCCTTGGATATTTGAAAGTATACTCTGTGCCCTAACAGGCTGAATGTGGTCACATGGAGCCTGTGGCGCCAGGCTTGTTTTTCAGGAATGCCCACACCTTGTAGCTTTGTGATTGGGCAGTGGGTCTAGAGGGCTGTGGCATTCTCGGAGCCCCTGGCTATATATAATAATTATAATAATTTATAATAATTTATTTTCTGTTCATTAAACCCCCCTACCCCCCAATTAAATATCTACTTTATCTGTCAAACCCCAAAACCGGACCATAGACTATCTAACCATTCTAATCAACCCGCAAATTATAATGCACAATCATATTTAAATTATTTATTTTATGGTTCAATTATTACACATTACTATGCTATCTCAACCCTAATTATTTTTGACCCAATAAATTTCTCAAGCTACATAACATATAAAATCATTATCAAGACCACATACAACCACCAAGTTAATGTAGCTTAACATAAAGCAAAGCACTGAAAATGCTCAGATGGACTTCAACAAGTCCCATAAACACAAAGATTTGGTCCTAGCCTTTCTGTTAATTGTAATTAAACCTACACATGCAAGTTTCCGCTGTCCAGTGAGAATGCCCTTAAAATTGAACCCAATTACTAGAAGCAGGTATCAGGCGCACCTTAGGTAGCCCACCACACCTTGCTTAACCAAACCCCAACGGGATACAGCAGTGACTAAAATTAAGCAATAAACGAAAGTTTGACTAAATTGTAATTAACCAAGGTCGGTAAATTTCGTGCCAGCCACCGCGGTCATACGATTGACACAAATAAACAGAAAAACGGCGTAAAGCGTGTTTAAATTCCTTACCTACAATAAAGCTACAATAAGCTGTAATATGCTCCAGTCAGTATTAAAATAAATCACTAAAGTAGCTTTAACAAAACTGAACACACGACAGCTAAGAGACAAACAGGAATTAGATACCCCACTATGCTTAGCCTTAAACCCAAATAATTCAACAACAAAATTATTCGCCAGGGAACTACTAGCTACTGCTTAAAACCCAAAGGACTTGGCGGTGCTCTACACCCACCTAGAGGAGCC
>CM053582.1:428476977-428496671 GCA_028627135.1 Pseudochirops cupreus
AGGGAATTAAGTAAAATTTATAAGAATACAAGTCATTCCCAAATGATAAATGGTCAAAGGATATGAACAGGCAATTTTCAGAGGCAGAAATTAAAAATATCTTTAAGCATATGGAAAAATGCTCTAAATCATTATTGATTTGAGAAATGCAAATCAAAACAACTTTGAGGTACCACATCTAACCAGTCAGATTGGCTAAGATGACAAAACAGGAAAATGACAAATGCTGGAGAAGATGTGGAAAAATTGGAACACTAATGCATTATTGGTGGAGTTGTGAACTGATGTGACCATTCTGGAGAGCAATCTAGTACTATGCCCAAAGGGCTATAAATAATTGCATACCCTTTGACCCAGCAATACCACTGTTGGGGTTGTATCGCAAAGAGATCACAGAATTGGGAAAAGGACCCATACGTACGAAAATATTTATTGCAGCTCTCTTTGTGGTTGCAAAAAACTGGAAATATAGGGGATGCCCAGCAATTGGGGAATGGCTGAACAAGTTATGGTATATGAATGTAATGGAATACTATTGTGCTATAAGAAATGGGAAGGAGATGGACTTCATAATTACCTGGAGAGGCTTATACAAATTGATGCTAAGTGAGAAGAGCAGAGCCAGGAAAAAATTATACACATTCACAGACACATTGGATGTGTGATGACCACCCTTGAGAAACTGGACTCTCCTCAGCAACACACAGTTAAAAGACAACTCTACAAGTCTCAGGATGGAAGGAAATATCTACATTCAGAGAAAGATCCGGAAAGAACAGAGTTTAAATGAAGACTGAAGCAATCTACATGCTATCATTCTTTTTCATGTTTGGTTTTCTTTTTGTTTTCCCAGTGTTCACTCATTGGTTACAGCCTCTCTATACAACCGGACTATTGTACAATGTGAAAGTATTTGCAGATCCTGTACACGATTGCATGCCACCATGGGGGGCGGGGAAGGGAGGGGAAAAAATCTGAAACTCAAGGGATTGTGGAACTGAATCTTGTAAACTAAAAGTAAATAAGAAATTAAAAGAAAAGGATGCATAATATTAGCCATATCATGAAATGTCAATCTAAAACATAAGCATAGATACATAAGAAAAAAGAAGAAAACACTAAAAGCAAGAAAAAAAAATAGGAGTTAAAAGAAGTTTCCGATATTATTATACCTGAGAAAAAGAGAATGAATTAATAACAAGTAGAAATGTGAAAATAGAAAGTAAAAAAATGTACTGAAAATAAACTGTTGCAGAGTGAAGTGGGCAGACTCAAGAAAACAATATTTAAAAATAACTGTGATATTATAGTTGGAAAGTAAAAATTAAAAAAAAAACATTCCACATATACATAAACAGTAAATATTGCAGTATTAAACAACAAGTTTTGAGAAGACACTCCTACCCAAACCCTTTACAGAGGAGAAAGGTTCACAATTATAAATTTTACATGTCTTTACATTTTTTCATTGTATTGATCAGATGTGCTATTACTTTTTCTTTAAAAATAATATTTCTTCTAAATAACAGCTTTCTAGAAGGTGGAGAGGGAGAAGTACTAGAGCAAATTATAGAGATTATAAAAAATAAACAAAAAACTTATTTACACTACTTCTATAAGAACAGAAGAAACATCCAGAAAATCTCACATTCTTTCCACCACAGATATAACTTTCAAATTTATCCTTTCATTTCAATTTCTTCTGTGAAGACTTTTCACAGAAGAAGTTCACAACTCCAAAACCTTTCTCCTAGGCTATTTCAATAGCTTTCTAATTTTTCTCTCTTACTACTTGTTCCTCATCTAGCCAATAAGTCCTTACACTACTGACAAAATAATCTTCTATTTTAAAGATCTGATCATTTCACTTCCTAGCTCAGATTCTTTCTGTCACTCCCAATTATCTTCCAAATAATATATAAACTCAGTAGCTGAGAATTGAAGGCCTCTTCAACTTAATATCTCAAACTTTTATTTCATGATGATCTCTATTGTACACTATATAGCTCCATCCTACTTTGACTCATTGTTGTTCCTTACTTATGTCCTATTTTTTCCTGTTTCTAAATTTTCACACATTATTTTTTATGAGTGAAAGTGATTTGTTCATAGCCCACCTACACTTAGATCAATCTCAATTTTACTTCCTCCATAATACCAGATAGAAGTAAGCTTTCCTTCCATTATTTTCATATTTCATTCTATTTGGACTTTTGTAATATAGAATTTTAATATATTTGGTAATTTTGATATAATTCAATTTAAATTGTTAGTTGTGAATCTGCTTGTTTTTTCTGATTTACTAGATTAATTGCAAACTCCTTGAGGACAACCACAACTTATAAATTGCATTATAGTTATCTGACTTCATATCTTGTGTCCCCAACAACATTAATTGCAATCTTTTTGAAGGCAAGTTCTATGTATATGTATTTGAATGCATTTTGTATGCTTGTGGTCTAGTGTAATAGAGAGAGGAGGAGGAGGAGAAAAGAAAGAGACAGGCAGAGAAAGATTCACAGAAACACTGGTAGAGGTTACCCAAATAATCATTACTTAATAAATCTTTAAGTGATCTTTATTAAAGCTTCAAAATAATACTTGAAGGTAGGTTGCTTTTGGTATTGTTAGCCTTATACAAGTTACACAATTAGTAAATAAAACAACTCTTACTAGAACCTTTCAGATTCTAAATTCAACATACATTTCATAGCTACTTATAACAAATAGAAGTTTCTGTGGACTTTTTCTAGTTAATATTTCTTTACTGATATGAATTTTGAAAAAAAAAGTCATCATTAAATATGGAAATGACAACAATCTCAAGATAAATTGAGAATGACTAGCACCAAATCAAGCATGGAAAATCAAAGAAAAGATCAGAATGTATCAAGAAACTTCATAACAATGAGTGCAAATCTATAGACTCTCAAAAAAGAAATAACATCAAATTTGAAAATGAGAAATAAAAGTGCACATAATGTCAAAAGAAATCTGATGCTGATAGGGGAATGTAAACCAATGAAACACAAAACTGAGACTTACAGTGAGTAGAAGGGAAACCACATGGATACATTCCTTTATATTCAGTACTTCTTCTGTTGTTACTGGAAAACCGACTCTAGGTACTTCATAAATTACTTGAAAACATAGAAAGGATTTTGAGCGGAAGTACAAAAATGACTATTCCAAAAATTCTTAGGAAAACAAGACATAGAAAAGAGGGTGCAGAAACTGGACTTTTTTAATCCAGAGAAAGTAAGTCTGATGGAATACTTTAATTTCTTTACAATTTATAAAGGAGTTTTCAAGAAAGGATACCAATCAGTCATCTTGGGAATCCTAAAGGAGAAAACAAGTGAAACAAAAGTGGTTACCTCATTACATGGGAAAGAATTTCTGAGTAGTGAAGATAGTTAAAAACCAAAATTGCTTATTCATAAAGGTTATATAGCTTTTCCTTCTCTGAATAGCTCTGAAAATAGGATATATTCTTCCCTTTCAAGGAGTTTGCAAGTGTTGTTCTTCTCAAAGACAGGGAGATGGACTCAATGACCACTTCTAGCTTAAAACTTCTATAAATGGTAATTAGTGTCTTTGAAGCAAATATTTTATTTCCACAAAGATTTGAAATATTTATACATTTCTTCCACATAGAAACTGTAGTCTGAAAAAGTTTCCATTTCTGCCACATTCAAAGAAATAAAATTTATACACTCACAGGTCAGAATGGGTTTTCTAAGGTCATCTAAAGTATCCTGATATATTTTGGCAAAACATGTTTTATCATTCCCCAAATATTCACAGTAGTTAATTATCTAGTCTGGCCTTAGACATCTCCAGAGATCGTGATCCCCCAACCTCCTTGGAAGCTCATTCCATTAAATAGATTAAACAGTTTATAAACACACTGGAAATAGATGACTCAGAGACACAGGAAGAAGGGAAGCTTCTTTTTTTGTAATATGCAACATTACATTACTTCAACATATACAGGCACTGTTTTGACAGCCTGACCCCAAATATTTCATTTCATATTCTTCTCAAATTCCAAGCTATGATTAATATAGCTCAAGAGTACTAATTGTTAGTTTGTGAATATTATATATGCAAATCTGTATATAGACAGATATATACACATCATATAAACATATGTTACATATTGTAATATATACACTTATGAAAACATGTATATAGTATACACATGTATGTACATCTATCTGTCTATCTATCTATCTCAGATTCTGATATCTGATTGCTAGATGCTGTGAGTCTATATATGACTATATATATATATATGTGGGTCTATATATGACTATATATCTATATATCTATATCTATATCTGTATCTATATCTATCTATGTCTATCTATATCTATCTATCCATCTGTTTATCTATCTATCTATCTATCTATCTATCTATCTATCTATCTATCTATATGCAATTTATGCCCAGGATGAAAAATATACTAAAACTACTAGATTAGAAAGTAAAATATTATTTTTAAATATTTTATTTAGTATGAGGTAGCAGAATACTTTATTTAGTAACGACTACCAGATTGAAAGGAGGAAGACTTAGTTCTGAATCTTATTTTAATCTGTAATTTTATAACTGGTTAATTTACATAATCTCACTTGGATCCAAATTTCTTCCTTGATAGGGAGGAAATACGAATACCTCTTTTACCTAGTTCACCAGATTGTTGTGAGGATCAAATGAAAATCTTAAACTAATACAATTTTTAAACTGCAATAAAAATGTGAATCAAATTAGCTATTATTACAAAAAAACATTCGGTGTACTACAAAGCACTGTGTGAATGTAAGCTGTACTCATTAGACAGGTTCTATCCACTGAAATTTTGTTAAAAAATCTCAATAATTAAGATCTGAATTTCTGCTAGTGTTCTACTCCCTTCACAGATGCAGATCATAACTTTTCCACCACACTTGTTAGATGTTAAATCAGGTGTTTTTATGACCAGTTAATTACATGAAAGTCAAACTTCTGTTTATAGATCTGGTTATAGAGTAGGTCATTATTCAATAGGATGGGCTTTAGATGCTACGCAGTGAATTTTCTGGCCATATGTGAATCCTCTCTAGACTGGTAATAATTGTAAGAACTTTTGTACCTCTAGTATAGATTTTAAGCATCCGAGGTCACCTCTATGCCATGAGCACTCATTAAAATGGTGTTCCAGGAGAGGAGTGATTATCTAGCCAACCATCTAGCTATCCATTTATCTATCTATCTATCTATCTTTTTCTTCTCTATCAAAATTTCTTCTTTACAGCCCTACACAAAATAAAAGGAGTAAGAAGAACAGTTCAGAAAAAGTGCATTTCCCCTCCCTCTTCATTTTTTAAAAATATTTTTACATAGTCATAGCACGTGAGATGACAGCTTATTAAGTGGGGGGGGGGAATACCCAAATTTATTTATGATGAATATATTCTTCCCCCAAAGGAACACCAAACTGGTAAGTGTCACAGACCATCACAAGTACTTTTTCCAAGAAGATAGCTCCACTTTGCTATTAAAGGGAATCCTACCTCTATGGTGGTGTTGGGGTGTGTGGATAGGTGGCTGCCTGGGGGATGCTCAGGATTCAGAAGTAAGAAGAAAATAACTTTGTCATTGATGGAAATAGCATTGTAATTTCAGGTATACTGCATCTGTAAGCAAGAATTTTTTTAAGACAAATATATATAAGGGTTAAAGAAAAAAAATGTTTTACTTAAAAAGTAACCACATAAAACTCTCTCTTGGATGGTAATAGGCTAGAGAGGGCATGTCCTGTTTTGTGAAATATTGTAAGGTAAATAAATAGGTATACAAGTTTAGTGGTTAAAAATATTTTTTCTTTCAGAAATTGTTTTTGGAATCTGAAATCTTTCCTATTAAAACTTGTTTTACATACTCAAGTATAGTATTCTAGGTACTACAGTTAGGTATGGATATTTGTAGAAAGGCTTTCTTAGGAATATGCACACACACATACATGTGTGTGAGAATCTATATCTATTTATCTATCTAAATTGTAGAAGGCTGGAGAGGATTTTGGGAAGATGGTGGAGTAAGTTAGAAAATGTAGCTCTTCAACTTTCCTGCATAGAAAAAGAACATTGACTTAGAGGGAATGTAGGGCAGCGTAAATAAAAAGTCAGCATAAAGCAATTGTTCTCCTAAAATGACCTAGAGATCTCAGGAAAGATTTGACCTCCAGAGGCCTGAGTTTTGGCCTGAGTGAAGTGCAAACACTTCTAGACCAACTTCTCAGAATCCATAAATAACAAGGCCTGGGGACACCTGGGATTGGGAGGCAGCCTCAGCATTAGAAACTTTCATCTGTGGAGGTTCTGATGTCTGAACAGGAGAATATTGAAGGACCTTTCACTGTTGAGGGAAACCAAGTACAGCTGTGTTTATCAGATCCATCCTGGGTTGTGGCTGTGGGTAACACACACACCCGGTAAGTATAGTAGCAGATGGAATGGGGGCCGTTCTGGCTATGGGCACTTGCAGGAGAGCAGAGTCCAAGGGTTTAATCGCAGGGGAGGGAGGACAGCTATAGTTTGCAGCCACTAGAAGGAACATAGTGAGTAAGAGTATTTCTGGGACAGCATGACCCAGGGAAATAATCATGGCTTAGGAGCCAAGAGAAAAGTCCAAGGTTGGGCCCCAGGACAGACCTTGGAAAGCAAAAAGACCTGAGGCTTGGCATATTATTCCCCATCCCCAAGACTAGAACTTGATCAAACTAATAGCTGCTAAAAACAAAAGGATAAATGAATGAATGAACAAATGAATGAATGAATGAATAAACGGATAGATAAATAATTAAAAAAATGAGCAAGCAAAGGAGAATGAACTCAACCACAGATAACTACTTCAGGGATAGAGAAGATCTGGGTTCCTATTCAGAGGAAGATAATAGAGCTTAAAAGTCACTCCTATACTTTATTCCTAGTTTTTCCTGTTTTTTTTCCTAGTTTTCTAACCTACTCTACCATCTTCCCAGAATCCTAGCCAGCTTTCTATAATTTAGAAAGATAGATAAATATAAATGCACACAACACACACACACACACACACACACACACACACACACACACGTATATATGTGCTTGCATATTCCTAAGAAACATCAAATAGTCCCAAGAACAAAAAATATTTCTTAAAATACTTTAAAAAGCTCTTTAAAAATGAAATAAGAGAGATTGAGGGAAAATAATGTGGGCAATCCAAGAAAATGAAGAAAATTATGAAAATAAATTCAATTGACTTGAAATAGAGAATCAAAAACTCAATGAAGAAAATAAGTCCTTGAAAACTAGAACTGGGCAAAGGGAAGCTAATGACCTAAGAAACAAAGAAATAATAAAACAAAATCAAAGAATGGAAAAAAAAATAATAGGAGAAAATGTGAAACATCTCATCAGAAAAACAACTGATCTGGAGAACAGATGAAGGAGAAATAATTTAAGAATAGTCAGATTGCCTAAAAATATGATTTGAAATTATCTTGATAAAATATTACAAGAAAATATCAAGGGATGTTTCTCAGAAGTTCTAGAATAGGAAGGCAAAGCACAAATAGAAAAGAAAAATCTACCAGTCACCACCTGAAAGAGATGCCAGGAAGAAAACTTACAGGGATATCATAACCAGGTATAAAAACTACCAGGTTAAGGAAAAAATATTGGAAGTAAAAGGAAATTAAAAAAAAAACCAAACAATTTATATATCATGGAGCTACAATAAGGATTCCACAAGAGCTAGCAGCTATTGTATTGAAGGACCATAAGTTTTGGAACACTGTATTTTGTAGAGCAAAAAAGCTGGTGTATGACCAAGGGTAACTTACCCAACAAAGTATAATCCTGAAGGAAAATAAAATGGATATTCAATGAACTGAAAGACTTTCAGGTATTTATGACAAAACAGCATAACTTAAGGGAAAATTAGACATATAAGATCCATAAGAAATATACAATAACATTAAGAACCAATTATAAAGGACTCAATAAGGTGGAATTGTACACTTCTTATATATGAATACATTATCAGTTCTTTTATGACTCACTTTTTTGGGGGGGTAATTTGAAATAAAAACTTGGGCTAAGCTGAGTATGATGGGGGTAATTCTAAAAAGGAAAAAAAAAACCTATAAGGAGATATAGAAAGGAGCAATTACCTCATACAAAAGAGGCAAAAAATGGTCAGAATTATACAGAAGAAGCTAGTAGGATGAAAGGGTGAAAGTGCCGAAACCTTGATAACATTAGGAATGGGTTAAAGAGGAAACAACATATACACACATATATACATATATACATGCATACATATATAAATATATACATATACACATATATGTATATGTATGTATGTGTACACATATATGTGGGGAGAGAGAAAGTCTTCTAAATTTAGAAAGAAATGAGGGCAAAGAGATAGAGTTGAGGTAGAGGATAAGGGAGGGATCTTTGGAGGGGGGTAGGTTAAGTAATATGAGGGCAAGGTAGTGGGTAGAAGTAAAGTAGAGGAGTCAGGAGGGATAGGAAATAAAAGAGACATACAAACATAAAATAAAGATGGAGATTAGAATTTAATAGGGAAAAAATTGGGGTAGTAATTGTGGTCTCAGACAAAGTTAAAGCTAAAATAGGCTTTATCAAAAGAGAAAAATAGATAAAGTATACTATAGGTAAGTCATATTAATCAATATTGGTTTAGACTATTTAAAATAATTAGATAGTATTAGGTTTGAATATTGCTGTGCTATAGAAAATGATGAGTTGGTGGACTTAGAAAAATATAGAAAGACTTGGACTTATGAAGGAAGATGTTAACCACCCTTAAAGAAATAGAGGACAAACAATATGCCCTTATATAGATGTATATGAATATGTATGTCTATATTGGAGTATGATTATAGATATCTAAGTATGTGTATGTATATATAACTGTATGCATGTATGTATGTATGAATAAACATTTGTGTGTACTTCTATGTAGATATATGTGTGTATACATACACATACATATGAATATATCCATGGTTAATTGTAGTATTCTTGGGGAAGAGGAGGAGAAGGGAGGAAAGAAGAACAAAGTAAAAAGTACACAACAAAGAACAAAACTCACATGGAAGCAAAAAGAAAGATGGACAATGTGTGTTATGTATTAAATAGGCTCTCTTGAAATGGAAATTTATTGCTATATATTTTGAATTCTTTATTACATTATGCTGTGCATGTGGTGATGCTTTTTTAAAAATTTTGTATCTAAGTTTTAATATTTAAGTTCATCATGTTCTTTTTTCTTTTCTTATCATATATTTAAAAAGGAAAAAATGAATAAATTATAGAATACTAAGCCTGAAAGGAACATTGAACATCAAGTATTATAACCATCATATTTTACAAATGAGGAAACGCCCACAAGGTGGTGAAAAGACTTGACTAAGGTCATAAAGGAAAATAATTTATTAAAGATACATTGCCTCACTTCTTGTTTGTGATGTCCTTGTTGGTGATGCTTTACTTTCCTTCTTTAGAAGTACTATACTGATTAGATTCTTTTGTCAGTTATTCAGGAGACCTTGAGAAGTGAAAGAAGAGAATAATTAACCTTAGGCAGACTTGAATAAAATTTACTATAGTCTACCCATCTGCCTCATGTCTTTAATTCCCATCTACAGCTATATCAACATTTGAACACTGTTTTCAGTCAATTCAGCAGAAAACAAAAGAAGCAGTTATTGAATTTGAGAACCATTGGGGGAGGTCACACAAAAGTATAAATGGTGAAATTGTTAGTTTGATTTAATTTTTAGATCTATTGACTGGCAAGCACAAATTCAAAGTTAGAGACTGATAGACATAACTTAAAAGTGAGGGACCGGTATTTTGTTTTTGCTGTTATAAGGAACTTCCAGGTGAAGAATCTTATCTTAATACTACAGATAAATGCCTTCTCTTCAATTTATCATCTTAGAGAGTTTCCTAGAACATTAAGAGGACAAGTAACTTACCTAAGGTCACATAGCTTTTTTTTTTTTTTGAGAAACAGAATGTGACTCAAACTCCTTGAGATTAGCTGATTCAAACCTATAGTACAGTGTTCCTGTTTGTGCCAAATCTACCATTTTATTCTTTGTATTTTATTCTCTATCCAATTTCAGTTCTATAATCACAACTCCTGATGCCTGGCATTTCTAATATTTAACTTGTTAATCAACTCCCCATGACTTTACAGGTATGTCAAACATAGCTACCTTTGCTTCCAATTTATCTTATATTCTGTTCTTTCTTCTCTATAGGGCCCAAAGTACAGTAAAACACATAGAAATGCATCTAGTTTTCTATGATAACCTTGGACAGCTTTTATTCAATCTAGAGTATCTGTTCTCCTTGAATCTTTACATAGAACACTTACATTTTATTCTATAGCAAATTGTGGTTGCTATACTATTATTTTTTATAGCTTTTCATGATTTATTGCCAACCTCTAATTTGACTTTAAAGTAGGCAAGTTTTTGAGTGCATGTGACATAATAAGGGATTCATTTTCACTCATTAATCCTTTCAACTCTAGCTAGGTTTCTTTGGAAAGTACTGATGGACAACAGGGGAATAGCAGAACATTTACTGTACTGTTATTCCTTGGAAAGAAATGTGCTTGGAGTGTTGCTGACAGTAGCCTCATTGTAGTGCAGACATGAAGAATGGAGTTGAACAATTCACCCGGACAGTCATATTCTCTTGGCCTTTCCCTCTCTTGGTCAGGCTATTTAAGGTACAGTTTAAAAAATTGATTATCTTATCCATTAATGTCAGCATTGCCTTATATTCTTGAAGCAAGGAAAGAAAGGTAGAATTCATTTTTGCAATTGACTTATAATCCCCTCTGGAAGTGTGGAAATACATTCTCTAGGCTAGATTAGAGGATGTTCAAATCTTTACTTAAATGTTATTCAACCAACTCTTATATAGGAACAGAAGAAAAAGAATGAAAGTTTGAGTTTTATTTTGTGATATAATTAAGTTTCATAACCAGATAGTCCTTACACTGATGAACAAAGAAAAGAGGAACAAATGAATGAGTTGAAATGAGGCATTTATTAAGTGCTTACTATGTGAAAAAAATTATGCTAAGATTTGAAAAGAATTATGCTGTGTTGAATATAAAAAATAGCAAAAAATCAAAATAGACTCTGTTTTCAAAGTAATTACTCTCTTTGAGGAAGGTAACCATAAGATTTAGCTGCAAGAAGGATAAAAAAGACCCAGTGGTCTTTAGCAGTGGTGATATGTATAGTAAGTACCAGTGGTACTAAGACAGCATCAGCATATCAGATACCAGTGGCAGTTATTGACTGAAAGATGTCTAGGTTTCCAGGAAAAGGCCCTGAAGGTGAAAAGATATAAGTCAAATCTGTTTGTTTTATAATGTAAACAATGCTATAAAAAAAGATTACATTTCTAATCCAGGAGCCATTGACCATTTTTCCCCATAGAAATGAAAGCAAATGTTGTATTCAAATAGAAATTATGTAACTGTGCCTAGTATGACTTATAAAGTACATGTAAGTCAAAGCCAAGATGTAGATATTGTTTATTTTGTAGCAGGAGCTGTAAAAAAACATGAAAAAGAAAAATAATCCCTTCCCTCAAGAAAGTCACAATCAAATGAGGGTAGAAAACAAATCAATCAAATATTTACAAGTTATATGCACCTAGATGCATTTATGAGTATATGTATGTGTACATGTATGTGCATGTGTGGATACATAGACAGACAGACATATAGATAGATAGATAGATAGATAGATAGATAGATAGATAGATAGTGGTTTATCTTTTTTTTTTAACAAGACCAATGATATCACAGGTGATATCTGGATTTGTACCTGAATTAGATTTAAGTGTGACAGAGTTGTTCAAGGTCATCAGGCTCACTCCCTTTTCCTGAGCCATTGAAGTACAGTGTTAGGACAAAAGTCAAGATGACTGATGGTGTCCCAGGATGCAGTGGATGACCTTGGCGTCTCTGATGCCTGACCAAGCTCTAAGTACTCCACAGAACCTGCTTCAGCCTCCTTCATAAGCATTGAAACAAATTCTTTTAATCTACCCATTCTGCTGGTCAAAGTCTTCAATTACTCACCAATAGGTCTGAGGCCTGTGACATACATACATACATTCATACATACATACATACGTACATACAGAATAGAGACACAGTCATAGACAGATTGAGTGAAGCATAGATACAAGAAAGACAGTACAATCTACTAATCTTCATGGACTATTGGTATACTAACAGTAATTGGTCCCCTATCTGTCTCCCTGCCTCTCACTTGATGATCATCTAGATATTATCAACCCCGCTCAGTGGGAACCATTTGGAATTGCCCCTCAAAAGCCTCCAAAACAAAATGCCTCTAATTTTATCACATTGAAAAGAAATTTATCAAGTTGATCAGATTCATTTTAATTCAACTTAAAATGAGAACAAGCTGCTAGTTTTCCTTTATGCAATAAAATAAAATACATAATGGTTGTAGGTACATTCCATGAAAAGAAGCTCTCTGTTCCATTTGTGTCTCAGCTGTAAAATGAGAACATTGGACAAAATCACCTCTCAGGTTCATTACAGTATAATATCCTGCAGCCTATTATTGGGATGGGTGATGATGGGAATTATAGCTATATTTCCACCTGAAAGGGAAAATTAAAGGTTGATGAAAGTTAGAAGTTGTTCAGGACTTGGGGAAGATTGCAACCATTGTATTTCCTAAAATGGGTGATGGGAAAATCCAGCAGCCAGTCTTTCTGAAGTGAAGTGTATTGTAAACCTGAGAAACATACAATCTTAAGTAGTTTTCACATTGGTTCACTAATCCACTTGAGTAGTGGCATGCCCTCTGACTCTAATCATTGTTGTCATCTGGTGACTTTATTGCCTTTCCATTTTCCCTCTATTCCTTTGCTTCATTTCTGCCTGATCAATTGACATCACTTACTTTTGGGTGGTTCCTGTTCTGTTTCAATCTTATTTATTCACTACCTGTATTTTTATTATGAATTTTGTCTCTAGTTGATCTTTGGTTGATTTCCATTACATTCTCGAAAGTGTTTGCTATAGCAGAGTGGATCATGAATAAAAGGGAAGCCATGGACCAATGTTTCTAGTTCTCTCTCTCTCTCCCTCTCTCTCTCTCCCTCTCTCTCCCTCCCTCTCTCTCTTTGTCTTTGGCTCTCTCTGTCTGTCTGTCTCTCTGTCATAAAGACTTCAGCTATGTAACTATTTGAATTTTACTGCTCTAACACTCAATTTACGATGTTGACTAACTGGCAAAAAGGTTAATTAAGAGTTGCCCCTGTCACTTTCAACACCTACACTAAGTAAAAGTAATATTAAGTAGAACTTATAGATGTCATAGGTTGCATCTACACATTACTAAATACCCAGGTGAACAGACACAAAAAATCAGCTACTCATTTCAGTGTTTTAAATATGCTTACATTTGGGGTCATGGAGATCAAACATCTTGGTGATGGTAAAAATTTTTCATCCAAATATTTTGGAGTCATGTAGACACAACCATCCATTGTTTCTACACAGGCTAAATAAAACACTTCAGCTTTTAGAAACACAGCCCTTTATTTGGCTAGTAGCCTACATATTTTTTCCTTACTCTCTTGCACTTCATTCCCAATATGCAGGCATAGGAACAGAACATGTTAGAGTTGGAAGAGATTAAAGCTGATCTAACCAAACTCCCCAATGCAAAATATAGAATACAATTGAATTCAATGATGTTTCCATCAAACGAGGTTAAAAACAAAAGGCTCTGTGTTTCCCAATTCTTATTACACAGTTTAGAGCCAGCCTTGAGAATCTTCTCCATAGCAAATTTTAATGATTTTGTTTGTTTTTAATTTTTTTTGAATGAACAGTAGCTGGGAGTTTGAGATTGGATATTTATTAATATTTTTATTTCTATCACCTTCTATTCTGAATTCTCTTTTTCCATATTTGTACTATATTCATTCTTAGTCCTTTATTCTGTGTATGTTTTAATGAGAAGAAAAGCTTCTAGAGTTCCATACCTAAACTCCCTTTTTTATCTCTTTTCTATCACTTTTGGAAGGGGCATAGGTCCATAGGATCATTGATATGGAGGTAGAAATACCCCAGAGGCCATCTAGTTCAATCTCATTTTTAGGTAAAGAAACTGTGGAACAAGGAGATTAAGTGAGTTGCCTAAAGTCATATAGTTAGCAAGTGCCACAAGCAGGTTCTGAACTCAATTTCTTTGACTCCAGAGCCATTGCTCTTTCCATTGAACCACCTATCATACTCCATAAACATGTCTATGTTCTAGTGTACTTTCATTCACACAAGACCATTTCCACCTCGCAAGATCTATTTTGCCTGTCTCCTCTTCCAGAATCTCCACCCCACTTAATTCCTTATCCATTGCTGATAAAAGTCAATGTCTTATGCACATTCGTAGGAATAGAGTGATGGGTTAGAGTTGTTAACGACATAGAGACACTAGACCGCCTCCCAGCCCCCACATAGTGGGGTCTTCTGCCATAAGTCAGTGAGGTAGTGTGTGAGAGTTTCATTTTACCTGTGGAGGGGCTACCAAGTTGTAGAAGTTGGATGGAATCTTTAAGCATTTAATACCTCCAATGTTAATCCATTGAGTGTGTGCCTTGTATGGTAAATCTGCCTTATCATCTTGTTGATTCAGTTTTAGTTGTTATAAATTCATTTCATTTTTCCTTAGTTTAAGATTCCTACAAAATGAACAGCTACTCTTTGCATATCAACTAATGCAAAGTATCTCTTGAAGGCAATCTACTTAATTATCTATTATATATATATATATATATATATATATATATATAGTCATTAATACATAATATATAGAGCATATATGTGCTATGTATCAGTAGACAGATGATTTCACAAAAGTGATATCATGTATCCTTGAAGTATTGACAGAAGTCAGTGAGACAATTTGACTCATTGAAGATTATATTACAAGTATAGTATATTTACATTCTATGAGGAATATAAAGGTCCTCATTGGTGATGTTTGAGAGAAAATGTAGGGAGAGGAGAGTTTGAGGGTCAGATTCACTTAAGTAGTGTCTGTCACCCAATGGGGGATATATACAAATATTCATATATATACATATACATACATGTGCACATATTTACATGTGACATATGCATATAGATGTGCCTTATATGTGTAGATTTATGCAGAAAGCATTTTAAAAATTGGAAATACAGTGCTTTTCCATCTCAGATTCTATGGAATTGTAAACACAATATCAATATCTAGATATTTCAGCAACTTGAATACGGAAAATTTGCCAATGTGATCTTAAAATATATATATTTTTAAACTTTTCATTGGGTATTTTACAGACTTTGAGGTCAATTTATATTTCTGTTCATGGTTAGTCAGAAAAAAAGGAAAATTTAAACAACCATCACCCATATTTTTCACCCTGAAAGCTGAAGAGATAAGTCACAACAATATTATGAATTTTAATGGGTTTTCAATATTGTTCCAGGGATGTGTGAATAGCTGGGTGTCATGAAACATTAACAGTCTCTGAGGAACTGCAGTTGAGGTTCTTGCAAAGAGCCATAGAGAGTTGGATATGAGGAGACTGAAGCACATTATAGAAAAGGAAGTGCTCTGGGGATGTAGTATAAATAATGCCACAAGAAATGAATGAAGAGCAACAGGACAGAGACACAGTCAGAGAGAGAGAGAGAGAGAGAGAGAGAGAGAGACAGACAGACAGACAGAGAGACAGATAAAGAGAGAGAGAGAGACAGAGAAAGAGACAAAGAGAGAAACAGAAAGACAGAGAGAGACAGAGCCAGAGAGAGAGAAAGAGAAACTAGTTATATAGTAATGGTGAGGAAGAATAGGTGGATAAGTCTGTGTGATCTGATCATTTCTGCTCTGAGGAAAATTTATTGGAAGATATGATGACATGAATGAGTCCATAGTGGTTGTTCATACATACAGTATCTGGTGTTATATAAGAGTGAGACTGGTAGATCTCTGGAGCTCAGGAGATTTGAATTGCAGTAGGACTAAAGCCCACTGGATGTTCTTACTAAGTCTGTCTCTAATATGGCAAGCCCCTTGGATGAGAAAGTCATCAGGTTCCCTAAAGAGGAACTTGTCCAAGTCAGAAATGGTGCTGGTCAAAGATTGAACATGTTCACTATACACCAAGCCTGGGAAAAATAGGGAAATCCAGTTTTAAAACAAACAAAAACACAACTGAAAGAAAAAAAAAGTAGGTGAAAGTCTCATGGGTTGGGCGGTGTGACCTTCCTTATTGGGGAGATTACAACAAAACAAAACAAACAAACAAAAAAAAATAATGAGATAAGACTCCCAGAATCTCAGAATTAGAAAAGACCTTGGCAGGTACATAATCTAACTGAAATCTGAAAATAATAGTATAAGTAGTTGTCATCCAGCTTCCGTCTGAAGATTTGGCATGAAGAAATCCACGCATTCTTGAGATAACACATTTTGATTTTGGGCAACTCTAACTGATAGGAATTTGTTGCTGTTGTTCTTTTGATTTCCCTGACATCAAGTCAAATTTGCCTCCCTGTAACTTTCTACCATTTTTTCCCCTGGTTTTCTCCTCTGGAGCCAAACAGGGAAAGTCAAATTATCCCTTCCACATGGCAGTCTTTCAAATACTCAAATACAATGACTGTGCTTCCACTGAATCCTCTTTTCTCTAAGTAAAAGATCCATTCTTCCTTCATAAAATTCTCATGTAACCTGGACTTGAGACTTGTCACCATGATGGCTATCTCACTCTGGCCAATTTATAGCTTAACAACACCCAGTACTGAACACAATACTTCAGACGTGTGCTGACTAATGGTAAGTACCAAGAGACTATGATTTTCTTATTCCAGACGCTATACTTCTCTTAACACATTCCAAGACTATGTAAGCCACATCACTTTCCTGACACATTTAGTGTTAACAGTGCACTAAAATCCCAAGGTCTGTTTAAAATTTGTTACTTAACCATGGCTCCCTAATACTTTAAATTGAATCATAGAGCCATTGGAGTATTGATATGTATGAAGTCCACTGGCAACTTTTCATTCATATTCATTAATTCTATATCTCTTTCACAAATATGTATATATATATATGTATATATATATATATATATATATATATACATATATATATATATATATATACATATATATATACATATATATATGTTCCCTTTCTACATTCATAATATTTCATTCTACATCCATTCCATAAAGTAATCCTTGACTTCCATTGTTAATTCTTTTACATCAGAATGTTCTTAAATGAGTCACCACTGATCAATGTAGGTTTGTTAAATGAAAACTAAGCAAAACAAAGAGTTACTATCACCATCATAAAAGTAACTTCATATCAGAAAATATATTAAAATGTGTGGAACTGAGACTAAAATACTGTAATTGTTCCATAAGACAATTGATTTTATTTAAAATGGATCTGCCTTTTTAAACCTGACAAATATATACTTATAAGGGAAAATGAAACATTTCATTATTCTATTTATTTATTTATGAAACAAGCTAGTCATATAAAATCTATGTCCTGTGGAGTGACTGTAGGTGCTTAATTGCTTGCCTGTAAGCAAACCATTACTACTCTATAACTCCATTAACTGCTGAGAACAAGCAGTGAGTAAAAAATAAATTTTAAATAAAGCTTCACATCCTGCCTGCTAAGTAATTCCCCCATCACCTTTAGTAAATTCAATTCAACTAATACCCCTATTTCACATTGGGTCAGGAGATGGTCACTCTTTATGTCCCTTGTGGGTAAAACTTAGGAGAAGCAAGAAATCAGCATCTTATTTGTGACATCTAAGAGAGTTGCAAGTACTGATTTGATTGACCTAAGCATAGAAAGAATTTATTAATAGAATGCCCTGTAGGCATGAGTAATGTGTATTTTTAAAATGTCTTATGTCATTCTACAAGTCATGTCAGAAAATTCCCTAGAGTATCTTAGATGGTGATTTGATCTTATTATTTTAAATGTTCAAAGCTTTATGCTTGTATCATTTCCTCTAAAAACTAGACAAGAGCCGAAGTTCCTTTTTTAATGTGAGGAATTTCTCCTCTAGCTATTTAGAATTCCCGTTTTTTTTCTTATGTGAGTAGGAATCATCAGTTCTGTAATGAGAACATGTATTAGAGGGGATATATAATTAAATATTGGCCCTCATTGCATTCTATGGCTTTCTATCATAATGAAAAATAATGGAGAGAATACAAGAGATGGAGGATAATACACCACCATTAACAATAAAGTTCTAAGCACATCATTTCTCCCTAACAGAATATGAATGTATGATACAAATGATTTTGTTTTGTTTTGTTGGTTTTTTTTTCTATTTTGAGGTCAAAAAAAGTCATGATTAAACATGCTGGATTAAAATGACCCATAACTACATTTTATTTTGTGTTTAGTTTTCCTTTTTCTTGACCATTCATATTTGGTGCCTTAGAATTTCAGGGAATTGACCTTAAGAGTAACTAGATAAGGGGCGGAGCCAAGATGGCGGCATAGCAGCAGCAACATTTTGCAGCTCTCTCATAGCCACCACAAAATACCCATAAAATAGGACTCTAAACCAATCCTAGAACTCCAAAACACATACAAATATACTTCCCACTAAAGTCATCTCGGGTACAAGGAACCATATTAGCACTGCAAACTAAAACCAGCCTGGCCTGAAGCCGTGGCTGTGCCCCGAGGGCGGCTGGATGGGAGGAGCTGAGGAGCTTCAGGTGAGCGGATTAGCAGCAGCTGTGATTGCGATTTGAGAAAGGCGGAGATAAGCAGTCTGGCCAGAAGGGCTCCAGAGCAGAAAAGCGAAAGCCAGAGGTTTTGCACACACCTCAGCGTTGCAGCTTCCCGCCCGTGGCCTGCAGGCAGCAGGGGGACTGGGCAAATTGTTCTCAGGCCAGGGCTCTCGCATTGAGCAGCCTGGATCCAGATAGCTGTCTTGGGCCTCGGTCTTGGAGTCCTCGCTATCCAGTCTGCTGGAAGTAAATAGGAAGAGTTCCCAGCATCTCCCTAAGAGCTATGGCAGCCAGGAGGAGCCCAGCGATTTGGGACAGAGCTTTCCCTTCTGGAAGCAGAGCCCCACAGAGATTTAAAAAAAAAAATCACGGTCTGAACAACCATGGGTAAGAATAAACATAAGAAGCAAAGTAAGAACAGCTCCCAAACCCTTGATTCCTTCTTTGGGGAAAAGAAAGATCATGTAAGAGAGAGGAAGGGGGAGAGCGCAGCCAGAGCACCCCACCAGGGGCCTCCAATAAACATGAAGAATGCCTTAAAGCTAGAGATGAGCTGAAGAAAGATTTTCAAAACCAAATAAGGGGAGTGGAAGAAAAATTGGGAAGAGAAATAAGGGAAGTGGAAGAAAAATTGGGAAGAAATATAAGAACGTTGCAGGAAAATCATGAAAAGAGAGTTAGCAGTATGACTGAAGAAATCAACACCCTAAAAAATAGATTAACTCAAATGACAAAAGAGGCCCAAAAAGCCAATGAGGAGAAGAATGCCTTAAAAAGTCGCCTT
>CM053582.1:428497171-428524128 GCA_028627135.1 Pseudochirops cupreus
CACAAAGAGAGCTGCAATAAATATTTTTGTACATATGGGTCCTTTTCCCACTTCTGTGATCTCTTTGGGATATAATCCCAACAGTGGTATTGCTGGGTCAATGGGTATGCAATTATTTATAGAATAAAGACCATTTTCAATGTATGATGATTTTGGTCAAATGTTTATCATATTGTTTATACTCAAAATGACTCTACTGAAAGGAAAGATGTATGTTCAATATGGAACTTGCTGAACCAAATCATGGCATAAGAGAGTTTTTGATAGATTTGGAATCAATCTTTAGTTTAAATTTTATACTTGGCACTAATTATGTCATATTTTACCTGTAGATTATAAGCTCCTTGAGAGCAAGAATTATTTTAAATTTTATCAATATAGCCCTAGCACCTGAAAAAGCATCTTATTCATAATAGGCACATAATAAGTATTTGTTAGAATGAGGAGAATTCACATAAACATTGTGAGCATCAGTTTCCTCATCTGTAAAATGATTATAATACTATTAACACTTCCCCCATGCAAGGTGGCTATAAAACTCAAATTAGACAATGTTTGCAAAATGCATGGTTGGTATAATTGGCAAAATGCCAATTATGAAATGCATATACTTTTACCCCGTGAAAAAGAGAGAACTTGGTTACTTCCTTCCTGTTCCTCTTTTTTATAGTTTTCCTCATTTACTTTTTCTTTTATTCAGCCTAGTTATGTACATTGGCTTGTAACTATTTTCAAACAGATTTAAAAGTGACTATATTTATAGTGAATTTAAAAACCTGTTAAGGAGAAGCAGTAAAGTTTTATTCTAATTCCCCCTACTTATAGGCAGACTGATTACTCCAGACCTAAGTAGTAATGCAGACTAGAATCTCCTAAAGGAGACAGTCTTACCTATGAACCCCTGAAAAGGGGAAAATCAACTTCCAATCTAAATCATATGACCTGCTAACTTGGTTCAAAGACATATTCTGGTATTTTAGATTTCTAGTTTGAAGAATCAT
This sequence comes from Pseudochirops cupreus, assembly GCA_028627135.1. Classification (NCBI taxonomy): domain Eukaryota; kingdom Metazoa; phylum Chordata; class Mammalia; order Diprotodontia; family Pseudocheiridae; genus Pseudochirops; species Pseudochirops cupreus. The sequence goes on from CM053582.1 coordinate 428,498,173, forward strand.
TAAAGATCATCTAATCCAATCTTCTCTTTGCACAATGAGTAAACATAGGTCCAAAGTAGCTTGACCAGTATCCCTGAGGTAGCAAGTATCCCTGAGGTAGCAAATGGAGGTGCTCTGAGTCCAAATCTGTCATCCTGTCCATTGTACCTTACTGTTTCTCTTGCATTCATATCGACATGACTACAAGAATCTCACTATCCCATGGAGGTGTATGGGGTGTCCAACAAGGATTAACACCACTGGTGTCAGGGCTTGCCAAGCAGTTTTCAGGTCTGCCTCTCCACCTTTGATATCTACCTGGCACTCAGCTTTCACCTGTAGTTCCAAGAAATTGTAGCATATACAGCAGCCACATCCTGATAAATCATCTCAGCAGATGGGCTAAATCAGATTAAGGCTAAAAATTAAGCCTCACATCTGTTGGTGAGGTGGGGCAACATCTACCCCAAGCAAGTGCAGAATTCCCCTGGGAGAAATGCACTGATGAGAATAATCTGTTCCAATGGCCACGAAAATAACTGAAACAGGCACTGTGGAATGCTAAGAATTTGGTCAGACATTAAGGACGTTGAAGATACAGTATCCCTAGTCATTTCCAGTCATCTTGATTTTTTTTCTGTTTTTATTTTTTAGGGGGAAAGTCAAGGCAATTGGGGTTAAGTGACTTGAGTAAGGTCACATGGCTAGTAGGTGTGTCAAGTGTCTGAGACTGGATTTCAACTCAGGTCCTCCTAACTCCAGGTCTGGTGCTCTATTCACTGAGCCACCTGGCTGCCCCCATCTTGATTCTTGTGTTGCTGCTGAACCTCAATGACTCTGGAAGAGAGTGAGGTTGACAACTTTGTGCAACTCTAAATCACTTAAATCTAATTCACTCACATGTCAAGACATTACCCCATGATGTAATTGCTCCTCTTTGAAAACAAAGGATGAACAACAACAATGATATCCCAAGGGAGCCATAGCCCAAACATGTCATCCAGTTGTACAGATATCTGCTTCCTATGTTAGCTATAAATATAAAAAGGAAAAAAGAAGAAGGAACATTTATATATAGGGAACTTTCACCTCCTTCCTTAGTAAAGTGACTGATACTGGCAAAGAGCAAAGGACTGGTAGTCAGGTTCTAATTCTAGCACAACAGCTAATAAGTGGTGCTATTAAGGCTAAATCACTTCATCTCCTTGGCCCTCTGTTTTCTCATCTGTAAAATGAGGGAATGAACTAGGTAATTTCCAAGGGTGCTTCTAGATTTAAAATTCCATCTCAGAGTGATTCTGTGTCTGGAAAAGAACATCAGGCTAATATTTACTTTTATTTCTCTTTCATAAAGCTTTTGCACCAAATAAAACATGTGCTTTAGGAAACATCTATGTTTTTTGGTCAATTATTAACAATTCAATTGAAGTCATTTCCTTCATAAACATTTTCAAGAAGAAGTATTTGAAAATAAGTTGTTTTTCAGACTTTAAAACAATTTGATAGCTGGTCTTTTCCTTACAGATCAGATTGACTCCTGGTAATGGGGGGGGGGGGTCTCCCATTAAGTAGAGAGAAGAAAATTATTTAAAAAACTAAAAGTTTATCTGAAAAAAATCACTGGCCTGGAAGCACATACCCAAGATGGTTTCTTAAAATCTTCTGTGATCAAAAGGAAGCTATGTGGTATCACTGATAGAGCACTGTACTTGCAGTCAAAAAGAATCCAGATTCAGGAACTTATTAGTAGTGTGATGGTAGTTAAGTTGTTTAGATGCAGTCTCCTTTCGAAAATCAAGAAAATAGTAAAACCCACATCACAAGATTACTGTGAAGATGAGACAATATATTTAAAGTGTTACAGATATCAAAGTGTTATATAAATAATAGCTATTATTATCAATCCACATGAATGTAGAGACTAGGAAGAGAGTTTCACAGATTTTTTTTTCCTTTTTACAGCTGTCTTTACCTATATTCATTATATTCTACCAATCTTAGCTTATATTTTTGTTTCATCTGTTGTTGTGATTGATCTATCTGTACAAAATCATAAGATTAATCATACTTTCATGAGTGACTGCATCTTTTATCTGAACTATACTAAAAGAAATATTTTTGCTACATATTTTTAATTTTTGTCTGTTTTTCATTAAATACATACACACACACACACACATATATATAAATATATATGTATATGTACATATGTATATATATATATATATATATATCAGCAATATTTGTCCTTAATTATGAAAACAGAGTCATAGAATATCATAGTGGAAAGCGCTATGGAAAATATCTGCTCTAACCTCTATCTTAACAAGAATCTCCTCTACAAAATCTTTTGTTTGATTTCTCCTAGGAAAAGGAAACCTACTCCCTCTAGAGGCAGCCTGTTTCACTTTGGGACAACTCCAATTTTTTTTGAAGTTGTTGGGCTTCCCACTCCCCTTCCCCCCATATTAAGCTAAAATTTGCCTCTTAGCAATTTCTGTACTCTACTATTAGGTCTTTCCTTTGGGGCTAAGCAAAACATATCTAATTCCTCTTTCAGTGGCAGAACTTAAAATACATGAAGACAGTTATATTTGTTCCCCACCCTTCCCCAAATGTTATCTGCCCCAGACTAAAAATGTCTAGTACTTTAATTGATTCTCTGAAGACATGATCTTGAAATCTTTTACCATCTTAGCCTTCCTCCTCTGGAGGCTTTCCAAATTTCTCAATAGTAAGACTGTTTATAAATGGCAAAGTGGTTGTTCAGGAAGCATGATATTTTCTTATAAACATCATATGGTTTGAGGTTGTCATACAAACTGCTCTTTATTCACCAAATTCACCTGTCAATAAACAAATACATGAATAACTAAATAAGCCACAGTAATTAAAATCAGGCACTCTGTTATCTTCCTTTGTACCTCAAAAGGATGGGTCAGTAAGATAACATTCGTTTACAAACACCTATGTCAAGTGCTTTTTTTGGTTTCTATAATATAATTTGAGCTTATTATCCAATATTTATTTTCTAAGACAGAGATGCTGGGCACATAGTTGCTAACTGTAAGCTTTTTGCCTGTGTGGTCTTTTGGATGAGATGAGAAAACTCAAGTCTCGTCTGCTCGGCTAGACATCAAAGTATCCCTAACACTCACTGGAAGAGTTGACGTTGGCCACATTTCTAGGACCTAATTGCAACATGTGGGCAAAAAACATTCTGAATTATCTCTCAAGTATATGGATCACCCTCACAAAATGATAACGTTTATTTTTCTAAGTAAACAAACTAATCCATTTTCTTCCCTCCCTCCCACCTTGTCTCCCTTTGAAACCCCAAGGGAAACAGAAAGTACTTGATCAAAGCCTTTGAAACATATATGCTGCCTACACTCAAAAGCTGATGACAAGCTGTAGCCCTAATTTTGAATGTATATGTCAACTTGTACTCCAACTTCATTATAAACAGCTCTCTTTGCCAGGAACCTGGTCTTAGGAGCCTTACAAGAGCATCCATGTGACTGTTTCATAGGGCATTAAAGTCATATTACAGTGCAGTTTTGTCAACATCTACGCACAGTTCTATCAGACTTTAAAGTTTATTTGATTCCATAGCCAGAATCTTCCTGGAACAAATTTCATCATTCTAATAAATAAGCTCTTCTGTTTTGTTTTCTTTAATCCTTTTGTACATTTCAGGAAATGTAGCTTCCTCCCTCCCTCATTTATTTTTTTTAATTCCAAAAGGATATTAAATCTCTAATGGAAATTTAAAACTGTTTGAATTGATTGAGCAGAATAGATTAAGAATGTAATCTGTGTATTTTATATGCCATACTCCCTACAAAGGTTCTATCGTAGTGCTATAAGTCAGAGAAATTCCCTACTGTTCTTCAAAGCTATGTAGTGAAGCACAAGTTCTGGATTTTCTATCAAGTTGTAAAGGCTTCATGGATTAAACTAGTGATTAATTCTTTCTAGATTATGAGACAAACAGTGGGTGAAAAGACTACCAGATTATAACTTTTTTTTTTTTACACCACAATAGGACATTTCAACATAACATCTTTTAGGAATTGCAGTAACAAGTCAGAATACATTTTGAGTAGGATTACCAAGATAGTGAGAGGGCTCAAAGTCATAAAACATATAAGGCTTAAAAAAAACAACAACCCTGGATATTTAAACCAGTAAATACATAGGGTACTAAAAGGGACAAAATAATTACTTTCAGGTATTTAAATACATGTCACCTAGAAGTGGGGAATTCAGTGAAGAAAATTAGGATCTAAAAGGAGGTATGTTGGTTATATTAAACAAGAGATTAATAGTAGAGTGATCTGAATTGTCATCTGAATCCTCAAAATAAAATCCTAAAGGAGAAGTTTTTAACTGGCCCCTTGTTTTGAATCCCTGATCTAGAGGAAGGAGGTTAAATAGATCCTTTGTGCAGTAACCAGGGAGTGCAGTGGATAGAGCACAATGTCTGGAGTCAGGAAGACCTGAGTTCAAAACTGACTTCAAACACTTATTAGCTATATTACTCTGGACTCTGACCCTATTTGTCTTAGTTTCCTCATCTGTCAAATGACCTGGAGAAGGAAATGACAGACCACTCTGGTAAGTTTGCCAAGAAAACCCCAAATGGTGTTGTTGGACATGAAGAGTTGAACCCAAGTAGAAATGACCAAACAGCAATGAAATTTTTATGGAGGAATGGATAATAATCACATAGAATGAAAAGGGATTCACAGAAAACAATTTGCATCTATAGAGATAATGCATCCGTCTCATAGCTCCCCTTAAAGTACTGACTAAGCAGGGAATAGATTCTTTTCTCTTAAACCAGGCAGGCAGAAAATGAACTAGTGAAGTTATAGCAAGGCAGAATTGAGCTCAATTTAAAGAATAACTTCCTAAAAATGAAAGTTTTCCAAAATTAGAATAGTCTAGCTAAGGGAAAGAGTGAGCTCTCTCTTATTAGTTTTCTTCAAATTGGGTTGGAAGTCTATTTAGTGGTAATAATATAGAATATATTCATTTTGACTTGAACTGATGTTTGGACTAAGGGACCTCAAAGGCCTCTTCTAACTTAGAAATTTCAGTCACTTGTTACAGAGTCAAGCCAGTGTTTCTGCATATGACATAAATGGAGACTAATATAAATACTCCAATTCTATTCTAAACTTTCCAATTATACTTCATTCAGAGTGAAATATTGAATCTTCCCAAATATGCCATGTTATATAAATATATAACATAAGGTAGATCCCTGGAAAAATTTAACTTACCTTCAAATGCTTAAAACTAATGCAAATCTTAGGAACATAGAACTAAAGTTGGAATCTTAGACATCATTAGGTCCAACCCCTATCCTTTGCCAGATGAGGAAGCTTTGCTCAGATATTTTAAGTGATTTGCCAAATATCACCAAGGTAAAAAGTGTCTGAAGTAAGTTGAGATTTTTAAAGCATTGACTATTGTCTTTCTTTGGGTCCCCAGTGCTTAGGACAGTGCCTAGGACATATTTTGCAATTAACAAATGTTTATTACCTGCCTGCTTAACTGATTTGAATACAGCTATTTCAGACAGAAGATATAGTGCTCTATCCACTATTCCACATTTCTTCTTTCCCCTGTTTCCGGTAGCTTGAGGCTTAATGTTCTAAGAGCATGTCTATTTCTTGATTAATGAAACATCATCAATAATTGTGTAATAATCATATAACTGACTGGAAAACACAGAAGCTACAGTCAGTAAAAGTGAGCTGAAGAATGGTATTTCTCCTCATATCAGCTGTCTTGAACAATCATAAAAACAATGGAAATAAATCAGGCTGTTAGCCACATTAGTTGTCCAGATGGCTGGTCATTCGCTTTATTGAAATATGTCTAAAATTGTCTTTCCATCTCACCATTAAAAAGACATGTTAAGACAATTTTTAACTTCCCTTTCCATTTAAAGAAACATCATCTAAAAGAAGGAAAATGTAGAGAGACTATGAAAAAGAACTTTTTTTTTTACTCATTGTATTCAGTGGTTTATATTTAATGGGTCCTATATAAATCGTGGCAATTCAATGATATGGTAAGAACAATCTTAATAGTGTAACTGGATAATGTGAAATTACTGAGAGAATATCATATATTGTTCATCTTTAGTGCCTAAATGTAAGAAAATCTTTTAGTTGCCATACCAGAAGGCAAGCCTAATTCCCCACTCTCCAGGATTTTAACCATAGTATTATAAAAGAAAGACTTATTAAAGTAAAAAGGTTAACTATTAAGTATCCCATCATCTATAATTAGCAAATGTAATTAGCTCCCACACCCCACAAGATTTGAATAAGTTGTTTCCAGTAATAGCAGGAAATACTTTATACTGGGTAATTCTTTCATGATGCTCTAGTGAGATATGCTGCAAAGTCCTCTTCTCTTTCTTTTTATTGTCTGTGACTGGCATTTTTTAGTTATAGGTGGTTATTTAGGGTACCTGGTAATCTCTTGGTGTGTAGCCTAGATACTATTAAAGGAAACCAAAGATGTTTTTCCTCTTTAGTCTATCCACATTTTCCTTTGGGAAAGACATTAAGTTATATCAGTAAGGTCGCAAACAAGTGATGTCCATTTATCATAGTATATCTCTTTTTGTGTGTGTGTGTATATGTGTGTGTGTGTGTGTGTGTTTCTGTGTGTATATGTCTCTGTGTGTTTGTGTGTTTGTAAGTGAATTAGGCTGGGGGTAGAGATGAGGAAGCAGATATATAAGCCTCAACAGGAGGAAACTGTAATGTTATCCCAGATGATACTAAAGGAGACACAGTAGAATGAGGGAGGTGACTATTCTTATGTAATCTTCTTATCCGGTCAGAAAATATCTAGTATGGTGTATTCAACTGTGAGCATAACATTTTTTGAGGGATGCTGATGAACTGGAGATCATATGGAGGGTAACCAGAGTGGTGACCATAGACCAGAGATAGCATACCAACTTGTTGTTGTTGTTCATCCTTTGTTTTTGAAGAGGACCAATGAAATCACAAGGTGGTGTTTTGGCTTGTGCATAAATTGTATTTAAGTGAGGGAGAGTTGCTCAAAGTTATCAGCCTCACTCTCTCTTCCTAAGTCATCTAAATCCAGTGGCAGGACAAAAGTCAACATGAATTGAGATGACCCAGGATACAATGAATGACTTTGGTGTCTCCAATACCTGACCAAGCTCTACGTGCTCTACAACCCAGCATTCAGTCACCTTCATGGATTTAGGAACAAATTATTTTCATCTACCTATTCTTCCTGGGGGAAGTTCACATACTTGCCATAGACATCCCCCTACCTCAACAATGGGTTTGTGGCCTGTCGGTTAACCTTAATGAAGCTTGTTTGGAAATGGTTTACTGAGGTATAACTGCTGAGTGTGCTCCAATTTCTTGAGGCCACAGGAAAGAGTTGGATGAAATATGGACATCAAAGATGGATAAGTAGCCCTGAAAAGAGCTTGGCAAGGCCTTATCTGAGAGGTATTAGTCAGAACGCCAAATAAAGATGAGAATTATATAGAGAATAAATAAAGAATTGGAGACAACATGGAATAAAGAAGTTGGATGAAGTGTTAATTGTAGTTGTCAATTATGTGAAGGGTTGATACATGAAAAATAGAATAGACTTCTCCAATGCAGAGGGTTGAACTAAGCAGCAAAGCATAACAGTTACAGAAAGTAGATTTGACATGAATAAAAAAGACAATATGGTTTAATGAAGAGATAGCTAGCTAGTCTTTGAGTCAAAAAAATATGAATTCAAGTCCCACCTCAGACACAACAGCTGTGTGACCCTGGGCAAGATCGAACATTTCAGTGTTCTAAACAAAACTTACTTTCTTTGGTGGGAGATGTTTCCTTATCAGTGATTCCTTAGACCAATGGGATTTTCAGTTCAGATCAAAACAAATAAAAAAAGTCTTATCCATTAGAACTGTCCAAAATTGGTAAGTGCAGCTTTGGGGGGGTAGTAAGTCTCCCTCAGTAGAGGTCTTGAAGTAAAAGTTTTCTGATCAAATTCCAGTGATATTGAGCAAATTCTTATTTAGTTGTGGTTATACTAGATGGTATCTAAGGCCACTTTAAACTTTTAGATGCTACTTTTTTTTTTGTTTTTAATTTTGTTGACAGAAGCTCAATCAGGAGCAGGCACTGTCTCCATCTTCAACAAGATATGTGCACTTTTGCTTGAAATTTAATCCCAACTCTACACTATAAAAGTACTATTTTCTTGAGCTACTACGTTCTTGCTTCTATTTCCCCCTAATTGTATTAAATAATAGTATTATTGATTCCATTTGTTCAGAGAGGTGTAACTTCTCTAAACTGATGTTCTTCGCTGTTGTTACTACAGTTATATATTCCCTAAGGGAACACCAATTCCATATTGACTTAGAGACTAAATGACATAAATTGTGCCCCAATTTAGTCTCCTCGGGTACTGCATTAGCTTTCAGAATATAATATGGCACAATAACTGGATGTAGAACAAAAAGTTACCCTGGTTCTGCAATTTACAAGTGTTTTGACCTTGAGCAAGTCACTCTCATTAGTCACTCTAACAACTAAGTGACCAACCAGTCAGTATACAATAAGTAACTACTGATTTGAGCAAGTACTCTGCATCAGACACTGTGCTGGGTTATGGGGCTATAAAAGTTAAAAACAAAAAAAGTATGTTCTACCAGAAGAAAACACAACCAAATATAATGATATATATAATTTATATATAATACATGCATACACACATATGTATGTATATGTACATATATATATATATCACATTAGAAAGGAGCAGTATATATGGAGAGAGATGGTGTATATACACCTATACACGTATGTGTATGCATGTATAGAGAGATAGTATATGATAAAGGGTGAATATATATATATATATATATATATACACATACATACATACATAATATGAAAAAGGAGAGAATATATATACGTATGTGTCTGTGTATGTATATATGTGTATATGCTGTTTTCCCTTCCACATCATGATTTTCCCCTTTGCAATTTTGATATAGCATAGTTTGGCATAAGAAATTAAATGGGAATTTATGGGGAGTTTTTCAGAAGCTGCAGATGACATGTGAAGGCCAGCAGAGGACACAAAAAAGTTTAGAAACTCCAAAATGCATAAAATATATGTATAGTCTTATATAATTTTGACATATTTGATCTTTTAATACCATAAAAATTCAGTCTTCTTCTCTGGTATGAATGGAGGGCCAAAACATTTTATGTGGATTTTTCAACCCCCATGATGTGGAAGGGATAACTATATATATTATAAAGAAGAGCATATGTAAGTGTACATAATGTGTGTAACATATGAGAAAGAATAAGTGTGTTTGTGTATTACTGTGTTTATACATATATACACACATACATATAAATATGTGTATATGTGTATATATAGGCTGCCTCTTTCTTATCTGGATATTTTATTCCCTGGGGGACAGGGGCAGGAAAATTACATACTCTGTAAAATACAAAAAAAAAAAAGTAGCTTAAGGAGAAGCACAAAATTTTGTTAAGTGAACTTCAGAGAAAAGCACCTACTCACAGTAAAGTTTTGAAAGAAAATATCTCTTCAGAGGGAAAGGTATTGACTAACAGTAGAGATGGCTACAGTATATTTTTTAAACCAGAAATTAAGTAGAATATTAACTGTTTTCAGACTCAGAATGTTATTGCTGGGGATCTCTGAATAAATGGAAAGATGTAGAACTATGGGACTATAATATATGGAATATTTGTCTCCTCTCTTACAGAAAGGTTATTTTTGGTATCTTACCCTAAGACAGATAAGTGTCACTTACAAGGAGGCCTTAACTTAAGGCATAAAAAGCTAGAGATCAGAAGTCAACGATAGAAAAAGGAGAATAGGAGAGAAATCAGACAAGTGAGAGAGAGAAGATTACTAGAGAAACTGCTTATGAGGCCAATATATCAGAAGCAAGAACACAGAAGCCACCAAAACTGAGAAGCTGATACAGCAAAGAAGATGACAGAACCTGAGCACAGCTGGCAGTATGGCTATGGTGTTGATAAGGGGAACTATTCTGATTGGAAAAAAAGAGAGACCACTCTTGAGAATGAAGAGCTTCTTTGGGGAAAGGTTGCCTTATTCTACGTTTTTTCTTTCACTTGAAAGAGAAGAAATTCCTAACATTCTTTCCCACATTCCCCTTAAGTGCCCTGTAAGGACTGAAGAGGGAAATCTCTCAATGCTTATAGAAAATAAAACCTAAATGATTTTGTAGATGCCTGGATTAAAGGAAACTGCTTTTTACTGAAAGTATCACACTGCCTTAAGTGCCTAACCAGAGAAGCAGACTTATTCAGAGCAGACTTGATACTTCCTAGTTAAAATTAGGAGACAAAGAGAGAGAGAGAGAGAGAGAGAGAGAGAGAGAGAGAGAGAGAGAGAGACAGATAGACAGACAGACAGAGACAGACAGACAGAGACAGACAGAGAGAGAGACAGAGAGATACAGAGAGAGAGAGAGACAGAGAGAGAGACAGAGAGACAGAGAGAGAGAGACAGAGAGAGAGAGACAGAGAGAGAGACAGAGAGAGACAGAGAGCGAGAGGTGGAGACAGAGACAAAGTGAGAGAGATTGGGATATTGACACACCCTCTATGATTGCTGCATATATTAAATAAATACAATGTTATTTTGTAGGAGGTGGGTAGCATTAGCACTTGGGAGATTAGGAAAGGATGCCTGTAGGAGGTAATGTTTTTTTGAGGTGAACTTTAAAATAAATGAATTCCAAGATGCTACTGGTGATGAAAGAATGCATTGGAGTCATGAGGGATAGCCCATGCAAAGGCATCACAACATAAGAATGTCATATCTGAGGAACAGCAAGCAGAATAATTTGGCTAGATTAGAGATTGAGTAAAGTCTGGAAAGACTGGAAAGATCAATTGGAGCCAGAATGTAATTTTAAGTGACAAACAGATGAAATTTGCTTCCAATTCTAGAGTTAATGGGGAGGCACTAGAATTTGTACCTTTGTGAAAGAAATTATTCATGTGTAAAGTAGGCAGAATCATACTCTGAACGTATTGTGTATAGTTTCTTTGAGAATAATATAAGCTAATATAATTGTCTTTATTCAGAGACATTCTATATACAACATACCGTATTAATCTACAGCAAAAATAAACATAATAGTTTACATTTCTGTACATTTTACATTACATACATTTACAATGATTTAAGTTTTACCAAGTAATTTAGGTATATCCTCTTATTTTATTCTTACAACTACCTTATGAGGTAGGTGACATTTTACAGATCATCCCACTAATGTGGATAATAGTTAAATGACTTGCATAAGGTCACATAGACAATACATCCAGGTCCCAATTTGTGTGAATAATGAATCCTATGACATATTCACATATTTCAAATTCTCGGAGTATATTTCTACTGGGCTAGAACAAATGACCATACTTTATATAATTTTAAGTTTGAATATATGCTACCATATCTCAAGCTTTTTTATTCATGCTAACATGGACCTAGCTATAAATGTTGGAAGGAGAATTCAAATCAGGTCATCCTTACTCTAAGTTTAGTGTTCCTTCCACTGGGGTATTTAGATGCCTCTGTTGAAGATATCCACAAAATCTTAGTTCAGTAAAGCTATTAAAGCTTAAAATTGCACTAAGGACATCTAGTATATTCATATACTCCATTAACATCTTCTGACGTTTTAAAGAATTGTGGAGGCGATATTGGATTCTTTTTTTTTTTTTTGGTGTTTTTTTTAAATAGTATTTCCCCAGTTAAATGTAAAACCAATTTTAAGATATCTTTTAAAGTTTTGATTCCAAATTATATCCCTCCTTTCCTCCCCCTCTCCCTGAAATAAGCAATGTGATATAGATTATACATGTGCAATCATGTAAAAATATTTTCATGACAGCCATTTTGTGAAAGAAGAAGTAGAAGGAAGAAAGAAAGGAAGGAAGGAAAAAGACAATGAAAAGCAATATGTTTCAGTCTTCAAAAGACATCTCCTCTTTTTCTGCAAGTGGATATCACTTTTCATCATGAGTCCGTTGGGATTTTTTAGATCATTGTATTGATAAGAACAGCTAAGTCATTCACAATTGTTTATCATACAATATTGCTGTTACTGTTTAAAATGATCTCTTGGTTCTGTTCACTTCATTCTGACTCAGACCACATAACTCTTTCCAGATTTTTCTAAATTCATCTCACTTACCATTTCTTATAGCACAATAATATTCCATCACAATCATATATCACAACTTGTTCAGCCATTTCCCAATTGATGGGCATCCCCTCAGTTTCCATTCTTACCAACCACAACAAGAACTATTACAAATATTTTTGTACAAATAGTTTTTTTCCCTTTTTTAAAAATCCCTTTGAGATATAGACCCAATAGGGGTGTTATTGGATCAATGTGTATTTACAGTTTTATAGTACTTTGGGCTCTCCAGAATGATTGGATCAATTCCCAAGTGACATTCTATTCTTGGAGGATTAGACCAACAGAATTGTTGCTTTGATAGACTCTACCATGCTGAAAAGGTTATCAGGGATGGACTATTATCTGTTACAATGAGATCAGCCAAGTGCAACTCAGAGAAGCTACATACCACAATGATTGAACATCTGTGACATCTTAGATGAGTTACTGAGGACTCAAGCATTCAAGAATAAGAAGTTAGGCAATTTATAAGTCACAGATATGCAAGCATGCAGCTTCCCAGCTCTTCAGTCTCACTGTCAGTGCATATGTTGGGGGTACACACTTTTGTGTCCAGAACTCTGATTCTCACTCTATGTATCTGATTGCTATTGCTGGACAGATTCACAGGGATCAAATGACCTCTAAAGCCCCTCTATCATTTGGTCCCTGTAGTAAGATTTCAAACCCTACTACCTATCCCCACCCTCATCCCCATTCCACTTATCAAGCCCAAGGTCATTGTGATAAGGAAAATTTGATAATCTGATTATGATCATTTCATATCCTTCCATACCTTCCATATCTGGCTAAACTAGCTATTGTGTGCATAGGACCTTGCCAGTGCAGGTGTGGATCAATCAGTAGTTAAGTACATTAGCATCTAAAAGAAGGACATGACAAACCACTTCAGTATCTTTTCCAAGAAAATCCCAAATGAAGTCACTAACAGTTGGACACAACTGAAATGATTCATCATCATCATCAACAACAACAACAACAACAAATTTCTAAAGACCCTATATCAATGTGTCCATATTCTTTCCAGAATAAAGCAGCCAACTTTGTGCCTCCAAGGTATTTGCAAGAAGTATGGGCAAAATGCATCCTGTTTCACCTTGGCAGCATAGTATAGTTACTAGTCAAATGACTATAATAATAAAGAGGTTGCAATCCCAAACCCTTTGCCAGTCCCAATTCCCAAAATAAATACTCTGGCAACCAGAAAGGTATAAATCATGGGGGCACCACAGAATATTTTACATTTTCTTTTTTTTTTTTAATGTTAAGAAAATTTTCATGGTTTTATTGTATAATGAGGCATTGGAACATCTGAACAAATAAAAATCTGGGCTGCACACGCAGCTGCTGCTTTCTCTTGTGTTTCTTCGGGTTACTAGAGCAACTTGTCAGTACGTTAAAAAAAAAAAAAGAAGACAACCCTTTGCATTACTTAGTCTTTCTAAGGCATGTGCTGGTACAACACAAACTTCTCCTGTCAGATGCAGCTAGTCTAACATCCAAACATCACGCACAACACACTCAAATAGTGATGCCACAGCCAGCACCACAGCATCCACCCACCAGCCTTGCAGGTTTGTGTATGATATTTGGAGTGTTCTGAGGGGGCTGAGGAGAAGAAATGTGAATAACATCAGGAAGAGGAGAGAGAAGGAAACAGCGTGAGTGCCTTGGGAAGAGGAGGCTCAGCCAAAGTTGTGCAGTGGTAGCCTGAACATGTCATTGGTGCACACCCAAGCATGGTTGATGTTCTTTAATAGAAATATCTGGTGGAATTCCATGATGGGGTCTTCATCAGCCTTCAGCTGCCCCCCCCTACCATACTGAGTATACAGCTGTCAGGGGTGGGCTGGTGGTTCTGAGCTGTGATGCTGTGCTGTATTTTCTGAAATGGAAGGCTAGAAAATTTCTCCATAACTTTGCCTTGGAATTGCTGCTCTTCCCATGTAAGGCAAGATGCATCAATATGTATATATATGGCATGATGGCCACGGTGGTGGTGGTAACCGAGCACTGTCTGGGACCGACTGCCCCCACCTTCCCTCTCCCACCCTGAGCCCCAGTATTTTGCATTTTCAAGGGCATCACAGTAATAATCAGTATTTGTCAGGTGCTAGAAACTGCTAGCTTGTGAAAACCCAGCTTTGATATTAAATTAGTCTATATTTCTTTTGATGACATTCTTAAATGTTTGAAGTATGTTTTGTTTATTTGTACTTTTGACTATACTAGTAACTTCTCAAACTTCCTCATTTGTAGTGTCATATCTTGGTGAAGTGGGCATTCCATTATCTTCTCATAGAATCATAGAATTAGAGCCATCTAGTCAAAGTTGTTAATTTTTCAAATGAGGAAATTGAAGAATAGTAATTAAATAATTTCCCTAAGGTCTGCTTACTCCTTATCCACCACCCTTCCCTCATTCTTATCAAAATGACTACCATTGTCCTAATATCCCAGGGGTTGATAGCCCAATAATGTCTGCCAAGAGTATCAGAATAGTCTCTACTTGAGCAAAAAAATGTTAACTAAGATGTAAATGTAAAAAAAAAAAATCCTAAAAAAGTGTATTCCACATTTGGAGAAACTAAGGTTTTTGTACTTACTAACTAGTAAACCTTTGAAATTTATCTTTATTGACCTCTATCTCTGGTAATAGAAAGCACTAATGTATTATATTAGTATAACTGACTTCCCATGATATGCATATAGTTAACTAATGAATAGCCAGAAAGCTTCTATGTTTGCCCATGTATTATGGGAGAAATGTTTCTTAATCTACTCATTTTTTGCCAAGGTCTGTTTGGAGGAATGAGAAAACTTTGAAAGTACACTTCTAAAGTTGATATTATCTTAGCCTGACATCAAGGAATCTAGAATAACACAATCCTCAAGGGTAGCCACAACCAGAACATTTTAACAATAAACTGATAAAAGATATTATAGGCAGAAATGAGAATAAAAATTCATTGGAATCAATATACTCCTACTCCTCCAAGTGGCATCAACATACTACTACTGATACTGTTGTTGTTGTACTGCTACTACTACTACTACTTCCATCACCAATATAACAAAAAATAATAACTTGTATTTATAAAACACTTTAGGATTTACAAAAAAATCTTACAAATATTACTTCATATGATCTTTACAAGAATCCTTATTTTACAGATGAGGAAACTGAGGAAGACATTAAGTAACTTGTCCAGGTTCATAGAGCTAAGAAGGGTGAGACTCTCTTCAAAATCATCCCTTCATAATACCAGGTCTAACACTCTATCCACTGCATCACCTATATGCCAATATATACCTTTTCTAGTATGCAAATTCTACCTTGAACAATTTGATTGAATTTATATTCTTACCCACTGATTACAAGGAATAGTCATACCTACCTATTGACTTAGATTTTGGAGTCTCTGTGAATAAATATCCTGCACATACACATAGCCAGTGAATCTCTTGGCTAAGAAAAGTTCAAGGAAACTAATTATCACTTAAATTCAGAAAGAATCAGGTAAGGAGAAAACAATGATGTCTGAGTTTATTGTCAAAACCTTCAATAAAGGTTTTGCTGAGAAACTCAGGACTGCAGATAGATAGATAGATAGATAAATAGATAGATAGATAGATAGACAGATGGATAGATAGATACTTAATAGCTAATTGTGGAGATACTGGCCAATTTGACTATTTATAAAATCCTGCAGAGACTTGAGGTGGTGTAATGCCATGCACAAGCAGCTTCCCAAAAGAATGCTACTGTGAGCAGCTTTTAAAATTCTGATTACACAGTATAGTCAACACTCCATTTATTCCATTAAAAATCAAGGCAAACATTCACAACAAATCAAGATACAATATAATATTCGCAACATTACATCTTATCACAGATAATCACAATATAGTGTTCACGCCAGCTTAACATTAGAATAGCCACATAGTTTTCACCAAAGTGGTCACAGTATTAAGAACAAAGAACAAAAGAATAATCATCTGATATCCCTAAGGAGGTTTGCCTCCTCACACAGTCTTTCAGTCATCTCACAATACAATAATCAATCTTCCACTCATAGGACAATTATAGCTTAACTTAGTCACTTATCTAGCAATCAGTCACTAAGTGTCATTAATCACTAAATACAATCATTAGAAAATTACACAAACCCTCCACCTCTTGGTGTCTAGTAAACTTCAATTTCATCATGCCTCCAACATCCAAGTAAAGGATATTTCTTCATTTTGATTCAGGGTGGTCTCTCAGATTCCCTGGATCCCTTCCATGGTCCCAGCTCCTACCTGAATCCACCAAACAGTCACCTGGATTCAGAGGCGGACAGCTCTCAGGTTCTTGTGTAGTCCACTAGGCAGTTCTTGTTACACACTGAAGTTCACAGGGTCTAGCACATCTCAAAACCTTCACAACTTCTGTTGCCTGGAACTGAAGGATCAAACAAGTCACAAACAAACAAAGTCTTATCCTGGTCATGATTCTTCAGTACTCCAGCAGTTCAGCTGGCCCTACGACCCAGAAGAAATCTCAGCCTTCCAGGAGGTGGCAGCAGCTTTGGCCTTCCAGGAGGCAGCAGCCACTTTGGCTTTCCAGGATGCAGCGGCCGCTTCGGCCTTCCAGGCATCTCTAGCCTTCACCAGATCTCTCAGCAGAACAGCTTCTTCTACCAGGAATAAAAATTCTTCATTCTCCCTGCCTCTCTCTTGGGTTCTTCTTATATACACATACACACATTGGCTTCCTGTTTCAGCCAACCCCTTCCTGTTATGTCAGCTTCAGGAGACAGAGTTCACACCTTCTGTTTCTTTCACAGAGGTACTTAGCCCTAAGTTACTAAGGTCCTTATTAACTTAGGGCTAAGTACCTGCTAAATTTATTACCATTACAGGTGGCATTGAAATGATAATCTACTACAACTGCTTACTGCCAATTGGGGAATTAATTGGACTCCCTGATGAGCAGATGCAGAATGAAGTTGTGCAGAACAGGACCTCTTAGATTGTCATTACAAGAATGAGTACCAGGATTCTAGAAGAGGCCTTGATATGATGTATTTTTATATAATAAACATTTACTCTCAGTCTATGAGAAGTTTCTCGTAACAGAATAAAAACAATTAGGTAAAATCAATAACATAGTGACTTCATCTGAAAGTACATGCCAAATTCAACATCTGTAGCATCCCCTATTTTATAATTTCTTTTAAATGAGCAGAAATCTATTTCCCAACTCATTAAAAGAAAATAACAGAAAAACAATTAATTCTGTGTGACAAATATGTAGTCATCGAAGACAAATTTCCTCATTGCCTCTATAAAATAATGCATGCATATCTGTGTTTGATTCTGCACCATTAAATTGCCCCCCTCTCCATCAGGTGGCAAATAATTTATTTCATCATTGGTCCTCTAAAATCATGAAAGGTCATTATATGGATTGTAGCTTTTGCATCTTCAAAACTGTTTATTCTTTTAGTATTATTGTTACTGTATAAATAATTAACCTGTTTCTGCTCATTTCATTCTTTATCAGTTCATTAAAGTCTTCCCAAGTGCCCATTTTTTTATAATACTGCTGATATAGTATAAATTGTTCATCTGATTTTGTTTACTTTACTTTGCATTAGTTAATTTAAGTCTTTTTCCATGCCTCTTTAAAATCATCGACTAAAGAAATCATCTGTTTCCTTACTTCTTAACATTGTGATAGAATTTAATTACATTCATGAAACATAACATATTCAGCTATTCCTGACCTAATAGACAGGTCAAAAACAGCAGCATATATATAAAACCATGTCTTGTCCTATTTCTTTGATCTTTTTTTGTGTGGTATAGGAATAACAGATGTATGACTGGGGCAAAAGACATCTTCTACTGAGTAACATTTTGTGTATGATTTTTGATGTCATTCTTTCAAACTGTTTGAATCTGTTCACAGGTACACCCACAGTGAATCAATATCCTTATTTTTCCATAGCCCTTCCAAAATTTATCATTTTCATTTAAGTTTCTCTTTGACAATCTGCAAGATAGCAGCTTTGTAAGCAACGAGAGTTCAGGGACTTTTGCTTTTTTGTTTTTAGCAAGAGGTAAATGCATAGGAACTTTTGAGGATAAAAAGTAAACCAGCAAATCAAATGGGTGAATTCCATGCAATTTAAATGGTGATTTAGCTTCTGATATAAAGGAAACTGCCTGAGAAAGAGAAGAGAAGACAACAAGCACTTATTAATCATAGATATATATGTGTGCATGTGTATACATATATATGTATACACAGGATTTCTTGACTACAGGCCTAATAGTCTATCTATTATGCCATCTAGTGGCACTTGTGTCCTGCCAAGTGACCTCTGGCTAGTCAAATGCCTGGATTAGATGTAACTAAAATCTTTTCCAAGAAATTGAGTAAACCAACAAAGTACTTCAATTGCTTCTTTCACTCTCTGACTCTATCTTCTACTGCAGGTGGATAACATTTACTCCAAAGATCCTCTGTTAAGTCTGTTTATAAATCCTGATTTAATTTGTGTCTGAGAAGTTGTCCTACCCTTGACACAAAACTATGATCCATAAAAACTTCTTTATGATGTATACCCATATATTAATAACTTGGAGCCTGAAGGGCAGGCTAGGAATCCAATGACTAGGTGGAAATACACAGAATTCAACTAGGTTTGGAATTTAAATATCTGTTAAAAATGTTTGGGGTTTCCTAACTAAGGATCTCTCAACTATAATTTTAAGAGACATTTTTTTTTAG
This sequence comes from Pseudochirops cupreus, assembly GCA_028627135.1. Classification (NCBI taxonomy): domain Eukaryota; kingdom Metazoa; phylum Chordata; class Mammalia; order Diprotodontia; family Pseudocheiridae; genus Pseudochirops; species Pseudochirops cupreus. The sequence continues at coordinate 428,517,240 of CM053582.1, forward strand.
TTTTGATATTAATCAATAAGTTATCTAAGCATCTAAAAATAGCACAGAGATGATTCTCATAAAAAGATCACAGGCTCCTAGATTAATGAAGTCTTTCTCGTAACCTTATTCAGGTCAGCTTTGGAATGCAGGTTCCTAAGGGAATATGTCTCTGAGCGAGTAGTAAGGTCAGCCTCAGGTAAAGCATGTAAGGAATAACCAAAGCTTCTGGAATGACCTAATAGGAGGAGAAAGGCATGGTCTACAAAGAATATGTTTTGTTCCCCTTCCCTGGTGGGAAAGGGGAGCTAGGTTCCACTGAAAAATTCTAAACTTTATCAGGTAATTATGATTGGTGGTTATATGTTCATGTTGCAACCTCTAAAGGATTGTGAGATCTTTGAGGGCAGGAATTGTTTCATTTTTTTTTCATTACCCAGTACTTAACATGGTACCTGGTAATAACTGATGTTTAATAAATGCTTTTTGATTGATCATCTTCAAGAGTTATTTTGTAGAAATTTCTCTGTAAAATTTAAGCATTAAATAAGGTATTTTTAACTTCTCATTAAGAGATGGAGAAATTGAGGTGCATAAAAAATGAAGACCCCTGTTTCCTCCCACTACTATAGACATCCTCATGCTGTTAGCAATATATATATGTATATATATTGCCTTCCACAAATCCTTGAACATTTTTCTCTACATGAATCAGTTCTCTGAATTTATGATCTCTTGAGATTTCCCAACATTCTACCTTAATCATATAGTAGGTGGAAAAACTAGGAAACTGGGGTTTATCTAGAGCCAATTTGTAAGCCTTAGCCAAAACTTGTACATGTATATATGCATTATTCCACTCTCTCATCCCTCCAATTCTTTCTTTCTATGACCTCTTCAGACTGGGTGAGCATCAATCTTTCAGTTGTCTGGACAATTCCCTTGTGGTACTTCCCTTGTTTGTAAAAGTCAGGGGTTTTATGAAAACATTGTCGAGTGATTATGGAAAAATGCATTCAGCTGGCCTGACCCTGCCAGCATTGTAAGCACAGTGGTGAGAGAAGAAAAGATGGGGGCAGCTGCCAAACAATGCATGCTGTGAACATGTGGCCATACCATATTAACAACAGGGAATAGGCCCAAGAACGTGTGCTTTTATGGGCTGGCTGCTCTATATCCCTGCTTTTTATCCATATATAATTTACTGGCAAATCAAAGCTTATAAAAGGAGAAAGAAGGTGTGAGGAGTAGCTGGCTTGGAACACTTAATTAGTATTCAGGGTTGGGGGGGAAAACAAATAAGAGACTGATGTCTTTAACTTACAGGCAAGTTAAAAAAATAAGGAAATTTGCCATTTGCCAAATGGACCTGCTGGTAATAATTAGTTTGGGCTGCTGAGAAAATGAAATACTGCCCCACCCCCATACCATTTTATTTCTTAATTTTTCACAGAATTGAGCACTAATCATTTTCTTCAGTCTAGCTAATGGCAGCCACGTGCCTGGCTCTTGGACAGGAGCACTGCAGCACTCAATACTTGAGAGCTGATGGTTTTCATAAGGACTGCTATTCTCTATGTTCTATTATCCCCTGAGCCCCAGGTGGACTGTTATTTATTTGTTCAAAGACAATTTGACCACTATAGTTTCTATTAACCCAAATATGTAGAACTTACATAAAGTGGTGACTCATTGAAAGCAGTAAGAATAATAAATAGGCCACAACAAGGATGTGCCAATAATTGTTTAACAATCAGCCACACCTCCCACCCCCCAAAATCTCACTTGACACACTTTTAATTTTAAATTTTAGTATTAACATTTTCCCATCACTTACTTAAGTCTTTACAATCAACAAAACAAAACAAAACAAAACAAACAAACAACAAAAAAAAACCCTGATTCATAGCATTTACTTTTTTTTTTTAAGTGTAAATTTTCCCACTGAAAATTTGACAACTGACTCAGGAAACCAATACAACCTCACTGTAGCACACTCTTGAGAAAAAAAAAAAACAACAAAACATAGATCACAGTGTTAAAGAAGACACACGTGGATACCAGTATGAAGAGAATCAAGTAAAGATCACAAACTCCTGTGGATACAATTAGTATACAACTTTCTTTTCAGCCTAAATAAATTAATACAGTCTCAATTACCTAGGCCTTTCCCACAAATTCACTTCTCTCATAAGATGGTATAGTACATAATCCTCTGGATCCGGCATCACAAAAAACAGAGTTCAGATCCAGTATATATAGTAGATATACAGTAGATATGTGATTTTTTTTTTTTGCAAAGCACTTAATTGCTCTCTGCTTCAGTTTTCCCATCTGTCAAATGGGAATAATAATATCACCTATTTCCTATGATTGTCATAAAGATCAAATGAAGTAATTTTTGCAAAGTACTTCATAAAGTTTAAGCATTATGTAAATACTGTTGTCAGTATTATACAGACACTATGTTACCAGGAAGCACTTCCTATGAGAGAGACTTCTGCTAGGGCAGATCACAGAATCCACTTTTAATATTGAATAAATCTTAGCGGGTTGCCTGAGCTAAGTAGAGACTAAATGACTTACCCAGGGCCACACATTTAATAAATGTCACAGATAGTATTTGAACCCAGGCATTTCTTACTTTAAACCAGCACTGGAACTGCTTCTACTTCCGTACATTTTTTTTTTGAGGTGGGCAAAAGATGGTCTAGAACCTCTGATTCAGTGTAAAGGAAATCCATAGTAGAACTTCCCATGCTGATACAAAACAGAGCCTCTTCTAATTTAAATCTTAGATAGTTACCTTAGCCATAGTGAGGATAAATAGCTTTCCATGGGTTTTGTAGCAAGTTTATGACTTTTTAATACTGTACTCTTAATGTGCCTTCTCTCTTATTACCTCCCTCCCCCTTTCTCTTTGTCTTTTCTCCTCATAATTACCTGTTGGATAAGATAGATTACTATACCCAATTAAGAGTTTGTATATATACAATTTGCATGTATACACACACATTTATATGTGCATACATACATATAAATATATACACTCAATTAGGTATATAAATCTATATTACCCAATAGAGAAGTAGGAGGAGAACAGACAAAGTAAATACATATATTCACACACACATACATATACATACACACAAGTATATATGTGTATGTATATGTGTGTATATATATATGTATATGCATGTATGTGTGAGCAAATGTGTGTGAAAGGGTATGTTGTCTCTTTGAATTGGTTCAGATGAGAGTGAGGTTCAAGCATGGCTGGTTATTCTCCACCCCAAATTTCCTTTTTACTATGAAAACTTTTCCTCATGTACTTCTTTTATGTGAGATAATTCCGCCCTTCATCCTCTCCCTTCCACATTTCCCGAGTATGTGTCTCTTTCTCACCCCTTCATTTTTTTTTCTGAGATTATCCCAATATAATCAACTCACACATATACCTTCTGTCTATGTAGAATATAACTGCCCTATTATAATAAAATTCTTTAGGAGTCACATGTATCATCTTCACATATTGAAATGTAAACAGTTTAAAGTTAAGTCCCCTATAAATTATCTCCATATTTACCTTTTAATCTTCTCTTGATTCTGTTTGAATGTCAAATTTTCTATTCAGTTCTAGTCTTTTCATCAGGAATATCTGAGAGTCCTCTATTTCATTAAATCTCATTTTTTCCTCCAATCAATTATACTTACTTTTGTTAGGTAGATTGTTCTTGATGTAATCTTAGCTTGTTTACCTTCTAGAATATCATGTTCTAAACCCTTTACTCTTCAGATGTAGTAGCTGTTAAATTGTTGTGTAATCCTGACTGTGGCTCTTGGGTATTTGAATGGTTTCTTTTCAGCTTCCTGAAGTATCTTCTCCTTGATCAGGGAGCTCTGGAATATGACTGTGATATTCTTAGGAGTTTTCATTTTGAATTCTTTTTCAGGGGTGATTGGTAGATTCTTTCAATTTCTACTTTGCATTCTGGTTTGATGATATTTGGGCAATTTTCTTCTGTAGCTCCTAGAAATATGATGTCTGGACTTTTTTTTTTTGTATCATGGATAACATCATGTTCATTAATTCTTAAATTATCTCTACTTTAAGTTTCAGATTAGTTTATTGATAATGAAGTATTTCATATTTATTTCATTTCCCCCATTATTTTGACTTTCTTTTATTGTTTCTTCATACTTATTAGCTTCTACTTGACTAATAAAAATATTTTAGGAATTATTTTCTTCAGTTAGATTTTATACCTTTTCTTATATTTGATTAAATCTGCTTTTTAAGTTTTTTCCCAGTGTTTTTCTGTGCCTCCAGATCTTCTTGTGCTTCATCACAACTCCAGGAGGCACAACTCCAGGAAGCATAGCTCAGGTTGGTAGACATCCTCTAGCAACTAAACTTTTGAGTGCAAAGACTGGGTAAGTAAGTATCCCCCAGGGACAGATTCCTTACCCTCAACACAAGCACTCCAGTGTTGCTTCCCCAGGTCAGCACCAGGTGAACTGCCTCACCCCTACAGCCTCCAGCTGCCAGCACTTGAAGTGCCAGCCCAAAAGGCAGTTACCAGGTCCTAGACTCCCAACACAAGAAGCTTGGGTCAGTGCCCTTTGCACTTCAGCAGGAGACCTCAACTTTAAAAACCAGGAAATAGGTAGGGCAGAGCCAATATAGCAGTGTAAAAGCAGGAAAACTCCATGAGCTTTCCCCATAACCACCTCAAATAACTATAAAATATGACTCTAAAGAAATTTTAGAGCTAGGGAACCCACAAAGTGACAGAGAGAAACAAATCTCCTGCTGAAGGCAGCCCTACAGGTGGACTGGCAGGGTCCATCACAGAATGCTGGGAGCTGAGTCCAGCCCAACATGAGCCCACAGTTTTAGCCCCAGGGTGGCCCCACCAAGCAGTAGCTGTAGAGGATGTCTGGAGAGTGGATCTCCAGCAGCTGAGGGGATTTCCAGAAATATCAACCCAGAAATGCCAAAGACAAAGTAAAATGTCAGTGAAGAGCTCTGTTGGAACTGAGGGTGGGGGTGGGGTGTAATCCAGCCTCTGCCTCTGGGACAAGAAGCAGTAGAGGCACTGTGGACATACAGCTGCTTCCATGTGGCTGATTCAGAGCTCCCAGCCTGATTGTAGGGGGACATAGGGGGAACCAAGTGACCATTCAGAGGGTAATCACTCTTGCTTTAAATTGCTATGATCTGGACCATAGTCTTGGGTAGAGGCCATGGGATGTGTGATCAACAAGACAGAGTGTGTGGGAGGCTGCAGAGAGGGCACCCATCTAATAGGTCTGGCAGATGTGAAAACTCCATCAATTTGGGACAAAACTCTCCTCTCTGGAAGCACAGTGCCACAGTGGCAAAAAGCTCAAAAGTCAAATAATTGAGTGACAACGTAAGCAAGCAAAGGAAGCAAAGCAAGCAGAGCAATCAAACCTTAGATTCTCTTTTTAGGGACAAAAAGGAGCAAAGCATGGAATGGGAAGAGGACAATGAAGTCAGAACTCCTGCATCAAAAGCTTCCAAGAAAATATGAATTGGTTACAGGCCATGGAGGAGCTCAAGTAGGATTTTTAAAATCAAGTAAGAGAAGTGAAGAAAAAATTGGGAATAGAAATGAGAATGATGCAAGAAATCCTGAAAAGGGAGTCAACAACCTAACTGAAGAAAATAACACCTTAAAAAATAGACTACCTCAAATGGCAAAAGAAGCCCAAAAACCCAATGGAGAGAAAAATGCCTTAAAAAAAACAAATTTGCCAGATTGAAAAAAGAATTTCAAAAGCTCACTGAAGAGAATAATTCCTTCAGAATTTGATTGGAGGAAATGGAAGCTAATGACTTTATGAGAAACCAAGATACTATTAAACAGATCCAAACAAATGAAAAAATAGAAACAATGTGAAATATCTCACTGAAAAACCACTGACCTGAAAAATAGCTCCAGGACAGAAAGCCATGATCATAAAAAGAACCAAGAAATCACCCTTAAAGAAATTCTGAAGGAAAATTGCTCTGATATTTTAGAACCACAGGGCAAAATAGAAATTGAAAGACTTCACTGACCACTTCTGAAAAAGATCCCAAAATAAAAACTCTTAAGGAATATTACAGTCAGCTTCTGGAGTTCTGAGATAAAGGAGAAAATATTACATGCAGCCAAGAAGAAATAATTTGAACATTGTGGAAACACAATCAGAATAGCACAAGATCTAGCAGCTTCTACATTAAGGGATCAAAGGGCTTAGAAGATTATATTCCAGAAATCAAAGGAACTACGATTAAACCAAAAAATCACATACTGAGCAAAATCAAGTATAATGTCTCAGGGGGAAATATGGTCATTCAAAGAAATACAGGACTTTAAAGCATTCTTATTGAAAAAACCAGAGTTGAACAGAAATTTGGCATTCAAATACAAGAAGCAAGAGAAGAATGAGAAGGTACACAGGGAAAAGAAATCATAAGGAACTTATCAAAGTTGAACTATTTACATGCCTACATGGAAAAATGATAATTGTAACTTATGAAACTTTTCACATTATGAGGATAGTTGAAAGGAATATAAAAGTTTCTATGTGTGTGTGTGTGTGTGTGTGTGTGTCTGTGTGTGTGTGTGTGTGTGTGTGTAGGAGGGTGTTTGTGCTTATGAATACATATGTGAGTGTATGTATATATGTGTACGGGTATACATAGACAGAGGGCACAAGATCAATTGAATAGGAAGGGATGATATTTAAAAAATAAAATTAAAAGGTGAGAGAGGAATATAATGAAAGGAGATAGGAAGAGACAGAATGGGATAAATTATCTCATATAAAAAAGATAAGGGAAAACTGTTACAATGAAGGAGAAGAACAGAAAGGCTAAAGGGAATGGGTCAACCTT
>CM053582.1:428524628-428546056 GCA_028627135.1 Pseudochirops cupreus
AAGAAGCATGGGAAGATAAACATGGAAAAGGAATCATAAGGAACTTATCAAAGTTGAACTATTTACATGCCAACATGGAAAAGTGACAATTGTAACTGATGAAACTTTTCTCAATATGAGGATAAGTGAAGGGAATACAAATGTATATATACATATACATACACATCTATCTATATAGGAGGCTTTATATATGCATACAAACACATATCTGAGTATGTGTATATATGAATACAGAGAGGGCATAAGATCGATTGAATAGGAAGGGACAATATTCTAAAAGGTGAAATCCTGAGGTGAGAGAGGATTAGATTGAGAGGAGGCAGGGAGTGACAGAATGGGGTTGAGCATCTCCTGGAAGAGGCAAACGATAATTGTTACAATACAGGGGGAGAACAGGAAGGCAAAAGGGAAAGAGTCAACCTTACTCTCACTGAACTTGGCTTAGGGAAGTAACGACCATAACTCTAAACTAGATTTCTTGCCATACAGGAGAGTAGGGGGAATGGGAATGAGATGTGGGATGATGGGGGGGGCAAGGTGGGGGTGAGGGTTGAATAAAGTGCACACTTCTGTAGAGGGACAGGGACAGGGACAGGGTAGAGAGTGGAACAGGGGCCAGAGTGAGAGAGGAAGAAGGGACATATAATCAGTCTTTCACAATATGCCCACTGTGGAGAGGTTTGAATAATTACACATGTTCAGCCTGTATTTGACTGCTTGTCCTTCCAGTGGGGGTGGGTGATGAGGGAGGAAGAGAAAGAATCTAGAATTTAAAGTTCTATAATCAAATGTTAAAAATATGTATGTATATATATATGTATATATATTATGTATACATAATAATAATTATTATTATTAACTACATCCAACTGGAACTTAAGATACACAGGTACTGTGGTAGTGAGATCCATCTTGCCGTACTGGAAAGTCAGAGGGGCAATGGGGGAGGGCATGGGAGAGAATAGATTGGGGGAGGGGTTATACAATGGGATGACTGTTTTGGGGTGGTGGTTGGGGGAAAGATGGGGAGAAAATGTGTAACTCAAAATCTCGTGGAAATGAATGATGTAAACCAAAATAAATAAAAGTTTTTTTAAAAAAGAAATGTCAAAGTTATTTAATTTAGGTTGGAAATAATGGCTTAGAAATTTAAAAAGTCATCTGACCAAAAAAGTCAGTAATTTTCTGGGTCCTGTATGCCTTCCTGTTTTATAAGGGTACTCAAAAAAAAAACCTCACAAATTACTCCAATATTCAAAATGACAATTTGTAAGTACCATAATGTGAATTTGTACCTTTTGGGGTATTTTAGAAGAGCAATAACCAACCAAGTATTTACTCTTAAAATTCAGCTTCCTATGCTTGCACTCATTTCACACTTTCTTAACTGAAGTAACCTAAGGGTATTAAAATAGGTATATTTTGCTGTTACTTTTGCTATTGATGGATCACCATGATAGTTTAAGAACTGCTTTTTTTAAATGTCCTCAATATATACATTTGTAAATTTGACTTCATGGTCTCCAAAGATATCATTATAGTTAATTAGGTAAATAATAAATATTTAAAATGCTGTTAAAATCATATTTAAAATATGATATCTTTCACTTCTCATTTAATTCCAGTCACTCTTGAAGAACTGAGCTGACTTTTATTGGTTGATCCCCCTATGCACATTGCCATAATATAACTGTCTCAGTGGAGTAACTTCAGTAGTCATAACAGGACAGAAAAATGAAGGTTATTATAGATTATAAATTATTACAGATTACAGATTATTCATTTTTAGGAAGAGAGAGAGAAGAAAGTCTTCTCTCTCTGAAAGGGAAAAGCATCATTTAGCAAGAGCAAATGCAATTATTTTAAATGGGATTTTACTGGATCAATGGGAAGCAACCTCTTTACTCATGAAAAGAGTCCTGAGATCATAAGTCACTTAAAGTGGCTCAGCAAGTCTTGAAGTTGAATTTTATCCAAAACATAAAGCTAGATTTGTATGCAGATGGTGAGAAGCCACCTTGCTTACTCTTTTTATTTCTCTCTTTGTTAACTAAACTGCTGGTAACAGACATGCACTTCATTCCCAAATATTCCCTAAAGGGGAAATCACAGAAACTAAACATCCACTACCAAAGAAATAGTGATATGAGCTTCCAGACAGGAACAAAAATAATAATAATGCTGGGACATTTGATTTGAATATAAAAAGATCATTGTGAAAGTGCTGGAGGGAGAATAAATAAAACAGTTCAATGTTTGACTTCATGGTCTCCATGGTTTGTGCTCTCCTCTATGCAGATTTGTCTTTATAATTTATAAATCATAACACAGTCATGCCCGATTGTTCTTTGCAACTTTCAATCATTTCCTCATATAATTTGGTCCCCATAATGTGCTGAGAACCTCTCTTAAAATCACGAGAACACTAAGGGTTCATACGCAGTGTTCATCCATTCTGCTTTTCTTCCCACATAACTAGTCTATTTCTTCTTAGTCACAGAGTTCTTTGACATCTTCCCCTACACAAATCCTACTGAATAATTCTTACATTTTAATAGGTATAAGTTTGCTCATAGCCACCATATACCTTTTCATTATCCTTTGAACTATCTTCAGTTCCATTTTTTTTCAAAGACTGAAGGAAAATTGCATAAATCAACTTAAACTATTGATATCAATTTGTTTCAAGTTGAGAATTAGTCATTAAAATGACTTAATTTCCAAAATCAAACCAATTGGCTCTCTTTCTCTCATTCAATTGTGGCCTCAACTGATTATCCATTTACAGTGACCATGCGAGGTATAAATACTGATGGACAAAGTCTATAGCTTATCTTTCAAGCAGCATGGGTCTTTGAAATCACTGCATCTCTCAGTTATTTGTGCAATATATTTTAGAATTATTGACTACAAAATAATGCCTGCTTCCTTATAATACTTTCATTAAGAATGTACTCTATTAATCTAATAATTTTTATATTAATAAAATAAAAACACATGCAATGACAAAAAAGTAAAATATAGGGATCACTAGTTACTTGTGTTCTCTGATCTAGCTCTTCTTTTGGTAAGAAAATAATCTGAAATTTATTGCTAATCCTTTGGAATATTCTTTGAATATCTTGAAAATTGACCAAAGCCCACAAAATTGTGTCATTCCCAACAAATCTCTTCTCTGTATATTTACTACAACCAATTGCTTATCCCATCTTTCTTTTCTTCATTCTCTTTTCTAATTCATCAATTAGCTAACCTGGGATTATCATATTCAAATTCAAAAGTTATGGATTCACTGTCCTAGATTGTGAAAATAATCGGTTTTAGAATCTTTACAGATCTTTTCTATTATTCAGAATATCTTTTCATCCTCCTCCTTCTAGTTTCACACTCGAATGCCCTCAGGGTGACTTTGTGGAGTAGGGACTCTCAAGAAGCTTTCTTTAAACTTATTTTTCCCTTTCCATTGCTTCTCACTACTTTATGAGGCAATGTTGCTCATAATCTTTCAACATCCTTCTCCAGAAGATTTTATAAATGAGTTTATATTCTTAACTGGTTTTGCCTTTGGCTACTATATATCTTTGCTTGGTAAAGTAGAGCAAGTATTTTCTGTCTGTGGAAGTTTCTAATAAAAAAGAAAAATAACTTTAAAATAGTGATAAGTTACATACTATTAATATTTTGATGTTTATATATAAAATGTTCCAAAAGTCTTAGTGCAGTTTTAAGTTATTAAAATGTCATGTTTTTATACATACATATGGTTTACACGGATACATAAACACATAGATGAATATTTACATATACACATTCACTTAAAGTTAAATATCTTTAAAAAGCTGTGTATATGCATACAGATATATGTACATTGAGTACGTATGATTGTATATGCATGTATATATTTATGTGGGTAAATATTTATATGTATATCTCCCAGGTAGTTGGAGTAAAAGATTAATAAATAAATGGAACAAAATAAATAAAACAATACTTGTTATTTGAAAAATTAAAGTAATCAACCAAAAAAATATGGGCCCAAAAGGAGAACAGATAAGGAAGGGCACCTTCTTATACCTAATTATTTATAAAAAATCCTACATGACTTTATTTTCATGTATCGTATAATTCTTTTGGTGAATAATGTGCTATTTTGTAGGATTCTATCTGCTGTAAAAAATCAGAAAAAATGAATCACTAGGTCCCCAGATATTTTTCAACTATAATTATAGTGAGAAAACAGAGCAACAGTATATTCTGCTTGGTAAATTATAAGCACGTGTATTTCTTAAGCTTTACAATACAGTAGATATAGCAATTTTATAGGGAAGCAAAGGAAATTCAGAGGCAGATATGTAGATCAGCTTACCTGCGATCTCCTAAACAATCTAGCAGTATAACTAGAAACTAAATAATAAAGTATGTAATCCCCTCTACGATCAGTTAAGAATCCCCTCTCTCTATTGAGTCTGCTCCATCATTCCAGTTTCATGCCCCCAGATACAGTTCCCCTTTTCTAATCTTAGATCTCTCTTGGTGATCGTTTTATTTCCAGACAGCAGGTAATTCCAATGTCATGCTGTGGGATGTTAACAGGGTATTACTAGATCTTACATTAAAACAGAACATATGACGTTCTTCAGGCAGGGGAAACATTTCTTTTATTCCCATTTTCATTCTGCAGTACAAATGTGGTTACACACAAATTAGTCCTTCCCCAAAGCACATTGCACATAGACTTTATATAGTTTGTAAATAAAGCAATGAATTCTATGAGTGTGATTTTGCATCTGCGTGTGTGTGTGTGTGTATGTGAGTGTGTATGTGTGTGTGTGTGAGTACATCCATTCTGAGAGGCAATATGATTTAGTAGAAAGATATAGTTGGCCTCAGATCAAAGGGAAAGCTGGGTTCAAATCCTTCCTCTGATACATACTGGTATTTTGACTTTGATCCTGGTATTTTCTCTAAGAATATAAATTTCAAATAAAGTATTGGTCGACATTGCTGTAGAGCACTTCCTCCTCTATATGTGCGTGTATGTATGCACACATACATGAGTGTATACACACATTGTATGTCATATAAATTATGTATATGCATGTGTGTAAATATGCATGTGTACATATTCAGACACATACATATGCATGCATAATCACATGTAATGAACAAAATGAAATTACATAGATTTACAAAGGAAACCAGTTATATTGAAATACAGTTTCTCTCTCTTCTTTTTCTCTCTCTCCATGTATTTTAAAAGTTCACAAAGTTCAGATAAAGAACTCCTGAACATAACATAAAGAACATAAAGGTCCAAACCCTTTATGTTACATATGAGGGCTCTAAGCCATTGAAAAGTAAAGTGATTTGTAAAAGAACATGCAAGTAGAGAGAGCCTCAGCATAAGTTTCCTAATTACCAGTTCAGCTTCTTTCAATGTGTCTAAACAGTAGATATGTAGATTGTTCGTTCTTTATTATCTCTTCTCCAGGCTACATGTTAAGACTATCTTTAATTACTGTTTATATGATATTGCTTCTGGACCCTTATTGCATTGCCTTCTTCAGGTACTCCCTTGCAATATTGAAAATGCTTAAAGTTATATTTCCATATGTGGTCAGATCTTGTCAAAATACAATGAGATTTTTACCTGTGCCGACCTGGACTTGACATATTACACTCTCATAAATAGGTAAGTGACTCAGTGAAGGGAGTACTTACTGGTCCTGGAGTGAGGAAGATAGGAGTTCACATCTGGCAATAGACTTTAGCTATGAAAATCTAGATAAATCACTTGACATCTGTCTGCCTTACTTTCCTCATCTGTAAAATGAGAATGGTAACTAGATCATGGAGTGGAGAGTTAATTGGGTCTGGAGTCAAAAAGACCTGAGTACAAACCTGGCCTCAGATATTTAAGAGCTATGTCACCTTATGCAAATCACTTAACTCTATAACTCAGTTTCCTCATCTGTAAAATGAGCTAGAGAAGGAAATGACAAAACACTCCAGTATCTTTGCAAAGAAAATCTTAAATAGGGTCAAAAAGAATTGGAAATAATTGAAATAACTGAACCACAACAACAATATGGTGATAATAATATTAATAATAATAAGGATAAAATGAAATATTTGTAAACATTCAAAGCCAAATATTTGATTGTGACTTCAGGCACAACTTCCCTGGATCCACATGTGGAACATGAGAGAATTGAACTAGCTATCTACTGAAATCTTTTTCAGCTCTTTATCTATGATTCTTTAATCTTATATCTCAGGGGAAGATGGCTTTCATGAATTGTTATCACCATATGGATATACAGGCACACAGTCATCCCGTGGATTAATTCCCAGCGTTCAGATTCTTAGCACAAAAAAGAAACAATATTGGTAGTGAATAGAGTACAGGAATTGGAGTCGATACATCTTTAGTTCAAAGTCTGTTACTGAAAGTTACTAATTATGGAAATTCTCAATATCACTGAAGTTCTCTGGGCCTCCATTTCCTCTATGAAATCCTAAAGTATGTACATTACAGGTTTGTCATGAAAGTCAATGAGACAGGACCATAATTTTATACCTGGAAGAGACATTATTAGCAACTACATGCAACCTCTCATTTTACAGTTGAGAATAATTGAGGCACAGAGAGGTTTTAGTGACTAATTCAGTATCACAGAGTAAGTATTTAAGGATGGATTTCAAATTTAGGTCTTCACATCTCAGTGCAATGCCTAATCTACTGCACTGAGTTGTCACAATTTATCACAGGACCCACACTAGAAACCTCTTCTGTTCAGTAAAACTTGTCTTATCTTGACTTCTGTAGTATAGACTTTGAGAACTCAAGGTTATCTCTCAAAAGAATGGGGAATGAAGCAAGAATTTTAGAGCTGGCTGAGTAGTATTTGCAATCTTATAAAATAGCTTCCAATTTTAATATTAAAATCTCTTAATCATTTATTTTTACAAACACACTTTCCTTTGATGCCTGTCTAGCAACTTCAGAAGAATAAATTTATGTTCATTTAATTTGGCTCCTATTGCACTGAAATGGTTCATTCAGCCTCCAGAGGTGTCTAACATGCATCTAGAGTGTATGTCAGTCCCTCTTCAAACAGACAATATCAAAACAAGCATTTACTTACATAAATTACAATGTATTAAATGCTGAGAAGGGGGAACAAAAGGGATAAGAGACCACTTCTTACCCTGGGTAGTTTATAATCTAATCAGGAAGATTTAGCACATAAACATATAACTTAGAGTACCAAGCAGCTGCAGGGTCAGTAAATCTTATTGGTTAGGACAGGGATTATTTACCTGAGATATAACCCTTACAAGATCTATGGATAGATTTAAGGGAGTCTATGAACTTGGATGGAGAAAAAAATCATCTTCATTTTCACTAACTTTGAACTGAAATTTAACATTTCTTTTTTATTATGAATATAGGTAAATGTACATTATTCTTTTTAATTTAATAGTTTATTTTTCCCAATAACATGTAAAAAAACCCATTTTCATTTAATTTTGAGTTCCAAATTTTTCCCTCCCTTTTTCTCATGCTCCTTCATTGAGAAGGCAAGCAATTTGATATAGTTTATATATGTGTAGTCATGCAAAACATATTTCCATTTTAGTTGTGTTGTAAAAGAAAACACAGACTAAAACAAAAACAAAATAAAGTAAACAAAAAGTAATATTGGATCTGCATTTAGCAGTTCTTTGTATGGAGGTAGATAGCATTTATTAATCATAAATCTTTCAGAATTGTCTTGAACCATTGTATGGCTGAGAATAACTGGCATTCACAGTTTATAATCAAACAATAGTCATTATTCTGAGATGTTCATAGGCCTTATCAGATTGCTAATGGAATGTATAACACAACTCTCCCCAACTCCTACCCCTGCCAAAAATAAATATCAAGAAGCCCCAGGTTAGGGAAAGGATGATCATTTGGCATTGCCTGAGGATGTCCAGGAAAGAGTTATGGAAAATCTGGAATCTGAAATAAGAATAAGGTTTATATTGACATAATGAACAACCTCTTGTCCCTGGAATGCCTCTACACTTCTTTACCACTCTCCAACATATTCTCTTTTCTTAGAAGGCTCTCTTCTCACCCCAAATTCACCTTTGAATTCTTCTGTTAAAAAGTACATCTGAAATTAGTGATGACTTTTTCTAATCACTCTGGTTTGTAAAAAACAAACAACAACAACAAAAAAACCCTCTTCCCCATACCTTATGTGACATTGTATTTGAGGAGTAACAAGTTGGGACAATCATGCAATATGTGACTATGCACCATAGTAGATATACAGCTGACCTTAGAGTCAGGAAGAACTGGGATCAAGTTACATACCTAATATCTAATAGCTATGTGATTTGGTCAAATCACTTAACCTCTCAGTATCTTGATAATTCTCTATAACTATCAATATGGACCTCCTTTGGCTGAAGGATTTTACTAACCGCAAATTCCCTATACCAGTGAAATCACAGGCTTTGCCACAAAATAGGTGATTTACATAGGTAGATAGTAAAAATAAATGAATGAATTACTACACAGAATCGGTTTCACATTAGAAAATTAATGTAAAGGAGGAAGAGCCGAGATGGCGACATAGAAGCAGGAAAACTTCATGGACTACCCCCCTAACCACCTCAAATACCTATAAAATATGACTCTAAACCAGTGGTTCTCAACCTTCCTAATGCCACAGCTCTTTAATAGTCATATGTGGGCGTGTCTGCACATGGGCAGACCTGCCTGGAGAGGGATAGAGGAGGTTCCTAAGACTATCAGAAATATGTATTTTCCGCTGGTCTTAGGTGACCCCTGTGACCCCTGTGAAAGGGTTGTTTGACCACAAAGAGGTTGTGACCCACAGGTTGAGAACTGCTGCTCCAAACAAATCTTAGAGATACAGAACCCACAAAGTAACAGAAAGAAACAAATCTCCCGTGGAAGGCCAACAGGTAGGCAGACAGGAAGGGTCCATCACAGCAGACTAGGAGCTGAGCCTATCCCCATGTGAGCCTCTGTGTTTAGCCCTAGGGCAGCCCGGGCCAGCGGTGACTAAAACAAACCTTGGAAGAATGGATCACTAGCACCTGTGGTGGTTTCCAGAAAGATCAACCCATAAATGCCAAAGGCAAAGTAAAAAGTTAGTGTAGATTTGTGTTGGAACTGAAGGGGGGACAGAGTGTGGTCCAGCCTCTGTGCTCAAAGCAAGAAGCAGCGAAGACATTATAGCCATGCAGCCACCTCCACATGGCTGCTTCTGAGCTCCTGACCTGCAGTTCATAGAGGGGGCCACGCGATCATTCATAGGCTAATCGCTCTTGCTTTAACCTGCTTGGATCTGGATCCCAATCTTGGGTGGTGGTCCTGAGGTGTGTGACCAGTGAGCCAGAGCTTGTGGGGGCAGCAAAGAGGGCACCAAAGTAATAGCTTCAGCAGCTGTGAAAACCCCAGCGATTTGGGACAGAGCTCTCCTCTCTGGAAGCAGAGTTCTACTGTGGCAAAGAGCTCAAAAGTCAAGCAATTGAGTGGCAATATGAGCAAGCAAAGGAAGCAAAGCAAGCACAGCAATCAAACTTTTGATTCCTTTTTTGGAGACAAAAAGGATCAAAGCATGGAATGGAAGGAAGGAAATGAAGTCAGAACTCCTGCACCAAAAGCTTCCAAGAAAAATATGAATTGGCTACAGGCCATGAAAGAATTCAAGAAGGATTTTAAAAATCAAGTAAAGGAAGTGGAGGAAAAATTGGGGAGAGAAATGAAAATGACACAAGAAAATCATGATAAGAGACTAAAGAAAACAACGCCTTAAAAAATAGGTTAACTTAAATGGCAAAAGAGGCCCAAAAAGCCAATGAAAAGAAAAATGCCTTAAAAAGCCAAATTTGCCAGATGGAAGAAAGAATTTCAAAAGCTCACTGAAGTGAATAATTCCTTCAGAATTCGATTAGAACAAATGGAAGCTAATGACTTTATGAGAAATCAAGATACTATTAAACAGATCCAAACAAATGAAAAAATAGAAGCAATGTGAAACATCTCATTGGTAAAACCATTGACCTAGAAAATAGATGCAGGAGAGGAAATTCAAAAATTATTGAACTACCTGAAAGCCATGGTCAAACAAAGAACCCAGAAATCATCTTTCAAGAAACTGTAAAGGAAAATTGCCCTGATATTTTAGAAAAATAGAGCAAAATAGAAAGTGAAAGAATTCACCAATCACCTCTTGAAAAACATCCCAAAAAGTAAATTGCTAGGTTCTGGAGTTCCCAGATCAAGAAGAAAATATTACAAGTAGCCAAGAAGAAACAATTTTAATATTGTGGAAACACGATTAGAATTACACAGGATCTAGCAGCTTCTACATTAAGGGACTGAAGTGCTTGGAATATCATATTCCCAGAGGTCAAAGGAGCTAGGTTTAAAACCAAGAATCACCTGCCCAACAAAACTGAATATAATGTTTCAGGCAAAAATATGGTCATTCAATGAAATAGAGGACTTTCAGGCATTCTTGATGAAAAAAAACAGATTTGAATAGAAAATTTGACATTCAAATATAAGAAGCAAGAGAAGCATCAGAAGGTAAACAGGGAAAAGAAATCATAAGGAATTAATCAAACTATGAACTATTCACATGCCTACATGGCAAAATGATAATTGTAACTTATGAAACTTTTCTCAGTATGGGGATAATTGAAGGGAATATAAATGTGTGTGTGTGTGTGTGTATGTCTGTATAGGAGCATATTTCTGCATATGAATACATATGTGAGGGTATGCATATATGTGTACAGATATACATAGACAGAGGTCACAGGATCAATTGAAAAGGAAGGTATGATATTTAAAAAATAAAATTAAGAGATGAGAGTGGAATATAAGGAGAGGAGATAAGGAGAGACAAAAATAGGGTAAATTACCTTGTATAAAAGAGGTTAGGGAAAACTGTTACAATGGAGAGGAAGAACAGGAAGGCAAAAGGGAATGGGTCAACCTTCCTTTCAATGAATTTGGCTTAAGGAGGGAATAACACATGCACTCAATTGGGTATTTTACCCTACAGGAAAGCAGGGGGGAAAGGGATAAGAGGGGGGATGACAAAAGGGAAGGCAGATTGGAGGGGGTGGTTAGAAGCACACACTTTTGAAAAGGGATAGGGTCAAAGTAGAAAATAAAACAATGGGTGGTTGGGTGGGATAGGATGGAGGGAAATATAGGCAGTCTTTCACAATATATCCACTAGGGAAATGTTTTGCGTAACTACATATGTACAACCTATATTGAATTCCTTATCTTCCCAGTAAGGGTGGGTGATGAGGGAAGAAGGGAAAGAATCTGGAATTCAAAGTTTTAAATAAAATGTTTAAAAAAATTATTATTAATATTTACATGCAACTACGAATAAGATTTACAGGTATTGGGGAATGGAGTTTCATCTTCCCTTACTGGAAAGTTGGAGGGGGAATAGGGAAGGATATAGGAGATAGCAAATTGGGGGAGGGGGTATTCAGCAGGACCACTGTTTTGGAGTGATGGGTAGGGGAAAGACCAGGAGAAAATTTGTAACTCAAAATCTTGTGGAAATGAATGTTGTAGAATAAAAATAAACATAAAATTCAATTAGAAAAAGAAAACTAATGTAAACTCAAAAACCCCAAGATAGGGCTCAGTAGCCTTAATATAATTTTTGTGAGTATAGACTTAGACAGATGAGAAAGACAGTATGTTTGGTTAAAAGGTAAACCACATTATGGAGGTAGTGATAACATAATGGATTATTTTAAAGAAAGTGGTCTAGCACCCCGCTACTGGCTAGTGACCACCCATCTGACAATAAAGGAATGCAAATTGTTTTAGAGGACCCATAAGCATGTTGCAGACCTTATTAGTGGACTAGAGTTAGTAGACTCCCCGGAGGCACCAAGAAGGGTTTTTTAGGGAAACAAGACCCCCCCCCTTAACTGTACAAAGATAGGCAAGGACTGCCAATACACCTTTTGGGGATCAAAACAATTTAACTTGTAACTTTAACTCAGAGGAAAAGTGATTTACAGACTTAATACAGTAAAAATTGGTTGAACTCATACAGTAGAAACTGGAGGTACTATTAATTTTGATATTTTCACAGATAATATTTAATTCAGTATCATATTATGATACTGGACTGCCAGTTCCTTGAGGACAAGTATTCTGTCTCATCTAAATTTTGTGTTTTATTCTTCCCCAGTGCTTAGATTAGTGTTCTTCATAAATAGATACATGCTATGTCAAACTGAACTGTATGTGAACTGAATATTTCCCTCCATCCTATCCCACCCCACCGCCCATTGTTCTATTTTCTACTTTGACCCTATCCCTTTTAAAAAATGTGTGCTTCTAACTACCCCCTTATCTGCTCTCCCTTCTGTCATCCTCCCTATTAGCCCCTTCCCCCTTGCTGTAGGGTAAGATACCCAATTCAAATTCAAGCATATGCTAATTACTTAGAATCATATAGGATGTTTAAATATGGAAGACAGTTGATAACAAAATAATTCTGATGGGGTTCTTGGGTGGCTGTGCTTGAACCCCAGTTCCAAAATCACATCCAGTTCCAAAATCATATCTCTCTGTAGCCTCAAAACACTCTCTCAGGCAGTTTTTCTCTAGCTCAAGGGCAGCATGCCTTAGCAAAATACTTATCTCTCTTCTTGATACAGTAGCCAGCTGCACCTATAGAATTTATTAGTTTGAACCAGCTATGTAATGCTGAACTGGCTGTATAATGGGTCATAAAGATATTTACTACTCACTGACCTATCATATGTATACTAGACCAAGCCACATGTATACTCCCTTACATTTATCGTGTCTAACAAGACATTAATGGACCAACCTGGGCATTTCTCAGTCAGCCCTGACCATTAGTTGAGTTAGTGGTGTTTTAGGCCTAAAACCACACCTCCATGTAGCCCCTTCTTGGGCTATTTCCTCTTGAATGCTGGGTAAAATACCTGTACAGTAGATACTAAAAGTGCATGTTCCTTTAAGAACTGACCAGTCCTTAATCACTCCCATAATCTCTCCCTGAATTGCCCACTCAGCATATTTGGCAAATGTTTTACTACAGAATAACCTACATAAACTTTACCTGTATGCCCCCAAGGTTGCAGGTTCCCTAAGAACTCTTCTACTCTTAAAAGCATAACAATAAACTTTTGGTATGTTGACTTAATGAATTCTGCAGTCCAAAATTTCATTCCAGATAGCCCTGACCCTGTCAGGGATCTTCAGTGTTGGGGTTCCTGGTCTTCATCACACCTCATCACTTCCATTTATATATTCAGCCCTCTCAATGACCTGCTAAGGTGGATGAAATAGAGATTCCTATCTACAGTTAGCAACTGTTAAATGAGGCTCAGAAAAGTTAAATAAATTGGCAAAAATCTGTCAAGTATTTAGCTTCAGAGGTGAGACTAGAAAATAGGTCCTCTGATTACTAATATGGTACCCTTTACATGACAATGATATTTCCAGAGTTCTATAACAGAAACAACTAAACAACAGAATTGGAACAAGTTATTATGCTAAGGAACTTAAATAGGCTTTGTATATGACTGGCACTGAGCTCTAGAGATGAGATTGGGGAAGGAAATCCAGGTGGAAGATAGTTCTTTTATTTTTTTATCTGAGATACTGCCTTAAGCATTCTGGCTATCATTTCACTAGAAAGAATCTGGATCAGTGATTGTTTAAATTAGGCAGAATACTTTCTACAAGATGAATTTGACATTTGATCAGAGGTCAAGAAAGTGTTTTAATAATTAAGTGCCTTGAATAGACACATGGTTATTTTAAACTCAGAGACATTGCCATAACATTGTAAACATTTATAGAACAAATGAGCTTGTGTTCTTCTCATTCTGAAATTAGGAAGCTATAAATGGCACAGTTAACAAAAACACACATTTTAATCGTCATTGCAATTTGAAAAGGAGTATTTATCAAGTGTCATTAATTTGCATGATTAAGTGTCAAGTGGGTGATTCATAAATTTAGGTTAACTTTAAAAGACAGTCACATCCATGAATAAGGGTCAAGAATCAGGGTAGGTAAGCTCAATTAAATTGCATTAAATCTTTTAGTCAAGTTTTCAGTTCTACCCAGGAAAGCAGGCTGAAATGTAAAAGGAGGAAAACCAGTAGCCTTATACAAATGCGTGCAGCTTCTCCCAGACCTCCTCAACTCCAAAGCATCATTAACTAGAAACAGGGGACTGCCTTGAGGAAGGAAAGAGATAGCCTTCTCTGATGATGTATTTTGCTCACCTAAATAATAAAAATGGTCAACTAATAAAAAAAAACAAAAAACAGCAGCTAGGTGGCACAGTGAATAGAGCACTGGACTAGGAGTCAGGTAGATCTGAGTTCAAATTTGCCCTCAGACACTTAATACTTACTACCTGTGTGACTTTGACCAAATCACTTAAGCCCAATTGCCCTGCCTTTCCCCCTCCAAAACAAATTCTGAGAGTAAGCATAAAGGCTAAATGTATATGATTCTTCTTGATACTGTCTCAGTTGTGTCAAAAAATAATGCGGGGGAAGAGAAAGTGAACACAAGCTCTAAGGTAGGAAAAATAGGGGAGGCGTTATCTTACATTAATATTTATCTATAGCTACTCTAGCCATACCACTGCTAGAGAAGCAACAATTAAGTAAGACAATAGCTGCCTGCATGGAACATAAAAAGTTTGCTTCAAAATCCCTTTGTTTTTCATATGATTGCATGTAGTATGGGATGCTACAACTAGCAAACTGCCTTTGCAGCCAGTAGGATTCAATAAATAGTGGATGAATGTCTCTATGAGAATCATAAACAGAGAACACATCATAGGCTTCCTGCTGCTGAATCACACAAGCATTTTTTATTCCCATCTCCAGATCCTTCTATTGGTCTTTGTCAGTCCTAGACTTTTAATCAGATTTGAGGTCAGAAGCTAAACTAATACATACCTGAAACTTTCTTGAGTAAACATCAGTTGGAATTTACTACCAGGAAAACATCACTTGAGAACAACAATATGTCTTTGACTGTCTCAAAGGAAATATTTGAATTGAAAGAATTTTCCTCAAACTGTGACAGGGCGAAAGCACCCGGTTTGCAGCTTGAGGTCTTCAGTTCCAAACCCTGTTCCATCACTTCTTGCCTATGTGTTCTGGTATCTTTGGGGTGTTCATGGAGGACTACCACCTGTGGTATTAGGGCTTGCCAAGTCTTTTTCAGGGCTGCCCATCCATCTTTGCAATCTATCTTTTTTCCCAACTCCTGCCTGTGTCTCCAAGTTGCTGCAACATACACAGAGAACCATATACCGTAAGACCATTTCAGTAGACAGGGCTAAATCAGGTTGAGGGTAATTGACTGGCCTCAAACCCATGGATGAATTTGGGAGATATATTTCCCAAGCATGTGAAGACTTCTCTGGTCAGAATGGGTGGATGAGAGTAATTTGTACCAATGACCATGAAAATATCTACAGCAGTTGCTATGGAGCACCTACAGCTTGATCAGACATGCCGAGGTCTTCCGCTGTATCCCAGCCATCACCAGTGATCCTGACTTTCGTTTGCTGCTAAGCTTTGATGACACTAGAAGAGAGAGAGTGAGGCTGATGTTTTTGTGCAACTCTGACTCACTTAAATCCAATTCATGAGCAAGTTAAAGCAACATACTGTGACGTCATCTGTCCTCTTCAAAAACAAAGAATGAATAACGTGGCCCCGGCCAAGTCACACCTGCCTGGGTCTTAGTTCCTCTTCTGAAAAATGAGGAGTTTGGAATATAATCATTAAAGTCCCTTCAAGTCCTAACTTTGTAACTCTGCTATGTAGTTATCATAGAATATTTTCTTAAGATTCTTAAGATATCTAATGCCTTAATGTCCTGCCACAAGACCCACCACTATTGTACATCATTTTCTGTTTCTGAAAAGACAGCTGGATGTGGTCTTACTGATTACTATTCAACTGAAAGAGGCATTTGACTTCTTCCAGACAAGACATTTTTTATAAAGGAAAGATGTGTGTGTGTGTGTGTGTGTGTGTGTGTGTGTGTGTGTGTGTGTGTGTGTGTGTGCGGTGCAGAGCAGGGATATGACTTTTTTGTATTTTGGAACAAAGAGAAGGGAATTCAGAAAACATATGAAGTATAAGGAAGCAAAATCTTGTTTAATGTTTGTTGGGGAGTACAAGGAAGATAGAAGAATTTTTTGTGGACCTCAGTGGATCTTTTTAAGGGCCCAACTGAGTCTAGGGCAACAAATTACAAGGTCTGTAGAGGTGATTTACTTGCTGGGCTAATACTATTTTTGTTTAAAGTTACTGAATTTGAAAATAAGACCTCTCTATATAGAAAGGAAGATGAGACTTTGAGCTAAACACCTCAGCAGAACAAAAAGAATGGGGAGGTAAAAGAGACTCTTTAAAAATACAAGCAGATAAATGAAGGCGTGACCTCTAGCTCTATATTACACCATTTGAAAGTTGCCTTATACATTTTCTGCCTTGTATTGTTTCAGAAATCCTACCAGTCACTGCTATCATGAAAGGGCTCACCTAGTGCATTGTTATAGACCTTATGGCAACAAATATTAATGGTGAAGATATCACATTTTTTTTCTAGCCTAACACTTGTTCTATAATCCCTGTAACGTCATAGAACCATAAACACTTGCCCATCTTTGACTTTTGTTATCTTTAACTTTTAAGAAGTCAGCAGATATCAAAAATCTTATATTTTGCTTGTGTTGGTCATGCTCATGCACATATTCCTGCATCTGCAATGAATAATGTAAAAAAACAGCTTCTTATCCTCAAATTAAGGGGAAAAATAAGATTTTCAGTTACATTCCTTTTTGTCTTAAAAGTTTTTTTTTTCTTTTTTTTAATGACTCTCTACTACTTTGGTCCTTTCTATACCTTATCTAACTTATTTTCATAATCACTCTCTACATTCCAGTAAACCACAGCTCTCTTCCCCCATGCCCTTTTATCTAACTTCTACCTCCAAGCAATTTTCCAAGGGTTTACTTTTTTCCAGGAACACCATTTAGTATGTCTGCCAAGCATTAAGTTGAAAACCTTTTACAAATTAGCAAATTAACTACCATGCAGCAGAGAAATATAAACATGCACATACGCATACATATACTTTAGGCTATCTCATTCCAAAACTCTTGGCCTGAGTTATATTTATTGAATGCCCAAGATTCCTGCTTGCCCGATATAAAAGCCTCAGAGAATGTCATGCATACACTTAAGGTGATCAATCCACAATAATACTTTTCATATTCAGTGTTACATGAAATGACCTGCAGATATTAGTTCAACTGCTTTGAGCTAAATAGTTTAATTATTATCCAAAAGTTCATCATCTGTTGCCATGTATTGTGATCATAATGCTGCCCCATTTTAGTGTTTTTAGAAAAAATTCTGAGAACCAGAAAAGACTATAGAGATTATCAAGTCCAACCCTTTAGTTCATTTTAAAGAGGAGAATCTGAGACCTAAAGAGGTTAAATATGGTCCAGTATAATTTAAAAAGCAATTCTTAAACACTTCCTATGAAAAATAAAAAAAAAAATACTAGGGGACAATGGCATAAAGGTCGCATGAAAGTATCTGCCCTCAAGACATTTACATTTTACTTAGATAATAACATACATGCTAACTGATAAGCACCCATGCGACAGTTGAATGATGTTAAATGTAGAAGAAGGAATGGCTTTCTGGAAGGAGTTGCATATGCATTGAGATTTGAAGGAGGCCAAGGATTGTATAGGGGGAGTTGAGAGATTGTTGTAAGTATAAAACAAAGGCATTGAGACAGGAGATGGAATGGCACATTCGGAAAACACCAACAGTATGGCTGGAAGGTAAACAAAAGGGAGTAATGTGTAATCTATTGGGAAGGTAAATTGGAATCCAAGTAAAGGACTTGAAGTTACAAATTGAGGAGTTTGTAATTCACCATAATGTCAATAGTTTAATAATAACTGAATCTTCTTGAACAGCATAATGACATGGTCAGATCCATGTTTTAGAAAAATTATTTTAGATCCAGATCAGTATTACTACTATTACTATTATCATCATCATTATTATTAAAATATAGATTTTAGATTAGTTTAGGTAAAAATTTTGGAAAGAAAAATTATTTGTCCAGTGTTTCACAGTCAAGAATGGAATGTGAGTTTTCTTCCTTTTGATTTCATCCTTTTTTTCCACATTATCATGTTGCTTCCTAATTGTTAATCCCATGAATTGAATTTACTTCTACCTCCTTTTTCAGTAGCTATTTTCAACTCCTTTTCTTGTATTTGAGGAACTTTAAATCATCCTACCCCACGTAACGCTTAAATACATTAGGAAAATACCTCAATGAATGAATGGATAAGTCAGGCTGATCTCTGACATTAAATTCAGTATTCCTCTCCCAGGAGACTTCCTTTGCTAATCTCCCTTAAGATTACATACTACATTGTTTATATCTATGTACATATATAATTATATATTCCCTCCCTTGATAAAATATATGTTTCTTGAGAAAGTGACTTTATTTTTCTTATTTCTTGGTGTTGAAATGCCTTTGATGTTATGCAAGAATAATGTTCTGATAAGATCAACACTTGGTCATACCCAGAAACCACCTATAAGTTAACAAAGTAGTTGGAAAAACCCTACATTCCAGAAATTGGAGGGATCAGGAGGTTCTAACTGAAATCCTTAAGAAAGAACTGCCTGGTAAGGTGTAAGAAGTAGCCAGAGGAGTATGTTGAGAGCTTCAAATGGATTGAAGGAAGCTGGACCTCCCAGCCTCCCTTTGGTGTTTTAATGCATCACTGTATCAGTTGACAGCAGAGTCTGAATCAGGATCCAAGTACGTGTGAACTCAGAATGAGGACCATGGAGGGGGATTTCTTAAGCATTCCACAAATGAGAGAAAAGGACATATGGTAACTAAAAGTTGTGTTACGCCTTTGCAAAATGAGATTAAATGATAGTTCCTTTCTCTTCAAATGTAGCCCTGTAGCCCTGAGTGCTGCTTGTGGGAGAGCTACCACAGAACCAGAAAGCCTGAAGGGAAACAACCTAATGTGCCTCTCTCAGTCCATGAGGGAAACGTTACAACTTCTGCTTTTCTGAGAGCTGTCTGAGTTCAGTGCAAAATCTCAGCTCACAAGAAATGCTCCAGTCTTTCTGAAAATCATTTACTTGTCTGTGTCTGCATTTCTCTCCTCCCAGTATGTCCTTTTCCTTCATCCTCCAAAGGAAGAAAAACATATACAATTCCATTCGGATAGATCATTGAACACTGTTTACTACTCTTGGATTTCATTGGCTCCAATGCTGTTGTTTTTTGAAAATATGTAGCGGAATCTCAAAGCCAAAAACATTCCCCCAGGGTGCCCATTAGGCAGAAGGGCAGCACAGTTGTAAACAATCTGTTTTGTAAAATAGAGGCATGTGATAAGGAAGACAGTGGGACAGTATTTGTTGAATATTTCATTGACTAGTGCACAGCTTGCAGACAGGGAGAAAAATTTAGAAGACAATCTTTCAAAAGCATTATCTCCAGGAAGTATTTTCATTCTTTTTCATTCAGATTTTAATATTTCAAATAGAAAAGGTTGACGCATGAACAAGTGGGGAAAGGCAGTGAAGAAATTCCATCACATGAATCAAATATGGAACAAATCATATCTCTCCGGTTTGCTTGCAGAATGCTCTTTTTAACCCATTATCCAGCAAACCCATTTTATAAGCCTGCCTGTAGGCAAGGAATTATTTGCCTCATGTTAACTAGAAAAAGACACAGATGGACAGAAAACATAATTGAGAAGGAACCATCTGTCTTAGATAGACAAGGTACTGTCCTGCCTGGAGGTAGAAGGCTGTCCTGGAATTATAATCCCATCACCAGCTTCTGCACTGTATACCCTTAAAGCTGGGCTCTTCAAACAGTGTACAATGATCCAAAAGTAGATTAATTAAAATATTTACACAGGGTTCATAGATTTAGAGTTAGAAGAGACTTGAGAGGTTATCTAATATTATTGCCTTACTTCATAGATGAGGAAAATTGAATTCTGAAGATGGTAAGTGATTTGTTCAAGATTTCAGAAGGTAGTAGATACCAAAGTTGAGAACTGGAAGGGATGATCTCTGACATTAAATTCAGTATTCCTCTCCCAGGAGCCCTCCTCTGCTAATCTCCCTTAAGATTACACATACTACATTGTCTGTATCTATGTATATATTTAATTATATATTCTCTCCCTTGATAGAATATATGTTTCTTGAGAAAAGTGACTTTTTTCTTATTTCTTGGTATCTATAGTGTCCAGTATATAATCAGTACTTAATAAATACTTATCAATTCCTTGATATTCCAATGAACCATGCTAGCTTTCGTGATCAGTCTACCATGAAGTAATATCTAGATGTTGAATTTAATTACTCTTTCTCAATGAAATGTTAATGGAATGACAATCACCCAGGCCCAGAAGATGTCCTTAGCTCTGCTAGTGAGGTGTTAATGAGTATACCAAGAAACCAAGTACTTTCATCGAAAACTGTAATATTCCAAACAAAGGCTTATACCTTTTTTTTTTTTAAGGTCATTTTTCTGTTTCATCTGACTGTTCATTTCCCCATTTGGGATTTTCTTGGCAAAGATGGAGTGGTTTGCTGTTTCCTTCTCCAGCTCATTTTATAGATGAAGAACTGAGGGAAACAGGATTAAGTGACTTGCCCAGGATCACACAGCTAGTAAGTGTCTGAAGCTAGATTTGAACTCATGAAGATGAATCTTCTTGATTCCAAACCCAGTACTTTATGTGTCACATAGCTGCCCCTAACAAAAGGCTTACATCCTTAAAGCTCATCAATTTGATTACATTCTAAAAGAATGAACTCTCCACTCTGCATTCATTAAATGAATACTTTGTGCAGCTCACTGAGCTGGAGGTCAGCCAGCCAACAAACATTTATGAAGCACCTACTATGTTCCAGGTACACAGTAGGTGCTGAAAAGTGTTGGGGATATTAAAAAGGGCAAACTTCAGTCTGTGACCCCTAGAATGCTATGAAGACCTCTCCTATGTGTCAAGAAAACAAATGTCAAAACGATTTTTTTCAAATCACCTTAAAACGAAACACACACACACACACACAAACACACAAACACACACACACAAACACACACACAAACACACACAAACACACACACATACACACACACACAAACACACACACACACAAACACACACAAACACAAACACACACACACACACAAACACACACACAGACACACACACACAAACACACACACAGACACAAACACACAC
>CM053582.1:428552677-428575855 GCA_028627135.1 Pseudochirops cupreus
AAATGCATTTCTCTACAGTTGTTTCAAAAACAAAACAAACTAAAAATCTTCTTTTCACATGGCTAAACTATTGATCTGCCATCACCTCTCTCTTCCTTCTCAATGGCAAACTTCTATAATAATTGGGGCTTCCACATGCTGGCCATTTGCTCCCTTTTCAGTTTATTATAATAATCAAACTGTCAGCAAGAAATTATTGAACACCTACTATGTGTCAAGCACTGTGTTATGCAATGGGCATACAAACACAAAAGTTAGACAGGCATGTCCTTGCTTCAAAGGCTTTATATTCTCACATGGAGGGAGCCAACCAATATAGTGGAGTGATAACCAGGGAAGGGAGCTTTCGTTCAAACAGTCACAGGGATTTTCAGTGAAGATATAGGGCAAAATATTATACCCTTTCAAGAAGCAGTGAAAGAACTAAAATTTGATTGTTGTTTACAGAATAGTAAGAGGTAGGAAGCTGATGGGAGAGTAGGGGGAAGGAGTGGGAAACATCTGCTGTTGGGCAGATGAAAAAATGTCTACTTGACACTCGTGTAGCCGAGTAAATGACTGCATGGGATGTGAAGCATGGCCTGCTGCAGGCTAAGTTAGGTGAGTCTGGCTTCAATATGTAAGTTGAATTTTCTTTCATTCATTCATCTATCATTCAGGACAGTCACAATATGAATCAAGCATTTTCACAGGTTTTGTGAGTTAGAAGGGACAGTCATATGATTCAGAATCCAAACCATGGCATATCTAATAAGTGCTCATATAGTCACATCTAAAAGATGGATGTATACTATCTCCTAAGACAGTGCATTCCACTTTTGGAAAACTAATTCTTAAGAACTTTTCCTGACATTGAGTCTAAACTTGTGTCTTTATAACTTCCATCCATTACTCCTATTATTGTCCTGAGGGCCCAAATTGAACAAGTCTAGTCACTGGTCTAAATGAAAGCACTCCCCCAATCATATTTCCCTCCAGCCTGCCCTAGTCCAGGATTCTCTTCTTCAAGCTAAGCAAGTCCAGTACTTTGAGCCACTCCTCACATGACTATGGCCCATATAAGCTCAACTGGGGATGCCACTAGGACTCCAAAATCCAGAACTTCTAGAAAGCTTGTAAGGTAATCCTCTAGTCATAGGTGGGAAACCTGAGGCCTTGAGGACACATGTGGCTCTCTAGGTGCTTAGATGTGTCCCTTTGTCTGAATCAAAACCTCACAGAATAAATCCTTTCACTAAGGGGGTTTGTTCTGTGAAGTCAGGCTTCATTCAAAGGGCCACACTTGAGGACCTAGAGGGCTACATGTAGCTTGGAGGTTGCAGGTCCCCTCCCCCCATCAGGTCTCAATAAACATCTAAACTTAAGCCTCTCTTCTCCCTGGAACATTTCCCAGCTTACCCTACCCCTTCCTCCTCCATATTTATTTTTAAATGAAGTTTTAAGCTAATTTGGTAATTTATCAATGATCCCTGTGATGTAACCATGTTTCCTCAGCTTATCCCTTTTATGTGCAACATTACTCCAATTTCAAGGACTTTTGGAACTTTGTCTAAAATCTGTGATTGAGAATGACTGATTCGGTATGTCCTTACTAACTTTAAGTGGGGCAAGGTGACTTGATTGATTTATGTAGATTCTGGGCCCTTCACCATCTTGGATTCCCTACTCTGAATAACCTCTAGTATTATCTATATGTTT
Organism: Pseudochirops cupreus; assembly: GCA_028627135.1. Lineage (NCBI taxonomy): Eukaryota > Metazoa > Chordata > Mammalia > Diprotodontia > Pseudocheiridae > Pseudochirops > Pseudochirops cupreus. Next base: position 428,554,376 of record CM053582.1, read on the forward strand.
CTGAATCCATATTGACCAGAACTGAAAACAATACTTAAGATGATGTTTGATGAGGACTGCACAGAGTGAGACATCTTCCTGTTCCTGGAAACTGTGTTTTTCATAATGAAGCCCATAATTGCATTAACTTTTTGGTACTACATCCACTTTACTGAAATATTATTTTCAAAGTGCCTAAATCGCTTTCTCATCATAATATCATACTGATATATTTTTGTTTCCATTTTAATCCTCCTTGACTCGTTTTCCCCTCTTACAGAATTTGACACAATTAACCACACCATCCTTCTTGATGTCATTCCCTCACTTTATTTCCTGGGTATTTTTACTCTCATTTCTACTTCTGTAGAGGTTCCCTATCTATTTTCTGCTGATTTCTAAAGTTCCTTAAATATGGTCTATTTTAAGGTTTCTACCCTTGCCAATATCTCCATAGGTACTGTTTCCTCTAGTGATCTCTTTGCCTGACAATCCCATTTTTATCTCTAGCTGTAACCTCCCTTCAAACCTCCTTTCCCATATTTCTAGATATTTTCTTCATTTTAGTTCATATAACTCCACAATAAGACTATATTACAGTCAGCTAGTCCCACTCTTTTTTTTTCTTTGAATTTCCCAATCCATTTCATATTTCAACCAATTTGCACTTCCGCTCACAATACCTGAAAGTACATACAGTACTCTTTTCCAAGTCTCATAATCCTCAACTTCCTTCAATGAAGATTCAAGTGAAACCACTTCTATGAAGCCATCCTTGATATTTCTTTCATACATCTTGTAAACCAATCCATAGTATGTAAGCCAGTGAAAAAAAGAGGGACTGTTTTATTTCTCTCCTTCTGTTCCTAGCAGCCAGCACATGGCACATAATTAATAAATATTTGTCAAATTGAATTCAAGAGCAATGTATGATATGAGGCAAAAGCCATTGACAGGGAAAAAAATCAATAAACATTTATTAAGTGGATACCATATACCAGGCACTGTGCCAAGCATTGTAGATACAAAAGTACACAAACAGGAGTGCCTGCCCTCGACCCTTATAATCTAACAGAGACAACATGCAAACAAACATATAAAAAGTAAATTCTAGAATGAGGGGGTGACCATGGCCACGGGCCAGCTACTGTCTCTCTGTCAGGGCCTGGTGGCTGCCCTGAATGTTCCAGGAACGTTAAAGGACGCCCTGACCCCTGCTGACAGCCCGGGGTTTACTTCCAGTTTGTTAAACAAGAATATAGCCAGCATCACACCCCTTCACCATTATAAATTAATTCATACCACTTTGTCAAGGAAAGGACTAGAAGAATTTTTTGATGACCAAAAAAATTGGGGAGAAGAAACAGTCAAATCAGGTGCTGCATGGACCTGTGAACAGTTAAGGTACAAGAGTACTGAAGATTTACATTAACTTTGGTATGTCCTACTGAAAGAAAGAAATATGCTTCTCACCTTAGAGCAGGAGGCCAAAAGATGCCAAGTCCAGAGTGATTAGACAAGGTATGAGAGTCCACGGATACTTTGGATAAAGTCATTCAGGAAAGAGATGATGCTTTGAGACTTCTTCAGACAGGTCAAGAAAGGGCAAGACCAGGGGCTTGGAGAAAAGACATTTTTGGATGTATCGTTTGGCACAAGTACAAGCAGTGGCCAATACCTTGGCACCTAAACAAAAGATACAACAGGAAAAAGTTCTATGCAATGCCTTACATGGAACAGTTTGTCAGACTGAGGCTTAAGAAGTACTTACGTTAACAAAGCCAAGAAGAACAATTTGCAGAAGAAAAAAAAAGAAAATGCTTCAGAGAAAATTTCTACACGTGTCTGTGGAAGCCCAAAAATCTAACCAAGGATACAATGGACTCTTTTTCTTTTCCTAGTACTATCTCACCTCGATAAAATGGAACTTTTCACTTAAGTTGCAATTTAAGGCTGGCTGGTAAATAATGGAAAACTCATGGTAAGTTGTTTATTTAAAAAGTTATTTTAATCTTAAAAAAAAAGTAAGTTCTAGACAGGATGCATAGTGAATGATTCAAAAAGGGAAGGCATTGGAATTAAGATGGGTTATGGAAGGTTTCCTGTAGGGTAGAGGGACTTAAGTTGGAACTTAAAAGAAGACAGGAAGTCAATATTTGGAGCAGAAGAAGGAGAATATTCCAGGTATTGAGAATAGTCAGAGAGAATGCCCAGGGAGGAGACATGGAGCATCTTATTAGGGAACTGCCAGGAGGCCAATGTCAAGGAAAGTACGTGACAGGGAGTAAGGTTTAAGAAGACTGGAAAGGTAGGTTAAGAAGCGCTTTGCATGCCAAACAGAGGCTTTTATTTTTGCTCTGGGGCAATATGAAGTCAGTGGAATTTATCCAATGGGGACTGGGGATGGTGGTGGTAGTCACATGATCAGACCTGCTTTTTAAGAGACTCACTTTAGTAATTGAATGGAGGAAGTATTGGAATGGGGGCAGCTGAGGCAGGAAGACCTATCAGCAGGTTAGTGCAAAGGGTTGCTTGTTGGACTGAGAACTGAGTTGGAGTTTTCTGTGAGACCAGAATCTGGTGAAGGCTGAAACCACCTGAAAGGCAGCCTGGAAGACCCATTGGAAGACTGAGATTCCTTCTGGATCCTAGGGCCAGTTGAACTGCTGGACGACTGAAGAAACATGATCAGGATAGGTCTGTGTTGGTTTGTGGCCTGGTGGATCCTTGAGTTCCTGGCTACAGGAGAGGTGAAGGGATTGAGATGTGTTGGACCCTGTGAATTTTGATGTGTGCCAGCCATAGGCCGGAGGACTGGACAAGGAACTGGGAGCTGTCTGCCTCTGAATCCAGGTGACTGGTGGATTCAGGAAGGAGCTGGGACCATGGAAGGGGATCCATGGAATCAGAGAGACCACCCCTAGTCAAAATGAAGAAAAGGCCTTCCCTTGGATGAAATTGAGGTTTGCTGGACACCAAAGGGTGGAGGGTTTGTGTGGTTTTCTAATGATTGTATTTAGTGACTGATTGAGTTGATCTGTGATTGCCCCATGAGTGGAAGATTGATTATTGTATTGTGAATTGACTGAATGATTAAGTAAGGAAGATTTCCTCCTTGGGGAAACCAGATGATTATTCTTTTGTTCTTTGTTTCAAATACTGTGGCCACTACAGTGAAAATTGTGTGGCTATTCTAATGTTAAGCTGTTATGAGCACTATATTGTGATTTTCTGTGATAAGATGTCATGTTGTGAATATTATATTATGATTTGTTGTGAATGTTTGCCTTGATTTGTAATGGAATAAATGGAGTGTTCACAATACTGTGTAATCAGAACCTTAAAAGCTGTTCACAGTAGCATTCTTTTGGGAATCTGCTTGTGCATGGTCCGTGAATGGAGGAAGTGTTGGAATGGGAACAGTTGAGGCAGGAAGACCCATCAGCAGGTTAGTACAATAATACAGGGGTGAGATAAGGGTTTGCTTTGGAATGGTGGTAGTGTCAGAAGAGAGAAGGGAGAATATTCAAGAGATTCTGCAAAGGTAAAATCTGTAAGCCTTGGCAACAACTTGGATATGAAGAGGGAGTGATACTGAAGAATTTACTATGACTCTTCCATTGTTAAGGCTGAGGCAGTAGGAGGATGCTGTTGCTCTCTACAATAGGAAGTGCAGGAGAGGGGATGGGGGAGAGGGATAGTTTAGACAGAAGGAAAATGAATTCTGTTTTGGATATAGTATTCAAGATATCTAGTGGACATCCAATTTTAGATGTTTGAAAAGTAGTTGGAAATGTGAGATTGGAGTTTAGCAGGAAAGATGGATTTGAGAATTATCAGCACAGAAATGGTAATCTTTAGAAGCTGATATGGCCTCTAAGAGATATAGAGGGAGAAAGGAAAGTGCCCATGTGTCAGAACCCTGAGAGGTTTCTATGGTTAGGAGGGAGGCATGATCTGGAGGAAGAACCAGCAAAGGTGATAGAGAAGGTGAAGGAGGAGGAAAATTGAGAGAGAAGAGTATCCTGAAAACAGAGAAGTATTTCAAAAGCAGAAAGATCAATATTATCAAAAGCTGTAGAGAAATCAAAGACAGTGAGATTGAGAAAAGCCCACTAGATTTGGCAACTGAAAGATCACTAGCTCATAATTCTGAAGGCTTCTTTCCTTAGAGACTATCTTCCATCTACTTTGTAGCCATCTCGTATGCACAGTTATTCACAGACTTTCTCCTCCAGTAGAATGGTAGCTTTTTTGAAGGCAAAGAAAGTGTTCCTGTTGTTGCTTTGCTTTCTGTCTTTATTTTTATCTTCATTGCTCAGTTGTTCACTTAATATGAGAGTAACTGCGATGCAGTGGAATAACTGACGGATTGTTTGGAGTGAGGGAACCTAGTGTCCGGTGATAGCTCTGCCATTACCACTTAGATGGCCATAGTTAAATCACTTAGTTTTTTTAGGCCTCAGTCTCCTTATTTTTCAAACGACAGAGTTGAACTAGATGATTATTAAAGTCCTTTCCAGATTTATATGTGTTATTTTTCGAAAAGTTCTAATACCAAAAGAAGGAAGAGTTTCTTTCTAGATAATGTCATGTCTTTGCTTTCTAATGTGAAAGGGAAATAAGATATGGGAATATAATTCTAAGTCATCTAACCAATGCATACTTTGCATGGACACAGGATCTTTGCTAGGCAGTCTTCATTGTTTATTATTTATGGAAAATAAAGTTGACTCAACACTGTATAAATCATGAAGACTTGGTTGCTACCCGAAAGCCCTACAGTCTAAGTCAGTCAGAGAAAACAATTCACACATAAAATATATCGAATGAGAAGTTGATTAGATTCTGAAGATAGAGATGCTTAATTATAAATGTCTGTACTGTTTTACTACTGAAAAACATAAATAATATTGAAGAGAAAATGTTTCAGAATATACATTCAAGGTATTTTTTAAACCCAGTTTTCTACTATTTAAAAACTGTGTAATATCATTTAAATGGTGGGATTGCTTTAATAGAAAAAAAAATACTATTTGAAGTATGGGAAAATGCTATCTCAGCATTATTTTTTAATGTAAAATAAAAGGTCATTTTTTTCTCTCCTCTTTTCTCACAGTTGGTACTTTTATCACATAAGGAAATAAGATGCCTTCTTAAATCTCTATGTTTTTATAAAAAAATGTTATATAATCAAGAACTGTTGGAATTCCATTATAGCTATCTTAATTTGCCTTTAACATACATATCCTTGTCTTTGTTACTCATGTAGTGACACTAAGAGGAAAATAAGTTATATTCTTCTGCTTATTGGCCAAGTAGGTATACTATGACCATGCCATTTTCCTGTTATCTTTTGTTTATTTATTTACTTTCTTTTGTTTTATTTTATTTTTGAAGAGACAATGAGATATAATAGAAATTGTAGTTAATTTATAGTCAGAGGTTTTGGCCTAGGTTTCTCCTTTGTTAACTTATTATCCTGTAAATTTTTGGAAGATGGAGATTATGGACATGTTATTCTTTTGATCAATACACTCTAGTGACTCCCTATTGCCTCCAAACTTTCTTTGGCATTTAAAACCTTTCACAGCCTATCTGTAATGTACCTTCACAACCTTATATATAGCTTATTCTCTTTCATGCACTTGGTAGTCCAGCCAAAATGACCTCCTTGTTTTCCCTCTTACAGTACACTTCATTTCCTATCTCCATGTCTTCCTCCAGGGTGTGTGTTACAACCTCCTCACCTTTATCTCTTAATCTTTTGTTTACTCTGCTCAACTGAAGCCCCAACTTGTATTTCTATTCTTTCTTGATTCCCTTACTCCCTACTTTTATACATGTCTTTATAGTTCTCCTGAAAAGCACCTCAAATTTATAATTATGTATTTTTTTTCCCCAGGGGGCAAGGCAGGGCAATTGGGATTAAGTGACTTGGCCAAAGTCACAAGGCTAGTAATTGTTAAGTGTCTGAAGCTGGATTCGAACTCAGGTCCTCCTGATTCCATGGCCAGCGCTCTATTCACTGTGCCACCTAGCTGCCCCTATAATTATGTATTTTATATAATGTATGCACATTTTCTCCTGCTTCTCTTATAAGGTAGGAGCTGTTTAATTTGTTTTCTTTAACTCTTCAGCACCTAGAAAGGTATCTGGGACAATTTAGGTACTTAATAAGTGCTTGTTAATCAACTGGTTGAGGCAAGCAATCTAACCTCTCTTAGCCTCCATTTTCTCATTTTTAAAATGGACACAATAATATTACTGACATCTACCCCACAGGTTTATTGTAAGAATCAATTGAAGTAATAGATTTAAAGTGGTATGTAAATCCTTTAGATGCAAATGATTGTTATGCAGGCATTGATTTCCAAAGATTCTGAAATACCTATACTTCCTTCTTTAAGAGAACTGAAACTCCTAAGTCAAAATTTATAAGAAGAGGTAAGTCAGGGTTTGATTATTCACTTTGTGCATGGATTTTCTCCTTTACAAAGGATTTACTGCAAAGTTTGCAAGCTTCCCTAGTTCTTATAAAATCTTATTTGATTTACCCAAACAAAACAAAATAAAACATTTCACAAAGCTCTCTAGGAATGCATTTATACAATAGAATGCGATATATTTCATTTGATGCAACCTATATGCATCAAAGTTTCTACTGAGACATATTCCACTGAAAATATAATTTGCTCTTTTACTTCTGATGCGGACGATCCTAAAGCCTAAGGAAAAAGGATAAGGATTTTCTGGCTGGAGATCAGCAACCTCTAAATGTCAAGCAATATCTGGAATCTACTCCAAGGGCCTAAAAAACTCTCTACAATCGTTCCTGTTTTATGGATCCGTGGAATTAAAGGTCTGAAGAAAAAGCTACAGAAGCTGTTTTGGTTCTTATCACTGATTAGTTTGGCTTCATTTCAAAACAATGAAAAATAACCATCTGTTGATCTCCTTGTCTTGTAAACTAATAAGCAGTCATTCTTTCTAGTTTTGAGAACTGGTCAGTCATGAATTTATGCTACAAAGTGAGTTGGAGTGAGTTTTGCAACTGTTGGCACATCAAACAGAGAACTGGATCTGGAGACCAGAAGACTCAAGTTCAAATACAGCCTCAGATACTTATTAATATTGTGACCCTGGGGAAGTCATTCAACTCTGCCTCAGTTTCCTGAATCATAAAATTGTGATACTATTAGCACCTACGTCACAGGTTTTTGTGAAGATCAAGAGAGATAATATTCTTCAAAAAAATTTAGCACAGTGCCTGGTACATAGTAGATGATGTACAAATTCTTATTCTTTTCTCCTTCTCTACTTCCTTTAAAGGACAGATAGCATTATTAAAAAACAAAAAACAAGAATAACAACAAAAAATGATTGCCTTTGGAGAGCTACCTTAGTGATAGAAAAAAAGATCATTTTACAGACCTTGACTTTTTTAAATTTATAAGCTGTTTTCATATAGTCTAATTTAAAGTAATCTTAGAATGCCAAAGACGCAAGGAACCTAAGAGTTCACCTATTTCAACTTCCTCATTTCTCAATGAAAGAAACGAAGTCATCAAGGAGGACCATTATACATCAGTTAAATGTCTGCAAACAGAAAAGTAGTTTCAGCAAGGTTTACAGCTATTTAAAAATGCAGAAAATAACTCAAATAGAAAAAAAATGTGAAAAAGATACAAAAAGTTAATAAATTTTGGCTATTATTACCTGTCCAAAAATAGCCAGATTAAATGGTGTGCTAATCCATAATCAGTACAACAATAGAGAATTCAGTACTGGGACTTGATTGAAAAAGTCTAGAAAACAATCTTGCTTTTGTGGGTGAAAACGTATTAAAGTCACATATGCTCACCTAAAATGTTTGACAGTATCATGGAAGATACCATTCAGAATCTAAGCAAAAGAAGAGGACACAATTAATGTTGAGATTTTCCAGATATTCTTATTCACAAATATGGGTTGGAAATGAATTTATGATTTTGTTATTAAAGGAAACTCTATCTAAAAAGTCAGTACTTTCTCTGAAACTCACAGTGTTAGAGAGATATGATAGTTTAACTGAGTGGCCCATTGTCACACTGTTAGTAGTGATCAGTATGGACCTGAATTTAGATCTTCAGGTTATAAGAGAAATTTTCTATCCAGGGCATGATAAATAATATTCTATTGATTTTATCGAGCTTAAAAAATCAGTCAGTCTCCTTAGTGAAATCCATAGTGAAAAGGGATTGGTTTTACCATCCACATCAGGAAAACAAACAAACAAAAAACAAGTGGATAGATTCTGACATGTAATTTGACAGGCACTTGTGGGACATGCACATGTAGACAAGTATATTCATATGCTATGTATGAATATTTGTGTTCACATAAATCCATATCAATGTATATATACACATACATATTGACATAGATGACTATGTAACACATGCTTATACAATATGCACATAAATTGGTGTTTATAAAGGAACAGTCTACATGTATATGTATATACATGTATATGTATAGACAGATGGACGTGTCACACACATGCATATGACTGACAAGTATATGAGATCACCCCCCCTTATACTACACCTAAGGTGAAGCCCTTTCTTTTTTTCCAACCCTAGATCACTATTCACCAAAAATAACCATTTTGAAACACTTTTTTCAAGTTCAAGTCAGCATATATTGGTCATGCCAATCCTAATTCACCTTTTTAAACATGATTTGGTAAAACTAAGAAAAACACACACACACACAAACACACAGACACACACAGAAACACACACACACATACATGATTTATCCAGAGCTTCACAGTCCACTAGGGATGGCTCTGCCTTTTATAGATTCCACCTTACTACTTTTCTTTTCTTTTTTTTTTTTGTAAACAACAATACAGAGGGCATAGAAAGAAAAGTTTGAGTTTTATCATAGCAGGGAAGATAAGGCGACTGAGGTAGGAAAGAAATAAGCGTGCCAATTCTCCTGGAATGACAGTGCCATTTCTCTTCCCATGGAGGCTGCGCAGAGCCGGGATAATTTAGTAGCAAAAATAATGTAATTGTTGTTTGTGCATATGAATCCAGTTCTGGTCCAGGTGTAATAAAGAATGAGTTCCAGTGAGAGGGAAAAAGAAAAAGAAAAGAAAAAGACACTTTATCTCTTCAAACCTTGCTTTTCTCATCTGTCATATGAGGGATTTGTCCTTAATGGTCTCCAAGGTGCCTTCCAGTTCTAAATCTGTGATCCTACGTTTCTATGAGGCTGGTTGTGGGGAAGGAAGATTACTGTAAAGGTCATGGGTCTCGGCGTGTCTGTTCTGTGTCAATGTCTTATAATGTTCTACCCTCATGCGATAGCATCTAGCAGAGCTCTCTCTTTGCCAAAAACGAAAAAACAAACAAAAGCAAGATAACAATAAGAAGCAAAAACAAAAAGCCCAACCAGAAGTGTTTAGTGTTTGTGGGGAAAAGTGGCTTTGTATTGAGGATGAGTGGGCTACAGCAGCGAGGTGACGGCCTGGATAAATATCAGTCCTGGAGCCGAGAATACTCATCTTCCTAGGTTTAAATCTGTCTTCAGATACTGAGCAGCTATATGACCCTGGGCAAGTCACTTAATCCTGTTTGCCTCAATTTCGTTACCAGTAAAATGAGAAGGAAATGGCAAACCACTCCATTACCTTCACCAAGAAAACCCCAAATGGGTCACGAAGAGTTGGACATTACTAAAACAGTTCAAAAACAAGCTAGTAGAACACACAGTGTTCAGGAGAGTCGGGCCTCAGGAAGACTCAGTCGTCAATATACCTTTGGTATTGAGAAATAAGAGGAAGTGGAGGGTGAGAGGTGGGTAACAGAGAGAGGGCATACACTATTGAGAGAGGAATTTATAAACTGGGATTGATGAAGAGGGGAGGAAAAAAATGAAGACAAGCTCTTGCGGGGAGGCGGGAGAACAGTTGTACTCAGTAACACAAATATATAATGACTAAAGCAATATCTGAAGAGGAAGGAGATGTTATGTGGGTGCTGTATCACTCAAAGAAAGAGTATTTCTCCACAATAGTCATATAGTTTGGTGAGGTGGAGCACTTAGGCAATCGTTTTCAGGGTACACTGTCAGGTCCTGAGAACTTTCATGTGTATTCTGATGCTCTTTGATTCCATTGTTTTGGTTTCATGTTTTCTGTTATACTTTCTCTGTATGGAGGGAGTGTTTCCCTACTCTTGCCTCTGCTTTTGGTTCCACTTTCTTCTGTTGAAGTAGCTACTTCCGTTAATCTCTTTTTGTTGGCTTAGATTCGTGATACAGGTAAAAGTACAAGAACTACATTGAGGTTGTGTTAATATTTTTCATGGTAAAACAATTCTGCTTAAGAGACATTTATTTCCCTTCTTTCCACACTTTCGTGTGGAGTATTAGTCTCTTGTTTTCTTTCTTCCTCTCATTACTTGTGAAGGCATCATCGCTACTAACAATGGGATTGTGAAGGAAATGGTAATTCTTTGACTCTATTTTCAGTTCCTCTCTCTCTCTCTCTGTGTCTCTCTCTGTCTCTCTGTCTCTCTCTCCATATGTACATATACATATATACTCACATACATACACATACCTACATATACATTTATGCATATCTAGATGTGTGTCTATCTATCCACCTATCTATCTATCTATCTATCTATCTATCTATCTAGTGTGTAATGTCTGGGCAAATGACAACCCCATTTGTCTCAGTTTTCTTATCTGTAAAATAAGCTGGAGAAGTATATTTGCCAAGAAAACCCCAAATGGGGACATAATCTCTTGCACAGGATAGAGATGATGGGAACTGTACCTGTGATTTCATTGATGGCAAGGGATCACAGGAAAGATCTCTTTACCAGTTCAGGGCAGCATCTTCTCAGTTGTTTATAACCTGAGAGAGTTGCCTAGAACATAGAGAGGTGAAGGAAGTAGCTTGCCAGGGCTAAAAAGCCCATATGCATTAGACTTGAACCCAGGTTTTCCTGACTCTCAGGCTAATGTTCTTATCAATATGGTCATGCTCTATCTCTCATGCATGGTCTAAAATATAAATGTTCCAATTCAGCTCTACATGGGATTTCTATTCTTGCCTGGGTAAATCTTTGCTAATTTTACCCTACTGTTGTTGCTCACAGAAATTTCAGTAATGGCTCTCTGAGCTTCTTTCTTATGCTTCCTTACCTCAGGGTTATTTCAATATGAGTTGTCAACCCAGATTCATAGTTGAACAGAGAATGATTTTATGAAGTTGATGCTGTAAATGGAAACAAACTGCATATGCTCCTTCTAACCTCCCAGGAGGTGGCCAGAGTGACTGGAAAATGGCTGAGTCATAAATATCGCATAATCAGAATCTAACGCAAGCCTCTAATTATCCTGAGTGTCCTCATGGGAACTAGAAAGAGCCTTCTAACTCCAGACTATTTTTGGATACCTTCAATACACTGTGGCCCACTGGGATCAAGGCTAATTTCAGCATAAAAATTAGAAATATTAAGTTCTTCAGTTAAGAAAAGTATGATTTTCTGTTATTGAAAACACTTTGTAGAATTTTAAAATAAATTAAAAAAAAAAGAATCAAAATGTTTGAATTTTGAAAGTAGATCTATAACCAGTATGTTACAAACTTATTCATGAGTAAAATTAAAAAAAAAAAAGTTCTTAGGTATACATTGGAGGATTCTCAATAATTTCTCAGGAAACTTCTAAAACAGTATCACTAGAGAATTTTTGAAGTCCTAGAGTGAATATCATTCCCAAATAAGAGGCCTTGTCTTACAAACTTTCTTACATTACCCAAATACAAGGTCTTTTCTTATAAATCTTTCCTCAACTCTCCCACTTGAAGAAATAAATATAGCATTGATGGAGTTTTTTTTTTTAATCTTTCTTTCTTTACCAGCTTCTCTCTTATTACAACTTGGCTCCATGGAGTCATTCACTGATTCTCCAGTTTCTCAAACCATAACTACAATCCTCAAGTCTTTCCCTTAAACATGATGAAGGCAAACTCATATTCCCCAGGTTCTTCTTCACTCTCTTAGTTGCTATCAAGAGAGCTTCTTTACCACGCCAACCTTCTTCCTCTCCTTATTTAGTACCTCACCAGTACCAATCCCACTCATTTCCATGGGTAACTCTTCAGACAAATATTTTGTTTTTCCTAGCTACTCAAAAGAAGAAAATATTCAAGTCCTATAATGGTCTATTTTTAATAACTTAGAAAATTAATACTAGGTACCTTCTTGTGATTTTTCCTATTTTAATTATCAAATATGAACAAAAACAAACAAGGGGTCCAAAAATGTTGTTTCCTGTTAGTTATAGTGTGACAAGAAAGAGCTTAAATAATTTTTAAAAGGGAAAAATAAGTTTCTTTGGACTATTTTGTTTTTTAGTTATCAAGGGGAAAATGTAAAAATGGTTCAATTTCTTTTAGATTTTTTTTTTATTAATAAGCATCGAGTTTCTCTTTCTCTCATATTCCTCCCTCCACTAAAAAACAAAGGAAAAAAAAACACCTTTTTGAAAACATGCATAGTCAATTAAAACAAATTCCCACATTAGGCAGGATATACCTCATTCTAAATCTGGGGTACCTTAACTCCTTGTCTTGAAGTGGGTAACATGAACTATCACTGGTCTTCAATTAATTTTCAATGCCTTTCTAGCCTTCCTTATGCTAAATTGCTTCTTCTGATACCCTCATGTTCCTCCAACATATATGAGAAATTTAACATGTAAGTGGGATTAATGGGCTTGTAAACTGAAATTCACAAATCTCCCTTGTGTCAGTTTTGGCATGTAATCTGACAAATTAATCTGTGATAAAATATTCATGGACAAAACTGAAATAATTCCCTTCCTAACAATAATATTAGGATATTCTAAAGGGGAAATTCAAAGGCGATAAGAAGCTCAATCCTTGACAATCATCAAATGTTCAAACCAGAGAAGTCACCTTGGCGATGATATACTGTAAGAAAGTGTGTTTGAGAAGATGAAATCTACAAGGTTAACAACTTACCTAAAAAGAATACTGCTATTCCGTTATGACTTCCGTCAAGTAGAGAAGTGACATGCTTTGTCAGGTTATTGTGAAGTATTCCTTGGACAATTCATTGATATCTTATCAACTTGGGTCACTCATATATATAGAGAAATGGGTAAAAATCAGTGTCATTTATAAAATCATTATTTATTATTGATTATTATTAAGAACAGGTTATTAAGTTCTAATAAATGTAAAATTTTCTACATTCTAGTGATTTTATAGTTAAATACTACACTATTCATCTTAATGAATATATTGCTATTCCTTACTTTGATTACTTTTTTTTCTCTACAAATGAGGATGAATTTTTGGTAATCTATGTATCTTCCATTCTCCTTTCGCCTAAAATCCCTCTTTCTTAAAATGGGTATCTTGAGTCGCAAAATAATTGAAAACTGATGTAGTCATAACTCTAACTTTGAAATTTTTTTCTATACAGAGATGTTACTAACAAAATAATACTTACTTTAAAATACTCTCTAGAGACTGAAACTTTGTTGAGTATCTAAATATGAAAGTTAACTTCTTCACTAAGTTGAAATTACTAATGGAAGAATTTGTAATATAAAATACTATCCTTTCTCTCTCTTCTTACATCATAAATTTGTCTTTACAAATAGCTAACTTCATGCATATAACAAGAAGTTTGTATGATCCACAACTTTCCATAAAAAAAAGTTGGTTTGCTCAGTTAAAGTCAGGCATAATTGACAAACTGTATGATTGTGATTTTTTTTTTAAGGGGAGTATTTTCTCACTTTCCTATTATTGAAACAATACTCTGTCCAGATACAGATGAATATTAGCCCAATTTGTTCAAGAAAACCTAAATCAAAACACTTGTTTGTAAAGAAAAAGAATAATCAAGTATTTTAGCACAAAAGAAAAGGAGATTCCTGCCTCTCCCCAGAAAGTTGCAACTGATTAAAACCAGGGGTCTTTAATGAATGTCATATTGAAAACTTATCTAGCATTCATGACTAGAAATGCTAAATTGTTGACTCTGAAAAAATTTAGAATTGAAAAGCATTTCAAATCAGCCATTATATTTTAACAAGTAATAGGAATTCCAAAGGAGAACTAAAGGCTATAAATTTTCCTCTGATGTCGTATTTTTAATGCCAATATCCCTAGTACATAAAATCCTCTTACATGTACAGAAGGATAATGTTTTCGATGCTCATTGTTTGAAGAAGGATAAATAGATCCAGTGGGCTAGCAAACAAAGCCCTCGATTCACAGTGTATTTTATTTCTTTGTGACATCGTAGTCCAAAGATTAAAAAAAAAGTAAATAGATGACAAGGATGAATTAGATCAACTATTTTGTTAATGAAAACAAAGTTTCCAAGCCGGCAAATAAAGCTTGTGGCCAAGTATCACACAACATAATAACTGCTTCAAGCTACCTACTGGACAGATGTTGCCATTGTCTTGGCTGGTGTCTCATGGAAAGATCTACATCTGGCACAGGCTAGGACACAATTGAATATGCTTGCCTTTGAAAGTCAGACTATCCAATTGAATAGTAATAGGAAGAGGGTATTGTGTATTTTGGAAAATGCTATTTTGCACTGGAATATTGGCCCAGCAGCTTGGAGATAGTGGAGCTGTGTAGCAAACAAGTAGCATTTCCCAACTCTTGGCTTTCAGTTTTCCTGTAAATGCAAATCATATGACGAAAGGAGAGAGAATATGACCTCCAATGTTTACAGTGATCTCTAGTACAAAGATGTATTTTTAAAGAGTGAAGGGCAAACCTCAAATGATCTGAGGTTTGCATTAGTACTCCAAAGCTAGGATATTAATTGGTATCTTCTCTGAACTCAGAACTCTTTGAGATACAAAACCATTTTGGAATTCTCTTGAGAATAGTTTTTCTTGCAATCTCTCTATGCATTCCCATTTCTGCTCTTGCCTGGAAATTGCCTAAGGAAAGATTTCACTAACTTTCTACCTCAGTACTTCAGTTTCTCCTTTTCCAGGGAAAACCAAGGAACCATAGAAACTCATTTATGGAAACAAGCAATAAAAAAAGGTTAAATCATAATCACAACTAATTTTAAAACAAATAGAAACTTCTTGTCTAAATTTTACTGAGAAAACCCAAAACTCAGTTTGAACTTGGGGTAATTTCTTCCCACTGATACTGACTGTTCCCAACTACAATGTTTAGTCTGGTTTCTTGCACTGAGGAAAGAATGTTATTCACAATTGCTTAATAGTTTTTTGGTACTATGTACACACTGTTTCCCATTCTCAGACAGACTTGGCTATGATAAGTGACACAATTCAACTTGCCAACCCTATGTTGATAATCTCTGTTTACTTATTTGTTAATCTTATTTTATTTTTTGCATAGACTATTAAAATTACTTATGTATTCCAATTTCTGAACATTTGTTATTAATAACATGTGTATTCTAACAATGTTTATTCTATAAATCTGGAAGATACTTAAGATCATGGTAATAGATCTTTAAAAGATGCTATGAATTAAAAAAAACATTCAAATGTTTCATTGTTTTTAAGTATTACTTTTAGAAGAAAAAAAGTAATTATGATCACCATTGGGAATAGAAAGTCATTGTTGGAAAGGTAATTGACAGACTGAGAGCATATATCAAAGACTTGTTTTATATAATTTCCAAGAAGAAATTTCTTAATTAAGTTGTTGAATCATGTTTGTATCCTCACAAAGAAGATTGTCCAGAATCTTGTGCAACAAACAAATCTTGTGCAAAAGCCATGGAACATGAAAACTAATTAATGAAAATTTTTAAATGTCTAAATCATAACCATCACTGATATAAAAGTTAAAATAAAACCACAACAACTTCTCGGTTACAATTTCATGAGCCTACCAAAACTATAATTTAAACTTGGAGAATTTCATCCCTACTCTCTTGAAATTATATTTTGTAATGAAAAAAAAAAGCACACACAAATAACTTGTTTTCAATAATTTCTTCCCTATTCCCTATTTCTAACTTACATTTTATATCTGGTTTTAACAGCACGTGTGTGTGTGTGTGTGTGTGTGTGCGTGTGTGTGTGTGTGTGTGTGTGTGTATAAAATCAAGGTACCAAAATAAATATTTTCTTAAAGGAGAGACTTTTTTCTGGAGACCAAACTGTGAAAAGCAGGGCAGCACAGTTGAAAAAACGTTGAATTCAGTATGCAGTTTCAGGGAACACATCTTTTAAAATTTTGCGAATAGAGTAATCTTTTTCATTTAACTATTATATTTGATACCCTTTTTTTTTCTTTCCCTCAATTGTAGGTAATGAGGGAGGCTGAGATGAGAGGTAGAAAATACATATAGATATAGATAGATCTATGATAGATATAGATATTCATATATGTATATATGTATTATATATGTATATCCACACAGACACACACACACAGTGTAAAAATGTTTTTCAAAAATTTGGCAGCTCTGGTTTAGGAGGACAGATCCTATTTCTAGATGAAGTAGGGAAGTAGGAGTGATCCTCCATTCAGCCTGGAGCATCCCTCCCCGTTATGTCCCTCTCGTCTTTCCTTAATTGTGTGTCTGTTGTGTGGATGTGTATATACATGGATGTATATATACACATATACATTCATACTTATATACATATATGCATATATGGCAGAGGCATGCATGCACAAATGTATATGTGTGATTACAAAGGACTGCATATATATATATATATATGTGCACATGCATGCATATATGTATGTACACAGATGTCTATATCTGTATCTATCGTCTACCTACCTATCTATATGAATCCTAGTTAAAATGTAATTTAATTTCACCAGACAACATCAATTTTTTCATTAGTAAATTCTAGTGTGTTTTTCTTCAAAGAGAAGTGCTAAGGATATGGAAATTAGCAGCAATTTCTTGAAACAGCATGAGGATGCCAGATACATTGGGGGTAGGATAGAAGGTAGAGTGCAACTGTAAAGAAGACTCTCCAGCTTACAAAGAAATGCATCTAAAGTAACACTAATAATTACAGAATAATGCACTATAATCTGAGTTTGACCATGAGGATCTCTGGTTTACCAAGCTCCGATGTGCCTTATTTCCTCTTGAATTAAATACAGTCTCCTTTTTTGACCTTTTAAAGCCCTTCACAATCCAACTACAGACTGTCTTTTCATACTTATTATATATTACTCTCTTCACACATTTTATGTGCCACCCAAATTGGCCCACTTGCTGTTCTATACATGTCATTTTATTCCCATTTCCACCTGTCCCCCTGTTCATTTTCCTCCAAACCTGATGACTCCTCTTCTATCCTAAATTCATTCAAAAGTCAGCTGAAATACTACCTCTGGCATGAATATTTCCTACTTACTCATGCTTCCCCTAGAATTAACCTATATTAACCATGTGTGTGTATGTTTGTTGTATCTATTTATGTGAGGACATGTTTCCCCTACTAGGACATTAATTCCTTGTTATTTTTTTGTGTTTCTATGTCCAACACCTGGAATGGAACCTGTTCAATAGCGGGTGCTTAATAAATATTTGTTAGTTGATTGGTTGTAGCCTGAATATTAAAAACAAACAAAGCAACAAACAATTTCATAATTTTTCCTTAAATTATCATTGAAGAAAACTTTGTACAAAATTTTATTTGTCTACAAAGAAGAATTTGATGAAGGGGGAACTAATTTAATAAATAACATTCTGTCTTCCAGGTTAATTTAATTTATCTTTGTTTCATTTAGTCTTTACTCATATGCTATTAATTAACTTAGAGGTTTTACAATTTACACAGGCTTCCATGTCAATGTCTCAATCGGTTACCTAGTAAGTTCCATGGAAAACAAAAATGGAAGCATCATTTTCATACAGGATTTAGAGATGAGGAAAGTTTAGGATCAGAGAGTTTAAATAACTTGCCCAAGTCACTTCTACCATAATTTATCATCATTATCTGTACTTATGAAACTGTAGTCCTAGGTCTTCTCTCTGAGAGTTTAGAACTCCCAGTATTCAATTTCAAATCTGGAGATCTTTGAAGACCAGTCATAATATTTCCTAGGAAGTAGTTTAAAAACAATCCTTCAAATAGGGAGGTATATCATATTTTAAATATGATGTGTGTGGCTCTGAAACTAAGAGCATTTCTGGTGCCAGAATCAGCATAAGGAAAGCCATAATGGAATGCTGCAAGAAGAGAATATGAGGGCAGCTCATGATTTATGAGATGTATAGGATTCTTGCCTCTGGATAACTAGGATGTTTGGTTGTATTAAAAGCAAGATCTTGTTTATGGTTAAAATATTAGTACTTGGGCAACCAAGGCAGGGATAATGTGTATTTCCTCTCGAAACTCTGAAATTACCTCTGTCTGGACATCAGATTCAAGTGTAGTGACAAGTTATTATGAAGAACTAAAATGTTAATGTCCTTAACAATTCTGTATAAAACAAATCCATGCATTTTTTTAACCTTTTACAACAGAGGACTTATTAGAAATTAGAAGTTAGAAGAAGGATTGTGGTGAGATGCACACACACACACTCGTATATCTATACAGGTATGTGTATGTATCTGTATAAGTACATATATGTTTATATATGTTCCATGTGCATACAAATATTTACAAGTATATGTATATATATACATATATATGTATATATATATATATGTGTGTGTGTATATATATATATATGTGAGTGTGTGTGTGTGTGTGTGTATTTCTATATATTTACAGATATCTATTCCCATCTCCTACTTTCCCTAATACTACAGAGGACAACACCATCTTCTCAGTCTCTCAGGCTCACAACATAGGAATTAACCTGGATTATTCATTATCTCTCAACCATCATATTCAAATTGTTGCAAAGTCCTGTTGATTTCACATCTCTGACAACTTTAGAATATGTCCCCTTCCCTCCTCTAATACTGCTACCATTCTAATGTGGGTGCTCATCACCTCAACCCTGGATTATTGCCTACCTGGTGGATCTGCCTACCTGGAGTCTCTCCCCTCCAATACATTCTCCCTTCAGTCACTGAAGTGATTTTCTTAAAATACAGGTATGATAGCTTCACTCCCCTATTCAAGAAATTCTACTGATATACTATGGCCTCCAGAGACAAGTACAAAATATTCTTTTTGACATTCAAAGCCCTCCATAATCTAATCCCTGCCTATTTTCCCAGTCTTTTTATATCTTACTCTCTGACCAGTGTTCTTCAATCCAGTGCCACTGGCCTCCTGAGGCTGGTCCATGTACAAGAAAGTCCATTGCTCTCCTGTGAGCATTCTCTCTGATTGTCCTCCGTGCCTGGAATGCTCTCCCTCCTCTGCTTCAACTACTGACTTCTCTGTCTTCTCAAACATAATCCCACCTTCTAGAGGAAGCCTTCCCCAACATCCAGGGTCTTCACTGTTAATTATTTCCTATTTGTCCTGTGTGTAGCATGTTTTGCTTTTATTTGTTTGCATGTGGTCTCCCCATTAGATCATAAACCCCTTGAAGGCAGGTACTACATTTTACCTCGTTTTTTATCTTCAGTACTTAGCACAGTGTCTAACACATAGTGTATGTTTGACAAATGTTATTGATTGATTAATTGACTGACAGTGAATTTCCTCAGAGTGTATTTCATTTTATCTCAGGCTTCACAGACCTGTTTGAGATAAAGTGGAACACTCAAACTGAAACTACTAGCTCATTGAGGCTAAAACAATGATCCTTTATACATTCATCTAAGTTCATACTTCAGAGGGGTACACCTGTAGACCTGAGGGTCAAAAACGTTGCATACACTGGTAAAAAGAAACCCGATTGTGTAGCTGTCAGGAATGCAGAGCAAGCAATTGCTAACTCCATCGAGACCCTTTCATTCTTTGTAATTGAAGCCCTTATTATTGATAAGGATTATTATTGGCATTGAAAGGAGTCAGAAATAACATTCATATCCAAAACCAAATGATAAATGAGGGACTATGGGTAAAAAGCTAGCCCCCAATTCAGTGAGACCTGAATTCAGTTCTTGTCATTGACATATACTGGGAGTGATCCTTAGCAAGTCATTTTATCTTTCTGTGATCTAGAAGCTCTCTAAGATGTTTAAGTGAGTCAGTGGACAAGCACATATTAAGCTTCTACTATGTGCCAATAAATGCAATAAAGATTGGAAACTGGTTGATTGTTTTGCTTCCTTCTCAAAGTAGACCAAAATGACAACTATGTTATAGTCAAGTTACAATGTGTTCCGCTGTGGCTGGTCAGAACAACAAGATCTCAGGTTGGGAACACAGGATGGGAACAACTAGTTCACGTGGCTGTGTTCTTTAAATTTGTGCATCTCATATTTCTTTGGAGCTGTTGCAATTCTGCTTTGCTTATAGAGAACAGCACCTTCTTTGTGGTGGGCATACAATGCTGAATGTCCCCTAAGCCATATAATCAATTATAAAATTTCTTGAGAAAGGCCTTGAGAGTATTCTTGTATCACTTCTTCTGATCACCATGTAAGTGCCTTCCTTGTATAAAACAGTTTTTTAGGCAAGCATACGCTTGGCATTCTAACAATGTGGCCAGTTTATTGGAGTTGTGCTTTTTGAATGCTCGGCAGTGTAGGTTGAGAAAGGACTTCCTTGTTTGGAATGTTATCCTGCTAACTAATCTTCAGAATCTTCCCAAAACAATTCAGATATAAGCAATTCAGTTTCTTGGCATAACTCTGGTGGATTGTCTAGGTTTCACAGGCACAAAACAATGAGGTCAGCATCATGGCTCTATAGACCTACAGTTTGTTACGCAGTGTAATACCTCTTCTCTCTCACATATTTCTTTTTTTTTTAATTTTATTTTACTTTGCATCATTCATTTCCACAAGATTTTGAGTTACATATTTTTTCCCCTCTTTCCCCCACCCACTGCCCCAAAGCATCCATCCCAGTGTGTCCCCCCTCCCCCAGTCTATTCTCTGCTATGTCACTTTTCAGTAGGGCAGGATGGATATCCCAACCATGGTGCCTGTGTATCTCAAGTTCCAGTTGGATGTACTCAATAATAATAATAATTGCATATATATATGTATATATAGATATATATAGATATATATATAGATATATATCTATATATTTATCTATCTATATCTATATCTATATATCTATATATATACACATTCATAACATTTGATTACAGAACTCCAGATTCCAGATTCTTTCTCCTCCTCCCTCGCCACCCACCCCCACTGGACGGACAAGCAATCAAATACAGGCTGAACATGTGAAATTACGCAGAACCTCTCCATGGTGAGCACACTGTGAGAGTCTGATTAAATGTCCCCTCTTCTATCCTGCCCCCCATCCACTCTCCACCCTGTCCCTATCCTTCTACAGAAATGTGAACATTCATCAGCCCTCCCCTCCACTCTGCCCTCCCCT
>CM053582.1:428576355-428591632 GCA_028627135.1 Pseudochirops cupreus
GAGAGAGAGAGGGAAAAAATTAATTTTAAAGACAGAATTTTAAGTATAGCTGGAATTATCATCTAGGTCTTCTGAAACCTAGTCTACCGTTCTCTGCAGTCAGATTTAATAGGCTAAAAACTACCCTTGCTCATACAAAAACTTACCAGTCAATATGATCTTCACGTTATTTCTTTAACTTATATAATCATGTATGTGTATAATATACATACATGTGTATTTGTGCTGGAATGCATGTACAAATGCCCTGGTAAAAGATTTTTAAGATTAGAGTGATATTATCTACACCAAAAGCATGTCCATGTCTCTTAAGCTTTTTACATCTTATCCCTCCCACCACTAGCCTCCTTAAAGCACCTTGCTTGCTTTATGTTTTCTTTTCAATTTCTAACATCCAGAATACTTAATAATAATTATAGTTGGCTATAATTTATAGTTAACTCAGTTCTTAGAGTGAATTATATGTTAACACTCTCAATTCACCCCAAATAGGACCTTTCAATGTTTTGCAAAGTGTTCCTAAGTCAGATGTATGTGGTTTCCCATTTTTTGCATTCTTTCTTGCAGTTCTGGACATCCAAGAAGTAACTGCGTTTTAATACCGTCCCTTTACACCTTCTTGGTCTCATATTAGGACTGTGTGGTAAAGAAATCAGAACTGCTATAACATTTATTGTCCTAATGACTGTTTAAATACAAAACAGAGACCTTCTTAAGTACTTCAATTGTTTACAAAATGTTTTGTCATTTTAAAATTAATAAAGCACATCACTCATTGAAAATTCTTAAAGGATAAGCACCATTAATATTGGGGTTTATTTTGTGCTAAATTTATGTTGCAGAATTTTGAACTGAAAAAAGCATCATGAAAGTTGTCAATTTTTTTTTGTTTTTTTTTTAACTGAGTGCAAAACTGAGAACTGGGTGTGGGGAAGTGACTAGTCCAAGGTAGAGATAGAATTAACAGAACTAACATCTAACATGTCCTCAAATAAGATTTCACAGGCCAAAGACAACTCCTGCTCCTATAAAAATTTATCAGTTAATATGATTTTAATATACTTTCCCTGATCATGTGTCTTAAATGCTAGCTCAGTGTTCTTTGAATCATGGCACACTTCTTTGTTCTAGTTTGCTTTGAGCTCCATTCTTGAGAAATGCAAATTACTGGTATATCTGGGGAGTGGTCTGATGTTATTTCCCATATGCAAGAGACCAAGGAGCCTGCCTCTGAAATAGTTGTGATTACATATAATGGAAGTGCCATAGAGAAACCTTGAGTCATGTATAGACATTTTGTAATTGATTCCAGTCTGCTTATCAAATGGTGAATACAAACCTCTTTAATTGGCTCTGTAAGTGAAACTGGAGGTATTTACATAAGGCACTAACTAGAACATCAGTCATTTTCCTCTGTTGTCTCTCTCCATGGAACTCTTCTTTCCTCTATGCTCCTCAGCTGATAACATTCAATGAGAAACAATGCTCTAAGGGGAAGAGTTTTGGCCCCCCTCCACTCTCACTGAAAGCCTACAAGTGACTCTTCCAATGCTGTTCTCAGTTTTCTTGGTTGTTGTCTTTTTTTTAAGTAAAGGATGTTGTGTAATATGATTTTATAAGTTTGAAAAAAAAACAAGGGAGTGGGTTACTAAGTTTCAGAATTCAGGAATACTTGGAGTTCAAGTCCACGGCAAATTTAACAACCACTCATCACCAGTGCCTTTAGAGAAAAAAGAAAAGTACCCTTGGGAATCCTGCCTAATGATATTTGGAACAAGGATTTATTCATTCAACAGTAATGCCACATTTGCACATGGCAGTGGTGAGACTAGAGCTATGTCTAAACTGTGCAAGATCTGATCCCATTGTCCTTCAAAGAACAGTGTTTGGGGGTGGTATTACTGCCCATGTTACTGTAATGTCTTGAAAGTAAAAATTCCTTTGAAAAAACTAATTGGTGGGGCAGAGCCAGATAATAGAGTAAAAGTGGGAACTTGGCCGAGCTCCCACTCCAACCACCTCTAGTACCTGTAAAGTAAGACTCTAAACAAATTTTAGAGCTACAGAACTCTCAAAGTGACAGATAGAAACAAATCTTCTACTGAAGGCAGCCTGGCAGGCTGACAAGAAGGGTCTAGAACACTGGGCTGGGAGATGAGCACAGTTCCTTGTGAATTGTGAGGTCCCAGGGCCAGAGAAGCCCCTAACAGCAGCAACAGCCTGGCCAGAGCAGACTTCAGGAGAGTGAATCACCAGTAGCTGTGGCAGTTTCCATATTTCTCAACCCATAAACACCAAAGAGAAAGAAAAATTTCACTAGGGAACTGTGCTAGAAGTGGGTGACAGAAGAGCCTGGCCCAGCCCCTGCCCTGGGGGTGAGAGGTGTCAGAGGTGTAGCACCTACAGCTGCTGCTGCCACATGCCTGTCTCCAGAACTCCTGGCCTGCAGATCATAGGGGTACCAAGCAACCATTCAGAGGGTAATTTCTCTTGCTTTGACCTGCTTGGATCTGGGCTGTGGTCTTGGGTGGTAATCCTGGGGCATATGGCCAGTGTGCTGGAGCTTGTAGTGGCTGTAGAGAGGGATTCCTCCTCAGACCTCTGACAATTGCAAATAACCCTGTGATTTAGAACACAGTGCTCTCCACTTTGGAAGCAGAGTTCTTCTGTGGCAAAGAGCTCAAAAGCAAAGTAATTAGCCTACTAGATGAGCAAGCAGAGGAAGCACAATCAGAACACAGAATCCTT
The DNA here is from genome assembly GCA_028627135.1 of Pseudochirops cupreus. Taxonomy (NCBI): domain Eukaryota; kingdom Metazoa; phylum Chordata; class Mammalia; order Diprotodontia; family Pseudocheiridae; genus Pseudochirops; species Pseudochirops cupreus. Next base: position 428,579,104 of record CM053582.1, read on the forward strand.
TTTTTTTTTGGGAGGGGGTGACAATAAGGATGAAACTGTGGAACTAAAAGAAGCCAAAACTCCTTCATTAAAAGCTTGGAAGAAAAATATGAACTGGTTACAGGCCATGGAGAAGCTCAAGAAGGAAAATCAGGTAAGAGAAGTGAAGGAAAATGTTGGGAAGAGAAATCATAATGATGCAAGAAAATCATGAAAAGCAAGTCAACAGCCTGACTGAAGAAAATAACACCTTAAAAATAGACTAACTCAAATGGCAAAAGAGACCCAAAAAGCCAATGACGAGAAGAATGCCTTAAAAAGCCAAACTGGCTAGATGGAAAAGAAATTTCAAAAACACACAGAGAAGAATGATTCCTTCAAAATTAGATTGTAGCAAATGGAAGCTAATGACTTTATTAGAAGTAAAGATATTATAAAATGATCCAAACAAATGAAAAAAATAGAAGGCAATGTGAAATATCTCATTGGAAAAAAAAAAACAACAAAAAGCTCTGACCTAGAAAATAGATCCAGGAGAGATAATTTAAAAATTATTGGACTACCTGAAATCCAGGATCAAACAAAGAACCAAAAATCATCCTTCAAGAAATTCTGAAGGAAAATTACCCTGATATTCTAGAACCAGATGGTACAATAGCAATAGAAAGAATTCACCAATCATCTCTTGAAAAAGACGCCCAAAAGAAAACTTCTAGGAATGTTATAGACAAATTCCAGAGTTCTCAGGTAAGGAAAAAAAATATTATAAACAGTCAGGAAGAAACAATTCAATTATTGTGGATACACAATCAGGAAAACACAAGATCTAGCAACTTCTACATTAAGGGATTGAAGGGCTTGGAATGTGATATTTCAGAGGTCAAAAAAGTTAGGATTAAAACCAAGAATCACCTACCCAACAAAACTGAGTATGATGCTTCATGGGAAAATATGGTCATTCAATGAAATGGAGGACTTACAAGTATTCTTGTTGAAAAAACAGTACTGAATCTATAATTTGACTTTCAAGTAGAAGAACCAAAGGAACCATGAGAAGGTAAGCAGGAAAAGGAAATCATAAGGCACTTATTAAAGTTGAACTATTTATATTCCTACATGGAAAAATGATCATTGTAACTTATGGGACTTTTCTCAGTATAAGGACAGTTTAAGGAACTATATAGGAGTGTGTGTATATATACACAAACACACACACAAACATACATATATAAATACATATATATAGTATATATACATATATATATGTATATATATATATACATAGGAGGGTGTATGTGCATATAAATAGATATGCGAGTGTGCGTATATATGTGTACTTGTATACAGAGGCATAGGGCACAGGAATAGTTGAATAGAAAGGGATGATATCTAAAAAAATAAAATTAAGAGGTAAGAGAGCAATATAATGGGAGAAGGAGAAAGGGAGAGATAGAACAGGGTAAATTATCTCATATAAAAGAAGCAAGAGAAAACTTACAGTGGAGGGGATGAGCAGGAAGGTGGAAGGGAATGGGTCAACCTTACTCTCATTGAATTTGGCTTAATGAGGGAATAACATACACATTAAAATGGTTATCTTATTCTCCAGGAAAGGAGGGGGCCCGGGGATAAGAGGGAGGATGAGAGAAGGGAGGGAAGATTCGGGGATAGGGTAGTTAGAAACAAATACCTTTGAAAAGGAACAGGGTCAAAGTAGAAAATAAAATAAGTGGGGATCAGGATAAGATGGAGGGAAATAGTTTTTCTTTCACAATATTGCTACTATGGAAACATTTTTTATAACTACTCATGCATAACCTATATTAAATTGCTAGTCTTCCCATTTGGGGTTGGGTGAGGAGAGAAGAAGGGAAAGAATCTGGAAATCAAAGTTTTAAAAACAAATGTTAAAAAAATGTTTTTTTATATTCAACTGGGAAATAAAGTATACAGGGACTGGGATAGAGAAATCCATCCTGCCCTACCTGAAAGTTTGGTGGGAATGGGGGAGGATATAAGAGAGCCCAGATTGGGAGAAGAGGTATTCAGTATGCTTGATATCTTGGGTTGGGGCTAGGAGAAAGACGGGGAGAAAATTTGTAACTCAAAATCTTGTGGAAATGAATGTTGAAAACCAAAAATAAATAAATAAAGGTTTTTTTGTTTTAAATAAAAGACCTAAAACCTTATAAAAAGAAAAAAAAAGCCTAATTGATGCTGAGTGGTTAATCGGAAGGAAAGTACTAGTCATTCATTGCTGGTAACAGTTACTAGTGGGGGTTTGAGCAGTTGACATTGTAGAAGAGATACACCAAAACCTCAGATATCCCACCATAACCATAAGGCTGCAGATGAGGTAGTATGTAGCTATCTGGCTATGGATAGTCAGTCAGACTGTACTTATTACATAAACATGTGTGAGTGCACACAGAAACACAAAACATAGACACACAATTAGAAAATAAATTGACTATATAATTTCTCCCAAATAGAAATTACTTTGGGGTTATTCCGTTTGTACTATCTTTGTTGATGGTACATTAACTCTTTAATACTTATGATTAAATTGATTATATTTCTGCTTTAATTATTATTTAGTTCTATTCTGAAGATATGATTTATGAGAAGAAAATTATTATGACCATTATTATAGCTTTAATATATGTGCAGCCCAGTGAACTCAGTTGTTTAGAGGGATGTACTAACAAGATCAAAGACATGAATTTTATATTTCAGATCAATTTCCTTTGCTGTATTTAAGGTTCACTGTCTTTTCTTTCACCCTTCTCCCAAACTAGCATCTTTCTTACAAATAAATACCACTGACCACAAAGATGCCTGGGCAAGATGATGTATTTTCACTATTGCTCTCCATGAAAAAAAAATATTAACACATTAACACATACAACCAATACTGCAATCAATACTTTTTCACATGAAAATCCTGAAAGATAGGAAGGAAAAAATCAAAAACGAAACTTGTCTGCCACCTCACGAACAGTGTCCTAAGTCCTAATGCCACATGTCTCCTTCATTCTTCCTTATTATATCTCCTAAACTTGGAATATTAGAAGAGCATTTTTTTCTTTCTACTATCAGACCATCTTATTCCCTAACAGGCATTCAGTCAAATTCAATTTCTCAGTTACGGAAACAATACGTGAGGGACACTGGATATTCTAGGCCTGGAACTGTTGCGGAAAAACTGGAAATATTAGTTCCTAAAACCAACAACAAGGAAAAATACACAAAAACATAAAACAAATCTTGCAAAATTACAGCAATAAGTTTGTCTCCCCCCCACCCCAAGAAAGAGATCAGAGAACATATTCTCCCCGTTCATTTGTAGAGGTATTGTGTAGGCAGGGTACATGGGTGTGGAATGTCACATATAATTTTATATTTTTAATTGATAACTTTGCTTACCATTTTTGCTCTACTTTTTTCTTTTTTCTGCAAAATTTTATTTTAAGCTCAAACATCAGAACACAAATAGAAAATAGAGAAAAGAAACAAAAACACATAAAAATACTTAAATATTGGACCTTAAATATAAAGTTAGAAAGAAAAAGCATATTGTGTGCATAGCAGAGCATAAGAAATGATTCAAAATATGTAGCAATAAATTTTCATTTCAAGAAAACCTATATGATAAATATTATACCTTGTATTGAGAAGTGTCCATCTTTTCTTTTCTCCCTTGTAAGTTCATTTTGTTTTTTGCTGTGCATTTTTTACTTTGTTCTTTTTTCCCTCCTCCCCCCAATCCTTCTCCAAGGCCACAATAAAGTTTAGATATGTTTGTCTATAGTTATAAATATATACATATCCTCCCCCACCACCCCTGAAGACTATAATAAAGTTTATATATGAGGGGGTGGAGTCAAGACAGCAGTGCAGAAGAAGGAAAACTCTGTGGACTCCCCCCATAACCACCTCAAATACCTATGAAATATGACTTAAAACAAATTTAGAGCTATAAAACCCACAGAGTGACAGAGAGAAACAAATCTCCCACTGAAAGCAGCCCGACAGGCAGACAGGAAGGGTTCATCACAGCATGCTTGGAGCAGAGCCCAGGCTGCTTGAGCCCAGGATTTTAGCCCCAGGAAGGACCCAATCAGCCATGGCTGGAGCATTCAGAAGAGTGGATCACCAGCAGCTGTGGCAGTTTCCAGAATTATCAACCCATAAATGCCAAAGTAAAAGGTCAGTGGAACCCTGCTGGATCTAGGGGAACGGTGGGGGGGGGAGGGGAAATGGAGAGTGGTCCAGCCTCTGCTCTGGAATAGTTGAAGGGAATATACATGTATATATATGTATATATGCATACACACATGCATATATATGTCTTTATAGGAGAGTATATATGCATATGAATACATTTGCAAGTGTGTATATATATATATATGTATACATATATATATATGTGTGTGTGTGTGTGTGTGTGTGTGTGTGTACATGTGTACATAAACAGAGGGCACAGGATCAATTGAATAGGAAGGGATGATATTTAAAAGGTTAAATTGAGAGGTGAGAGAAGAATATAATGAGAGGAGATGGGGAAAGAAATAATGGGGTTAATTATCTCATATATTAGAGGCAAGGAATAACTGGTAAAATGGAAGGGAAGAACAGGAACTCAGAGGGGAATGGGTCAACCTTACTCTCATTGAGTTTGGCTTAGGGAGGGAATGATATATACTTTAAATTGGGTATCTTGCCCTACAGGAGAACAGGGAGTAAGGTGATGAGAGGGGGGATGACTGAACGGAGGGCAGGTTTGGGGGAAGGGTAGTTAGAAGCACACACTTTTGTAAAGGGACAGGGACAAAGTAGAGAATAAAACAGGGGAGGAGGGTGGGATAGGATGGAGGGAGATATAGTCAGTCTTCCACAATATATCTACTATGGAAATGTTTTGCATAACTACACATGTACAACCTAATAGAATTGCTTATCTTCCCAGTAAGGGTGGGTGACAAGGGAGGAAGGGAAAGAATCTGGAATTTAAAGTTTTAAAGTCAAATGTTAAAAAAAATAAAGTTTTGATGTTTCTCCATAATTATAGATATATATCCACACAAATACATATATACATCCAAAAACAGACATATATTTCCCCAAACCTATTCTACTCCTGATGTTTGTTTTTATACATGTGCATATGTCTTATTTCCTATCCTTCCTGCTTTCCTCTACTTTATTTTTACCCACTACTTTGCCCTCCTTTGACTTGCCCTATTTTTTTCTTTAAAAAATGGTATAAGAGATATTTCTCTCTGAGGGGAGAAAGACAGTGAGATGCAAAGAAATCATGCAAATATTAAAAAAAAACTTTATTAATTAAAATCTTTTTTAAAATGCCTAACTTGGGGGAGGCTAGGTGGAGCAGTGGATAGAGCACTAGCAATGGAGTAAGGAGGACCTGAGTTCAAATCCGTCCCCATACACTTGACACACTAGCCATGTGACCTTGGGCAAGTCACTTAACCCCAATTGCCTCTCTAAAAAGAAAAAAAAATGCCTACCTTTTAAAATATTGTGGTTATTTGCCTCTATTTGAAACCTTCTTGTGCTATGGAAATTTCTCTTTCCTGATGAAGCTCATCTGAGTTTTAAATAATTAGAAAATTATAATTTATATTATCTTCAAATTTATCTTCCTCAAATGCCATTAAGAGGTCTTAGTTCTTCCTTCTGGGAACAAACGTGTTTTTTTCAAACTACTTTAAATACTTAAAGTCATATCTGTCACTATTGTCTACTCTTTGTCAAATAAATATCTGCTTCTTTTTATGACATGTTTTGGTGTCCATATTGGTACATCCTTTAGAATTAATTTCAGCTTTTAAGAGTCCTGTGGAAGCAGCATGTTAGAGAACTGAAAAAATACTGTCCCCAGAGTCAGAGAATCTATTTTCAAATCCTGACACTGGCTCTGATAGCCTATATGATCTTTTGTAAGACACTTACCCTTTCTATGACTTATTCAGGATCACACAGCTAATAAGTGTCTGAGGACAGATTTGATTTAAGAAAACGAATCTTCTGAACTCCAGACCCCACACTCTGTTCATTGCGCTACCTAGCTGCCCTCGTTTGCCTCAGTGTCTTCATCTCTAAAATGAGCTGGAGCAATAAATGACAAACCATTTCAGTATTTTTGTCAAGAAAATCCAAAATGAGGACCCACAGAGTTGGATCTGACTAAAACAACTAAATAACAACAACTACTACTACCATTCCTGTACCTCAATGTTCTCATTTGTAAAATACCAGCTCAAATTATATGATACTATTTAGAAAATACTAAAATTGTCAAAGTACCATAGGTATAGTCTAGCAATGACAGGTTGCAACGGAGCTTTTCCTTTATTGGGGCTTGCCAATGCTATATATTACAAATGCAATTCTATATAGAGTACCTAATCAATTAAAACCTCCAGCTTTATTTTCCCATGAAGAATTATATATTTTTCTACCCCTAATTTATTCTTATTCAATTAGTTGTTTAATGAAACTGAAGGACTTTAATCATACCTTCAGATTTATACTTATTAAATTGTATCTTATTAGATGTGACCTATTATTCCATTCTGTTTAGTCCATTTTTGATATCTAAGCTTGGCATCCAATGCATCGACCATTCCTCATTTTTTGGGGTGTTATAGAAAAGATGAGTAACTATGCCATTTTGAGGTGATTTCATCCAAAGCACTGATAAAAATGAACAGAAGTTAAAGAGAACAGTTAAGATGTGCAATTACCTTATGACTTCTAGGTAGATTCATTAAAATAATAATTGAGTCTATATATCCAACCAATTCCTGATTTACTTTATTATCACTGACCATGTCTTTCCATATTTTCCACAAAATATCATGAGAAATTTTGTTGACTATCTTCCTAAAATTCATATTTATCATTTTTATGTCTACCATCTGATCAACCAGTTCAATGAACTTTTAAAATAATGACTAGAAATTACTCTGCTTTATAATCATTCTTCCTCTCTTTCAACAATAGAAATCACTCCTTTACTAATTAATACTAAGGATTATTCTTATGCCATAAGAGATTATAAGCAAGATGATTCCAGAACAACCTGGTAAGACTTATGTAAACTGATTGAAAGTGAAGTGAGCAGAACCTGGAGAATGTTGTACACAACAATAACAATATTGTGCAATGAAGAACAGTGAATTCCTCATCTATTTTCAGCAATACAATGATCCAAGACAATCTCAAAGGACTCATGATGAAGTTTACTATCCACCTCTAGAGAAAGAACTGATATTGTTTGACTACAGACTAAAGCAAACTATTTTTCAGTTTGTTTTTCATTCTTTTTCTTTTGAGTTTTCTTATACAAAATGACTAATATGGAAACATATTGCTTCATTGCACATGTATAACCTATATCAGGCTGCTTTCCATCTCAGGGCAGGGAGAGGGGAAGGAGTAATAAAATTTGGAATTTGAAACTTTAAAAAAAATTAGAAAACATGTTTTAATATGTAATCGGGATAAAACAAAATGTTATATATTATAAAAATAATTATAGCATAGGATGTGGATTTATATCAAACTGAGTGTCCTATGATTACCATTATTTATACTTCCCTTTATTTTTTTGTTTTGTTTTGTTTTTGAGAGGGAGAAGCCAGGGCAGTTGGGGTTAAGTGATTTGCCCAAGGTTACACAGCTAGTAAGTGTTAAGTTTCTGAGGGCAGATTTGAATTCACATTCTTGTGAATGCAGGGCCAGTGCTCTATTCACTATGCTACCTAGCTGCCCACCACTTTCTTCTTTTTGAAAGGCAAGATAATTGTCCATCTCTATGTCTTTGGTACCTTATTTGGCACCTTTTTATATACCTCACCTCTTCTCTACAGTTCTTCTGATTTCCTTCTTTTCTCCTGTTCTGAAGCTCCTGATGCTACTAGGGAAAGTTATGTAAATGTCACATGGGACAACTACAAATTTTACAAAATATTGCTGGCTCTTAGAATGACCCAATCTTTTATTTTCAAACCACCTGCTGGGACAGAATGCATCAGTTTCACATTAATCATTTAATAATGTTGGTTCTTTTACTCCCCCCAAAAACTCTCTTTTCTCTAGGACAATAAGCTGTTAACTTTATTAAATTTCATAGAATTTCTTAGATCTTTGAATTGCTCTTCTCTGTAACCAGAATTCACATTGAAGTAGAATTGTGTGTGTGAATGTGTGTGTGTGTCTAACGTTTTTGCTCATACATCAACTGATTGCTAAATGAAATTAAAAAACACTATAGTGTAATCTGTAAAGAATGGTTTTTTAATTAGGAAATTTGTGCAATATGTGATTTATATACATTAAGATCATCATCTATTGAGTCAAATATCCATGAAAAAGTATCTTCTCAAATGACCACGTAATACTCATCTGAAAAGCTCAACTTTTTCAATGGCTGATTTGTTACATATGTGAGGCAGTACATGAAGAACTGTCCAGGACCTAGAAAGATCTTAATTGAAGTTTTGCCTTTGATACAGACTGGAATAGACATAATTTAACCTATTAGTCCCCTGGGCAAACCTTCTCATAAGTTGCAAAAGAGGTGCCAACTTACATTAGTAGAAGGAATCTCGTCATGTGAAAATTACTTATATATTAATGAAATCACTGGCCCAGACTGAATTCCCTATCACTTATGTGTTCCATATTAAGACTTGGAAGAAAAGCAAATGGTATTTTTAGCTGTTTTGTGATACATTGATATTTGTTAATTCATATTTCAACACACTGTAACATAATTAGCTTCAAATTCTCCTTATTTTTTCATTATAATTCTTTCCTTTTCACATGAAGACACACAATTAAATAAAAACTTACTACATATATTGTGGCAGTGTCCAAATATTGTAAGAAAGTTCAGTTCATTTCTTCATGGATCTTAGTTTATCACAATGTGTTGCTTAAAGACAATTATGAAAGGATTTGAATTTTTAAACTTTATCCCCAAGGATTTCTCCATCAGTCCTCTTTTAGTGCCCCATTATTCCATAGCTATGACCTTAGTTACTTTTGTTCTTCTTTAAATACATATTTATTGACATACTAGTATTTATATCACCTCATTTTTCCTCTGTATTTTTCCTTTCTCTCCATGGAGATGGTGGTGGTGGTGGTGGTGATGATGATGATGATGATTTAAAAAAGAAATTAAAAATTTTATTCAAGGCCTCAATTTCTTTCTTGTTTATCTTTTTATTGGGTACGTCTATCTCTAAAACAAGTAAACTGAGGTTTTCAACTATTATAGTTTTGCTATTGCTCCCTGCAACTAATTAAATTTTTTGATTCATTTATTTATTGTAGTCTTCAGTGCAGTCTTAAGCGATTTGCCCAAAGTTACACAGCTAGTAAGTGTTAAGTTTCTGAGGGCAGATTTGAACAAGATTTTGTTCCACAAAATCCACAAGATTTTGAGTTCCAGATTTTCTCCCCATCTCTTCCCTCTCTTCCATTCCAAGATTCCATGCATTCTGATTATCCCTTCCCCCAGTCTGCACTCCCCTCTATCACCTCACCTTTCCCATCCTATCCCCCTCCTCCTCACTTTCTTATAGGACAAGATAGATTTCTATACCCCATTGACTGTATATCTTATTTCTGAGTGGCATGTAAAAACAATTGTTAACATTTGTTTTCAAGACTTTAAGTTCCAAATTCTCACCCTTCTTTCCTCACTACACCCTGACTGAGAAGGCAAGCAATTCAGTATAGGTTATAGATACATAGTTATGCAAAACATCTTCATAATAGTCATGTTGTGATAGACTATATTTCCCTCGATCTACTCCTGTCTGTCATTTATTCCGTTCTCTCCTTTGACCCAGTGAATTGTCAAAAGTGTTTGCTTCCAACTGCCTCATACCCCAAATCTTCCCTTTCTTCTATCACCCCACCTCCTTATGCCCTTACCCCTACTTTGCTATAGAATGAGATACTTAATTGAGTGTGTAAGTTTTTCTCTCCTTAAGTAAAATGTGATGAGAGGACGGTTTACTCATTCCCTCTCACCTCCCCCCTTTCCCCTTTTTTGTAAAAACTTGTTATTGCCTCTTTAATATCAGATAATTTACCCTTTTCTATCACACCCTTTCTCTTTCTCCCCATATATGCCTTTCTCATCTCTGAATTTTATCCTTTAGATATCATCTATCAATTTTTAACTCACCCTGGACCCCTTCCTCTCTCTCTTTCTCTCAGTGTGGGTGTGTGCATGTGCATGTGTTTGTATATGAGTACGTATGTATAAGTATATGTGTACATGTATATATGTATATCTATATATTTATATATATGTATATGAGTATATATAGACACATATATACATACATGAATAAATATATTTGTATATTCCCTCCAACTACCATAATACTGAGAAAGGTCTCATGAGTTACAAATATCATATTTCCATGAACATGTTCCAAGAACAAATTAAATTAGTCTCTTCTGTTTTCTCTCTCCTGTTTGCCTTTTCCTGCTTCTCTTGATTCTTGCAATTGAAAGTTAAATTTTCTATTCAGTTCTGGTCTTTTCATCAGCAATGCTTGAAAGTCCTCTATTTCATTAAATATAAATTTTTTCCTCCTAAAGTACTATACTCAGTTTTGCTGGGAAGCTGATTTTTAATCCTAATTCCTTGACCTCTGGAATTCAAATTCCAAGCCCTTCAGTCTTTTAATGTAGAAGTAGCTAGATCTTCTGTTAGCACTCTACTTATTCCATAACAAATCAAAGCAAAACATTCACAGCAGGGGGGCGGAGCCAAGATGGCATCATAGAAGCAATAAGTTTCCTCAGCTCACACATAGCCACCTCAAATACCCCTAAAATATGACTCTAAACGAATTTTTGGGCTCCAAATCTCACAAAAATACAGAAAAAAAATCTTCTGCTTAAGGCAGCTTGGCAAGAAGGGATCATCACAGCATTCTGGGAACCTAAACCAGCCCAGCCTAAAACCAGGGCTTGACCCCAGGGTGACCAGGACAAGCCACAGTTGGAGCCTTCAGAAGAGTAGAACAGTGGCAGTTGTGGCAGTTTCCAGAATTACCAAGTCACGAGAAACAAGGAATAAGTGACAGGTCAGTGAACCTAAGGTAAATTTTGGGGAGAAAAGTTTACAAGTGGAACTGCCTCCAGGGCAAGGAAGCAGTGAAATGGCAGCCCTGCCACCACCTCCACATGGCTGCTTCAGAGCTCACAGCCTGCAGACTGCAGGGAGGCCAAGCAATAGTTCAGAGGCTAGGTGCTCTTGTGTTGAGCATCCTGGATACACATCATGGTCTTGGGTGGGTGGTCCTAGGGTGCATTCTCACTGAGTCAAAGCTGGTGGGGGCTGCAGCAGCCTCCCAATAGCTCTGGCAGCTGTGAAAACCCCAGTGATTTGGGACTGAGCTTTCCCCTTTGGAAGGAGAATTCCACAGAGCTAAAAAAAATCAATTAATTGACTGGTGGCATGAGCAAGAAAAGGAAGTAAAGTAAGAACAGCAACCAAACTCTAGATTCCTTCTTTGGGGACAAGAAGGATCAAAGCATGGAACTGGAGGAAGACAACACAGTCAGAACTCCCAAACCAAAATCTTCCAAGCAACATGTAGACTTCCTACAAGCCATAGATCAGCTTAAGACAGATTTTGAAAACCAAATAAGAGAAGTGGAGGAAAAATTGGGAAGAGAAATGAGAATGATGCAAGAAAATCATGAAAAGAGTGTCAACAACCTGACTGAAGAAAATAACACTTAAAAAAATAGATTAACTCAAAAGTGAAAAGAGGCTCTAAAAGCCAATGAGGAGAAGAACGCCTTAAAAAGTCAAATTTGCCAGATGGAAAAAGAATTTCAAAAGCTTTCTGAAGAGAAAAACTCCTTTAGAATTAGAGTGGAGCAAATGGAAACAAAAGACTTTATGAGAAATCAAGATACTATTAAACAGATCCAAAAATATGAAAAAATAGAAGGCAATGTGAAATACCTCCTTGAAAAAAACACTGACCTGCAAAACAGTTTAAGGAGAGACAATTTAAAAATTATTGGGCTACCTGAAAGGCATGATCAAAAAAAGAACTTAGAAATCATCCTTCAAGAAATTCTCAAGGAAAATTGCCCTGATAGTTTAGAACCAGAGGCCAAAATAGAACTTGAAAGAATTCACCAATCACCTTTGGAAAAAGATCCCCAAGATGCCCATCAATTGGGGAATGGCTAAATAAGCTGTGGTATATGAATGTAATGGAATACTGTTGTGCTATAAGAAATGCGAAGGAGATGGACTTCATAATTACCTGGAGAGGCTTATACGGACTGATGCTAAGTGAGAAGAGCAGAACCAGGCAAAACCTGTACACAATCAGAGACACATCGTACATATGATGACCAACCTTGATAAACTGGGACTGTCCTCAACAACGCACAGCTAAAGTCAACTCTACAAGCCTCAGGATGGAAGGAGATACCTAAACTCAGAGAAAGATATAGAAAGACTATAGTT
>CM053582.1:428592132-428617532 GCA_028627135.1 Pseudochirops cupreus
TATATATATAGACATATGTATATATAAATATATAGACATATATGTATAGACACACACATACACACACAAATACTTACCAGTACATACTATTTGCTAAACTATTTAATATTTAAATGTTTTTAGAAAAGTGGGTTATTTTACAAGTACACACAGCAAAATGAAACCAACACTGCTCATAAGAGAGCTCATTAAATTCTTTGGTGCTGGCAAATTGATCTTCTCTAAAGCCATCCCAGGAGTTTGCTTTGACAGATGTCAGTTGATTGACATTTGAACAAAAGTATATGAAATGCCATATTTTACACCCTATGTCAGTTGGCACATTTGTTTCTCATACATTATGTTTCCATTAAATGAGGTTAGAAACAAAGCCTTCTATTTACTGAGAAAGCTCTTCCCTGCATGAAATGGTGAACAATTAGAACCATTTACTCTGTCAACCATTGCCATCAGTTCAATTAACAATGCCTACAAAATAAATTCTGAATGCTATTCACACAATGTTCAGTCTGACTCAACAAGTTACATAACAGTTGTCAATCTTTTAAACACATTTGGAAAGGTAAGATAAAGTGTTGTTGTTGCTGTTGTTGTTTCTATTGCTGTTTTTCTCAGATAAAAACTTCTTGTAGAGGTTATGGGTTCTGAAATGCTGAACCTAGTATCCCATGAATTCTTGGCACAATGTCACTTCCTAGTTCAAAAAGGGAATGGTTTAAACAACTTGCCAAAAAAAAAAAAATCCTTCATGAATATCAAAGCAATGTTACACATGCATGTTTTGATTATGTATAAATGAAAATGAAAAGTACTAGTTGGCAGATCTTAAATTGTAACATATTTTGAAATGAAGAAGGAAAAGTCTATACACTGAATTTCAACCAGCTCCAAACAATAGAAATTGGAAAGTCACTGATGTGTTTCAAAATCCAATTTAGAATTATAATGATCAAACCATATTTTCATTCTCTTTGGGATTGCTACCCATCCATCACCTAGGAAATGTTTTGTTCTGTTTTGGTTTTTTTGAATGAAAAAAAAAAGAAATCATCTAGGAATAAAATACTATAATTAGCTGAATTTAGATGTAACTAAAGATTACCTATAAAAAGAAGTTCTGTTTCTACTTATTAAAGTTCCTCATAACATTTAGTTGTTTTTTTTTTAAATTTAGGTTTGTTTTGTTTTTGTTGTGGTAAATAGATTATTGTGAATATAATTTTAATTATAATTCATTATTGTAATAGTAATGAAATTTGAAGATCCTTTTGTATTGCTAAGCTAACAGGTATTTAGCACCTAATTTCAAATTAAGCTTCTGTAAAGAAACAGGAGGCATGAACCCTTGTTGCTGACATAACAAGAAGGGGCTGAACAGGGAGGAACTATACCATATATAAGGAAGAACACAAGCTGGACAGTCAAAATTTCCTGGGGTAAGCATCGTGGAGGCAGGGCAATGCTGCTGGACTGAAGACTGAACTGAAAATTGAGAAGAACTGAGAAGAGGAATGAGAATTGAGAACTGCGACAGAATTTCTCAGAGCAAACCATGTGGAGGTGGTATAAAGTGATTTTGATTTTTTTTAATAAAGAAAAAAAACTTTTTTTTTAAATTTTGTGGAAAATAAAAGCAGAAACTGAGACCTCAGATTCCAGAAAACTCCTGAATAATATGTTTCCTTAAAAAATGCTGTTATGTTTCTACCACAGTCTTTCCCTCCCCTGCTTCCCTCCTCTCCCCAAAAATCCTTTTCTAGGTATTTTCCTCTTTTACCCACGTCCCCTCCCCAACCCTTACCACTTCTGACTTTACTCTTTCTTTTGCTTCTATTTGTTTTCTAGTCTACTTTCATTCTTCTCCCTTTTTCTTTCACTTTTTATCACCATTTGTCACTTTTTGTCTCCTGAGACAAAAGCCCATTCCAGTACCCCTCCCCTCCTCCCTAGCATGCACAAAAGACATTCTCTACCCTTTCTCTTAGGACTTGATAACTCTTTTCTAATAATAGTTGCTGTTTTAAGAATCTAAGAGGTTTTCCCCATTCTATTCCCACCTAAGGACAGATATAGCTTTGGTAAGAGTCCCTCCCAATTCCCACCCACCCTACCCCAACTGAGTTGTCTTCTCTATAGCTTTCTTACCCTATGTTAAAACCTTCTCCTATATTCCCCTTTTTACTACTTACACCCTGCACACCATGCTCACCCCAATAATCTACCTATTCTAGAAAAGAGCCCTCCTCTTTCTGAGCCCTTTTATCCTAGAATAGAGAAACCCTTTCTTTCCTTATCATCCCAAGGAAAGGTTTGTTAATCCTTTCAGCAAGATCTAACACTTTCTTCTTCCCTGAGGAAGACCTGAGCAGCTGTTCTTTTGTAATACCTCTGCCCTTAACCTCAGGATGTGTGTTAACTCTCCTGGAAACAGAAAAGCCCTTTTCCCCTTCAAACTTCCTCCCTTGGGGAGAGAGGATCCTTCATCACCCCCTTCTACCAGCAATCTCCTCACCTCACCTCATAGCCTTCCCTAGTTATCACTTCTCCAGCTAGTGTAGGAGGGCATTAAGCTCTGACACACAGGTTTCAAGGACATTCTCTGCTGTAGTCTTGCCATGCTGCTCCTTGAGGTGGCGTCAAATAGCAGGTTTATGGGCAAATCGCACATTATGTTAAGAACAACAGTAGGGTTGAGCCCCAGAGTGAAGGTTGAGGTGGTCATGTAGGGTACACTTCTGCATGAAGCATTTGCCACAAATACCACAGGAGTGTGACTTGACATCTCAGTGGATGTTCATGTGACAGTTGAGGTTGCTGCTATGGTTAAGCTGTTTCCAACATTGAGAAGGCACATAAAGATGAAGTGTTGGGCTGTCATGTGGAACACAAGTTTTCCACACTCTGAAACACTTCTGGGCACTTGCTTCACTTGATGTTTCCCACTGAGGAGCCCCCTGGTGTAGGACTCCTTGTACCCTCATAACTCCCACTAACTCCACTGTTCTGGAACATAGTAGCTGCTGCTAGGGCTTCATCTCTCAGCCCAAGGGTTACTCTACTTGACCTCCAGGAAACGGCAACAGACCCTCCCTTTCTGTGTCTTCTGTGAGGCTATAGCAGGCCTTCACCACCTCTTGGGGTGCTGTACTATCTTCAGGGGCATCAATAGTTTCTCCAACTTCATTGATGAGGAGTCAACTACTTCCCTCAAGGTTAAGGATTCCCCCAATGCCTCCAGGAGGCTTAAGCCTCTGTGCCACTTCCAGTGCTGATTCCACCTTGACAGTGCAGATACAATCTCTTCTTCATCCTCTTCCTCTTCTTCTGCCTTTAGCTCAAGGTCCTCATTGGGAGGAAATTCTAGCTTCACAGGTTGAAGAAGAGGAGGTGGAGGAGGTGGTGGTGGAGGTTTGGGAGCTGGCTTTGGGGTTCAAGCAGCTGGGAGGAGTGATTTGGTGGAGCTGAGCGCAGTCAATCCAATCCCTCCACTAACTCCATCCTCTTTTAGGCCAATCTTGGGTTCAATGAATTGGCTCAGGGCATTTCTACATTTTTCTGCCACATGTTCCATTTGTAGATAGTAGGCAACAGTCAAGTAGTTGACAATATCACTGACAGCAAAGTCCAGAGCACCAGTATAGCAGGAGAAGAGGAGGTCTGCCATGAATCTGGCACTGTGCATTAGTGAGATCTATAGCTCTGAACTGGGGTTGAGGAGAAATTGGTCATGAAGAAATGAGGAGCAAGCTGCCAGGATTACCTTGTGGCTATTGGCCACAATAGTGACATTGCAAAAGCACTCTTCTGCTCAGAGCTAGTTCGTGTTTTGAAGGGCTGCAGTCTCATGCCCAGGAACTGGAATCACAAGACTTCCACTCTAGATGCCATGGTACTGGATGTGCTGAGGAAGTTCCCTGTGTTTGGTGGAGGGTGAATTTGTGATTTTGATGTTGAGAATGGAGCTTATGATGCTGAGGATTTTGGAGGGTCAGCCTGAGCTGCTGGAGACTTCTGAGGGCTAGCTGGAGCTGGTGAAGACTGAGGAAGAATGACTGTGGTGCCAGTATTTTGTACAAATGTTGTTGTGACTTTGTTAATGTGTATGAATGTTATTGTGGCTTTCTTAAGCCTTGTCTTCCCAGGACCAGAGACTGTGAGAGATTTGAGGTGGACTGGACACTGTGAGCTTCAATATGGAGCAGGAACTGCACAGAGAGCTGACCAAGGAACTGGGAGCTGTCTGTCTTTCAACTAAGGTGGCAGTTGGTTAGATTTGAGCTGGAGCTGGGACCATGAAAGAGGGACCATGGAAGCTGAAAGCCTGCTGCAAGTCAAGATGGAAAGATTTCTCCATGGGTACTGAGTAGTCACTGATGAAATTGTCTGAGTAGTGACTGATGAAATAGGATACTGAGTGACTGGTGTAATGTACTTGTGACCTAGGGGGGGATGGCTGTTGCATTTTCCACTACCCCTTAAGAGGGTACTGAGTAGTGACTGTTGAAGTTGTAACTTAATTGCACCCTATGGGTGGGGGACTTTAACTATTGCACTTTGTTATTGAATTAAGGACTCTGTGATTGATTAAATGAATGTACTTTCTTGAAAACTATGTGGCTATTATAGTGATAAGTTGTTGAGTTGTGACATGATGAATGCTGTATTTTGATTTTCTGTGATAAGTTGCAACATGTGAATGATGTACTTTGATTTTTTGTGAATATTTTGCTCTGATTTGTTATTGAACAAATAGAGAGTTTGCTATACTATGTAATCAGAATCTTGAAAACTGTTCACAGTAGCAGTCCTCTGGAAAGCTGCTAGTGCTTAGCTTTACAAATTCTGATAAACTGAAAAAAACTCCAAAGTTGCCACTTGCCTATCTACATACATTCTCATTGAACTTGGCATTCTATACATGTAGGTATAATAATAATAATATTAATAATAATAATAATAGAAGGTCAAGTGGATTAGGGTGAATCTGTATTAGCCCCAGGTTATGATTTGGGGTTACATAATAGAGTAAAGAAAGATCATTGGGTTTTGTCAGGACATTTGGATTTGTTCTATGTGTCTGTCACTTTGTAATTGTGTGAAGATAGGCAAATCAATTAATATCTTGGAATCTCAGTATTTCCCTCTGTTAAAAAGTATAGAATAATAGTTTGTATCAGCAGCAGCAAAGTGTTATGTATGACTTGACCTGATAATTCTGGTATTTGGCTTACAATATTCCTCAGAGTTTTCAATTTTGGGGTATCTCTTTCAGGAGTTGTTCAGTGGATTCTTTCCATACCTATTTTACCCTCTAGTTCTAGAACCTGTAATGGTAATGGGAATTTGAAGACCTTCCTTGCTTTGAAAATAAACTTTTCCCCTTAATAGCCTGAATGTAATCACATGAAGCATGTGGTGGGAGGAGTTTGTCCAAGGGCAGAGCAGATTCCACAGGAAACTGGGAGTCATAACCTCCTAAACAATTGGGAAGAGAGGTTGTTTCCAAAGGAGACAGATAGGCTTGTGAGTAAATATTGGTCAAATATTGGTTTGTGCGAAGGTGAAAGGATAGTGTGGCTCTCTGTGCTATTGTGGCTTCTTAACTTCTTTGCTACTATGATGGAATCAGCTTACTGGTTTTGGGAGTTGGTTTTCTGGTGTCTGGATAAAGGCTTGTCTTCTGTTTTCTATATGGAAAGTTTGTTATATTTTATAATCGAGCACCTTGCAGATATATTTATCATGACTGTTGATGCTGTAAATATTGCATTGGTGCTACAGGACCTCAGAACAGTTTTCCTTGATGATTTCTCAGAAGATGTTGCCCAGGCTCTTTTTTTCATCATGGCTTTCTGGTAGACCTATAATTCTTAGCTTATCTCTCCTGGATCTGTTCTCCAGGTCAGTTGTATTTCCAACGAGATATTTTATATTTTCTTCTATTTTTTCATTCCTTAGACTTTTTTTTTATTACTGATTATTGATACCTCATAGAGTCATTAGCTTCAATTTGTCTAATTTCAATTTTTGGAATTTGTTTTCCCTTGGTTAGTTTTTGAACTTCCTTTTCTATTAGAAAAATGTTAATCTTTTAAAATTTAATCTGAATTGTTAACTTTTTTATTTTTTATTTTTTTTATTGATTTATTTACTTTTAGTTTACAAGATTCAGTTCCAGAATCCCTTCAGTTCCAAATTTTCTCCCCTCCTTCTTTCCCCACCCCCACCTATGGTGGCATGTAATCAAGTACAGGATCTGCAAATACTTTCACATTGGACATTAGTCTGGTTGTATAGAAGGGCTGTAACCGATGGAGTGAACAATGGAAAAAAAGAAAGAAATCCAAACATGGAAAAGAATGAAAGCATGTAGATTGCTTTAATTTCAATTTAACCTCTGTTCTTTCTAGATCTTTCTCTGAATTTAGATACCCCATTCCATCCTGAGACTTTTAGAGTTGTTTTATAACTGTGCATTGCTGAGAAGAGTCCAGTTTATCAAGGTTGGTCGTCTCACATGCCATATGTCTGTGATTGTGTACAAATTTTTCCTGGTTCTTCTCTTCTTACTTAGCATCAGTTTGTATAAGCCTCTCCAGGTAAATATGAAGTCCATCTCCTCCCCATTTCTTATAACACAATCGTATTCCATTACATTCAAATACCACAACTTGTTTAACCACTTCCCAATTGATGGGCATCCCCTTAAATTCCAGTTTTTGCCACCACAAAGAGAGCTGCAATACATATTTTTGTGCATATGGATCTTCCTCCTGCTTCTATGATCTCTTTGGGATACAACTCCATAAGTGGTATTCCTGGGTCAAAAGGTATGCAATTATGTATAGCCCTTTGGGCATAGTTCCACATTGCTCTCCAGAATGGTTGTATCAGTTCACATCAACACCAACAATGCATTAGTGTTCCAATTTTTCCACATCCTCTCCAGCATTTGTCATTTTCCTGTTTTGTCATCTTAGCCAATATGACTGGTGATATGTGGTACTTCAACGTTGTTTTGATTTGCATTTATCAATAGTGATTTAGAGCATTTTTTTCATATGCTTATAGATATCTTTAAGAAATTTTACTTTTTAAGAAGTTGTTTTCTTCAGTGATTTTTTTTTGTCCATTTTGCCAATTGAAATTTTAAAATAATTGGTCATTGTCCCTTCTACCTCTCTAATTTGGTTTTAAAAACCTTCCTGAGTTCTTTCAGAGTGCTTTTTGGGCTTGAGACCAATTCATATTCCCTTTTGAGGTTACAGATGTGGGTATAGGGTCAATGCCATCCGCTTATGAATTTGGTCATTCTTGCTCACCATAATAGGATTCTAAAGTCTTTGTTTTTTCAATTTCTTTTTGTGACTGACTATTCCCCACATTTTAGAGTGGATCTCTACTTCTGGGGTACAAAAGTCTTTTATCCACTCTTCTTATGCTGGAAGTTAGGGGCCTGGTTATTGGCTTTGTGTGCAGTGCCTTCTGAGTAACTAGACTGGAGCCAACGTCAAAACTTTGGGCATTTTGCCAGGGTTACACTGCAGCTCACAGCTTGAGGTGTGGGAGAAGAGTTCTGGTGTTAGTACTGCTGACTCCACTCCCCTGGGGTTCAGGATGTCCCACTAGTCAGCTGAGATGGGACTGATTGGGAAGCCTCCTGTCTTGTACCTTAGCCTCAGCATTGCCATGCCCTTCCTCTAGGACTCCCAGGATTTAACCCTGGGATAATATTGTCTGGGTTTTTCAGGATCAGAGAGGGAGATGAGAGCAACTACCACTTTGGCTCCTAGAAGTTCAGGTAAATGATTTTTAAATTTCCAGGATGTGGGCTGTTAGCTCCAGGAGTAGCTGCTGCCACTGTCACTGCCATAGGCCCTGTGCTTGTCTGGTACCCTGCTCCAACAGACCCCCCCCTCCCTCCCCCTCCTGTTATGAGAGGTTTGGGAATTCCCCTGTGGTGTGTAAGTCAGTTCATCTGGGCTCATCGTGGCTATTCTATGGTTGGGTCTGTGGTGATCCAGCTACAGAGCTCTGTGCTTCCCCCTCCCAGCACAACAAATCCCACACTTCCACACTTTCCTGGTTTGGAAATCTGCCACACTCCATTTCCAATGCATTCTATCACTCTACAAACCATTCATATTCACTCTTTAGAGGTTACTGAAGGAATTCATGAACTAGTTCAGATGAGTTCCTGCTTTCACTCTGCCATCTTGTCTCCACCCCTCTTGCATCTATATTCTGTAAGTCTTAAAGCACTATAGAAATATTAATTTCTTAAAATAAAACAAAATATACAATAACATTTAAAAACGCTCTTATATTATCTCATTTTGGTGTTCATTTTATTTTCCTAAAATTGGAGGGCACATTAGTGAGGACTCAGTTTAATTGGGTTCCTTTTGCAATAGATCTACAAAAGACAAAAAACAAAAAATAAACCGCTTGGCAAGGTAAAGAAAATTCTAGGAGAAAAGGTAAATAACTCTTGTCATGAATTCTAGAGATGGGAAGGAACGTCAATGTTTCCCCCCTTCTCATCATTCATGCTTTGTTTTTCTTTATTTTTAGTTGCAAAATAAACAATAACAAATATAAATATTTCTATATGCAAAAAACTAATAGACACGTAAAAATATGTTTTACCTACAATTTGTTTCTCAAAAAACTCAGTAGGTATGCTTAATTTTATAAGATAATAACAAAGTTTTATATTTGGCCCCCTCCACATCATTTTAGTTTTCTTTTTGTTCATTTATAATTTTTTTTATTTACTTTTTAATATCTACCACAATCAACTAACCTACCAACCCCATCAGCCACTGCCCCCAATCACTGAGTAGAATGCCTCTCTTGCAAAGGATACATATAATTCAGTATAACAAATCAGTATAATAATCTTGTCTGATAATAGCTGCTGAGCAATTCATTCATGGAAATGTATTCTGTTCCCTATGCTTCCTCTGATTTTTTACCCTTGTTTTCCTTTTTCTGCTGCTTCTTTCTCTTTAGCTTACATTCCAGTTCCAGGGTAATCTTTTTTTTTTCTTAATGTACAGTAATATAATGCTTTTTTCACTAAAATTATTTTGCAAATAATATTTTTAAGGCAGTAGTATTTCCTTTAAGATACTTTCATTTCTTGTTCCCTTTTCGTTATCATTTTGGTTCTACACTGCTGAGCTCTATTTAGGGGAATTGAATGTTCTTTGTAAGGCTATCGTGGCTTACCTCATTTATTTATGGTCGTGACTTATTATGTTTAGTGGAGCATATCATGTTTTCATGATTTTGCTTCCTTGCTCAAAGACATTCAATGGCTACCAAATGCCTAAGGGATAAAATTCAAATTCCTCACTTTGTCATTCTAGGTTTTCTTGAATCTGCCTACACTTATCTTTCCCAGAAAATTTCTGTCTCTATCCCTCATCATGAATGTGACCCTCAAGCAAGATCTTCTGTTTACTGGTCCCTGCCCACAAAATCATATAATTTTATTCAACTTGATGTTACATATGAGACATAAAGGAAAACAGATGTAGGATCTCCCTAACAAATAGAGTTTTCAAAATATAGTTTGCTTTTTATGAATGTGGTGTGTTCACCAAAACTTAGAGGTCTTCAAGACATAGCTGAAGTTCTATTTTTCAAGTTTCAGACAAGTGTTACTCTATTGACCTCTCACATCCCAACTAATTCTGTTTCTGCAATTTGCTATGCCATTTTGAGGTTTCATGAAAAATAAAGTAGACAGAAAAAAAATAACTCATGGGTATAATTTTTGCAAATTGTTTTCATGGTTCATATATCTTGTTCTACTATTTTTATCTCACTAATTGGACTCTCATTTCCTTTTTTTTAATTTTAAATTGGAATCATCACTAAAAGTTGTTCCCTTGATATTCTTTGACTTTAACGTCATCTGAGAGAGTTCATTCATTCCCATAGTTTATTTACTTGCTTGTTGTTCAGTCATGTCTGACTCTTAATGACATCATCTGAGATTTTCTTGGCAAAAAGACTGGAGTGGTTTGCATTTTCTTCTACAGCTCATTTTATGGCAAAGTAAACTGAGTCATACTGGGTTAAGTGACTTGTCCAAGGTCACTCAGTGACTAAGCATCTGAGGCCAGATTTGAATTAGGGAAGTTGAATCTTCCTGACTCAGGGGCCAGAACTTTATCCACTGTACCACCTACCTTCCCATTTTCAACTGCTACCTCTAGCTTAGTGATAGCTAAATCATAGAATCTAGAATTGATAAGAACCTCAGAATTTTTCTAGGTCTATCAAGATCTAAAGAGAAATACCCTCTTGAAAATCTCAATGTGGTCACTATTCTTTCGTTTGAAGACCTTGATTAATGGAGAATCCTCTATATTCTGGAAGTGAGCTGATTCTACAATTGGACAGCCTTTGTAATTAGTAATTTTCCCCATACACAGAAGAGAAATGTATTTTTTCTGTAATTTCTACCCGTGATCCTTAATCTTGCCTGCTCTGGCCAAACAGATTAGAATGCCACTTTCATATGCCTGGCCTGAAAATAATTGAAGATAGCAGTTTAGAAACAACGTGGTGAGGTACAATGAGTCTTATAGTATAGTCTTAGTTCTTTTACTTATTTCCTGCCCTAAAGGTGTTTACATTCTAATGGGTGAAGATAATATGTAAAAAGGAGACTAAAAGGGGAAAGAAAAAAAATCCTTTGGCGATGCGTTAGCAGTTCATTCTGGAGATATTAATAAAGATATTTATTATGAAAAAACATTTTCTTAATGTTATTCACATACTAAAGGACAACAATGCTGTTGTTTTGCCAAATTTCAAAATTCATATGATCATTGGATGATAAATTTAGGTCTGGAAAGTACTTCAGAGGTCAGCAAAACTATATCCTCCTTATTTTTCAAATGAAGGAACTGAGAGTAAAGAAGATAAAATTATTTACCTAGGCTCACTTAAGTTTTAGGCATCTGAGATGAGATTTTGAATTCAAATATTCCTGAACTCAAGTTCAATGACCTATCCGCTATTCCATATATTATATCAGGTAGCTTTTATTTATCGCCTGTCAAATCTGTTTTTTTTTTCTTTTTGCCTTCCTAGAATATCAGCATCACTTAATTATATAGAACAAATAATAATTATAATAACAGTAACTATGATAATAACAAATTTCTCAGCGTCTGTCTTGAGGCTTATTTCTACCATGCCAATTTTCTCACTAACCCTCTTTCATTTGGACCTTTTCCTTTCTTGGAATTTCCCCCATGTTTGAGTCTCTGCTAAATAATCAGATCATGTATATATTTTTGCTGTGACGCAGAATTGTCTCCTTGTCTTGGTCTCCTAAATAGATTATATATACTATGAGAAAAATATATATTTTTTTCAGTTTCTTTTTGTGTCTTGTCTCAGCCCTAGGTCCATAGTAAATGACTATTAAATTTGGTTCAAAACTATGATTTCCCATTTCTACCTGAGTACTGACAAATCAGTAATACTAATAATGATAAATTTTGGTGAGATAAGAAGTCAGTTGTTTTTATTTAGAGAGGAGTGCCCCACTTTGCATGGCTCCAGCCATGGTCATCTACAGGTTAATGGGAATGATTACTGTTGTTGTTGTTGTAGTTATGATTATTAGTATTATTTCCTGGTTTGATGGATTCTTATCGAAGGAGAAAATAAAAAAAGATAATCCAAAGCAAAATAAATACAAAACCCCATGGTGTAGAATCAGAAAGGTTTTCTCAGATCTATTTGACAGACCTCAGAGTAACACCTCAGGTATATTTTTATCTCTTCCAGAAAAATAAGAAATCTTTTGAAAGTCTGAAAGTGATTTTTTGTTGAGGAGGTAACAAAGATTGTGAACATTTGGTCCAATCTGGACAGTTTTTTTTTCCCTTCCCATTTTCAATTATTAATGGCATTTGAAAATAGATCTCTCTTCACTTTTAGGCAGTCTTCTAACAAATGGGTCTCAGATTATAGCAAGCGTTAATCATGCTTCATTAAGAAATGAGCAGGAGAGCACCAGCAAGAATCATCTTTATTCAAGGCATCAAGGAATAATGTCATCCTGTTCTTCAGATGATATTCAAAAATTCCACATCTTCTTTCTTCAAAATATAATGTTTCATGACTGAATTTTCTAGTGATGCAACTCTGTTAGTATGTAAAGTTTGCATTAATTGCATATTCCAAAGATGATACTTTTGTCCCTGGAACATTTCCAATTGCCTCCTTTCTATACCAAGAGAAATCCTTCTAGTAGCGGCTATGGATGGTTAGGATTATGATTGTGGTGATATAAACTAATTGGCCTCATTTCTAGTGGGGGTTTCATGCTACAAAGAGGAGAGTTCCTACAATATATCTGTGAGGACTCTGTTTTTATTTCATACATTTGTGTAGGAATGTATTTCTTGATGTTAACAGATAGAGAGTATATTGTGGGAGGAAGTTCTTTTGTCAGAGGAAGTTGTTGGTTTTTTGTCCCCCCCGCCCCTCCCCCCGGGAAAATTTCTAAGTCCCACCCAAAATGGTGTCAAACAACTGGGACATAGCTTGAATATACCATGTATATAGTCTAGGTCTTTCTGATTTATTAAAAAGACTATCGGCCTGAAAGCAAAATAATGGGTATTTGTGTACTAGTTTTGACATTTATTAGCTTTGTGACCCTGGACAATTCATTTCATTTATATTAACCACAATACATCTATCATTTAAACAGGCATAAGAATATTTACCAGGAGTTTTGTGGGAAGTGCTAGTTAAGCCTTAAAACTTTGTCTTTCTAAATTATTCATAAATTCTCACATCTGTGACTCATATCAGTCTTCCTAATTGGACAGTATGCCCCTATTTTAATGTCTTAGGAATGTCAACTACTTCAATATCGGTTATTTGGATTCCTAATTCAAATAGAGATATTGAAAATATTTCATGAATTGATAAGTTTATTGTAAGTAAACTGAAGAATAGTGACTGAAAGAACACCTTTTAGGGATATTGTAGAAGAGATTTGTGAATTATTTAGGAGTTATAATAGACGACTTTAGCAAGTTTCTACCAATAATGAAATGACGATTTGGTATATAAATCACAAATTAAGCATCATTTGTGTTCACTTATCTGTGTACATGTATTATGTCTTACTATAAATTGCTTGTGGCAAGGACAGTTTCATTTTATGTTTGTATCCCCAACACCTAGCATGAAGCTTGTATTAGTTTTGGTTTCTTATGAAACAATGATAATATACTTGTTGAATTCAATCATAGGATTTTAGACTTGGGGCCGTAGAAGCCCTTAAAAGTCATTTGCTTCAACCCTTTCATTTTACAGATGAGGAAACTGAGGGACTGTTCCAATGTCACAATGGTAATAATTGTCAAATCTGTGATTTAATCTAGATTCATTGACTTTATATTTCTCTTTCCAGTACAGGCAAGTATAATGAAGCTCATCATGCTTTCCGTAATTTCATCAATACAAAATGATGATAGGATTTATATGTTCTCTGAACTCCTATAGTTGTGATCATTCCTTTCTTCTGGTGCTTAGTACAGACATAGTTTTGTGTTTTACATGCTCCAAGGGGAAAAGAAAGAGGCTACATTTTTTATCCCCCTAGAGCAGTGGTTCTCAACCTTCCTAATGCCATGACCCTTTAATACATTTCCTCATGTTGTGGTGACCCCTAACCATAAAATTATTTTTGTTGCTACTTCATAATTGTAATTTTGCTACTGTTATGAATTGTAATGTAAATATCTGATAAGCAGGATGTATTTTCATTGTTACAAATTGAACATAACCCACAGATTGAGAACTGCTGCTCTGGAGGATCCTAGTTCTGCCTAGTTCAGTATCTTGTTTAACAAAGATTTGTTAATAGGTTCTTTTCAGACTGAAAGGGAAATAAAATTGAAGGAGAGTTGAGAAAGTAGATTAGATCATAAGTTTGAATACACACAAGGACGCCACTAAACTGATGTGGTAAAATGTCAGAAACTTTTAGTAGCTGAGAATAGAATGCTATTGCAGCAAAAGAGAGTTAGAAAGCACTGTCTGATAGATAGTAAAAAGAAATGCTGGCTAACGTTGTCAAAAGTGACAGGTAAAAAAAAGACCTTTAAAAAAGATCAAGTTAGAAAATTATTAACAACATTAGAGAGAAATGCGTGTGTGTGTGTGTGTGTGTGTGTGTGTGTGTGTGTGTCTTTGTTATCTCTCTAGTTACAATGTGAGTTCCTTGGAGGGGTGTATGGTTTAGGAGGGCTCGTGTCTCTGGCAATAGGGCTGGCCAAGTCCTTTTCAGGGCTTCTATCCAATTTTAGAGTTCACCTTTCACTTAGCTCTCACCTGTGATTCCAGAAATTGAAATATGTACAGCAGCCATACCTCAATAAACTATCTCAGCAGATGGGCTAAACCAGGTTGAGGGTAGTTACTGACAGGCCTCAAACCTATCAGTAACTTAGGGAGATGTCTGTCACAAGCATGTGAAGACTTCTCTCAGTGGAATGAGCAGATGTGAACAATTTGTTCCAACATTAATGAAGTTGACCAAAGCAGGTATGGGGGAGTGCTTAGATATTGAAGATGTCAAGGACATCCCCTACATCCCAGACAATTGCTAGTCAACATGACTTTTGTTCTGGCACTAGAAT
Organism: Pseudochirops cupreus; assembly: GCA_028627135.1. Taxonomy (NCBI): domain Eukaryota; kingdom Metazoa; phylum Chordata; class Mammalia; order Diprotodontia; family Pseudocheiridae; genus Pseudochirops; species Pseudochirops cupreus. The sequence continues at coordinate 428,606,823 of CM053582.1, forward strand.
ATGACTCTGGAAGAGAGAGTAAGGCTGACACTTCATGCAACTCTGCTTCACTTAAATCGAATGCATGGGCAAGTCAAGACATCACTCCCTAATGTTATTGGTCCTCTTTGAAAATGAAGGGCAAACAATAACAATAACAAGAAGAAGTTCCTTGGAATCATAATTGTTTCACTCTTTCTGTGCATATGTGTGTATGTATGTATATATGTCTGTATATCTACATATATATGTATACACATATACTATATATTCTATACATGTAGGTCTGTGTGTTTGTGTGCATGTGTATAATCTCCCTGTCGCCTAGCACAGTTCCTGGGACATTAACAGGCAATTAAATATTCGTGGGATGAGTGATCAAAATGATTAAAATCTGACAGTTTGTGTTCCATTTACATAAACTTTAAGGATTTGTGATTAGCTCCTTGTAGAATGAAGATGTAGGATAAGCTACTAGTGAAAGTTGCTGTTTATCGTTACTGTTATTTTCAATTCACAAGCATTTTTTTTCTCTCACTTCCACCTCTCCTACCACTGACAAAATAAAAAAAAAATCCATGTTGACAATGATGAAAACTTCTGTCGAATCTGCATATTTAATCTTTCCTCTCTCTCTGTCAGGAGGTAAGCATCATTTTTTATTATTGGTTCTCTAGAATAATGGTTGAAAAAAGTTTTAGATTCATTTTTAAAGTTGTTTGCCCTTAAGATGTTACTGTTATGGTATAAATTGTTTTCCTGGTTTTGCTCATTTCACTCTGAATCAGTTCGTTCAGGTCTTCCCAAGTTTTTCTTTTTTTTTCCTGAAATAATCCATCTCCATGATTTCTTATGTCATAATAATGTTCTATTATGTACACTGTAATGTGTTCAATCATTCCACTTATTGATGGTCATACCTTCAGTTTCTAATTATTTGCTAGAAATAATATTGTATACATAGAGGATTATCCTCATTGTTTGATCTTTTTTGGGTATGGAAATCAATAGAAAATGTAAGATGTTCCTGTGTTCTGACCTACTTCCTAATTGGTTGTCAAATACCTGAAATATTACAAAGAAACTTCAGCATTTTAGCTTAAAATTTTGATTTCTATTAAGCTGTAAACTTATCCTGGAGGGATGGAATTTTAACCTATCAGTAGTCATTTATACTTTGGTATGAATGCGGAGTTTGAGAGAAGTCTCACTTTAAAGAGAAAGGAAAGAATATAAATGCCTAGGAAAAAAAAGAACAAACGCAGAAAGGGCAAATGGAGTTACTGAATATAAATTGTTATTTTGGCTTTGTCTGTCTTTGTGTATATGTTCCTTAGACATAATTTTGGTGGAGATTTTACTTTTGTAAATGCAACTCTCAAATACAACCTGAAGGTTAAATTATTAGGAAGAAAAAAGTATGGAAATCTATTGGTGCTAATGGGAGTCCAGAATGATCTCTTCTTCCGTGGAACTTCCTTTACTAAAAGGTGGAATGTAGGATGGTGTAATGCTCTAGGATAAACGCTCTAGAAGCTCAAAGAGCAAAGCAAACCTTGGACATTTCAGAGTGGGCCTCAGCCCCAGCAATCATCTTAATGAGTAGATGTGCACAGCAAAGGCTGACAGTTTTAGATACTTGACTGGCAGTTTGTTGAATGTAATTTATTTTGCTGATCTCTCTTAAGCCCTGCCTTAGCACTGTGTCTTTTGTTTCCTCTAAAAATACTAATAAAATAAATTAATAAAGCACAAGAATACCCCTCAAATCTATGTGAAGTTAGTTTAAATGCCTAAGAAAAAGACTGATTTTTTTTTTTAGACCAGTTCCTAACACAAATGGCCTGCCAATGAGCAGTTGTGATAATTGACCATTTCTTATTTTCTGCAGATAAGACTAAGGGATTGGAATTTGAGATAAGAGCTCTCATTGTATTATTGTGTTTTTCTTTTTTTGGAAGGGGGAAGGCAAGGCAATTGAGGTTAAGTAACTTGCCCAAGGTCACACAGCTAGTAAGTGTGTCAAGTGTCTGAGGCCGAATTTGAACTCAGGTCCTTCTGACTCCAGGGCTGCTTCTCTATTCACTGTGCCACCTAACTGCATTATTTGTTAAAAATGTTTGGATAGGATGGCAAGAAAATAGACAAAAGCCTCCAATTTATAAAGAATAATTAGTGTGAAATAAATATATTCAAACATATCCAAAAAAAGGAAGAAAGAGAGACAGGAACAAAGGAAGGAAGGAAGGAAGGAAGGAAGGAAGGAAGGAAGGAAGGAAGGAAGGAAGGAAGGAAAGAAGGAAGGAAGGAAGGAAGGAAGGAAGGAAGGAAGGAAGGAAGGAAGTCAAAAGGCAATGCAATCTATAAGCTGATTCAAAGCAGGTGACATTTATCATCTATGGTATAAGATAAACAAAATCAATGACATCTTATTTCACAAATGCAATACCCATAGCAGCTGCTATGAATATGCAGGCATTTTCCCATGTTTGAATCACAAGATATAACAGTCTCTCTCTTCCTTAAAGATGAAACCAAGACATATATTAAAGCACCAGTAAGCCAAATCCATCACAGTAACAAAGAAGTCTATACACATTGCGAATTCAGGAAGCACCGGCACCCCAAGCATTTTTTTTAAGAAAAAATCCATACAAGTCACCAATGTAGGAAATGCAAATATCCCAATTCTCCTCTCTATTAGGCCTCCCCAAAAAACAAATTCCCCCAGGCAAAAATCGTCCCTCTCTCACTCATGTTAGCTTCTCTGCTCATCTGCCTGCTCTCTCTCTCTCCCAGCTCTGTCCCACTCTCACTTCCTGTACCACCTACTGGGCAGCTCCTCCTACCACAGGCTCCTGTGACTTAGGCTTCCATGTGACTCAGGCTTTAATCAGGTTGCATGGGTCTATTTAGGGGCAAGAAACATCTCATTCCATTAACATTAACAATACAGATCTACAAAATTGGCTATAGCTATTGCACAGTATTAGGAGAAATTAGGCAGATGATATTAGTTCCATTCAAAGTATATTTTTAGAGGGTCCTTGTTTAGCAGTGTTACCATGATAATTAAGAGCTAATAGAATTGGCAACTATGACAAAAATAATAAAACATCTTGTTTTGATGTTTGATGCCTTTTGATGTTATGGCACATTTATTTCTGAGTATGATCTATTTTCCCCATTCACCTAATGACCTTTACCTTGAAATAAAGTTGTTTGTTTGTTTGTTTTAGTATATGTTTGTGTGTGTGTGTGTGTGTGTGTGTGTTTATAAGGTACAGAAAACCAACAACACATTGAATTTATCTAACATCATATGAAACTTTCCACAACCATAGTCCGTCTTTGAATAAAAGGAGGTAGGTACATTTTGTCATTTCATCTCTAAGCAAGGCAGACATTATAATCATGCAATTTTGAATTCATGTAAAGATTCTTCCACTCAACTTGATGTACTCACTAAAGTAAACAGTATCCTGTTTGCCTCACTCTGTGTCTATCATATGTCTTCTTAAGTGTCTTGAGACTTCTCATTATTGTCATATCTTAAAATATAGCAATAGTCTGTTGCTTTTATATATAACAATTTTTTTTTAACACTTCCTCAGGTGATTGGTTTCTACACTTTGCTACCATAAAAGTCCCATTAAGCATATTTTGGTATATATATAAAAAAATATCTTTGTCTTTGATATCTTCAGTATATATGCCTAACACTAGAATCTCTACATTAAAGGTGTGAATATTTTAGTCAATTTAAAACATAATACCAATTCTTTTTTCCAGAATAGGTGGAACAATTAATAGCTCTACCAAATGTATCAGTTTGCCTGTGTTCCAAAAGTACCTCTAATATTCATTATTTTCACCTTCTTATCACTAGTATTTGCTGAATATGAAATGGAAGCAAAAAAATTAATATACACATCTCATATCTGTCATTTGGGACAATCTTTTATATGGTTGATAATAGTTTGCAATTCTTCATGGGAGAATTGTGTATTCAGATCATTTGATTTATTATCTTTTTGAAAATAGTATTTGGTCATGTTCAGGAAATATGGACAGAAGAGAGACTGAAACTAGGGGTTCCTTTGGTATAAAGAATCCATGTGTGAGAACACTGGTTCTACCTATGTGTGTTGGGAACTTTTCCATGTTGTAGGCTAAGCAAGTGGTCTCGGATACTGATAGTTTAAGTAGCTTGCCCGAGGACACATAGTTACTATGTGTCAGAGATAGAACCTGAATTTAGTTCTTTCTGGCACCAAGACCAGCAATACAATTTCTCATGTTAGAAATTTATGAAATATAACACACATGCATGTTATTAATTCATAATCATATACCACAAGTTATTCAACCATTTCTTTAATCAATGGGCATTCCTGCAATTTCAAATTCTTTGCTACTGCAAAAAGAGCTGCTATATATATATATATATATTTATATATATATATATATATATATATATATATATATTTTTTTTTTTTTTCCCAAATAGACCCATTCCCCTTTCCATTGATCTCTTTGGAATACAGCCCTAATAGTGATATTACTGGGTCAAAGGGTTTACACAGTTTTCAAACCTGATGGACTTAGTTCCAAATTGTTCTCCAAAATGGTTGGACAAGTTCACAATTCCAACAACAATACACTGCTGTGCTTATTCTAACACATTCACTCCAGTATTTGACATTTTACTTTTCTGTCATAGTGGCCAATCTGATAGGCATGAGTAGCTACCTCAGTCTTGTTTTAATGGGTATTTCTCTAATCAATAGTAATTTAGACCATTTTTTCAGGTGACTTCCAATAGTTTTGATTTCTTAAAATTACTTGTTTGTATCATGTAACCATTTATTAATTGGGGAATGGTTCCTATTATCATATATTTGACTCAGTTTGCTATATATTGGAGGAATGAGACCTTTATCAGAGATCCTTGCTCTTTTTTTTTTACCTAGTTTTCTGCTTTCTCATTTTCATTGCATTTTGTTGGGAGAAAAAGACCTTATAAAATTTTGTGTAATAAAAATTATCCATTTTACTTTCCATGAGTCTCTCTATCTCTTGTTTGGTTATAAAATCTTACATTATCAATAGATCTGTCAGGTAAACATTTCCATGCCTCCTTATGTTGCTTTTGTTATCATTCTTTATGTCTAAATAATGTTCCCATTTTGAACCTTATTTTGATATAACGTGTGAGATATTGGTCAATGACTAGTTTCTGCTAGGTTGATTACCAGTTTTCCAAGCAGTTTTTACAGAATACTGAGTTCTTGCCTCAAAAAGTTTAGATCTTTTGGTATATCAAATAGTAGATTGATTTGGTCTGTTGTTTGTTTGTTCGTTTGTTTGTTTCTGTGTATTGTGTGCTTTGTCTATTCCACTAACCTACCACACTATTCCTTATTCAATATCAGATTATTTTGAACTTTGAAATATAATTTGAAATCAGGCACTGCTAGGCTATTTTCCTTCACTATTTTTTTCTCTTTTAAAATAGCCCTTTGGATCTAGTTCCAAATTGTTCTCCAGAATTATGAGAATAGTTCACTATTCCACCTTGTTCATTAGTGTGCCTAGATTTCCTTATCCCTTCTAGTATTTCTCATTTCTGGTAGGTATGAAGTTTCACCCCAGTGTTGTTTTAAATCACATTTTTTCTATATGGCTATAGGATATATTCTTCATTTTTTTTCTGAAAACTGCCTGTTCATATTCTTTGATCATTTATTAATTGAAGAATGGTTCTTTTTTTTCTTACAAATTTAAATCAATTCTGTATATATTTGAGAAATAAAGTCTTTAACAGAGAAATTTGCAATAATTTTTTTTCATTCTATTTTCTATGGTGTCTTTTAGCAAAGTACAGTTTCCATGCTTATCTTTTTTAAACTTTGGCTTATTTTAGCTTTTGCTTTGTCTGAGTCCATGATTGCTACCCCTGATTTTTTTTTTTTAATTTCAACTCCAGCATAAAAAGTTATGTTTCAGCCCCTGATTTTAACTGTGTATGTGACTTTCTATTTCAAGTATATTTCTTATAAACAATAAATTGTTGAATTCTGATTTCTAATTCAATCTGCTATCTGTTTCTGTTTCTGTTTTATGTATGAGCTCATCCCATTTCGCATTCACTGTACAGATACACTGTGTATTTCAGTCCCTCCTATTTTCTTCTATTTATCCTTCTCTCTTTTTGTCCTGGCCCTTTCTAAAGATCTGTTTTTCTTTTGACTATTGCCTCCTTTAATCTATTCTTTCTTTTATCTTCTCCCCCCATTGCCCCTTCTCTTCTTATTTCCTTATTGGGTAAAGTAGATTCCTATACCTGAGTTTTCTCATCTGTAAAATGAACTGGAGAAGGACATGGTGAACCACTCCAGCATCTTTTCCAAGAAAACCCCAAGTGGAATCACAAAGAGTTAGACATGACTGAAATGACTAAGTAACAAAAACACAAATTTGTAGTAACCCTAATGGACAAAGTTGAATAATTTTCTTTATTTCTAGCTTTGTTCAGTAGCATGTGAATAAGAGCAAAAGTGAGCAGATGATAGGAGTTATCCAAGGCTGAGGCTTGGCAAGGCAATATTGGCAATAAGAAAAGGGATCAAAGACTTTAGAGAAGAGAACAGAGTGTACTTGAACTGGTTCATCAAGCAGCCTAGATGAGGAAGGGAAGAGTCTACTCAGGCAGTACAGGATTTCTTCTAACATCTGTGTCCAAATATTTCCATTAAATCTTTCCTTTTTGAATAAAATAATATGTGTTCCTTTTTTTGAGGTTCAATATTGCCAAAGTTTTATGTCCAATGCTTTAAAGATTCCAGCAGGGCTAGTTCCCAAAAAATCTGGAATGTAGTCAGTCTGCTAGAACAATAACTCTATGTAAAGGGATGAAAGGCTGAAAGGTAGAATAAGAAGAAAGATTCTGGACATAGGGAGGCATAAGAAAATGGCATACATATGGGAGAAGTAGACTGTATTATTTTAAAACAGGAACCACTCACCACTACTAGTATTTCACAGCTCTGTGTAGCATGAGAGTGGAATACAAAACATGATTTTAAAATTTGACAGTAATGCCTAGATGATTGGGAAAGGAGAGAAAGAAGGGGGGGGGATTCCTATTCTCTTCAGTCTATGGCAATAAATTCCAATTAATTTATGTTTACATTGCTCTACCCAGCCTAAACTTGACTGAGAGATCTCTGGTCTACACTTTGTCTAAGTATGAAAAACAAATGAGTTTGCCTTACTCTTTGGCACTAACCCATTTATTTGAAGCTCATCAGTGGCTTTCTCTTCCTTCAGATCCTGCTCAAAAAATATACACACATTGAACAAATGATGAGTCTGATGTAGATGTTATGATTTCCAGAAAGATGTCAGACAGCATATGGTATAATTCAAGAAGTTGACTTCTAAGCTTCTTCACAAATTATCTTTAAAAGAATAGTTGTCAGTTATGAGTAATAATTAAGTGGAGTACATATTTCCAATATTTTCCTCCTTCTTTCTCCATTTGCCTAGATTCTGCCTCAGACCCCCCATCCCTATCGCAGGAGAATATTCAGCCAAATGTTGTATTCACAAATGCAGTATAAGTTTTGTCTATAATCCTGGTTCCATAAATATTTGAAAATGAAGTGCCAGAGATAAATAATAACAATATAAAGATTTTGAAGATTTAAAGTTTCCCCAGGAGTAGGAGGGTGAGGAAGGGGAGCCAAAGAAGGAAATGGACAGTTTTTGTGCACAATGTGTTACTTATTTGTGCTTGAGAAATAGCAATTAGACAGCAGGTCCACGTCTTTGTCCCCGACCCTAATTACTCCAGTCCCCAGAGAGAAACACACACACACACACACACACACACACACACACACACACACACACACACACACACTGGGTAAGTGATTTTTTAGCCTTCTATAGATTATTCACTTTTAATCTCTCAGGTCTTATTTTATTATTTTTCTTTCTTTGTATACAGCAGCTTTGTTGCCTTGACATCCACACTCCAGTTATCAGAATCAAACCAAGCCATGTAAAAAGCCATCAAGCACTTCTCTGTTTCTTCACAGTTCAAAGCATGGTTGGCTGATATCCAACAGTGAAAGATGAGCTTTACCCTTAAGTGGGTGACTGAGTAGTTCTGGGTATAAGGAGGACAATGTGGGCTGAAGAAAGAAAAACAGACAACTTCTCAAGCCCTGAAGGAAGAAAGTTATATGTTTCTTCATAGACTTTGATGCAATAATTCCCAATTCAGAGGGAACAAAAAAAAGAGCCTTAGTTTCTTCATTTGCAAGATGAGAGGGTTATTTAAAAGGTTTCTTCCAGCTTGGACATCTCATAATTCAATGCTTCTGTAAGCTACTCAACTTCCATATTAAACACAAACAGAACAGAAACATCACACCTCTTTGAAAGGGAAGTGTTATGTTTTATTTTTTATTTACTCTTTTTCAATCCAACCAACATTTATTCAGTGCCTACTATGGGCCAGGGACTATGTTAAGGGCTGGGGATACAATTAATAAAAAGAAAGATAGTCCCTACACTCAAGGAGTTCACAATCTAGTTGGGAGTAAACCCACAGAAGGAGTCAGGAAAGGGAGGAGGGAGGTGAGACTGACGTCAGGAGATCCTGGCTTGTTTCTGAGAGTTGAAACCAGGCAGGGCAGCAAATGCAGAGTGCAGTGCTCTTACTTAAATGGCTGCATTTCCTTTTAAAATTTTATTTGTTTATTTACTTTTAGTTTACATGATTCAGTTCCAGAATCCCTTGAGTTTAAAATTTTCTCCCTTCCCTCTGCCCCCACCCCATGGCAGCATGCAATCAAGTATAGGATCTGCAAATACTTTCCCACTGGGCATTAGTCTGGTTGTATAGAAGGGTTGTAACCAATGGAGTGACCAATGGGAAAAAGGAAACAAAACCAAACATGGAAAAGAATGATAGCATGTAGATTGCTTCAGTCTCCATTTAAACCCTGTTCTTTCTAGATCTTCCTCTGAATGTAAATATATACTTCCATCCTGAGACTTGTACATTTATCTTATAACTGTGCATTCCTGAAAAGAGCCCAGTTTATCCAGGTTGGTTGTCACACATACAATGTGTCTGTGATTGTGCACAAATTTTTCCTGGTTCTGCTCTTCTCACTTAGTATCAGTTTGTATAAGCCTCTCCAGGTGAATATGAAGTCCATCTCTTCCCCATTTCTTATAGTGCAATAGTGTTCCATTACATTCATATATCACGACTTCTTCAGCCATTCCCCAACTGATGGCCATCCCCTTAATTTCCAGTTTTTTGCCATCACAAAGAGAGCTGCAATAAATATTTTTGCCTTAATTTCTCCTTTAGGAATATAGATGATATACCACTTGGTGCAGAAATGTTTAATAATGATATTGCCTCATTTTTGATGGTGCCTTTTAGCAGGATAAAGTTTCCTCCCTTATCTCTTTTAATTAGATCTATTTTTGCTTTTACTTTGTCTGAAATAAGGATTGCTACCCCTGCTTTTTTTTACTTTAGCTAAGGCATGATATATTTTACTCCAGCCTTTTACCTTTACCCTGTGTGTATCCTCCTGTTTCAGATGTGTTTCTTGTAAACAGCATATTGTAGGATTATGGCTTTTAATCCATCTTGCTATCCACTTCTGTTTTATGGGAGAGTTCATCCCACTCACATTCACAGTTATGATTATTATATCTATGTCTTTCCTTCCATCCTATTCCCTCCCCTGTTGATGCTTTTGTTTTTCCCCATCTTACTTTCCCTTCTTAAGAGTTTTCCTTTTGACCACCACCTCCCTCAGTATTCCCTTCTTATCCATGCGCTTGCCTTTTCCTACCCTTCTCCCTTATGACTTCTTCCCTCCCTTCTAAACCCTTCCCCTTTCATTGCCCTTACCCCCTCCTACTGTCTGTAGGATATGATTGATTTTTATACTCAATATTGTATGGTATTTCTTTCTGGAACCAAATTTTATGTCTCTTCTTGATAGAGTAGCTATCGAGTAGCTATCAATAGAATAGGGAGTAGCTCATATAATGGTCACCTCCCTTCCTTCTTTTCCTCTACTATATTATTTTTATGCCTCTTTGTGTTGCATAATTTACCCTTTTCTGCTTCGTTCTTTCCTCTTCTTCCATGGCAGACCCTTAACAAGGATTTTTATCACCATTTTGCATAATTTATTCCCACACCCTGTATTTATCTATATCCCTTTTAGATGTTGCTGTAGGTATAGAGTTCACGATATTAACAGATATCAACTTCCCATATGGGAATGTTAACAGTTTGCTCTTGTTAAATAACAAGTTACATGTGTGTGGTTTTTTTTTTCCTTATTTACCTTTCTATGTTTCCCCTGGGCCTCATAATTGGAGGTTGAAATTTTCCATTGATCTCTGACTTTTTCATCAGGAACATCTGGAATTCTGTTATGTCACTGAATGTCCATCTCCTTGCCTGGTAGATTATGCTCAGTCTCACTGGATAGGTGATCCTTGGTTGTAAACCAAGCTCTTTTGCCTTGAAAGAAATCATATTCCAGTTCCTCTGATTTTCAACGTTGAGGCTGCCACATCCTGTGGGATCCTCACTGCGGTTCCATGATATCTGAATTGTTTCTTTCTGGCTGCTTGTAGTATTTTCTCCTTTAAATGATAGTTCTGGAGTTTGGCCACAAC
>CM053582.1:428618032-428640769 GCA_028627135.1 Pseudochirops cupreus
ATCTTTCAAGTTCTACAGTCATAGAATCATAATATGGAAAGTTAGATGGGGCATTAGAGTTCAAATTTCTCACTTTATAGGTAAGAAAAGTAAGGCTTAGAGATAGTTAGTAAAAAGTGATTTTCCAAATAGTAAATAACAAAATGAAAATATAGGCTGAAGAATAGCAGAGCTTGGTTTCAATTCATTAGCGAATGATGAAAACTGTCTTTAAAAAAGTGAGAAAACATGAATAAACAAATATATTAATAAATGAATGAAAGAATAAATAATTTCATGAATTTGTAATTGAATTAATATAGGAACAATTAAACAGGAAAAATATTTTCTTAATGTGGATTCCTTGATCATAGAAATATAAGTAATTTCTAACATTTTGTTGCTTTACTGTTGCTCTCAGCTTCACTGAATTTTATTTCATAAGAATTTATTTTTGTCTTATTTAATATATTATGTTTTCTAAATTCCATATAAAAAAATAATTTTAGCATTCTTTTTTTTTCAAATTTTGAGTTCCAAATTCTCTCCCTCAATTACCACCTCTCTCCAATGGGAATGCAAGCAATTTGACAAAGGTTATACACCTGTAGTCATAAGAAGCACATTTCCGTGTAAGTCATTCTGACAAAGAAAACACAGGCAAAAAACAAACAAACAAGAAAAACAAAGTTAAGAAAAGTATCTTTGATCTGCATTTAGGCTCTCCCAGGTCTTTCCCTGGAGTTGGATATTCACCATAAGTCTATAGAATTGACATGGATCATTATATTACTGAGAATAGCTAAGTTATTCACAGTACATCATCCTGCAAAATGGCTGTTACAGTGTATGATGCTCTGCTATTCTGCTTGTTTCTCTTTGCATGAGTTCTTGGAGGTCTTTCCATTTTATTTTTCCTTAAAACATACTGTTCATCATTTTTAAAGCACAGCAGTATTTCATAATAATCATATACAACAATTTGTTCAAATAGATATCCCTTGAATTGCCAATTATTTGGCACCACTAAAAGAATGACTACAAATATTTTTGTACACATGGTGTCCCCCCCCTCCCACTTTTGTTTTTTATCTCTTTGGGATACAAATCTAGTAGTGATATTGCTCAGTCAAAGGGTATGCATGGTTTTATATCCCTTTGATCATAGATTCAAACTGATTTCCAGGATGAGTGAATCAGTATACAACTTTACCAGTAGCACATTGCTGTTTTAATTTTCCCAAATCCCCTACAAAATTTGTCATTTTTCTTTTCTGTCATATTAATCAATCTGACAGGTGGGAAGTAGTAACTCAGAGTTGTTTTAATTTTCATTATTCTCAACAATAGTGCTGTAGAACATTGGTTTTTAAATGTCACTGTAGAGAGCTTTAATTATTTTGAAAACTGCCTGCTCACATACTTTGGCTGTCTATGATTTGAGGAATGCCTCTTATTTCTAGAAATTTGACTTTGTTTTCTATATGTTTGAAGGAAGTGTTTTTCTTCTTTTTATTAAATAATTAGCTCATTTTTAGTTTATAACATTGACTTCCATAAGATTTGGTGTTTCAAATTTTCTGCCCATCTCTTCCCTCCTCATTCTCATTCCCCCTACCCCAGTCTGCCCTCCCTTCTACCAGCACTCCCCTTCTCTTACCCCCTTCCCTTCTGTTTGAAAGAGAGATTTATATACTCCATTGCCTGTGAAGCAGTGCTGAATGGCCTATGTAATATATTTTGGGGTAATTTTACAATTTTGTAACATTGTTGTAATTTCAGTTTTGTGTTAAGATGTAAAAGCCACATTTCTTCTCCCTTGCTGTAAAGCCTTCCCTCCCCCCAACTGTAAAACATTAACTCTTTCTCCCCTGCCCCAGCTGTACTGTGCTTTCCCAGCTTAGAGATATTTCCTCTCAAACTATTAACTCTTCATTCAAGGTACTACCTCCTTTTTTCCTAGCAAACAAAATTATCCATTTGCAAATCTGGATGGGTACATATCATTTAATTTGACCTCAAATCTGACTGCTGCTTGACATTATGACATTTCAGGGCTAAAACCGCACCTCCAAGCCCTGGTGCCCTGCTGTTTGTCCCAGTGTATTATGGCTAAAACACATGCGCAGTTGATGTCAAGGGTGCATGTCCCTTTAAGTATTAACCACTTCCTGGTCCCTCCCTAACTCCACCTCTGTACCCCTAATTAGCCTAATGAACTTATGATTGACAGACTTAGGCCTTAAAAACTGTGTTTCACTTCTTGCTCTTTGCAGGTGGCTTTTTCTAGCAGGTTGGCATTTTCTAGCAGGTAGGCTTCTCTAAACAGGCCATCTGCCCACTGCAGAGCATCACACTTTCAGACTTTCCCTAAACACCCCACCCCCCCTTTCCCCTTGCAAGCTTTTCCTAGCCAGGTTTCCTCACTCTCTTCCTTTTTGCCCTGTGAATCACTAAACTTTTATAAACCTACCAAAGGACAGCTGAGCCTGTAATTCTTTTCAGACGCTGAACCTAGAAAGGATTCTCATTAGAAATCCCCCAAAAACCTATCCCTCATCACCTGTATGTCTTATTTTCCAGTTAAATATAAAAAGAATTTTTGACATTCATTTTTAAAACTTTGAGTTAAATATTCTCTCTTTTCCCTCTCCCCACCCATCTTCATTGAGGTGGAAAGTGATTTGATATAGATTACACATGTGTAGTCATGCAAAACACTTCCTTAACAGTCATGTTGTGAACAGCTAACTACATTTCCCTCCATCCTATATTGTCCTCTCACTTATGCTATCTTCTCCTTTGACTCTGGCCCTTGTCAAATGGGTTTGCTTCTGATGACCCCATCCTCCCATTTACCATCCCTTCTATGATCCTCCATTTCTTATCCCCTTTATTCTTACTTTCCTGTAGGGTAAGATGATTTCCATACCCAAATGTGCATGTATGTTATTCCCTCACTTAGCCAAATATGATGAGAATAAGGTTTACTCATTCCCTCTCACCTCCCCTTTCTTCCCCTGCAAGGTAAAAGCTTTTCTTTCAAATTTTATGTGAGATAGTTTACTCGCATTCTAATTTTCCCTTTCCTTTTATCCCAGCATATTCTCTCACTCTTTAATTTTATTTTCTAGATATTAACCCTTCATATTCAACTCACCCTGTGCTGTGTGTGTGTGTGAGCACACACATGTGTATTTTCTCCAACTACCCTAATACTGAGAAAGATCTCATGAGTTATACATGTCATCTTTCCATGTAGGAATATGAACAGTTCAACTTTAATAAGTCCCCTATAATTTCTCTTTCCTGTTTTCCTGTTCATGCTACTCTTGAGTCCTGTGTTTGAAAGTCAGATTTTCTATTCTGCTCTGCTCTTTTCAGCAAGAATGCTTGGAAGTCCTCTATTTCATTGAAATTTATTTTTTTCCCCTGAAGGATTATATTCAGTTTTGCTGGGTAGGTGATTCTTGGTTGTAATTCTAGCCCCTTTGATTGCTAAAATATTGTATTCCAAGTTCTCTGATCTCTCAATGTAGAAGCTGCTAAATTTTGTGTTATCCTGATTGTGGTTCCACAATACATGTGGAATACATTTATTTTAAGCTGCTTGAAATGTTTTTGTCTTGACTTGTGAACTAAGGAATTTGTCTACAATATTCCTTGGAGATTTCCTTTTGGGATCTCTTTCAGGAGGTGGTTAGTGGTTTCTTTCAATTTCTCTTTTACTCTCTGGTTCTAGAATATTAAGGTAATTTTTTCTGCTAATTTCTTGTAAGGTGATGTCGAGGCTTTTTTTTTTAAATGGGTTTGAGATAGTTCAATAATTTTAAAATTATCTCTCCTGGATCTTTTTTCTAACTCAGTTTTTTTTCCAATAAGATATTTCACATTTTCTTCTCTTTTTTTCCATTCTTTTGGCTTTGTTTTTTAATTTCTTGATTTCTCATAAAATTAACTTCCATTTCCTCCATTCTATTTTTAAGGAATTATTTCCTTCAGTGACCTTTTGTACTCCTTTTCCATTTGATGAAATCTGTTTTTAAGGCATTCTTCTCCTCATTGGCTTTTTTTTTACCTCTTTTGCCATTTGGGCTAGTCTATTTTTTAAGGTGTTATTTTTTTTCAATATTGTTTGTGTCTCCTTTAGCAATCTATGGGCTTGTTTTTCATTATTTTCTTGCATCCTTCTCTCTCTCTCTTTTTGCCCTGTCCATTCTCAAAAGTGTTTTGCTTCTGAATTTTACCTCCCCCAAACTGTGCTTTCTTTTTTCAGCAGCCCCGGCCCCTTCCTTATTGCTTTCCCTTCCTACTTTCTTGTGTGGTAGGATAGATTTCTACACCCAACAGAGTATGAATATTATTCCCTTTTTGAGCCAGTTCCAATGAGAGTAAGGTTCAGGTGATCCCCTCTCTTCTTTCCTCATTTTTGCCTACACTGTAAAAATTTCTTCCAGGCATCTTTTTGCTCTAGCTCTTTATTTGACTTTTATAATCCTTTTTGAGTTCTTATATGACCTGAGACAAGTTAATATGTTTCCTGGAGGTTTTAGATGAAGGGATTGTGACTTTGTTGTCTTCTTCTGAGTGTGTGTTTTTAATTTTCCTTTTCACCAGAATAACTTCCTATGGTCAGAATTTTTTTCTGCTATTTGCCCATTTTTCAGCCTATTTCCTGACTTTTAACTCTATGCTAAAGGGGGGTTCTGCTTTCCAAGTGGAGGTCACATTGTACCAATGTCACCTTTTTTTATACTACTCTTTTTAGAGGTAGTTCTAGGGACCTGTATTGTTTGGCTCTAGCAAGGTGGTATGAACTAGGAAGAGGTGTTTTTTGTTTTGGGGGGCTTTTTTTGTACTGATTTCCTGTACTGTGCACTGGTTTATGAGTGACCACAGGCACTCTTTTCAACCCTGGAACTATGACTGGGGTCCATTTTCCCCTGGGGCTTCAAGTTCTGCTGTGCTAATGTTCCTGCATGCACTGAGTTAAGGGACCCCTGGAAATCTTCTTCTCACCCATTGTATGCTACTCTTACCATCTATGGGTTGAGTGGTCTGAAATCCACCACTGTTGGCACTGATTCAGTTGCCCAGAAGCCTGCTGGTTTGCTGGGACCTGTGTGCTGAATCATGCTCTTCTCTCACCCTGATGCAAAAGACCTCTCCTGTTGACATTCTAAGTTTTCTTGGGCTGGAAAATTTTTTTTTCACACCATCTTTTTGTTGGTTCTGCTGCTATAGATTTTGTTTAGAGTCATTATGTAAAGGTATTTGAAGGAATTGTGGGATAGCTCAGGCAAATCCCTGCTACCGTGGCTCTGCCTCTCCTACATTTTTCTTTAATTTTGTCCATATCTTTGTAGAACTAGGTTAAAACATTTTATTTATTTTAGAAGTAATCAGCATAGATATTATAGCTTCAGCCAACATCTCTAAGCCTAAAAAAAATTTAAACCTTGTCCTTGGAATTGGTGAAACTTCAATTCAATATCTAGGGAAGTGAACATTTGGATAAAATACTAGCATCTGGGAATATGATGTGTATTTCTAGGCTACAACTTAAAATACTTTCTGAAATAATGGCTAGGAATTGTATTTACCAAGCTTGAAATAATGTTATGTAATTGGCATTTTTCACATCAACCAGATCTATCCATGTCTCTATATATCTCACTACCTATTTACACTCGTATAGACACATATATGTGTATGCATATATACATATACACATAATTATACATGCACACAAATGTATATGCATGTTTGTATAGATGTATGCGTGTATATATGTATGCGTGCATACATATAAGTGTATGTATATAGGTATATATGTGTGTATATATGTATACACGTGTGTATTTATGCCGCTGGTAGCTGTTGATGATATAAAGGCAAAGAAAATAGTTCCTGCCCTAAAGGACCTTAAATTCTACTCAGTATATGCTTTGAAATAAATACAAAATAAATACAAAATTGGTAAAAGACATATTTTCTTGTTGGGGAGCCATCATGAGGTGAGTTAGTTGAACTTTGAATGAAGATAGAAATTCTAAGAGATAAAGCTGAGGAGGAAATGTGTTCCCAAAGTGGGAGAAACCTGTACAAAGAGACAGAAATGGGAGAAGGAATATTGGGTATGTAGAAAAACAAGTAAACCAATGTGCCTGGATTGTAAAGTGCCTTATGGGAAGTCATATATCACAAGTTTTCATAGGTATTTGAGAGTCTCATCGTGAATAGAGATTCATATCTATTCAAAAATGCCAAATAGAAGAATCCATCTTGATTCTTACAAAAATAATTGTTGGGGAACTTCTGGAAACCAGGTATATTGTAGCATTGTTGTGGAACTTTCAACTGATCTGACCATTCTGGAAAGTAATTTGAATTAATATACAAATCTATAGACAAAAATTCACTAAATTGAACATACCCTGCAACTGAGAGATAGGCTAATCTTTTACCCCAAAGACATCAAAGAAAGATGAGGAAGATCTACATGGGTAAATATATTAATTAGTGACAAAAACTGGAAACTAAAATGTGTACCATAAATTGTGGCATGATAAATTAATTATCATATGAATGTAATGGAATATCTTGTTTTCTAAGAAATTATGAAAATTACAATTCAATAGAAATATGGGAACAATTATATGAACTGATACATAATTAATTCAGTGGATTCACGAGAATGATTTGTACAGTAACAACAATCTTTTTTAAAAAATACTTTGAAATACTAAAGAACGTTGACCAATGAAATGACAAGCCATAATTCCAAAGCAATAATAACAAAATACCATCCAAGAGGGATGACAAAGTCATTGTCTTTCAGGTGGTAAGAGAGGCAGGCTACTAAGGGAATCTTTTGCTGGATAATTTGAAATGCTCATGATAAACTTTTATTTTTAAAAATTTTCATTTTTATATGAAAAATTTAAATTTTTATGTGAAATATGAACAGGCTAAGTAATTTTATAGAGACTTGAAATAGGAGGGGCAGGACATTCAATAACATAATAGAATCATAAAAATTTCATTGTTTAGGAAGATCCTAAATTTCATCTATTTCAATATGAAATTCATACCAAATAAAAGAAATAATATACTGAAAACCCCAGAATCAAATACGAAGATAGTGTATACCAAAAAATGTGACCATAACTGCAATAACATTAATTTGTTTTATAAAGCACCTTCTCATAAAACTTCCTTTACAATAGATAGTAAAATATCAGTTATAGTGTTATTAATTAAGTGTTATCTGGATCTATCAAAGACCAGATCTGGATCTGTTCAAATTAATGTGGACAACTACTAGAATGGAAATTTCTTCTCCTGATACAGATGAACATTTCTGTAATTTATAGCCTTAAGGAGCCTGAGAACACTGAGAGGTTAGATGATTTTCCTGTATTCACACAACCAGTATGTGTCATAAGACATGGGGCTTAGTGTATTGGCAGACGGCTTTGGAATCAAACATGTTTCTCATTTTAATTATGAAGCAACAGATTTAGGTTATGTGACTTCTTCAAAGTTACAAGTTACATAAAGAACAGAAGCACACAAATTGTTTTAGTGTTCAATCAATGGTTATTTTCCCTATTCCTATAGCACCTGAATTAAGAATATATCTGTTGAAGTAAGGGAAGATAAGTCTAGATAGATTGGATAAAGTCTAGCTGTAAAGAAGTTGGGATTTTGTCTTGATGATGTCTCTTAACAATTTCCTTACAGTTTATTTCATAGGAGAACTCATGATTTTTTTTTCTCCCATACCTTCAATCTTGAGGAAGATTAACCACATTCCTAAAAATCAGAAAGTTAGAATGAGAAATACAGTCACAATTATTTGTTTTGGAAGGATTTGGAGTACCTGCCCATCAATTAGTCAAGTCACATAGGTTCTTTGTCTCACTTTTATAATTATTATGTTCATTAAATGAAAAATAGCAGCAGGGGCAGCCTTCTGAAATGAATTGATTCAATATGCATGTCACTAAAGCATGGCTGTTGTTGATGGCTGATGTGGTGTGCTTCACTCTATTTGAGTGGTGCCTCTTGGGAACAATTTAAAAAGTGTGACTTAAATGGAGTCACTTTAAATGAGTCTGAACAGGGCTAGCTCTAACTATGTCATGTGAAAATCAAGCTGTTTGTGTCAAAGAACAGATGACAAACACTAGTGGTACAGGGAAGTGATGAATTTTAAATGGGAAGTTGCTGCAACTTTAAAGCACTTAACATCATTTCTCTGTCTCTATTGTTTATTGCTGCTATTCATATTTGTTCTTTTGAAGTAAGAATACTTCTCTGTTAAGAATAAAATCATTTTATAATAAAATAGAAGACAAAATTTTCATGTGTAGTATCTATATATTTCAATTAACACGACAAAGTACTCTCATGGTAAATGCTTTTAAATACTTTTATTCACATTCTCTTTAAAGTGAAATGCATTTTTTTCAGCAGTCATATCAGAACTTGTATATTCAAGTGAATAAATGAGTTTATTTCAGGTACACTGAAAGCCTATATTCTTAATCCAACATCTCTCATTCCTCAAAACCTTTTTGGATCTATGCCTACATAGTAGGGGCTTGATAAATGTTTTTATAAGCCATAAAAGAAAATAATACTCATTACATAATAGTCAAACTTCATTTTAAAACTAAATATCATTTATCAATTTAATAAACCATTTTATTTACTATAGTTGGCTCTATATCAGTGATAAATTCAGGAATACTGTAGCAATTTGCCCAAGTTTAAGAGAACTAACTTCTACTTGAAATCCTTGTCTAATCCCTCAAGCTACAAGAGAGGAGTGAGAATAATCTTCTGACTCAGACAATTTTTAAGATAAGTGTGGTTAGCACAGTGACTTCTAGGAATGTGAAATGGAATGAATGAGGAAGAGAGCAAGGGAGAATGGATTGTGGATGAAGCATCATCAGCTGTGGAAATCAGAGATCAGATAAGGAGAAACAACTATCTAGAAGCAGCAGCTGTAATGATCACTGTATTTTATGAGTGGGTGGCCAAGGGATTATGTCTGTACCTCAAGTGGCTTACATACATCAGGAATAGATATCCTGCGATTTGTGGGTGACTCCAAGTGAGATAATCTGATGTTTGAATTGGTTGGTAAGGTGAACCATGATTTAGTGAATGTAGGCAATGTGGTAAAGTATTTGGTAGAGATAGATTTCCTCTACATCATGAATCTTAGTAGGCAGACTGAGTAAGTACTGCTCTGAGTGCTGTATGGACTTATTCTAGCATTTTGTCCAGTGATGACAATGTCCAATAATTTTCATATTCCATAAAAAATCACATAGAAGAAGGGAGCATTTAGCAGAGGATGTTGGTGCAAATGAACTACACACTGGAACATTGGAGCATAAATGTGAGGGAATGCATTATAAAGACTTTTAAGTATTTGAAAGGAAAATCCACCTTCCCATGATAGAAGAATTTGATAAAAATATGCCATACACTCTGACAGCAAATTCAAATAAGAAAGTTCACAAATGTTATGAGCGTCATTAAAATATGTGTACAGTTTCTCATAGGACATTTTTTGAATAAAAAATTTTAATTGGAGGTCTAAGTTCCACATGTTTGTCACATTCTCTTATACATGAAAATCCCAGGTCCTACTTGCAACATGTTCTTGATCTTTCTGGGAGCATTTAATGAATTTGACAAAAAATATTTTTGTCTAAAAGACTATTTTATGTAGAACTCACACATAGAAGGTGCTCACATGGTTGTCACTTTCAGGGACACTTACAAGGACACTTACAAGGACATTTTCAAGGTTTCTCTGAATAATTTGGAATCAATTACACAGCATAGGAAACACTGGCAAAAGACGACCCAGCATGGTGTACCCACATCAAAGAAGATGCTGTGCTCTATGAGCAAAGCAGGGTTGTAACAGCACAAAAGAAACAGGAGATGAAAAACATGCAATATATTTACAACTAAAATGTCCATATGGATTACTTGTGCCAGATCTATGGTAGAGCATTCAGACCATATAGTGATCTAATCAGGCAGAGTCAGACACATGGTACCTTGAATTCAACAGAGTGATGCCATTTTGGTCCTTTTTGAGAGGGAGGGGCAACATCCAATGAATTTGACATCCTCTTGAAGAAGAATTTTTTCATTGTTAATCATGAAGTAATTTATTGAGACATCATTTTATTTTTATAAAAAAGATAAATCTGGAGAAAACAAAAACCTCTCACCAAGTGTCCATAAACAACTGTAATGAGCTGAATTTTTATTTTCTTTCATCATTCTTATTTCTCTTCCCAATTTTTCCTCCACTTCACTCATTTGGATTTCAAAATCCTACTTAAGCTGATCTACGGCTTTTAGGTAGTTTTCATGTTTCTTGGAAGCTTTTGGTGCAAGAGTTCTGACTGTGTTGTCTTCCTTCCATTCAATGCTTTGATCCTTCCTGTCCCCAGAGAAGGAATCTAGAGTTTGGTTGCTGTTCTTACTTTGCTTTCTTTGCCTGCTCATGCTGGCCAGTCAATGAGTTTTTAGCTCTGTGGAACTCTGCTTCCAGAGGGGAAAGCTCTGCCCCAAATCACTGGGGTTTTCCCAGCTGCTGGAGCTATTAGGGGGCTGTTGTTTTTTTGCAGCCTCCACTATAAGCTGAATTTTCAAATCCAACAATTTGTCCTTACAACTGTCTTTATGGAAGTCTTATAACTAACCATGGTCATGGGAAGTGCGGATATTATATAGTTGATAAAAAGAATATCTAGGAGTTGTTTTTGTGTTATTGTTTTTCCTGTTATGAAAGTAGAAGAATCTTTTATCTTACTGGAACTCATTTACCTCTCTATGTTGATATGAAAATTAACCCTTTTTGTTCAATCCCCCCAAATATGAGTAATATAATTCTGAAAGATTTTTGTGGTAGTGGGAGAATAAGAAGAGTGATTGAATGAACTCCATATCTCCCTGCTTTGTATACCTTTACTGCTTCGTATACCTTTCTCCTGATACATGTAAGCTCTCTTGATTAATGACTTTGATTGTCAAATACTCTCCCCTCTCCCTCATTGTCCTACCTGGACATGCTTTTATTTCTCCACCCTGGAGTCTCAACAACTATTAACTTTAATCAAATTTTGAAGGAAATATACCTAAAAGTCATGAACATGTAAGATTTCCAAAGACTCTCTTTATATTTAGTAAACAGATTTGGCAAATGCATTTTTTGCATCCCACATATCCTCAAGGATTCTAGTTTTTAACTATCTGCCATTTTTATAAGGGAGGAGGTGATATCCCAGTTGGAAAGTACAAACTTTGTAATCAGAGGGCCTGGACTTATATCCTGGCATTGACACTTATTATCTGTGAGATACTTCTTCCAACCAGTTTTTACTACTGAAATAATTGTGACCTACATATAAGAATATTAGAATGTTATTGCTACAAGCAAAAACTTTAAATATAAATTCTCATCTTAATGGAATGAAACTATTACTAAAAAAACTTCATTTAATGAAAGGAAATTTGTGTAACCTATTTCACTGCAGAAGTTGGTCATGGATAAGGAAAATCAATAATAATACAATCTAAATGATGTTTGATAAATATGAATACATAACTTAAGAACCCTTTAACCAGAATTTCTGGAACAAATTGAAATAATCGAAAATAATCAGAGATACACACCTTACACTACTTTACATACATTCACAGACATAGACAAACAAATGCACATACACACACACACACATTCAAAATGAAGACAGGAATTGAAAACAAAAGTTAATACTTTTATGAGTCAGGAGAGAAGCAGATAACCAAATTTTCAAAGATATAAACAAGGGATAAATTATTAACCAAACAAGGCACAGAGAAAATTAAATTTGAAAAAAAATTGATCATTTTGACTTTATGAAATTAAATAGATTTGGAACAAACATAATTACACTTCTAGGACAAGAAAGTAAGCAATTGACTGGGAACAAGTGTCATTGTTTAAATTATCTCTTATGAAAACTTGAAAACCAAGACAACTAACAAGTACATAAGACCAAAATCTATTTCCCATTAGAAAAGTAGTCAAAGGATGTGAATATGCAGTAAATAATTGAAAAATATTTATAGGTAAATGGAAAAATGTCCCTTATCACTAACAATAAAAAAACAGAAAGATAATTAACCCTGATTTTAAACCTCACAAACAACAAATTGGCAAAGGAAATAAAAGATAAGAAAAATTACTGTTAGAACTGAGTTGTTCAACAATCAGAAGGAAGTGGGTTGTGTTTGGAGCTAGAAGTTGTACCAATCATTAGGTAGGACAATTTTGAATTATACAAAAACTGGACTAAAATATCCATGTCTTTTGGCCACAAAACCTACTGTTAGGCAAAAACTTCAAAGAAGTCACTAACAACAAAAACAAGGAAAAAAAACACAATATAAGCAAAAAATTGATATATCAAAACATTTATGTATACTTTTATAGAAGCAAAGAATTAAAAACAAAGTAGATCCCCCAAAATTGGCCAATGACTAAAATTATATTATATGAATGTAGTGTAATATTATTGTGCTATAAATAATAATGGACAAGATTAAAACAGAAATTTCACGGAAATACAAAAACTGGTGTAAAATAAAATAGGCCAAGTCATGAAAACAATGCAAAAAAATGACTATAACAATACAAATAGGAAGCGCGAATGACGATGAGGGAGTGGCTCACTGAGGCCCAGACGAGGCCTGGTCAACATGGTGGCAAGTTGATTCACCAACCATAAAGGCCATTCCCAGGTCCATCACCCCAGGGTGGGCATAAGAAGCAACTGGGTAAGAAACAAAGGCAGGGCCCATCTCAGGGGCAGCAGCTACTCCTGGGACTACCAATCCAAAGCCTGGAAATTTAAAAAGTGCCTATCTAAACTTTGAAGCACCAGGATGACAGAGTGAACTCTGGCTGCTTCAAACCCCACTTCTGAGCCTGAAAACATAGTAATTATTGCCCTAAAGAAAAATTTTAAACAGAAAAGGCTTAGGAACCCTGGAGGAAGGGCATGGTTAAGGTTCTGCCTCACAATGGGGAAAAAAAGAAAAAAAAACAAGTACAAACATAAAGACTCTAGAATCATATTACTGTGAGAGGGAGGAATAAAATTCAGGAGACAGTACTGACTCCACACCCACAGTTGAAGTCTTATCAGGGATTATGAATTAGTCTCAGGCACAGAAAACATTGTTAGATGAATTCAAAAAGAACTTCAAAATCTAGATTAGAGAGGTAGAAGATAAAATCAATCCTTCTTTTAAAATCATAATTGCAAAATTAGAAAAACATTACAATGAAGAAAACAACTCCTTAAAAAGAAAAATGTGTAAACTAAAAATGAAATCTGAGCATATGGAAAAGGAGCTTTAGAAACTAACTGAGCAAAATAATTTGCTAAAAATTAGAATCAACCAAATTGAAGCTAATGATTCTTTGAGGAACCAAGAATGGGTCAAACAAAACATCAAGACAGAAAAATTAGAAACAGAGGTAAAATATCTCAATGGAAAAATAACTGACCTGGAAAACAGATCCAGGAGAGATAATCTGAGAATTATTGGTCTACCAGAAAATCACGATGAAAAAATGAGTCTGGACAATATCTTCCAAGAACTCATCAAGGAAAACTGCCCTGAGATCCTAGAGTAAGAGGGTAAAATAGAAATAGGAATAATCCACAGGATACCTCCTGAAAGAGATCCCAAATTGAAAGTGCATGAAATGTTGTGGCCAAATTCGAGAACTATCAGGTAAAGGAGAAAATACTACAGGCAACCAGAAAGAAACAGTTCAGATATCATGGAAACATGGTGAGAATCGCACATGATCTGGTAGCTTCAACGTTGAAAGATCAGGGGAACTGGGATATGATTTTTCACAAGCAAAAAGAGCTCAGATTCCAACCAAGGATCACCTATCCAGTGAAACTGAGTGCAATCTACCAGGAAAGGAGATGGTCATTCAGTGATATAACAGAATTCCAGACCTTCCTGATGAAAAAGCTGTAGCTCAAGGGAAAATTCATGCTCCAATTATAAGACTCAAGAAAGACATAGAGAGGTAAATAGGAAAAAAAAACACATTTGCTATTTAACATAACTTGATATTTAATAAGAATAAACTGTTTACATCCCTATATGGGAAGCTGATACCTGTTAATATAATGAATTCTCTACCTATGGCAACATCTAAAAGGGATATAGATAAATAGAGGGTGTGGGGATAAATTACACAAAATGATGACAAAACAACCTTATTAAGGGTTACAAAGGGACTATAGTGGAAGAAGAGGAAAGAATGAAGCAGAAAAGGGTAAATTATGCTGCACAAAGTATCATAAAAATATTATAGCAGAGGGAAAGAAGAGAGGAAGAGGAGCATTACATGAGCTTTTTCCTCATTGGTTCTGGTGAAAGGAATGAATAACACAATCAGTTAAGTATAGGATTCGATTGAGAAGAGACATTAAACTTATCATATTAGAGGGAAAGAGTAGAAGGAGAAGAGCATTGCATGAGATCTCTTCTCATAGATCTTGGATTGAGGAAGAAATAACATATTATGTTAAGTACAAAAATCTAAATGGAATCTTCCTTAAAATAATAAATAGCATCTATGTAAAACTATCAGCTAGTATTATACATAATGAGGATAAGCTAGAAGCATTTCCAACAAGATCAGGGGTGAAACAAGGATGTCCACTATCACCCCTCTTATTTAATTTGGTACTAGAAATGTTAGCAGTAGCAATAAGAAAAGAAAAATAAATTGAGAGAATCAAATTAGGCAAAGAAGCGACTAAGTTTTCACTCTTTGCAGATCATATGATGATATACTTAGAGAATGCTAGAGAATGAAGTAAAAAACTACTTGAGATTATAAACAAATTTGGCAAAGTTGCAGTACATAAAATAAACCCACAAAAGTCCTTGGCATTGCCATATATCTCTAAGAAAATCCTACAGCAAGAGATAGAAAAAGAAATGCCATTTAAAGTTATTGTAGACATTATAAAATATTTGGGAATATACCTGTCAAAACAAACCTAGGACTTACATGAACACAATTAAAAAACACTTTTCACACAAATAGAGTCAGACCTAACTAATTGGAAAAAAAAATCAGCAATTGCTCATGGCTGGGTCAGGCTAATATAAGAAAAATGACAATTTTACCTAAATTAATTACATATTTAGTGCCATACCAATCAATCTATCAAAAAATTACTTTGTAGAGCTAGAAAAAATTGTAGCAAAATTTGTTTGGAAGAACAAAAGGTCCAGAATATCAAGGCAATTAATGAAAAGAAATGCTAGGGAAGGTGGCCTAGCCATACCAGATTTTAATCTGTATTATAAAGCAACAGTCATCAAAATTACTTGGTACTGGCTGAGGAAGAGAGTAGTGGATCAATGGAATGGACTGGGTGCATGAGACTCAGCAGCCAATGACTATAGTAATCCACTGTTTGATAAATCCAAAGACCGAAGTTTTTGGGATAAGAACGCACTATTTGACTAAAACTGCTGGGAAAACTGGAACAAAGTATGGCAGAAATTGGGCATAGACCAATATCTAACATGGTACACCAAAATAAAGTCAAAATGGGTGCATGATCTAAATATGGACACTGATACTGTAAGCAATCTGGGAGAGCAAGGGATATTTTACATGTCAGATCTATGGAGAGGACAAGCCTTCATGATAAAACAAGAGATAGAGAGCATTTAAAACACAAAGTAGCTATTTTTGATTATACTGAATTGAAAAGCTTCTGTACAAACAAAGCCAATGTTACCAAGATTAAAAGGGAAGTGGAAAATTGGGAAAGAATTTTTACAACCACTGTCTCTGATAAAGGCCTCAATTCTAAAATATACAGGAAATTAAGTAAAATCTATAAGAATACAAGTCATTCTCCAATTGATAAATGGTCAAATGATATGAGCAGGCAGTTTTTAGAAGAAGAAATTAAAGATTTTATTTAAAAACATATGAAAAAAGGTTCCAAATCACTAGTGATTAGAAAGATGCAAATCAAAACAACTCTGAGGTACCACATCTCACCAGGAAGATTGGCTGAGATGACAAAACAGCAAAATGACAAATGCTGGACAGGATGTAGAAAAATTGGGACACTAATGCATTGTTGGTGGAGCTGCAAACTAATTCAGCTATTCTGGAGAGAAATTTGAAACTATGTCCAAAGGGCTATAAATAATGCATACGCTTTTACCCAGCAATACCACTTCTAGGGTTATATCACAAATAGATCAGAGAAGTGGGAAGAGCATCTGTAAGTACAAAAATACTTATAGTGGCTCTTTTTGTGGTGGCAAAAAATTGGAAAACAAGGGGATACCCATCAGTTGGAAAATGGCTGAATAAATTGTGATATATGAATGTAATGGAATACTACTGTGCTATAAGAAATAAGGAGCAGACAGACTTTATAATTACCCAGGGAGACTTATAGAAACTGTTCCTGAGGGAGAAGAGAAGAACCAGGAGAAATTTATACACAATCACAGACACAATGTATGTGTGACAACTAACTTCAATAGACTGGGCTTCTCTCAGCAATATAAGGTTATAATATGACTCCAAAAAGACTCATGATTGAAAGAGATATCCATATCCAGAGAAAGAGATGCAGAGTCTGAATGCAGATTGAAACAAACTTCTTGCTCTGTCTCTTTTTCTTGTTTTGTTTTGTTTCTTTTTTTCCCCACTGATCATTCCATCACTTACAATCCTTCTTTACAACCTAACTAATGATTAACAGGAAGATATTTGTAGATTCTGTATCCAAGTGAATGCCTCCATTGTGGGGGGGGGGGGAGGGAGGACAGGACAGTGAGGGGAAGAAAATCTGAAACTCAAGGGACTGTGGAATTGAATGTTGTAAACTAAAAGTGAATAAAACAATCTCATTTTTAAAAAAAGCAAAGTAAATAGACAAGACAAGGAAATCAAGACTGAATGTTATGAAATTATGAAGAACAAAATACCCCCAAGGAAGATTTAAAATAAAATATCTCTTCTCTCTTTCTTCAACTGGGAACAATGTGAATGGGACACACACACACACACACACACACACACACACACACACACACACACACACACACACACATATATATATACAGATATGCATATAATATTCTATTTTTCCGTTGTATTGTTTGACCTTACTGAGTTTATTTTTATCTTCTTTTAAAATCTTCATCATCAAAGGGCAAAGTCAATATTGTGGAGGAAAAGCAGGGCCATGTTTGAACTCCCCACCAAACTGCAGAACCCACAAAAGGATAGAGTAAAACAAATTTCCTGCTCAAGACAGCCTGAAATGTAGACAGAAAGGGTCTATCATACTAGACTGTGAGCAAAGCACAGTCTAGCATGGGCCATGTTTGCATAAACAGGACCAGACCAGGCCTCAGGGGACTGAATCACTCTAAATTGTGGTGGTTTCCAGATTTTTTCAACCCACAAAGAAGACAGAAAGTAAAAAAAAAAAATCAGTGGGAAAACTCTGTGGGATGTGGGTGAGAAAGGAACATGATCCAGCCTCAGCAGGGGCTGCTTCTAAAGCTTTGGTGTTGGAATCAAGTGGAGGATCAGAGGGAGATTGTAGGTATCTCTTTGCTTTTTCTAAAGCAGCATTCTCTTGCTTTGCTCATGCTTGGATCTAGGTTGCAAACTTGGGTGGTGGTCT
Organism: Pseudochirops cupreus; assembly: GCA_028627135.1. Classification (NCBI taxonomy): domain Eukaryota; kingdom Metazoa; phylum Chordata; class Mammalia; order Diprotodontia; family Pseudocheiridae; genus Pseudochirops; species Pseudochirops cupreus. Next base: position 428,635,810 of record CM053582.1, read on the forward strand.
TGGGTTGAGGAGCAGTGCTGATGTGACAGAGCTTATAGCTACAGTAGAGAGGGAACTCTTTTCAAAGTTTCAAGGCAGAAAAGAGTGCTTGTGGTCACTCACAGACCAGATGACAGGTCAGGAAAGGAGTAAACTCCTGTCCTTTCATCATACAAACTTGGAAGAACTGAAAATATACAGGTCCCTAGGAGTATCTATGAAAAGAGCTGCACAAAAACCCTGAAATTCTGTACAGGATATCCTAAATACTGGAAGCAGACTCATACCCTAACAAAGCCTTAAAAACCCAAGTATTTGGTGGGGAAAATGAGCAAAGAGCATTAAAAAACATCAAACTATAAAATCTTACTTTTGTGACAAGGAAGAACAGAACATACAACCAAAAGAAGACAAAAACTCGAAGTACCTACATCCAAAGCTTCCAAGAAAAAAATATGAATTAATTTCAGGCCTTTGAAGAGATTAAAAAAAAGTAATTTTGATGAAGAAGTAAGAGAAGGAGATGAAAAATTGGGTAGAGAAAAGAGGCTGATGTAAGAAAATAGTGAAAAATGAGCCAACAGCTTACTAAAGGACACACAAAAAATGCTGCAGAAAATAGACTTACCGATATTGCAAAAGGGGTTTCAAAAGCAAATGAGGAGTAAAATGACTTAAAAAGCAGTATAGGCCAAATGGAAAAAGAGTTCAAAAACTCACTGAAGAAAATACCTCCTTCAAAATTAGAAAGAAGTAAATGGATGCTAATGACCTCATGAGAAATCAAGAAGATACTAAACAGAAACAAAACAATGAAATAATAGAAGGCAATGCAAAACATCTCATTGGAAAAGTCACCGATGTGGAAAATAGATGTAGAAGAGATCATTTAAAAATTATTGGACTAATTGAAAATTATGACCAAAAAAAAAAAAGCTAGGATGGAGCCAAGATGGTGGAGTAAAAGCAGGAACCTGCTTGACTTCCTGCACCAATAAACTTCAGTGCTTGTAAAAACAAAAATGACTTGAAACAAATTCTAGAGCTACAGAACCTACAAAATGACAGAAGCAAATCTATGACTAAAGGCAGCCTGACAGGATGACAGGAAGATAAAGTAAAAGGTCATTAGGGAACTCTGTTGGAAATGGGTGAGAGAAGAATGAAGAGCACCCCCTGCCCCTGGGGTGACAGGTGGCAGCTGCACAGAGGCTGAAGCTGTTGCCACATGGATTCCTCCTGAGCTACAGGTCTGCAGATCATAGAGGAACCAAGGAATCATTTAGAGAGTAATCACTCTTTCTCTGACCTGCTTGGATATGGATTAAAGTCTTGGGTGGTTATCATTGGGTGAGGAATGCTAGTCTGCCACAGCATGCAGTGGCTATAAAGAGGGTGCTCACCTGACAGGTCTGACAATGTCTCTTACAAGAACTGTAAAACACCAGCAATTTGGGACACATCTCTCTCCACTCTGGAAGCAGAGTTCTACTGTGGCAAAGAGCTCAAAAGTCAAATAATTTGCTGGAAAGATGAGCAAACATAGGAAGTATGCTAAGACCATAGAACGTTTTTGGGGGTGGGGGACAAAAAAGATCAAAACATGGAACCAGAAGAAGACAAAAAAAGTCAAAATGCTTCCAAGAAAAAAACATGAATTGGATGCAGGCAATGGAGGAACTCAAGAAGGAGTCTGAAAATCAAGTAAGAGAAGTTGAAGTAAAAATTGGGAAGAGAAATGAGAATGATGCAAGAAAATCATGAAAAGCAAGTCAACAGCCTGACTGAAGAAAATAACATCTTAAAAAATAGACTAACTTCAATGGCAAAAGTGCATCAAAAAGCAGATAAGGCAAAGAATGTCTTAAAAAGAGGAATTTTTCAGATGGAAATGAAATTTCAAAAACTCACTGAAGAGAATAATTCCTTCAAAATTAAATTGGAGCAAATGGAAGCTGATGACTTAATTAGAAATCAAGATACTGTTAAACAGCTCCAACCAAATGAAAAAACAGAAGGCAATGTGAAACATGTCATTTGAAAAACCACTGACTTGGAAAATAGATCTAGGAGAGATATTTTAAAAATTATTGGATTACCTGACATCCTGATCAAAAAAAGAGCCTAGACAGAATCCTTCAAGAACTTATCAACGAAAATTACCCTGATTTTCTAGAATCAGGAGAAAAATAGAAATTGAAAGAATTCACCAATCACCTTTTGAAAAATATAACAAAAGAAAACTCCTAGGAATATCATGGTCAAATTCCAGAGTTCTCAGGTCAAGGAGAAAATATTATAAAGTGTCAGGAAGAAACAATTTGAGTACTGTGGAGACAGAATCAGGATAAAACAAGATCTAGCAGCTTCTACATTAATGGATAGAAGGGCTTGGGTTATGGTATTTTGGAGGCCAAAGGAGCTACAAATAAAACCAAAATGCACCTACCCAGCAAAATTGAGGGTAATGCTTCAGAGTAAAATTTGGTCATTCAGTGAAATAGAGGATTTTCCATCACTCTTGATGAATAAACCCGAGCTAAATAGAAAATATGACTTTCAAATATAAGAAGCAAGAGAAGCATGAGAAGGTAAACAGGAAAAAAAGAAATCATAAGGAACTCATTAAAGTTGAACTATTTACATTTCTACATGGAAAAATGATAATTATAACTCATGAGACTTTTCTCAGTATGAGGATAATTGAAAGGAACATAGATAGACAGACAGATAGATAGACAGATACATAGATACATAGAGATATTGATGCATATATATATGCATGTATATACACACACATGTACATATAGGAGGGTGTATGTGTGTATAAATGTATTTGAGAATGTGTATATGTGTACATATGTGCATAGACAGGGCACATGAGTTGAACATGAACTCATAATATCTAAAAAATAAAATTAGGAGGTGAGAGGGGGATATATTGGGAGAAGGAGAAAGGGAGAAATAGGATAGGGTAAATTATCTCATATAAAATAGGCAAGACAAAACTGTTACTATGGAGGGGAAGAGCAATAAGGTGAAAGGGAATTCATCAACCTTATTCTCATTAAATTTGGTTTAAGGAATGTAATGCCATTCACTAGCAGCTTTCCAGAAGATTGCTACTGTGAACAGCTTTTAAGGTTCTCATTACACAGTATAGTGAACACTCTATTTATTCCATAACAAATCAAAACAAACATTCACAGAAAATCAAAGTACAGCACTCACAGTATCAGAACTTATCACAGAAAATCACAATACAGTATTCACAACAGCTTATCATTAAAATGGTCACATAGTTTTCACCAAAGTGGTCACACTACTTAGAACAAAGAGCAACCATCTGGTATCCCTAAAGAGGTTTGCCTCCTTACTCAGTCATTCGGTCATCTCAGAGTACAATAGTCAGTCTTCCACTCAGGAGACAACTAAGTTAACTCAATCAGCACCTATTCAGTAATCTATTGCTAAGTATCATTAATCACTATGTACAATCATTAGAAAATACACAAAGACTCCACCCCTAGGTCACTAGTAAACCAGGTTACCATCACAGCATTCAATACCCACGGAGAGGTCTTTTCTTCATCTTGACTCAAGGCAAATTCTCAGCAATCTCTGTTCCTGGGGAGACAAAGGTTAACAAAGCCACAACGTACATTGCCATTTTCCTCATCAATTAACTCTCTGCCTACAGAACAGTCTCAGGACCCCTGAAAACATCAGCAAGACCCTCTGCCAGGATTTCTCTAAACTTACAACAAGAAAATCCTTCTTCAGGGCTTCTGAGCCCACAGCCAGGTTCCAGGATCTCTGGAACAACAGCACTGTCCTTCTCCAGCAGACAAATCAGGCAAAACAACATCAAAAGAAACACTGGTGCTTCCTCAGTCCTGTGGCAATTCGGCTGACCCTAGGACCCAAAAGAAATCTCAGCTGGCTCCCAGGATAAAAATCATTTCTCTCAGGTTTTCAAAATCAAAATTATTTTCTCCAATCTAGGGGGAAGGCTTTCCTCTTCAGCCTTCCTGGAGGCAGCAACTTCAGTCTCCACAATTCTTGTCTGAAGAATATTCTGGCTCAGTTCTCAGTCTAGCAGTGGCAGCCCAGGCTCCAGATGCTGCTAAGAGAACTCTCTCCCCAGCAGAACAGCTTCTGCTACCAGGTTTTTGTAAGAAGGAGTTCTTGCTGTGCCTCTCTGGGGTTTTTCTTGTATATGCACAGCATTGACATCCTGTTTCTGCCAACCCCCCCTATCATGTCAACAACAGGAGACAAGGGTTCATACATTCTGTTTCCCCAACAGTGATCAATTGCTAACTGCTAAGTTCCTGCCACCTTTGCTTAACTTGAAACAAGGTGCTAAGTACCTGCTTACTTGCCAATACAAAAAAAGGGTAATTGCCATTAAATTCCACCCCTCTAGGATCCTTGGCCTTACAATTTCAATTTAAATGACCATGTATCCTGGAACACATAGAGGCATTCTAGTTTGTAGTCCTGCCAACTCTGCAGGTCCTGAGACTGTTCTGCAGGCAGAGAGTGAATTGATGAGGACACTGGCAAGGAATATTTTGACTTTGTTAAGCTTTGTCTCCCAGGAACAGAGATTGCTGAGAACTTACCTCAGGTAAAAATGAAGAAAAGATCTCTCCTTAGGTATTGACTGAGTTGATAATGTAGTTTACTAGTGGCCTAGGGTTGGAGGGTTTGTATATTTTCTAATACTTGTACTTAGTGATTAATGATACTTAGTAATTGATTGCTGAATAGATGCTGATTGAGTAAACTTAGTTGGCCCATGAGGGGAAGACTGACTACTGTACTCTGAGATGACTGAATGACTGAGTAAGGAGGCATAGGGATACCAGATGATTGTTCTTTGTTCTAAATATTCTGACCACTTTGGTGAAAACTATATGGCTATTTTAATGATAAGCTGTTGTGAGTACTATATTGTGATTTCCTGTGATAAGTT